>CM046673.1:18010651-19210651 GCA_025594165.1 Tamias sibiricus | reverse complement strand
ACGTGGGATCCTCGCGGAACCAGGGAATTTAAGCCCTGAAGGTCCTAAGTTGCTGCCAGAATGAAAAGGGCCCCCTGAAGTCGCGCGCCCTCCTCTGCCCGAATTTCACAAACTAGCGAGCCAAGCCGGGAACTCCGGGATAGAGTGGGGCTGAAAACTCAGCCACTGCCAGCGGCTGGGATGCACAACCCCATCGGGCCTCCCTTCTCCCTAATCCCTCTGTTGCGCGGCCCCTGCTCACCGCTCCCGAGGCAGTGGCACTCCCCTGTGCGACCGCTGCCAACTGCAGAGACCCAAGCTCTGCACGCGATCTGGACACGCCGAGAGCTGCTGCCGGGCTGTGTATAAAGTCGCCATGGCAACGGGCCGCAGCCGGGATTCCGGAAGTATCGTGGGGTGGTGGCGGAAATGAAGTGCACAGTACTAGGTCGAGGATACAGGTAAGGTCAGGACAGAATCGGAAAACTGGAGATGTGGCCAATGAATCTAGGAAGACTGCAACAGCTGCATGCGCAAAGCCATGGTCGAGGTAGCGGGGAAACGAAGGCCGTGTCTGAACTAGAAAGCGGGGCTGCAGGTCTTCCGGCGCAGAAGAATTTGCGATTACGGCGGCCGCGCAGGCCCGTGCTATTCCAGCTCCGCGTTCCTAGCTGAGGTCGGTGTGCGCCTACGCCCCGCCCTGATTAGTGTGGAGCCGGCCGGCCAGGCCTGCGCAGTTGCGGCGGTGGGGGAAGATGGTGGAGGACGGCGCGGAGGAGCTTGAGGACTTGGTGCACTTCTCGGTGTCGGAGTTGCCTAGTCGCGGCTACGGCGTCATGGAGGAGATCCGGCGACAGGGCAAGCTGTGCGACGTGACGCTCAAGGTGCTCCGGGATGGGCGGTGGCTGGCTGAGAGGAAAAGGGTCGAGCGGGAAGAAAAGAGGGGCGGGTGACTGGGGAAGGGAGGTTCAGCGGGCTGAGGGGTGGAGAGAAGAGAGTGGAGGGAGACCCTGTCGTAGGGAGAAGAGGTGCCGAGTGGGAGAGGGACAGCTAAGGCCAAGTTGGGCGTGGAAGAGGGACAGCTTTCAGCCATTGGAAGGAAAGGTTGAGAGGTGCGCCGCCGAGGCCCTCAGAGTGGGAGACACTGGGGTGCCCGCCTCTTTTTTCTATCATTCAGACCAGAGAAAACGTACTTTCAGCTTCTCTTGGGAGGAAGGGGCGGTGTCCGGCCCACATTCTGCTGGGCAGTAACTGAAGCATCTTCTCGTGCACATAGAGATTTTTTTGTGCCCTTCGAAATTGTGCTTTCGTAGAGGTGAAGGCTTCTCCTTAGTTGTCATTGCTTGTCCTTGATTGATAGAATCTTTGAGGTGGGCATCTGTTCTAACCCACACTGGAAGACCCCCCACTACCAAAAGGTCTATTTTAACCACCCGTTTTCTACCAGCATTCTGGTCACAAAAGTCAGCCCCCCTCCATTGCTTGAGTCTTTTCCTGCGGAAAGGCATGCTGTGCAGCTTCTTGGACAAGCTGCTGAGCCATGTGGTACCCTCCAGGTGGGGAGATGGTGCTGTCATTAGTGTTCCCTATTGGACTTTGGCTGGAAGGCTATCAGCATCTGAGTGACCTCCCTGTTTAAAAAAAAAAAAAAAAAAAAGATGCAGAGATCTTTTTAGTTTTATTTTCTACATGGGTAAGGAAACTTTGCTTCTTCCATATTATTTGAGTCAGACTGCTAGAGAGGGTAAAGCAGGATAGTTAAGAGTTTGGCTTTGATGACAGAAGGATTTGGATTAAAATCCTAGTTTTAATCTTGGACAAGTTATTTAGTCTCTCTAAGCCTCAGTCTTCCAAATGTAAAAATAGGTAAGATTCCTAATTCTCCATGTTAGCAGGAGGATTAAATGAGAACATTTGTGGTATTCTTTGCCTTATTCCTGGCATAACTTTTTCATCCCTCTAAACCCCTCCTGAAGGAAATGGTTTTCCAGGAGAGGAATAGAGTGGCCTGAGAAAGGGGCAGGATCTTCTCAGGTGAGAGAGGGGAGCCAAGAGGATTAAGAAAACTAAGCTGGACTAAAGGAAGCAGAGGAAGTAAAAATAAATGAAAGATTTTTGTCCACAGTAATAAATGTGAAAGATGCAGAGGCCACTAGAGATTTGTAAACAGTCTGCAATACGAAAGGGAGGGAGAGACCCGAGTCCCCTTTCACCACAAGGCTCCTGGAATGATATCAACCAAACTTATACCACCTAGGCGGACACCTAGAAGACTGATGGAGTCTGAACTCATTCCAGTAAAAAGGACAGGTCCATCATCATACTGTCATGGCTCTCATTATGTAGTCCAGAAAAGGAGTAGTTGTGGCAGTAACAGTTGGTGTGAATAGAGAATGATGAAAAGCAGTAACAAGGGGGGATTTTTGGATTAATATTTAAGCTGTAATGGTGAATTAAGGGAAGCTTTTTTTTTTAAATGTTTATTTATTTACTTTAGTTGTACACAATGCAATGCATTTATGTTTACGTGGTGCTGAGGATTGAACCCGGGCCGCGCACGTGCGAGGCGAACGCTCTGCCGCTGAGCCACAATCCCAGCCCCAATTAAGGGAAGCTTTTTTTTTTTTTTTTTTTTTTGTGGTGCCGGGGATTGAACTCAGGGGCACTCGACCACTGGGTCACATCCCCAGACCTTTTTTGTATTTTATTTAGAGACAGGGTCTCACTGAGTTGCTAAGTGCCTCACCATTGCTGAGGCTGGCTTTGAACTCGCAATCCTCCTGCCTCAGCCTCCCAAAGTGCTGGGATTACAGGCGTGCGCCACCGCGCCCGGCTTAAGGGAAGCTTTTTTAAAAAAAATATTTATTAGCTTTAGTTGTACACGATGTGTCCATTTGTAAGTGGTGCTGAGGATGAACCGGGCTGCGCACATGCTAGGCGAGCGCTACTGCTGAGCCACAATCCCAGCCCTAAGGGAAGCTTTTGAGACACAAAGAAGCAAAAAGGGCATGACAGAGTGGAATGGTCACAGATATTTCTACATAAAATAGTGCATTTCACCTCTACATTTAATGAAAATATCAAATATAGTAGATTTGTAGCAAAAAAAGCTGCTTGGGTTTTTTTTGTTGTTGTTGTTGGTTTTTTTTTTTTTTTTGGTACTGGGGATTGAACTCAGGGGCACTCGACCACTGGGCCACATCCCCAACCCTTTTTTTGTATTTTATTAGAGACAGGGTCTCACTGAGTTGCTAAGTGCCTCGCCATTGCTGAGGCTGGCTTTGAACTCGTGATCCTCCTGCTTCAGCCTCCCAAGTACTGGGATTACAGACGTTGTATGATTTTTTTTTTTTTTTTTTTTTTTCAATTAAAATGCTTTCTGTTCATTCAAAGGGACAAGTAAATAATTCAGATGTAGTTCCATCTGAGTGTAAGTCTGAATTACTGTTTCAAGGGCATAAGGACCAGTGTACAGGTCCTTACTATATACAGCTCTAGGCTAGAGCTAGACAGAACTGTAGAGAGCAATCTCTTCTGTAAGGCCTGAGAACTGCTTCAGTGACTATGGGGCCAGGAAAAGGCCAAGCATACCAGGCTCTGCTGCATTTCACTGCCCTCTACAAGAACTATGTTGTGAAATCCGTATGCCCCCCCCCCCAACACACACACACACAGAAAATATATTCTTTTCTCAAATTTCTGGCAATTCCAGATTGTTTTTCAAATAAACAGGCACTGAAAAGCTGGTTAGAAGCTTTTTGGTGTGTGATGACTTGTTAACTAGTGGGCCTCCCTATAGGGCAATGGATCTCAAACTTTAGCAGGCACTAGAATCCCTTGTTGGCTTTACTAAAACTCTGGGTTTTGGAGTTCGCCCCTGAATTTCTGATTCATAGGTCTGGGATGGCCCAAGAATATACATTTCTGTCAAGTTCTCCTGTGATGCTACTCCTCTTCTGAACTACATTCTGAGAGCCATGACTGTAGGCTGATGGACCTGTTCTTTTCACTGGAATGTATTCAGACTCCATCAGTCTTCCAGGTGTCCTCCTAGGTGGTATAAGTCTGGTTGTTATCATTCCAGGATCCTGTGGTAAAAGGGGAGTTGGGTCTCTCTCTTTCGTATTGCAGACTTTGACTTAATCCCCCTGAAAGGTGCCTCTTCCTTATTTTCAATGGTGCCCTAGTTGCCCTAGTTACCCAAGTCTGGAGTCACTAGTTCATCTTGTTTAGAGAGTAAACCTCCAGTCTTCTGCTAGGGCAGTGACAGAGCGTTGCCTGGTGGAGGGGACCAGTACTGCCTGTTTTGGGCCCTTCCTTATGACACACCTTCAGAGGAATCTGGCAACTCCAGTGGTTGAATTTGCAGTGGCTTTATTTAACATCTGCATTACTCAGAATTCTCCATCTAAGTCAGTTATTACTCATTTGTCTTTTCATCTACTAAATATTTTTTTCTTATTTTTATTTATTTATTTATTTTTTTTGGTGGGGGTTGAACCCAGGTGTGCTCTACTGCTGAGCTACATCCCAGCCCTTTTTATTTAAAAAAATTTTTTTGTACTTGTAGATGGACAGCACGCCTTTATGTTATTTGTTTTATTTATTTATTTTTTAATGCAATGTTAAGGATCAAAACCAGTGCCTCACACGTGCTAGGCAAGTGCTCTGCCACTGAGCTACAGCCCCTTTATTTTTTATTTTGAGAGAGAGTCTCGCTAAGTTGCCTAGGCTGACCTCAAACTTGCAATCCTCCTGACTTAGCCACACAAATTGCTGGAATAACAGATGTGCACCATCACACCTGACCATTTTCTAAAATTTTGTTCATTTTTCTAATCTGCTGTTTCTCTGCTTCTTTTTCCTTGGGAGCTTCACGTTTTTTTTGTTTTTGGTACCAGGAATTGAACCCAGGGGCACTTCACCACTGAGCCATATCCCCAGCCCCTATTTTTGTATTTTTATTAGATACAGGGTCTCGCTGAGTTGCTTAAGGCCTCACTAAGTTGCTGAGGCTGGCTTTGAACTCATCATTCTCCTCCCTCAGCCTCCCAATTAGCTGGGATTATAGGCCTGTGCCACTGCATCCAGCTTACTTTACTGTTTCTTGAACATTAGTATGAGAGGCAGAATGATGCAGACTTTGGAGCCAGACTGCCTGGTTTTGAATGCTGGCTCTGCCACTTCTTAGCTGTGAAAACTTGAACTCAGGTTCTTTAAATGCTAGTGATTCAGTTTCTTCATCCTTAAATGGGGATCATCACCTACCTGAGTAGAGGATTCTGTTAGTTAATATAGTGAATATACTTCAAATAATCATGTACTAAATACTTAGTAAGTAGTAGATTTTGCGGGGGGTACTGGGAATTGAACTACTTGGGGGCAAGTAAGCCACATCCTCAGCCCTATTTTTTTGTATTTTATTTAGAGACAGGGTCTCACTGAGTTGCTTAGCACCTCACTATTGCTGAGGTTGGCTTTGAACTCGCAATCCTCTTGCCTCAGGCCCCCGCCCCAGCCACTGGGATTATAGGCATGTGCCACCATGCCCAGCAGTAGTAGATATTTATTGATAATAATTTGTGTGTTACTAGGAATTGAGTCCAGGGGTGCTCTCATCCTCAGCCCTGTGTGTGTGTGTGTGTGTGTGTGTGTGTGTGTGTATGTATGTGGTACCGGGGATTGAACTCAGGGGCACTCGACCACTGGGCCACATCCCCAGTCCTTTTTTGTGTTTTTATTAGAGACAGGGTCTCACTGAGTTGCTAAGTGCCTCGCCATTGCTGAGGCTGGCTTTGAACTCATGATCCTCCTGCCTCAGACTCCCAAAGTGCTGGGATTACAGGCATGCACCACAGCGCCCGGCATCCTCAGCCCTTTTTGGTGGGGGCAGAGGGACAGGGTCTCACTAAGTCGCCCTGGTTGGCCTCAGACTTGATATCCTCCTGCCTTCTGAGTTGCTGGTATTACAGGTATGCACCACCAGCCAGTCAATAATAATTTTTTCTTAAGAGACAGAGTCTCACTATGTTGTGCATACTGGCCCCAAAGTCCTGGGCTTGAGTGACCCTCCTGCCTTAGTTTCCCCAAGTAGTTGGGACTACAGGTGTCCACCACCATTCTTGGCTTATTAATAATTTAATGAAAGCCGGGCGCGGTGGCGCACGCCTGTAATCCCAGTACTTGGGAGGCTGAGGCAGGAGGATCGCGAGTTCAAAGCCAGCCTCAGCAATGGCGAGGCACTTAGCAACTCAGTGAGACCCTGTCTCTAATAAAATACAAAAAAGGGCTGGGGATGTGGCCCAGTGGTCCAGTGCCCCTGAGTTCAATCCCTGGTACCAAAAAAAAAAAAAAAAAAAAAAAAAAAATTTAATGAAGTTTCTAGAGGGAGTGGAGATAAATGTGTATGTTCAATCTGCCATTTTGAATTGATTTTTAGTGTCTGAAAAATTTTGGCTGATTTTATCTGAACAGAATGTTCATTGCCTTAAAAAAGTTTGCAGACCACTGTTATACTTCAGTAGCTTGCATTTTAAATATCAGGGTCCAAGACAGAAGGGAAGGAACTTGTTCAAGGTCACAATTTAGATTAGACAGAAATAGGGTTAGACTCTGAGTACAGGGTCAACTGTTCTTTCATGCTTTCTTGTTATCACATCTGTTAGTGACAGTGACTAAACTGATTTCAGGGGCTACCATGTGAATTTGAGTTAATCTCCTCCATTAACTATACTCATGCTTAGTAACATGTGAGTTTTACTAGTTTTCCAAGATTTAGAGAGTGTGAAAGTGAACATTTGCAGACAAAACACATTTTCAAAATTCACTGCCAACATTTGAACCTAGGCTTGATTTTTTTTTTTTAAATATTTGAAATTTAAATAAACAGGGAACGTATTGGATAGTTAAGTAGAGTGATGATAAAAAAGAGTAATACATTAGTTAGTTTTTTTTTTTTTTTTTCACGTTCTGTATCTGTGGCAAGAGCCTGTTATCAGAAAACAAACAAACAAAAAACGCTGGTCCTTTATCTTAAAGGTTAGGAGGATAGTAGTGCAAGAATCCTTGGCAAACTGTGCTGTCAGGCTTGGTCTGGAGAAAGAGGCTTGTATCCATGGAGGCTCTCATCCCCTCTTTCCTTTTCATCTCTTTTTCCTCTGGGCTAACAGAAGCCTAAGGCTCAGGCAGCATCTGTTAGGTTCATCTGGGTCCAGCCAGTTGGGCAGACTCCCCAGATTCAGTAAGATATGTAGCCACCAGGTTTTTTTTTTTTTTTTTTTTTTCCCACTCAACTCCCTTTCTTTTTCTATTTTTGTGAGAGCAGGATGATGTCACCAGACCCCTTCATGTTATTCACAAACTTATAAACTTAGGAGGTGTGTGTGTGTGTGTGTGTGTGTGTACACGTTCTTTGTTTCACAACCACTGCTAAATGGTTCCTCAAAGATCTACTGCCATCAGTCTTCTCAGCATTTCTCTAAGGTCCTGCTGAGGTTTTGAACTAGGATCTGAGAATTTACCTCCAGAAGGAAATGTCTTTTTTATGTGTGAAAAGCATGGTATTAGAATATTTTCTAATCCACTAAATCCAGGTACAGAATTTTCACTGAAACTGTCTTTAAGAGCTGCACATTTGGGGCTGGGGTTGTGGCTCAGCGGTAGAGCGCTCGTCTAGCATGTGTGCGGCCCGGGTTCGATCCTCAGCACCACGTAAAAATAAAGGCATTGTGTACAACTAAAAACAAATAAATAAATAAATATTTAAAAAGAAAAAAGAGCTGCGCATTTGAGTCTAGAGTCTTGCTTAATTTGTTGTTACCACTGGCCTTGTGATGAAAGAGTAGGTGGAGAAGGAAGTTAGGAAATGAAATAAGGACTTGTTGATGCGTGCCATTTTTGTTGTGTGTACTGTAGTGAGTTACACAGGGATAATTATAGAGCTAGAGTAATCGTATTAAAAGGAGCCTCTAAGAGGTCCTGTATCAAAGCCACTCATTGTGAAGGTTAAAAAAAAAAAACAAAAAACTGAGGCTTAGAGCTATTAAGGGATTTGCCCAAGGTACAAAGCTATATTTGATATTTGCTGAGATCCAACACAGCTGTTTTCATATTTGTGGAAGTAATGCTTTTACATCCTCTGTCAGATTACTCACCTGCCCTGCTAATGGTATGAAGCACAGCAGGGAACAGGACGTATTTAGTGTCATCTTTGAGCGTGGAGGCCAGTGATGTATGTGGTTTTAGCTGAGAAGAGAATGCAGGTGTTGTCTGTTAGTCTTCTACACATGACTTCTTGACTTCTTTTGATTTTTGAAGTGACATTATATTGGAAAACTCATACTTTTGAATACTCGTTTGTTCATTTCTGGGATTTACTACTGATTTTTCTCATGTTGTTGTGTTCATCTTCAGCCTCATCTTTTTTTTTTTTTTTTGTGGTACCAGGGATTGAACTCAGGGGCACTCGACCACTGGGTCACATCCCCAGCCCTTTTTTGTATTTTTATTTAGAGACAGGGTCTCACTGAGTTGCTAAGTGCCTCGCCATTGCTGAGGCTGGCTTTGAACTCGCGATCCTCCTGCCTCAGCCTCCCAAAGTGCTAGGATTACAGGCGTGCGCCACCGCGCCCGGCCAGCCTCATCTTTTTTGTAATGAGCAATTAGAGTGGAGAGGAGAAATATGCTCCTGAAGGAGCAAAGCACTTGTGATGTGAATTTCATATTTATAAAAAAATTCAGCTTTGATCTCTTTCTTATTCAAATTATATTGTGGGTAATGCTGTTAAATTTGGACCTTGATTAGGTGGATAAGAGAGCTTAATGCTGCCTGACATATGGGTCGGGAAAGAACTGAAGATGCAGGCTGAGAAATCTGTTACTGGAAGAGCCACATTCATGGGGCTCACCCTTGGGCGTGGCTAGGTAAATGTGAAAAGCCTGTGTTGGAGGATGCTTCTTACATTGACAGTTCTTTATTGTTTTGTTCATGAGGCTCCTTTGCTTGCCCTTTAGCCCCACCTAGTTTAGCTTGAAGGAAAAGGAGACAGCATTGTTTTTCTAAAGGTGTTATTTCTATCTACTGCTAAATTACAAGCATGACATCTACCTTCCTACTAGGCATCTTGTTGCCATTTTGGCATGGTACCAGCCAAATTCCCTGTGGTTAGCTTAAGATGACCTTAGGAAGAAAACTTAAACAGCTGACTACATCACTGCTTCTTTCCAGTTGGGGACAAGAAGAGTGAACTAAGGTATGTGGTGTGAACTAGAAGCTGGCAAACATAGTAAATATTTTAGGATTTGTGGATAATACAGTTTCAGTTGTGACATAGCTTTGATGTAGTACAAAAGCAGCTATACATGGTATATGAATGAATGGGTGTGGCTGTATTCCAATAAAACTATTTACAAAAACAACTGTAAACCAAACTCAGTTGACTGTAGTGTGTACTGACCTCTATTATGTTTCAATATGGTCTTTGTTTTATTTTTTCATATTTTATTGGTGCATTATAATTTCACATAATGGTGAAAAATTTCATATAATTCATTCTAACATTCATACATGCACACAGTATTACAGTATAATTTGCTTAGTATCATTCCCTAGTATTTCCCCTTTCCTCCTTCTCATTCCTCCCCCCTGGTCCCTCTACTCTACTCCACTGATCTCCCTTAGATTTTAATGAGGTGCCCCCTGCCCACATGTGGACTTTGTAAAGTTTGTTTTGGGAGCAGGTTGCAGTACAGCTATTTTATTGTTCCATATGGTATCTAGGAGTTGGAAATATCTCTTGCTAAAGAGTACAGATGAGGGACTGAAGGTGTAGCTCAGTAGTAGAGTGTTTGTGTAATGCCCTGGCATCACTTCCAAAAAAGTTAAAAAAAAAAAAAAAGTTAAGATGAAACAGAAGAACTCTTATTTCCAGACTACTGCAGGTGATCATGTGACTCTACTGGTTGAGAAAGGAATAACCCACATAGGAAAAATTACTGTTAAATTTTGTGTCTCATCTTTAAAGTCTCATAGCTCTGCTAAAGCTTGAAGCAGAAAGTTTCCAAAGTGTTAACTAAAGACACCATGCTCCTTTTCTGTCTCAGTTGAAGCTGAGAATGCTTAGGTGATTGCAGAATGGCAGGCTAGAGGAGGCCATGATGCCTCCTGTGTTCTAGTGGAACACACCATTTGTGTTTAGGGACTCGAAGGTAAGGATCAGAGTTTGGGCTTTTGGTAGGAATAGTGAAGGATCAGTAGTTCAAATATGGCCCAGTATAGTGGTATGTCTGGGCAGTATGCTGATTATCTTACGAGAATACAAAAATACTTTTAAAAAATAAGCTCAAGAACAGGGGCTGGGGTTGTGGCTCAGCGGTAGAGCACTCGCCTAGCATGTGCGAAGCCCTGGGTTCCATCCTCAGTACCACTTAAAAATAAGTAAATAAAATAAAGGTATTGTGTCCAACTACAACTAAAAAAATTAAAAAAAAAAAAAAAAAAGCTCAAGAACAGAAATGTGTGAACCAATGGTCATTTGTTCATTGTAACATTATTCACAATACTTAAAAGGTGGAAGCAAAAGGTGGAAGCAGCCCAAGAGTTCATTGATGGATAAATGGATAAACAAAAATTGTGTGTGTGTATAGTTATTGTACATAGATACACACACACACACACACACACACACAGTGGACTATTAGCTTTAAAAAGGAAGGAAATTCTGACACATGCTATAACATAGATGGTTCTTGAAGATATTATGTCTAGTGAGGTAAACTATCCACAAAAGCGCAGATGTTCTATGATTCCACTTATATGAGGTACCTAAAGTAGTCAAATATACAAAGACAGAAAGTAGGATGGTGGTTGCCAGTATCTGGGACAAGAGAGAAATGGGAAGTTATTATTTCATGGGTGTGAAGTTTCATTTTGGGAAGAAAAAAATTTCTAGATATGGATGGTGTTGATGATTATAAGAACAACATGAGCCGGGCATGGTGGCGCACACCTGTAATCCCAGCACTTGGGAGGCTGAGGCAGGAGGATCACGGGTTCAAAGCCAGCCTCAGCACTGGCGAGGCACTTAGCAACTCAGTGAGACCCTGTCTCTAATAAAATACAAAAAAAAGGGCTGGGGATGTGGCCCAGTGGTCGAGTGCCCCTGAGTTCAATCCCCAGTACCAACAAAGAAAAAAAAAAACATGAATACTAATGCCACAGAACTGTATACTCAGAAAATATTAAAATGGTAATCTTATGTTATTAATATTTTATCACAATAGAAAAGGGAGAGGTAATAAGCTCAAGAAAACTTGTTACCAGGTGGACAAGTGAAATTGCTTATAGTGCTTTGTGACACTAAAAACCAATTTGTCGGGCTGGGGTTGTAGCTCAGTGGCAGAGCGCTTGCCTAGCATGTGTGAGGCACTGGCTTCGGTCCTCAGCACCACATAAAAATAAATAAATAAAATAAAGGCATTGTGTCTATCTACAAGTAAAAATTATTCTTTAAAAACCAATTTGTACCGGGCGCAGTGGCACATACCTGTAATCCCAGCACTTGGGAAGCTGGGGCAGGAGGATCGCGAGTTCAAAGCCAGCCTCAGCGATGGCGAGGTACTTAGCAACTCAGTGAGACCCTGTCTCTAATAAAAAAAAAAAAAAAAAAAAATACAAAAAAGGGCTGGGGATGTGGCCCTGTGGTTGAGTGCCCCTGAGTTCAATCCCTGGTACAAAAAAAAAAAAAATTTGTCCCTGGATCTAAACACACTGATCAGAAACACGTGATACTAAGGAGTAATCTTTCCTACTCTTTATTTTCTGTAGCATGTTGCCTCAGTTGTTAAAAGCCAGATTGAGGGGCTGGGGATATAGCTCAGTTGGTAGAGTGCTTACCTTGCATGCACAAGGCTCTGGGTTCAATACCCAGTGCTGCAAATATAAACAAACAAAAAGAGTCAGATTGTATTAGCTCAGTCCTACAGTTGTAATTCATATTTTTATTCTTATATTTATTTGTTTATTTGTTTTTCCCAGATTAGCCTTGAACTTTCAATGCTCCTGCCTCAGCCTCCCTATTAGCTGGATATGCAAATGTATGCCACTTATAAATATTACAAGTTGAACTTATTTATAGTTGTATTGCAATTGGTCATTTGAAAGGAATTGGCTTTTGAGAGATAGCATATTTAAGTGATTCACACATGTTGTGAGCCTACTTTTTTTTTAATGTTTATTTATTTGCTTTAGTTGTACACGATGCGTTTATTTGTACGTGGGGCTGAGGATCGAACCTGGGCCGCGCACATGCTAGGCGAGCGCTCTACCACTAAGCCACAACCCCAGCCCCAAGCCTACTTTTCTTGACTGACTTGTAAAATCTAAATGTCACATTACCTTGCAGAGCTCTCCTGTGACCAGACATGTGACCATGTGCGCTAACATGTTTTCCAAGTGAAGGCTTATTGGCATCATCCACACATTACGAATAGCTTTCAAATCTGTATTTCTTTTTTTTTTTTTTTTTTTTTTACCAGGGATTGAACTCAGGGGCCTCGACCACTGGGTTACATCCCTAGCCCTTTTTTGTATTTTTATTAGAGACAGGGTCTCACTGAGTTGCTAAGTGCCTCGCCATTGCTGAGGCTGGCTTTGAACTCACGATCCTCCTGCCTCAGCCTCCCACAGTGCTGGGATTACAGGCATGCGCCACCGCGCCCGGCTTCAAATCTGTATTTCTATCCCTTATTTTTTTCTCAAGCAGTAGAATTTCATTTCGGTCTGTGGATCCTCATATTCACAATGTCTAAAATGAATCTTCTTGCCCTTCTAAACCATCTCTTGTTTGTTTGCTTGTTTTTTGTAAGGATGGCACACCTTCCATCTAGTCATGAGTGATTAAAACTCTGGAATGGGCTTTGGCTCATCCTCTCTCATTTATGTGTATCTTGTGACCCTTATCACAATAGTAATTACATAATTATACATAGTGTTATAACTCCATAAGAGCAGGCCTGCAACTGAATTATTTACTGAGGTGTCTGTATGATAGATGATCAGTAAATCTCTGTCCTAATTGAAATCCTCTTCACCTTTTACTTAGCCCAGGATTCCTTTTTAACTTTACTAGTGTGTTGAGAGAATTCTTGTTGACCCTTTAGGGAAGGATCCTTATGCAGCCAACAAGTTGCTTTTTTCAGGTTTTCTCTGATCTTGTTCTACTCTTAGCAACTTCCCATTTCACTTTGATCAATGGTACTGAAGATCTGAGTACAGCAGTGAGCAGAGTATGCCATGCTCTTGTGAATGTGAGTTTACATTCTAATGGGGCAGCAGACAATAAACAGATAGGAAATTTCAAAGATGGATAAGGGGCCTCAAAAGTGCTATTTTTATAAGAGGGACTAGAGTAACCTCTCTGAATAGAAATCTGAATGGAGGGAGTGGTCCAGGATAGCTGAGGCAGGTAGAGGGAATAATAAGCACAGAGGCCTGAAACAGGAGCATAGTTGTTATTTTTGGGAAACAGCAGGAAGCTGGTGTGGTAAAAATAGAATGACCAGAGAGAAAAGAACATGATATCAATGAGGTAGCTTCCCCAGGCCCACCATAGTTCCTTACTTGAAACAGTATGGCTTAGTAAATACTTTGTAAATGGCTAGGGGTCTAGCTCAGTGGTTGAACATGTGTTTAGCATGACCACCCGTGAGGTTCTAGTTTGATCCCCAGCTCCAAAACAAACAACAACCTTTATGAATGCATGAAGCTAAGCAGTAATTATTTGCTTATTTTTCTGAATGAAGAGTCAGTGTTAGGGTGTACCTATAATATAGAAAGATAGAATGCATGTTCCACAGTTCATGAAGAGAGCACAGGATTCTACATGTATTTTTACCCTCATTGTTCAGGAAAGATGATGATACTAGCCCAAGCAAGACAGACTAATTCTGTCTGGTTCTTGAAGGAAATTCTGTGTAGAATGAAAATCAGAGGTTACTGACTTGTCAGAGGATCAGGAAGAACTGCTCTGCTGTTTGTTGGTGGTTTTAAAAGGTACCTCTAGCTGGGCGCGGTGGCGCACGCCTGTAATCCCAGCACTTTGGGAGGCTGAGGCAGGAGGATCGAGAGTTCAAAGCCAGCCTCAGCAATGGCGAGGCACTTAGCAACTCAGTGAGACCCTGTCTCTACGTAAAATACAATAAAGGGCTGGGGATGTGACCCAGTGGTCGAGTGCCCCTGAGTTCAATCCCCAGTACCACAAAAAAAAAAAAAAAAAGTACCTCTACCTCATGTTGGGTAAAACTCATCTTTTTTTCCATGTCTATGGACTAATCCTATAAGTCATCAAGATCTCTGGAAGTAGTGGGAATGCAGGAGCAGCAGGTGGTGGCTAGTTTTCTATAGGATTTAAGAAAGAACTGCTGATTTAACTGAACCTCTGATTATTCTAAGCTGCTCATAAAAATCTGTTGCTGTCCCTGCTGTCTCAGACCCAAGAGGAAGACGCTTAAGGATTCCTGTTATTGACAGCCTCTTTGGATTGACTTTTCTAGGATAGCCAATTGAGTATTTGATATTCAGGGGCCTGCAGACTTGGCTGCTCTCTGCCCTTCTCCCCTAGTCACCCATGGTCTCCTACATCAACTGGCTTTCTCTTCATGACCTGTGTTCTCCTTTTTGTGGGCCTCTCCTCTAGTATTTCTTTGGCTTGAAATATATGCTCTGATGCTGGGCAGAGTCCTCTTCATGCTTCAGTGCTTCTTTTGTGTTTCCTCAAGGGGAGAGAAATGACCAAACACTCCTCCTCTGTTCTCCTTAAGCACTTTGCATTTGCATCTGTTAACATTGTCTTGTCACAGGTTTATATGCCTGTCTCCCTGCCAGCCTATGTGTTTCCATTTAGCAGAGGCACATGCCCTGTTCTGTCACAGTGGAGGGTTGTGTGAAGTTTCACATTTCTGAGTACTGTCTTCTCAATGTTCCTCCAGGTATAGTTAATTGCTCCCTCTTCTCTTGTACCATAATCACTCATTTCTCTCAGTGCTTGGGAGCCCGTTTGAAATGTAGAATTTCAGGCCTTCCTGAACTAGAATCTGGTGCTTCTTACATCCTGTACACATAAAGGTTTGATGAGCATTGCCTTAGCACTGTGTTCCCCTTACCACTATTCCCTGTTCCCTTACCACTGTGTTCAGACACAGTGTACCTGTCTTTTTCTTCCCCTTTTAAAGATGAGCTTATGAAGCATGTGAACCATGTATTATCTAGTATAGTTCTTGGCATGTTTCAGGTGCTCAAAAGTGTTTGCTGAATTACCTTAAAGGGCTGTGGTATTATATTTGGATGCTTCTTCAGTCAGTCTACTGTAGAAGTGCATGTAACTCTGCATAGTGCTTTGCTCAGTGCATGGGATTCCCTGCTATGGTTAGGACTCAGTTTCTTTGGTGTTTATAAATTGGTGGGTGAGATGGATACTTATCAGTTAATAATGAGACAAGGCAGAGTAACAGCATGTATCATCAGGGCCTAAAGGACCCTACACCAAAAGGATGGCAGTTAGTTACATTTCAGAGGGTTTGTGACTGCTCTTGGAAAGGATGGCATTTGATTGGTACCTTACAGGATGAGTAGGACTTTGACAGATAGATATGATGGGAAGAAGCATTCCAGGCTAGTAGAAAATCTATTCAAAGGCCCAGGAATTAAAATAACATGATTTCTCAAGGAAGAAAGACATGGAGGAACAAGGTAGAAGGTGAGAAGGTGAGATTGGAAATGTGGGTTGAATGCAAACTGTGAACTTGAATTCAAATCCCTTGTTGGTACAATTCGTTGTTCTGTTGTTCCTTGAGGACTCTGCCCTCCCATCTTTCTCCCCTTCATCCCATTCTTCCTTGCTGAATATGGGTGGTGGGCAGTGGGGGGAGGATTTGGAAGGGGTGAGGACAGGCCTGAATGTCTTAACCAGCTCTTTATGTGGGATTATTAGCCGCAGGGCTTTTTTTAGTGTCAAACTGGTCAGCCACTTCCTTTCTAACCCCCTTCCTGACACGACCCAGTGGCCCCCCTAAAGCCAAGACCAAAACTACTCCATCAGTAGAGGGCTTAGGCAGTGTGCTTTAAAATGCTATCAAAACTTCAGACTGACCCCAGTATATTTTATTATACTTGCCATCAGTTTCCCAGCCCTACAGGTTTGTGAGGACTGATCATTTCTGCTCATGGATGCATGAGTGTACCTCTGTCTATGTTCTGGAATGGCAGGCAGGCCATTATCATTTAAGGGGAAAGGATACCCGCCCCCATTTCCTTACATACCACCTTGTTAGAAACCCACCTAAGCAAGGTAAGTTGTGTGGCTTGTTCATTTCTTTGGGGCTGCAGTGCACCCTTACCTGGAAATCAGTCCCTCCACAAGTTGGCCCTAAGCCTCGCCACCTTTTTCTTGAACCTTTTACTTCAGCTGACAAATTTCAGATGAAATTAGAGAGTAACATTTCCTGTGCTTTGCCTCCTTTGAATTCCCACTTTGGTGGCTCTACCAGTCCTGAACTAGAAGATCCAACAGTTAAAAAAAAAAAAAAAAAATGTAAAATTCATCAGAAGTTTTATGACTTTTGTGACTTGTTTATACTCAAATGCAGGACCACCAGGCTTTGGGATTCATTAAGTACACTTGTGCATGCGGTGATTTGTTAAGGGCTAGGATACAACCTGCCTTTCTATGGGAAGAATACTCAGCTTGAGGGAAGGAAATTCATTGGTGACGACATAATGTGTTCAGTAGTGGAGGCTTGGACAAGAAGGAGAGGGCTGCCTGCCTGGAAGTCGGGGAGGTCCTTCAGAGGAGGCAGCATTTGAGCTGGATCTTATATAAGGAATATAATTCACTGGGCAGGAAAATGGGGCATAAGGATTCAAACAGGGGAATAGGACAGTTTGGGGGATTGCCAGCAGCTTAGAAGAGAGGCATGGAAGGGGATAAAACTGGGTGAAATAGATTAGGGCCAGTTTAGGGTTTGGAGTGGCTTGTAAAAAAAAAAAGTAGGGACCCCAAAATAATAGGGACTGACATGACTAGACTCAATTATATGTGGTGTTGACTCATTCAGAAGCTTCATTTATTCAACAAATATTGAGTGTTAACTGCCAGACTGTTCCAAGAAAAATGAGGCATACAAAGATTGCTCCCTTAGTGGAACTCCTGTTTCATTAAGGATAAGTTAGTTATATTAGACTACCACTATTTGCTTTTGTCCAGGGTACCAGTGACCTCCATGATACAGTTATTCTATAATCACAAAGTTCTTCCCATCACAAAGTTCTTCCCTATCAAACCCATCCCCCTCCTACCCACCATTCCTACTTTCTGGCGACCACTTTTTTTTTTTTTTTTTTGAGATGGGGTCTCAATCAAAAAAAAAAAAAAAAAACTATAGTATGTCTTATATACCATGTACTATATTATAGTAATAATGTGTATTACTATAAAAATATAGCTTTTTTTTTTTTTTTTTTGTGTGTGTGTGTGGTACCGGGGATTGAACTCAGGGGCACTCAACCACTGGGCCACATCCCCAGCCCTTTTTTGTATTTTACGTAGAGACAGGGTCTCACTGAGTTGCTAAGTGCCTCGCCATTGCTGAGACTGGCTTTGAACTCCCGATCCTCCTGCCTCAGCCTCCCAAAGTGCTGGGATTATAGGCGTGCGCCACCGCGCCCAGCTCATAGCATATTTTTTTGAGATGATGATCTCAGATTCCTCACTTCCAATGATTCTCCTGCCTCAGCCTTCCAAGTATCTGGGTCTACAGGTGTGCATCATCATACTTGGCTCCGTTTATTCTTTTTTTTTTAAATATTTATTTATTTGCTTTAGTTGTACACAATGCAATGCATTTATGTTTACGTGGTGCTGAGGATCAAACCTGGGCCGCACACGTGCTAGGCAGCGCTCTACCCGCTGAGCCACAACCCCAGCCCTCCGTTTATTCTTCATCTCTCATTTTGAAAATATTATATAAATGGAATAATAGAGTATATGACCTTTTAAGATTAACTTTTTAAATTTTTTTACTCAGCATAATGCCCTTAAAGTCCTTCTAAGTTATTATGTGTGTGTTGATTAGTTTTCTCTTTCATATTTCTAAGTAGATTTCATGGTACACCAGTTTAGTCATTTACCCATTGAAGAATTTTTTCATTTCTGGCTGTTACAAATAAAACTTCTGTGGACAGTCATATGCCTGGTTTAGCATGAATTCATGTATACTTTCATTTCTCTGAGATGAATGTCTAATGATATTTTGCTGTATCAAAAATATAGTATATTTTTGGAGCTGGGGCTGTGGCTCAGTGGCAGAGCAGCTCGCCTCGCACGTGCGCGGCCCAGGTTCAATCCTCAGCACCACGTAAACATAAATGCATTGCACTGTGTACAACTAAAGTAAATAAATAAATATTTAAAAAAATATATAGTATATTTTTTGTTTTTTAAATTTTTTTTTGTTGTAGTTGGACACAATATCTTTATTTTATTTGTTTTTACGTGGTGCTGAGGATCAAACTCACGGCCGTTCATGTGCTAGGCGAGCGCTCTACTGCTGAGCCACAATCCCTGCCCTATATTTTTAGTTATAGAAGAAATTGCTGTTTTCCAAGTGCCTGTACATACATTCCCACTGTCATGTATGAGTGTGACAGTTAATTTTATGTGTCAACTTGGATAGATTGTGGTGCCCAGTTGTTTGGTCAAACATCAGTCTACATATTGCTATAAAGTTATTTTTTAGATGTGATTGATATATATATATTTTAAAGTGTTGGGGACTGAACTCAGAGCATGTGCTAGGCAAGCACTGTACTACTGAGGCTACATCCCAAGCTCTGTAATTAGCATTTTAATTAGTAGACATTGAGAAAATTGATTATCCTCCATAATGTGGGTCAGTCTTATCCAATCGGTTTAAAGTCTTAAACTGAAGTTTTGTGAAATAGCAATTCTGCCTCAACATTCAGAGAGGGCTGGGCTGTCATTTAGTGGCAGAGTGCCTGCTCAGTATGCGCAAGGGCCTAGCTTCAATCCCCAGCACCACATAGAAAAATAAAATTAAGCTGGGTGTGGTGGCGCATGTCTGTTATCCCAGAACTTGGGAGGCTGAGTCAGGAGGATCCCAAGTTCAAAGCCAGCCTCAGCAATGGCAAGGCACTTAGAAACTCAGTGAGACCCTGTCTCTAATAAAATACAAAAAAGGGCTGGGGATGTGGCTCAGAGGTCCAGTGCCCCTGAGTTCAATCCCCAGTGCCAAAAAATAAAAAAAGAGGGCGGCAGCGGCGCAGCGCCGCGGCTGGCCAGGGTAGATGGAGTTGGAGGGGCAGAGTGCAGGCGGTGTGGCGGGGCGCCAGCGGCTGGGCCCCGGGCGGAGCCCCGGGGAGTCTGTGCTGCTGGACGGGTGGCTGCAGCGGGGCGTGGGCCGGGGGGGCGGGGTGGTGGCGAGGCCGGGGCCTGCAGGCCCCGGTACGGCAGGATCCGGACTCTGGCCGGACTACGAGGCGCTGCCGGCTGGAGCCACTGTCACCACGCACATGGTGGCGCCGTGGCAGGCATCCTGGAGCATTGCGTGATGTACCCCATCGACTGCGTCAAGGTGAGACCTGGACCGGGCTCGGAACCCGACCTGGGGCTGACCGACCCTTAGTCCGGTCTAGAGCCAGGATTCTAGCTGAGAGCTGGAGTCGATGGGGTTCCTTCTTGGCTCCAGGCACTTCACAGGATTCGAACCGATACTGATACTCTCCGTGCAAGCAAGGTCCGGGCTGGGAGTTGAGCCCACTCTGGAGCCAGGACTTATTTCTAACCGTCAGTGAGATCTGAATCGGGACTCATGATCAAAAATCTGTCAGCCAAAGTCCGAGATCCCACCTGGGACTAAACAGGAATAGGGTGGGATTGGGGATCCCGAAGCACAGGTAAGTGCTACTAACTCGATTAAGGTGAAGCCAACTGGCGTGAATCAGATGGTGAACTGGATCATATGGCTTGAGATGTTCCGAGGGTAGGTGCTTTTACCAGCTTCGAGCTGTGTCTTCCCTTAAAAGTGACGAGGCAGAGCCGGGCGCGGTGGCGCACGCCTGTAATCCCAGCACTTTGGGAGGCTGAGTCAGGAGGATCGCGAGTTCAAAGCCAGCCTCAGCAATGGCGAGGCACTTAGCAACTCAGTGAGACCCTGTCTCTAATAAAATACAAAAAATGGGCTGGGGATGTGGCCCAGCGGTCTAGTGCCGCTGAGTTCAATCCCCGGTACCCAAAAAAAAAAAAAAAAAAAAAAAAAAAAAAAAAAAAAAGTGACGAGGCAGGAACCGGAATCTGGGATCTCTTAGCTAGATACAGGACGTATTAAATCTTATCCCGTAAGTGATTGGAAGTCGTTGTGCAGTCAGAAGTCAGTTTCAGACTGGAAGTAATATGGGAATGATCATGTTCAGGAAAAGGTTTCGATTTCTCTGTGAAGCAAGCATGATATCCCACCTATTTCCTGAACACAAAAATTGAACTGGGATTAAGATTGTGTATGTGCAGGGAGCACATCAGCCCCCACACAAGAGATGAAACAGTGTATTTCTTTGGGCACCTGAAGTTGACAAAAAGGGGAAAGTTGCCTAGAAGGGAAGTGTGACGGTATTAGAAAGTAGATGTAAGTGTGAAGAAAAGTGGAACAAGATCGACACAATGCCATTTAGTGTGAAAGTAAAACTAATTGCATCCACAACCAAGCTGGACGATTAATGGATCCAGAAGTGAGGTCCTTCTGAAGAAAGTGAGTGAAGATGGGAAAGATTGTTTTTACAGTTTTTATTCTCAAACGTTAGTAAAGATGCCAACCACTAAACTTGAGGTCTAAATTGAGGAGGAAGTAAACTCGAGAAGACTGTTGAAATAAATATGATGGAGCCTGGTGCTTCCTTTATGTGTTAAGGGTAATAGTCAAACAATATCCTGGCAGTTCTTTGTGTATTTTCTCCTCAAATTAGGAAAATGTTGTGTATTCAAAAGGAGGAGAGTGTCAATTTGGGCAATGCAAAGCAACCCTCTTCTGCTTGCTGCTGGTTCCAGTTACCATTTCATGTTTTCATAGTAATGTGGATGAAGAAATGGGGAAAGAGCTCATGAAGCTTTGTGAATGACACTGAATTGGTTCTAGTGCATTACAAGGTCAACTCCTAACAAGGACCATAGCCACTGAAAATGTGGTTAAATGCACTTAACATGCTTAGAATTTTAAATGCCCTTGTTGATTTGAGAGAAATAAACCAGTAAATTCCATGAGAAAGGAGTATAACCATTGAAATATAAAATGAATAAATACTAATAAAAAAGATTCAACATTTAAAAATAAATAAATAAATAAAGTTAAACTTTGGCCTGGGGTATAGCTCAGTGGTAGAGTGCTTGCCCCATTCTGCATGAAGCCCCGAGTTCTGTTTCTGGTCCCACAAAAGGAAAAAAAAAAATTCTAAGAAAGAAACCATCCTGAATTTCGTGCCTGCTTTCCTGCCCTACATAATTCACACTCAAAACTGTAAAGTCAAATCTTATCTAAATCTCTAGCCTGCTCTAGCCCACTATAGATTTTGGGTTTACTAATCCCTACAATCTCATGAGCCAATTGCTTAAAATAAATTTTTCCCTCTCCCTCTCTCATATAGTTCTATTTTTGGAAAACTCTAATACAACGACTGACCCAGTTCTTTTGCTTCCTCATCCGCATTTAATATTGTCACTGTTTTTTATTTGGAACATTCTGTTGAATGTGTAGTAATATCTCATGATTTGAATTTGCATTTTTTAGTGGGTAATGATGCTGAACATTTTTTTACATGTTTATATCCATATAACATATTTGATGAAATATCACTTCATGTCTTTTGCCCATTTTCTCACTGGATTGTTTTTTGTTTTCCTTTGTTTTTGTTGTGCTGGGGGTCAAACCCAGGATCCTATACACACAGGGCAAGTGTTCTGGCCCTGAGCTACTTTCCCAGCCCTACAATTGATTTTTGTATGTTGCTCTTGTATCCTGTAACCTTGTTGAACTTATTTATTAGTTCTAGAGTTTTGTTTTTGATTTTGATTTCTAGATTGTTTTGTCTTTTTTTCTTTTTCAGTACTGGGGATCAAACCCAGGGCCTCAAGCATACAAGTACTCTACCACTGAACTAGAGTCAATAAAATCAACAAACCTCTAGCAAGACTGACAAAAAAAAAAAAAAGAGAGAGAGATAAATCACCAATATAAAAATGAAATAATCAGGTATTACTACAGACTCAGTAATCATAAAAGGGTAAAAGAGAATACCATGAATACCCACATGAATTGACAACTTTGATATAATAGATCAATTTCTTAAAATGACAACTTAGGATTTATTTGGTCCCTGGCACTACAAAAAAAAAAAAAATGTATATACACATGTATATAATACACACACACACACACACACACACACACTCGCACATAAGACTGGGAGTGTAGCCCATTTGGATATCAGGGCTCAGGGCAAAAAAAAAAAAAAAGAAAAGAACAAGAAAACTCAAAACAACCACACTCCTGTAATCCCAGCTATTTGGTCAGCCTAGGCAATTTAGCAAGACCCTGTCTCAAAATAAATTTATAAAAGGCTGGGAATATAGCTCAGTGGTAGAGCACCCCTGGGTTTATTCCCCAGTACCACCAAAAAATAAAAATAATAAAGGACATATATGTACATATGTGTATATATATGTATGTACATATATATATATTCAATGGATAATGACTTAAAATTTGCTATACCTGTTTTATATATGTAAGAAAAACTTGAAGGAAATGAATAGAAAATCATAATGCCTTCTGCTTAATCTTTGATATCCTTTTCTGAAATTAGGCTAGAGAACCTATAGTCCATTTGACTATAATCTTTTTGTTTTGTTTTTGCAATACTGGGATTTGAACTCAGCCTCCCACATGTCAGGCAAGCACTGTACCACTGAGCTATACCCCCAGCCACAGTTTTACTATAATCTTTAATGAAACTGCAATCTTGGGGATGGGGTTGTGGCTCAGTGGTAGAGTGCTTGCCTAGCATGTGTGAGGCACTGGGTTCGATCCTCAGTACCACATAAAAATAAATACATAAAACAAAAGTAGTGTGTCCATCTACAACATTAAAAAAAAGAAAGAAAGAAACTGTCATCTTTTTTGTAGGGTTATTTTCACAGAGAACTGTTGATTTCTGGGCCTGCTTTTGATTTTTTTCAGATTATGAGGACAAAGTGGGTATTTTTTTTTTTAAACTAAGACTTCAGTTTTTTTAATATTTATTTATTTACTTTAGTTGTACACAATGCAATGCATTTATGTTTTTATGTGGTGCTGAGAATCGAACCCAGGCCGCGCACGTGCGAGGCGAGCGCTCTGCTGCTGAGCCACAATCCCAGCCCCAAAGTGGGTATTTTAACAAATCCTTGTTGAGGTGGTTAGTTAACATACATAATCCTTATTATCCTCAAGGGTTTGAGATCCACTAGCTGAAAAATAACAGACAATTACAGCATTTTGGACTAAGCTTTCGCCTCTCAAATGTGGAATAATCTTACTTGTCTAACATCTGAATAAGATTTTGGTTATGAATGGAGGGCTAAGCTGAGCTAGTTTTGTGCTTGGTGTTTGCTGAAATAGGTAGAGGATTAGTTGATACTTGAGGTAGGAAAATAGTTCAAGGATTCCCCATGCCTTCTACTTCCTATGTTTGTTTCTTTCTTCTTCTTCTTTTTTTTTTTTTTTTTTTTTTTTGTACCTGGGATTGAACACAGGGGTGCTCTACCACTGAGTTACATCTCTAGCCTCTTTTGTTTTTTGAGACAGGATCTTGCTGACTTGCACAGGCTGTCTTTGAATTTGGCAGTCCTCCTGCCTTTGCCTCCCAAGTAGCTAGGATTTACCTCCTACATTTCTGACGGACAAGACTGCATTATTTTCTGGGGTTAGTTAGCACTTAAACTCCACAGGAGGTGGAGAAAGAAAGAACAATTGTGTAACTATGGTTAAGAAACCAAAGTTTAACAAAAAGGCACATTGGTGGTGGACAGTCTTGTACTGGCCACTTATGGCTCTGTTGTGAATGCCTCTATTTCAGGCTCAGCTTACTTGCTTTTACAAAGGAGCAAGCAATTTGTATGGGACACAGTTCATTTCAGTGTTGAATTCCACAATCTGTGGACAGTTCATGCTAGTCAGCAAGGCGAGCCTGGGAACGCCAGCAGAAAATCAGATATGATGTGGGCTGGAAGTGGGAGTCTTAGATAAGGATCAGCACCTTCTCCTTTCTAGAGAATGTGTTCACTTCCCTCTTCACAGTATTTGTTCCCTGAGTCTCCAGAGCAGAAATCAGCAAACTCTTTGTATAAAAGGGCAGATAGTAACTATTTTTGTCTTCGTGGATCATTGGTCTCTGTCACAGCTACTCAGTTTTACCATTGTATGGGCATGTCTGTGTTCTAATAAAACTTCATATATGTACATTCAGATTTGAATTTCATATAATTTTCATATTACAACTATTAATATACTTTGAATCTCCCCCAATCATTTAAAAATGTGAACTATTCTTAACTCATGGGCCATACTAAAATAAGAAGCAGGACAGATTTGGCCCACAATTCCTCTGAAGTCTTAAAAATAACTTCTATAAAATTCTGAATTTGCAGACATTCCTTTTATTTATTTACCAAGCACTAATATAGTATTTAGTATGTGCCATGCATGTTTTAAATGACTTGCAGATGTTAGCTAATTTAATCCTCACAATAACCCATAGGGAAGGTACTGTTTTCCCTATTTTTCAAATGGATAAGTTAAGGCAGAGAGAAGTTAAGTAACTAGCTAAGGGTTACAAGCTAGTAAATAATGGGATCCAGATTTGAACCTGAGTAGTTTTGTCTCCAGAATACCCGTTCTTATGCTCCTTGATGCTCTCTTTTAAATTATTTATACTTACAGCCGAGCACTGTGGCCTATGCCTATAATCCCAGCAACTAGGAAGGCAGAGGCAGGAGGATTGCAAATTCAAGACCAGCCTCAGCAATTTAGCTGTCTCAAAATAAAAAGAACTGGGGGCATACATAACTCAGTGGTAAAGCACCCCTGAGTTGAATTTCTCATACCAAAAAAAAAAAAAAAAAAAAATCATAATAACTGTGGAGCCTAAAGGAATTTTAAGGAAGAAGTCATCTTTTCTGTTCTAATTATTTATTTTCATTTCATTTCATTGAGACAGGGTCTTCTATGTTGTTCAGTTTGGTTTTGAACTCCTAAGCTGCAGTGATTCTCCCGCCTCCTCCCCCCAAGTAACTGGGACTATGGGTGCTTACTTCCATACTCAAATCATTACTTTTCCATTTTATAGACTCGTTTTTTTTTTTAATATTTATTTATTTGCTTTAGTTGTACACGATGCATTTATTTGTACATGGTGCTGAGGATCGAACCCGGGCCGCACACGTGCTAGGCAAGCGCTCTACTGCTGAGCCACAACCCCAGCCCCGTTATAGACTCATTTTTATGCACCAACTTCATAGCCTGTATGACTCAATTTTGTGCCTCAGTAAAATGATAGATAGTTTATTATGCACTTTCAGCTTCCCTTATGACTGCATAAAAGCTTAGTCTTAACCCCACTAATACCAAGGGAGTCTGTCTGCACAGTCTGGGCACTTAACTGTTTGTTTTATTTATGTTCGTTGTGAGTTCCTTGAAAGTAGATGCAATAGTGTCAACATGTATTCCATCAAACAGAAATCTATTCTGTATATATCTTTTGCTTTCTTTGCAAACACCTCTATCAGATTACTCCCAACTCAGATTTTACCCAACTGCTTTTTCTGCTTGGATACACAGCTGGTTGAATGTTAAGCCCACCTGCCTGTGACAGGAACAGAATTTGTGGTGTCACACTCATTCTCTCTGTTGATCCAAAGATACCACCAGGGTAAGGCTAGAATAAAACATTTCCCAGTCCTTTCAGCAAAGAAATGGGAAGGGGTATGTTTGCAGTTGTGTGTGTGCATGTGTGTGTGTGTGTGTGTGTGTGTGTGTGTGTGCACTTAAGTTACACATCAACTTTTAGGACCTAATCTCCCTCCCTTTTATATAACTCCACCAACTCTTAATTTTCCAAACAACATTGTTGACAAATATTAAAGGTACCTGCGCTTAATAAGAAACAAATATGGAGGAAGCCTGTGGGGGGCAGGAGTACTTCAGTCTCTGTCTTTAGCTTATACTATACAGAGCCTTGCTGAAAAAGAGGTTCTGTATCTACCTTTCGTTAAAGCCAGTTGCATGAATACTGAGTCTGCTGTGGTTTTAGTGGAAGTGGTTTGGCTTTCCCTATTTGAATTGATTTTTTTTTTTTTGGAAGCAAATTCAGGGTGTTGTACATACCAAAAGAGTCCTATGGCTGCACCTAATTTGCTGTGTATATGCTGATCATTGCAGATTATCTCACATTGTTTAAATGGTTGGCACTGATAGTTACGATGAGTAAGTGATGGAGTGGCCATGGGCACTTAGTGTCTGTTGTGCAAACAGGGAGATCTGATGTCCTGATCCAGCCTCACAGCTCTCAAGTGTGTTCATGACTTTAGGTCTTTTCGGAGTGCTTCATGTACATCAGATTCATTTCTTTCCGTCAAGTCTTGAACTTTGAACCTGACTCTGTCAAATACTTTAAATTTACTGTCTGAATCCATTTCATTGATAATACTTTATAAGATGTGTTATTTTGGAGGTAGGTATGTAACAAAGCAGGTTTAAAAGTAGGGATATGTGCCAAATGGTTTTCTGACGAAACAGTTATGTGTTTCTTATTTACGATTTTTTTCACTAAATTGTGTTGTTATCAGTTCACATTTCTTTGCCACCTTACAGATTTGAAGGAACAGTGTATAATTTCTGATAAATGGAAGAGTAGCCTTTGCATGAGTCTATGTAATTCTAGATATTAATAATAGGGACCCTGATTGCCCTCTTACAAAACCATAGTTTACAGGTTTTTTAAAAAAATATATATTTATTTATTTTAGTTGTACACAATGCCTTTATTCTTACGTGGTGCTGAGGATCGAACCAGGCCATGCACGTGCTAGGCAAGCGCTCTACCGCTGAGCCACAACCCCAGTCCCATAGTTTACAATTTTACATCTATCTGTAAGAAAAAAAAATTTTATTTCCCATTTGCTTTGTACTTCCTTCCTTTTCTTTTTAAACAGTACCCGAGAGTGAATCCAGGGCCTTTCACATGCTAGGCAAACACTCTACCACCAAGTTATATTCCCAACCCTTTTTTTTTTTTTTTTTTTTTTTTTTTGTGGTACCAGGGATTGAACTCAGGGGCACTCGTCCACTGGGCCACATCCCCAGCCCTTTTTTTGTATTTTATTTAGAGACAGGGTCTCACTGAGTTGCTAAGTGCCTCGCCACTGCTGAGGCTGGCTTTGAACTCGCGATCCTCCTGCCTCAGCCTCCCAAAGTGCTGGGATTACAGGCGTGAGCCACCGCGCCCGGCTCCTTTTTATTTTTGATACACGGTCTTATCAAGTTGCCCAAGCTAGCCTCAAACTTGCAATTCTCCTGCCTCAGCCTCCCAAGTAGCTAGGATTACAGGCATGCAGCTGAAAAGCCCAACTTGTCCACCCACTTAATGACCATTTTGAGTTAATTATAGAGTCACGTGCAGTGGTAAGACATAATACAAGGAAATGACATGCACCTTTTACCCATTTTATCCCAGAGGTAGTATCTTGCAAAACTCTTGGGTCAGAGGAACTGAAAGTATAATATCACTACTAGGATATTGATACTGATGAAATTTACCAATTTATTCAGATTTCTTTAGTTTTAATCGCTTATGTATATGTATGTGTTTAATTCTATACAGTTTAATCATGTATGTAGTATTTTATTCTTAATCTTAAAGTTTTTTTGTTTTTGTTTTTTGCTGTTTGCTGTGGTGGTGCATACCTGTAATCCCAGCAACTTGGGAAACTGAGGCAGGAGGATAACCAGTTCAAGGCCAGCCTGTGCAGCATAACAAGACTCTGTCTCAAAATAAAAAATAAAAAGGGTTGGAATTTGGCTCTGTGGTAGGGAACCCCTGCATTCAATCCCTAGTACTACAGAAAAATAAAAATAAAAAATAAATTTTTAAATATTTCAATTGCCTGTTAACTGAAGGTGAGAGAAAAGATGTTAGCTACTAGATCCTTCTCAAACTCTCAAACATAATTTCTTCTCTTTCACATAGTACTACTTGACTTTGGGCAAGCTACTTTACTTCCAAATCTTAGTTTCCTCATCTATAAAATATGACTCACAGTAGCTACCTACTCTAGAGGACTGCTATGAAGACTAAAATGAGAAAATGTGCACCATAGGTACTTGGCATAGTCTATGGCATATAAAAAGATCACAATTGGGGTTGGGGTTGTGGCTCAGCAGTAGAGTGCTCGCCTAGTACGTGCGCAGCCCGGGTTCGATCCTCAGCACCACGTACAAATAAACGCATTGTGTACAACTCAAGTAAATAAATAAATATAAATAAATATTTTTTTAAAAATCACGATAAATGACTATTTCATTCTTTTTTTTTTTTTTTTTTTTTGGTACCAGGGATTGAACTCAGGGGCACTCGACCACTGGGCCACATCCCAGCCCTTTTTTGTATTCAGGGTCTCACTGAGTTGCTTAGTGTCTCGCCATTGCTGAGGCTGGCTTTGAACTCGTGATCCTCCTGCCTCAGCCTCCCAAAGTGCTGGGATTACAGGCATGTGCCACCGTGCCCTGCTCAGTTTTTTTGTTTTTGTTTTTTGCTGTTTGCTGTGGTGGTGCATACCTGTAATCCCAGCAACTTGGGAAACTGAGGTTGGAATTTGGCTCTGTGGTAGGGAACCCTGCATTCAATCCCTAGTACTACAGAAAAATAAAAATAAAAAATAAATTTTTAAATATTTCAATTGCCTGTTAACTGAAGGTGAGAGAAAAGATGTTAGCTACTAGATCCTTCTCAAACTCTCAAACATAATTTCTTCTCTTTCACATAGTACTACTTGACTTTGGGCAAGCTACTTTACTTCCAAATCTTAGTTTCCTCATCTATAAAATATGACTCACAGTAGCTACCTACTCTAGAGGACTGCTATGAAGACTAAAATGAGAAAATGTGCACCATAGGTACTTGGCATAGTCTATGGCATATAAAAAGATCACAATTGGGGTTGGGGTTGTGGCTCAGCAGTAGAGTGCTCGCCTAGTACGTGCGCAGCCCGGGTTCGATCCTCAGCACCACGTACAAATAAACGCATTGTGTACAACTCAAGTAAATAAATAAATATAAATAAATATTTTTTTTTTTTTTTTTTTGGTACTGGGGATTGAACTCAGTGGCACTCGACCACTGGGTCACATCCCCAGCCCTTTTTTTTTGTATTTTATTAGAGACAGGGTCTCACTGAGTTGCTAAGTGCCTCGCCATTGCTGAGGCTGGCTTTGAACTCGTGATCCTCCTGCCTCAGCCTCCCAAAGTGCTGGGATTACAGGCGTGCGCCACCGCGCCCGGCAATAAATATTTTTTTTAAAAATCACGATAAATGACTATCTCATTCTTTTTTTTTTTTTTTTTTTTTTTTTTTAGGTACCAGGGATTGCACTCAGGGGCACTCGACCACTGGGCCACATCCCAGCCCTTTTTTGTATTCAGGGTCTCACTGAGTTGCTTAGTGTCTCACCATTGCTGAGGCTGGCTTTGAACTCGTGATCCTCCTGCCTCAGCCTCCCAAGTGCTGGGATTACAGGCATGTGCCACCGTGCCCGGCTCAACCTACTCTTGAAGATCACTTCTGCTGTATTCTATTAAAATTAAATACACCAACCATGATGCATTGTGGGAGAGAACTGCACAAGGACGTGAATACCTGGAGGCAGTGTCATTGGAGCCTGTTTGGAGGCTGGCTGCCACAGGAGATACCTTTAAGTGAAAATTCAAGAACTAACATTTTGGCATATTATTTAGAAAGGTGGAGCTAAATCCCAGAAGAAGGAAGTTGCTGGGAGCAGGATTCAGGGGTGGACTCAGGGAAACAGACTGCTGATTTTCATTATGTATCTTCTAGAGCAACTTTGAGAAATGTATACTTGTATTATCATGATTTTTTTTTAAATTACAATAGAATCCCCAAAGCATGTAGCTCTTTAATATCCCCAGCATTGGTAGTAAGATTAGTACCTGAAGAACTAAAAGAATTTGAATCTGATAAGGATCCTTTGGCATTTGTAAGATTGTGTCTATGATCTTGAAGGGCTGTTTACAGATAATAAGCCTGAAATTCTGTTAAAGAAGACATAGTGACAGCCAGGCATGGTGGCTCATGCCTGTAATCCCAGCGGCTTGGGAGGCTGAGGGAGGAAGATTGCAAGTTCAGAGCCAGCCTCAGGAACTTAGCGAGGCCCTAAGCAACTTAGTGAGACCCTCTCTCAAAATTAAAAATCAAGAAAAGGGTTCGGGATGTGGCTCAGTGGTTAAGCACCTCTAGATTCAGTCCCTCCAAAAAAAGAGGCAGAGGAAGATGATAACGTAGTGATGGAACTTGAGCTGGAATCCTTGAGTAAATGTGACACTACCTGTGAGCATCAGGTAGTGAGATGCCTGGTATTTCTCTAACATGGAACCTGAGAAAAGTGGGATGGAAATGCTGTTTTGCTCTTTCTAGAGAACAGAAAGTTCTTAAGTGGAAATTTTTTTTTTTTTTTTTTTTTTTTTTTTTTGGTACCAGGGATTGAACTCAGGGACACTTGACCACTGGGTCACATCCCCAGCCCTTTATTGTATTTTATTAGAGACAGGGTCTCACTGAGTTGCTAAGTGCCTCACCATTGCTGAGGCTGGCTTTGAACCCGTGATCCTCCTGCCTTAGCCTCCCAAATGCTGGGATTACAGGCATGTGCCACCGTGCCCGGCTGGAAATGTTTATGTACCTCAGAGCTATAAATGGTAAAGCTTATTGAAAGGAATAGCCTTTTGGCAGATAGTTGGGAAACACTTTATAGAATTCTTCAGGCATGTGTCTGTGAGTGTTTCATACAAACTAGGAGAGAGAGTTGGCTTCTGTCCCTTTGGGCCATACAGATCACTGACCTGTCTACAACACAGGTCATTCCTGCTGGCTGCTGCCAGAGTTATTTTCTGCAGAGGTGCTCTGGACTGTTCCTTGTCTACCATAGCCTGCTTGGTGCCCAAGCACCCCCCCCTACCCACCCACCCCCTTACCAACTTTTGAACCCATGATGCATCATGTTCTGTTGTTGGTCTTCACAAACAGCCCCTATTCAAGTCTAGTCTTATTTCTCCTCATCTCTACTGTCACTATATATTTACTTTTATTGAGGAACATACTGTTAGGAGCTCCAGCGTTCTTGGACAGTTTGTGTATTCTATCTGCCATCCTTCTTTCTCCTCCTCCTCCTCTTCTTCCCCTCCTCCTTTTCCTTCTTCTTCTTTATTTAGAACCAGGGATTGACTCCAGGGACACTTAACCATTTAGCCACATCCCCAGCCCATTTTTTAATTTTTTTGAGACAGGGTCTTGCTAAGTTGTTTAGGGCCTTACTAATTGCTGAGACTGACTTTGAACTTGTGATCCTCCTGCCTCAGCCTCCCAGGTCGCTGGGATTACAGGTGTGTGCCATCATGCCTAGCTTCCATCTTCCTTCCAAAAAACTGAGGTTGTGATTAGCATTGAAGGAGTCAGATATTCAAGTTGGTTCAGGAGTTGAGAGGGGTACATTGGAGACTGCCATTAAAGTAAAAACTATTACTAGAAGCATTCAGGCTTACATTTTTAAGCATTTAACACCTCATTTAAATGCATTGTTGGGGCTGAGGTTGTGACTCAGTGGTAGAGCGCTTGCCCTGCATGTGTGAGTCATTGGGTTCGATTCTCAACACCACATATAAATAAATACATAAAATAAAGGTCCATCAACAACTAAAAATTTTTAACTTAAAAAAATGCATTGTTTAGAGCTGGGATTGTGGCTCAGTGGTAGAGCACTTGCCTAGCATGTGTGAGGCACTGGTTTCGATCCCCAGCACCACATAAACAAACAAACAAAAAAGGTATAAGAAAAAATGTATTGTTTACATTCTTCTACTGTAACAGAGTATGTTGAATTTAAAATTCTTCCAGGTTTCCATCATAAACCTTGGCTGTCATATCCTGTGATGCAGTAGGCAAAGGCGTAAGCTGTGGGAGGGCCACATTAGGATTTTATGTTTGCATTCCTCAATATGTCTTTGTATTTTACTTTTCCCACAGATCGGGGACCACAAATTCAGTGCTCACCGGATCGTCTTAGCAGCCTCAATCCCATACTTCCATGCTATGTTTACAAATGATATGATGGAGTGCAAGCAGGATGAGATTGTAATGCAAGGAATGGATCCAAGGTACTAAACCCTGCCGTTAGCATTTTTTTTTCCCCAGTGTATTTCAACCAGATATTTCATTGATCTGGCTCACTGTTAGGATTTACCAGCTGCTTTCTAGGCACAATTTTACCCTGTGCTTGGGACCATTTGAGGACCTGTAACATGTAACAGGACATGGTATCTAAGAACACATCTCCACACACATAATAGATGATTTTAGAATCCTAGCCAGTGGCCTGAGACAGGGTTCAAATGAAGGGAGTTTTAAGGAAATACTTTTTTTTCCCTTTCATTTATTGTCTTCAGTGTGTTGCTGAGTCCACCCCAGGGGCAGATTTTTTTTTTTTTTTTAATGTGATACTAGGGATTAGAACCCAGGGCCTTGGGCATACAAGGCATGCACTCTGCCAACTGAGCTATATCCCCAGCCCCATGAAGGGAACTTTAATGTTGTTTTTTACTCTACTACTAAAATCCAAGGTATTTTTATAAATTGTGCCTGACTATCAGTTTGATTGTATATTACTCTATACTTTTCTGAGCTAACTATTTATTAGCTGGCAGAAATAATTCTCCCAATAAATATCTTCATTTCCTTTCCTTCTCATCAATCTAGAATAGTATCAATTAGAACTTTCTACAGTGATGGAAATGGTCTTTTATGTTGTCCAAAATGGTAACCGCTGGCCACAGATGGCTGGCTATTGAGCTCTTGAAATGTGACTAGTAAGACTGAGGAACTGAATTTTAAATTTGATTTTAATTAAGTAGTCATGTGTAATGGCTATTGTATTGGACAACAAGTCTAGAATATGGCAGATTTAATGGTTATTTGATGGATCAAAAAATTGAAGCCTCAACCCAAGGTTTTCCCATTAGCTAGTATTCATATGTTGCCTCACCTCTTAATCTCATAGTGAGACCTAAGGAAAAAGGAGGTAGGAGAAAGTATGTCAACTCTGGATGATTGAAGATTATCTGTATCTACTTCAAGACAGGAATCTCAGGCCAGCTACTTGTAAGGAAAGACAGCAATGGGTCTCCAGAGTAGTTGTGCACTCGTCTCTCAGGTTTGTGTCTGAACAAGCCATGCTAAGTACCATGTGCATCCAAGTGCTTTATCAACAGAAACTGACCAAGCATCTATGGTATGCACAGCCTGAGGCAAGTACATAAATGGTATGGCTGGGAGTGAACATGGTATAAGAAAAGCAAAGCAGAGTACAGGTCAATGAATTATGGGTGGGGTCTGTGCTATTTCAGAGCAACCAGGTGGTGGGGTGGCACTTTAGCTAAAACCTTAATTGAGGTGAGAAAATGAGCCATTTGGGGGAACAGCCCACCAAACAGGGAGCAGCCAGTGCAAAGGACCTGAAGTGAGAGTGTGTTCAGAATGTTGGAACAGAGCAAAAAAGGAAAGCATAGAAGGTAATGAGGAGCCGGGTGCGGTGGCGCACGCCTGTAATCCCAGCACTTTGGGAGGCTGAGGCAGGAGGATCGCGAGTTCAAAGCCAGCCTCAGCAATGGCGAGGCACTTAGAAACTCAGTGAGACCCTGTCTCTAAATAAAATACAAAAAAAGGTCTGGGGATGTGACCCAGTGGTCGAGTGCCCCTGAGTTCAATCCCCGGTACCAAAAAAAAAAAAAAAAAGAAGGTAATGAGGTCAGAGAGATGGAGAGGGGTCAGAACTCATCCAGCCCTGTGGCTGAATTTCGCTTTTATTCTCAGTTTGAACTGGAGGCAAAAAAAAATAAATGAATAAGTTGAAGTCTCATTCTAGAAATTTACCTCCAAACAATAATAATAATCTAAAACATAATAGCAATGAGACAGTAACATTTATGATGCTTACCAGTAAAGGCAATTAATTGCAGCAAGTTTCCAATGTTGAAATATCATATAGAAGCCACCAAAAATAATAAACATGAAGCCAGCATAGCAACACAAGAAAGGGTTTTATAAGTATTTTATGATTATAGCTATATAATTTGTGCGTATAATTTGAGACTGAAAACAAACTTAGACATATGGTCGCCATTGATATTTTCAACAGTGAGTTTGTGGATAATTTTCTTTTTTAAAATTTTTTCTTAGTAGCCGGGCGCGGTGGCGCACGCCTGTAATCCCAGCACTTTGGGAGGCTGAGGCAGGAGGATCGCGAGTTCAAAGCCAGCCTCAGCAATGGCGAGGCACTTAGCAACTCAGTGAGACCCTGTCTCTAATAAAATACAAAAAAGGGCTGGGGATGTGACCCAGTGGACGAGTGCCCCTGAGTTCAATCCCTGGTACCAAAAAAAAAAAAAAAAAAAAAAAAGAAATTTTTCTTAGTTGTAGATGGAAACAATATCTTTATTTGTTTATTTTTATGTGGTGCTTTGGATAGAACCCAGTGTCTCACACTTGCGAAGCAAACGCTCTACCACTGAGCTACAACCCCAGCCCGGATAATTTTCTTTTTAGAATTTTCTGCAATAAAATTATTTGAACAATGAAGACAGCTAAGTAGAGTGAGTCTTTGGCTCTGTTGAAGTAGTTATTCCACATAGAGTCTCAAAGGACATGGGTAAATGGATTTTTACACAGGGCCCATCTGTTGTCTAGGTAGTCAGGTCAGTTCATTAGGCTGGAGTCACCTGTGGGACAACACTCCCCTCATAAGAACTTCTCATGGCTTTCCTTCTTTCCTTTAGTGCCCTGGAGGCTCTGATCAACTTTGCTTATAACGGCAACCTTGCCATTGACCAGCAAAATGTCCAGTCATTGCTCATGGGGGCAAGTTTCCTGCAGCTGCAAAGCATCAAAGACGCCTGCTGCACATTCCTCCGAGAACGGTGAGGTGATGTAGTGGGGAGCATGGTCATCCCCTTTCTAAAGTCCCCTGCCAGTTTGCTGTCCTTGGTGCACACCGAATTTTATGAAGTAGGTGAAGTGAGAAGGTTACTCTGCAGAGATGACAGTTCTTGAAACTGCTACCAAACAGCACCCACTTCTTTGAGATCAGTCTTTGCAGAACACAGTTTGCCTAGCCTTGCCTGCCCTCTTCCTTGTTGTGACATGTTCCTCTCTTCATGTCCCTTTCCAATCTGATCAACATGGAAATTAGCTAATTTAGCTAATATCTCACTTAACTGATTCATTTTTCTAAATTATTCCATAACCATCTCCATCTTTGTTTTGCTACTTCCTCTTCCTTAAATTTCTTAATGTTCCCTCCTTCCCTTTAAGACTTAACTCTTTAGAGCCCACCCAAATTTCACCTCCTAGAATTCTCTGTCTCCCTTCATCTACTGGGAGCAATCATTTTATATATATATATTTTAGGATAAAGGTCATGGATCATATCCCCACTCATTTTCTGGTCCTTGGCAGTGGTGTTCGTGGTTCTCCCTTGACCTTTTAACTTAGCAAATAAGAAGGCTTTTTCCCTCCCACCTCAAGAGGCTGAGCAGCCTTGTCATAAGGTAAAGGTCTTTTAACCACCAGAGGTTTGAGGGTGCGGGTTAGTGCTAGGCCACCTACACACAGTGTGGAACTGAAAGAGCATCTCTCTGCATGTTGCTCTCCTAGGCTAGCCTTCACCTGAGCCTCCTCTGATCACCAGGTCCCTTGCCTGAAGACCAGCATTCTTTCTGCACCTCATCCCCTGTTAGAGCTAACCTCCCCTTCCCCTATTCCCACTCCACCAACTCAAGTGGCTGCTGTGTGGACCCAACCTGCTGTCCTCATTTTGTCTGTGTGGTACTCACAGCCATCACTAAGCACTGCTATGTGTGCCTTTAGTCATAATAACCATGGTAGTGACGCCTCACATATAGGGGCATTCATCTGCTTAGGAAAAGGGTGAATATTTTCATCTTTTTTTTTTTTTTTTTTTTTGTACCAGGGATTGAACTCAGGGCACTCGACCACTGGACCACATCCCCAGGCCCCCCCCCCCTTTTTAAATATTTTTATTTATTTGCTTTAGTTGTACACAATGCAATGCATTTATGTTTATGTAGTGCTGAGGATTGAACCCGGACCGCGCACGTGCTAGGCGAGCGCTCTACCACTGAGCCACAACCCCAGCCCCCTTTTTTTGTATTTTATTTAGAGACAGGGTCTCACTGAGTTGCTGAGTGCCTTGCCATTGCTGAGGCTGGCTTTGAACTCGAGATCCTCCTGTTTCAGCCTCGAAAGTACTGGGATTACAGGCGTGCGCCACCCACACCCAGCGAATATTTTCATCTTGATGTCAGTGGTACCATATCTGGTTTTGTAGATGGAGACTTAATAGTGACAGTGTAGCTCCAGAGCCAGGCTTGTGCCTGCCTTGGGATGATGTCTGGGTCAGGCTGGAGGGGTGCATGGGGATATGTAAGGTATAATTGTCTTTCCTATTCATTTGTATGTTTAAGGACACAGACCAGTTTTAGTTCATCTCTTTGTTCCCATAAGACTTGAAATAGTCACTTGCAAGGATTAAGTTGGACATCTTCAAAGCTTTCCCAAGGGACAACAGCGCCACCTAGGGGCTTTCAAGTTCTTTCAACACTGAATTCAGACTGTCTTCTAAGATGCTGAATAGTGATTATAGTCTAGTGCAGGGGTTTTTGTTTTTGTTTTTGTTTTTGATGTGACTGTCCAATTAAGTTGAAAATATGAGTTTGATGCTCAATATTGCACCAAGCCAATCATACCCAAAGATGAGGTATGGGAATCCTAACCCCAGAAGAAGAGGATGGAAAGGAATGGCAGTAGCTATAGTGATCATCCTTTCCCACATCTTTGTACTCTAACCAGCTCCTAGTCCATGGCATTTTGAATCCTGTTGGGTTGACATTAGTGGTAGAGATGAATGAAGCATGTTGTAAAGGCCCACATTTACTTTAATAGGTCTCACCCATCTACCATATGTACTCTAGCAGAAAGGTATTATTTGACAGATGTCTGGCTGAGATTCTGACCTTAAGACCTGTGCTCCTCACAGGCCATGCTGTCTTTTCTATGTGCTTCTCTGTGCTCGTTTCCTCAGCTTTTGGAAATTCAGTCAGGTTTCCAAAGCAGTGGACAGAGCAAGTTCAGCCTGTGATGAAACAACAGCTATGTAGAATTTAGTCTAGTTATTAAGCTGGGCACCTGAGGTACTCTGCCCTGTTAGTCTTTGACAGGTCTGCTACTGGGGACATTGGTGAATATCACTTAATAAATATAACTATATGCCTGTAACCTTTAAATTCACCTGAGGGATAAGAGAAAAAGCATTCTAAGGAAGAAAAGTAAGCCTGGGAAGTTTTTATTCTGATAAATATCATATCCCTTCATAGATTAGCAGCCACAAAATCAAAGTTAAAAAAAGGTCTGAAGCCGGGCGCCGGTGGCGCACGCCTGTAATCCCAGCACTTTGGGAGGCTGAGGCAGGAGGATCGCGAATTCAAAGCCAGCCTCAGCAATGGCGAGGCACTTAGCAACTCAGTGAGACCCTGTCTCTAATAAAATACAAAAAAGGTCTGGGGATGTGACCCAGTGGTCGAGTGCCACTGAGTTCAATCACCAGTACCACAAAAAAAAAAAAAAAAAAAAAAAAAAAGGTCTGAGCCGGGCACGGTGGCGCACGCCTGTAATCCCAGCACTTTGGGAGGCTGAGGCAGGAGGATCGCGAGTTCAAAGCCAGCCTCAGCAATGGCGAGGCACTTAGCAACTCAGTGAGACCCTGTCTCTAATAAAATACAAAAAAAGGGCTGGGGATGTGACCCAGTGGACAAGTGCCCCTGAGTTCAATCCCTGGTACCACACAAAAAAAAAAAAAAAAAAAAAGGTCTGCCAGGAGTAGTGGCACATGCCTATAATCCCAGCTTTTCAGGAGGCTAAGGCAAGAGGGACACAAGTTCTTGGCCCACCTGGTCAACTTAGTAAGACCCTGTCTCAAAAAATGTTTAAAAAGGGATGGGAAGGAGCCGGGTGCGGTGGCGCATGCCTGTAATCCCAGCACTTGGGAGGCTGAGGCAGGAGGATTGCGAGTTCAAAGCCAGCCTCAGCAATGGTGAGGCACTTAGCAACTCAGTGAGACCCTGTCTCTAAATAAAATACAAAAAAGGGCTGGGGATGTGGCCCAGTGGTCGAGTGCCCCTGAGTTCAATCCCCAGTACCAAAAAAAAAAAAAAAAAAACAGGGATGGGAAGGTAGCTCAGTGGTGGAGCACTGCTGGGTTCAATCCCTTGTATTGCAAAAAAAATAAATAAAATAAAAAAAGAGAAAGGGTCCATTTCCCAGGATGTTTTGCTGTTACCAAGATTTCAGAACCACACTGGGTTGATTTGAAATTAAGAAAAACAACTAGAGAGGCTGGGGTTGTAGCTCAGTGGTAGAGCACTTGCCCAGCATGTGTGAGGCATTGTGTTTGATCCTCAGCACCACATAAAAATAAATAAAATAAAGGTATTCTGTCCATCTACAACTAAAGATATTTAAAAAGAAAAAAGCTAGGCGTAGTGGCACATGCCTGTAATTTCAGCGGCTCAGGAGGCTGAAACAGGAGGATCACGAGTTCAAAGCCAGCCTCAGCAATGGCGAGGCACTAAGTAACTCAGTGAGACCCTGTCTCTAAATAAAATACAAAGTAGGACTGGGGACATGTGGCTCAGTGGTTGAGTGCCCCTAAATTCAATCCCTGGTACCAAAAGAAAAGAAAAACAACTAGAGTAGAAATTAAAATAGCAGCTAACTTCATACCTAGAACCATGCTAAGTATCTTTACCTACATTCTGGATTTGATTCTCCAGCATTGAAGGAAAAATAAGATTCTGGAGAATGCATATAAAAGGTGTAGCAAAGTATCTGGCTCACTGATGGTGCTGAATAAATGATAGCTATTGCTATTATATCCAGATAGCTGAAGAGTTAGGTCCACAGAGCCTTTGTCTGTCTAAAAAAGAATCCCAATGTTAGAAGCATCATCTCTTCCCATGGTTTAAACTCATTCTACAGCCTCAATGCCTTCTTGGTGACCAGAGGTAGGATAGTGCTCTAGACCCTCAACCAGGAACAGCAGCAGCTGAATGTGGCAGATGGGTTTTCCAGCACGTGCACTCCTGCCCCCTTCTCTGACAGTTACTTCACAGTACTTCCTGAGATCCCATTCCACCTTGACACAGATCACCAGGTCCAAGAAGCAAAGGCCTTTGAGGATAATCCATCTTTATTTTATACTTTTAGACGTTGAGTACCAAAGAGGTACATCTGGTGTCATAGGAGTTTCCAACAAAGCTGAGGGCAAAATTTATTTTTATTCTGTTCCTCTACCCAGAATCACACTTAGAATAATCAAAGATAACATTCTTCTTGCCTCTGTTTTTTTTTTTTTTTTTTCTTTTCTTTTCATCTTTTCTTATGCCAAAAGGCTTCACCCCAAAAATTGCCTGGGTGTGCGCCAGTTTGCAGAGACGATGATGTGTGCTGTGCTGTACGATGCAGCCAACAGCTTCATCCACCAGCACTTTGCCGAGGTGTCCATGTCGGAAGAGTTCCTGGCTCTGCCATTGGAGGATGTGCTCGAGCTCCTGTCCCGGGATGAGCTGAATGTGAAGTCTGAGGAGCAGGTTGGTGAGCACAGTGGCAGTTTGCACAGGTGACACAGGAGATGCTGTTCTTTCCCATCAGTGTTTTCTATTTTTTTTCTTTTAAGAAAATTAAGATCATGACATATAGACACATATTGTGTACTATGGGATAGTTTTATTATGTCATAAGTATTTTTCATGAAAACTTTTCACACATTTTAGTTTCTAAATAATATTTTTATTTATTTTATCAACCCTACTTTCTTCCCTTATTCTTGGATGTTTGGGCTATTTTCAGTATTTACTATCAGAGATAATATTGCCATGAACTGGAAATAACAAGCTTAGATAAATTTTGAAAGAGTCTTGTTCTGAGGAAGAGGAGAACTTTGTGGCAGTCAGGAGAGGTTTGTTTTTCTTAAGGTGGAAGAAATTACTACATACTTGACTCTGATGGGACTTTTCCAGAAGAGACAAGAATAGGCAATACAGGAGAAATGGAAGAATAGTTACTTGGTGATGTTCTAGAGTGAAAAGAAACAGAGTTTAGGGCAGGGAATGTGTGTTTGATAGGAGCACTGCTGTCCACACCCATATGCGGGGAGGAGAGTTTGGGGTGCACACACCCAGGTACAGCAGAGGAAGATGCTGCTGCCTTTTCTTTCTTTATATACTTCTGCTTATTGACATTCTCTTGTGATTTTTTTGTGCCTTCTCAGATGAGAGTGATGATGATGCAGGAGCATGAGGAAGGTGAGGAGAGATGAAAGAAGAGTAAATGGACAATGCCAGGCAGATGGAGAGGGCTTGATAGGAAGCGTATTTTTATTTTATTTTTTTAAATTATTTTTTGGGGTACTGAGGATTGAACCCAGAGATGCTTGGCCACTGAGCCACATCTCCAGCCCTTTTATTTTTTGTTTTAAGACGTGGCCTCACTAAGTTTCTAAGACTGATCTTGAACTTGCAATCCTCCTGCCTCAGCCTCCCATGCCACTGGAATTATAGATGTGCACTACTACACCTGGTGATAGGAAGCAGATTTGTGGGGCTGGGGATATAGCTCAATCTGTAGAGTGCTTGCCTCACATGCACAAGGTCCTGGGTTCAATCCCCAGCACCACAAAAAAAAAAGAAGAAAAAGATTTGTAGTAAAAATTTTAAAATAACCTGGCCAGCTCCATTGTGTGTTTAGCCACACATACACATACTGGTGCAGATACAGAATAGGGTTGAGCTGAACTTGAAGAGCTAGACCTTACTGGGTTAGAGATCTTTCTTCCAGAAGAGTGTGGCGTGAGAATTGAGGGCATCTGCATAATAGCCCGTGGAACCCATGCTGGCAGAGAGGCAAGGAAATAGGCTAGATATGAGGAGCTGAGAAGGAGGTGGGGGGACAGTGTCAAAGACTGATGGGAGTCAATTCCTGAACTCAAGGGTTGAGGTGGTGGTTAGTGCTCATTTACTTGAAACTGTGAAAGATGGGAAGCTCTTGATAAAACCAGTTATAGTCATCAGGGAGGGTGAGGCTATTGGCAGAGAGAGGTTTAGGCAACCACAGGGTCCTCCAAGGACAAAGTAGACAGATCTTCTTAGAGTGGTTCAGAAAAACTAAAATGAGAACATAGGCTGTTAGTAGCTAGAGAGGAACAAAAGACAATGCTTTCAGCCGGGCGTGGTGGTGCACGCCTGTAATCCCAGCACTTTGGGAGGCTGAGGCAGGAGGATCGCGAGTTCAAAGCCAGCCTCAGCAATATCGAGGCACTTAGCAACTCAGTGAGACCCTGTCTCTAATAAAATACAAAAAAAGGGCTGGGGATGTGACCCAGTGGTCGAGTGCCCCTGAGTTCAATCCCCGGTACCACAAAAAAAAAAAAAAAAAAAAAAAAAGACAATGCTTTCTGTTCCACTAAGGCATTGTGCAAGTTGCCTTAAGAGAATGGTGAGTAGCTGTCGTATCTGGGCAGAGGGTAGGGAGGGCTGACAGTGAAGAACATTGGATATGAGAGTAAGGAGTTTGGACCTGGCCCTGCAGGCACCAAGATCTTCACTGCTGAAAGGCCTCTGTCTTTGGTCAATAGAGAAGTCTAACCAAAGGCCAAGCCCCTTGGGATATTTGGTTGAAGATCTTGACCTGGCCTGCCATAGAGCTGGGCTTCAGCAGGAGCCCCAGGTATGGGAGGAAAACTGTTGCATCTTAGTCACAACTTATCTAATTTCCTAAATGTCTGGAGAGTCCTCGACTCCTGAGTATTAATTAGTGACTGGAAGTGACCCCTGGGCTTGGCAGCATGGGCACCGTGATTTAGAGGGAAGAGACTTATTCCAAGAAAAGGATGTTCTCTCGCTAGCTCTTCTGCTAATTAGTATGACCTGGGGCAGCTCATATTTGAGTGATGCATTGTAAGGGTTCTAAGGTTTTAAAGGGAGATAACTTTGTGGCTAGGGCCGTTAAGGAAGGATTCTTGGAAAATATGGATTCTTGGAGAATATGGATCTTTCAAGCTAGGCCTTAGAGAAAGGGGAGAAAACATTTATACAAAAAGGAGGAGAGGAGAGGACATTCTAGGAGATGGTGTGAACAGGGGAATCAGGGCCCAGCTTAGCTAGAGTAGAGGGTGGTAAAGGGAGTTTAGAAGGGGCAGGAAAGGAGAGAAACAGGCATTTTGTTGTGATGGAATGAAAACAATATCATCGACATTTTGTCATTAGGAAACCATAATGAAAGCTAGGAAGCTGTAAGGATAACAGCTGTTAGGATAACAAAAGACAGGGCCAAATAGAGTAGCTGGGGAGTTGGAGAGAGAGCAGTAGATTCAGGAGACAACTAGGAGCAAACATTGATGGGCCCAAGGGACTGTTTCCGTATAGGAAGTGGAGGGATTGAAATTTGGGTAGGGGTGTGTCCTCTGAGTTGCTGCCACAACACCCCATTCTTTGTAGGTCTTTGAAGCCGCATTGGCCTGGGTCAGATATGACCGGGAACAGAGGGGGCCCTGCCTGTCAGAGCTGCTGTCCAATATTCGCCTGCCTCTCTGCCGGCCCCAGTTCCTGTCAGACCGAGTGCAGCAAGATGACCTGGTGCGTTGCTGCCACAAATGCAGGTGAGCGAGGACAGACTTGCACAGGACACTGCTGAGAGTCTAGGCAAAGAAGAGGACTTGGCCATCTGGTTCAGCTCAGGGGAGGAAGGATTTGGAGTGTTCTAATTCATGGCACACAGATTGGTCTGTCCTCTGTCTAGAATGGAAGAGGAAGTGGAAGGAGCCTGAGTCTTACACTGTGGGCAGAAAAATGTGCATGTGGGAGCATCAAGGCAGAAGGGCTTGTCTCCCCTAAATTATCTGAGTATACTCCAGCGTCTTCATCCACTGAGCTCTTGTGAGTGTACAAGCAATCTATACTTCCTGCCCTGACCCTACCCACACTGGTGGTACGAATGGGACTTTCTGGGGCTCTTAACCCCCTTCAGTAAATATGGGTCAGTTCACTATCCTGCTATGGGTGTAGGCTTTGCATCTACAGTGATGGGTGAGGGGAGGACTTATTTACTGGCATATGAAACTTCTACCCAGAGAAAAGCAGTGATGACATGGCATAGTGTATAAATTTAGAGCAGCAGAGAAAAATATCCATCCTCCAAATTGCTTGTCATATCCACAACAATGAATTTTTTTCCTCGTTTGCTGAAAAAAATTTTGCACATATACAGCTCTCCTTCATTTTCTCACCCCTGGTTGAGATCAACTGGTTCAGGAGAAAGTCAGTGGCTTGGTGCAGGTGGTGTGAAGATGTGTGTCAGGAAGGGGTGGTAGTAGCTGGTGGTAGTAACTGCAACCAGCAGTCCCAAGAGCGCTGTTGAGGAGTGTGAACTATGCTGTTGACAATGCGTAGCTATCAAAGTTCTTAGAAGAACAGCATAGACTATAGTGTGGAGAGTGGGCTGCAGAAGCAGGCTGGAGGCAGGGAAATCCATCCAGAACAGTTGGTGGCTGCAGTCACAGTGCAGGTAAGAGAATTGATTGCAAGGTCTAAGATGTGATTTGGTCATGGGGCGGAAAGAAAGAGGTAGATCCAACCAGCATTAGGATGCAGACTGCTTGCTGAGCCTCCCCCAGCTCAGCTGTTTTAGCCAACACCCTGTTTTTCTCACTCCTCAGTCTATGCCTGTTAGAAGACAATTGTTCTTGTTACTCTAGCTGAGGTGGGTTCTATTTGTTTTGCTCCTTCAATTTGAACATGTCTCAAGAGCTGTGCATGGCTTCCTGAGATCTCACTTGGGTTCTTTGAGACCAAACCTTCCAGAAGACTTCTCCCAGATTTTTCTGCAGTGAGGGTGGAGAAGCCAGGCTCAGAAGTGCATCTGTGGACTGAGGGCTGAGGATACCTCCTGTCCTAGCACCTTGCATGTTATTCCAGGGACCTTGTAGATGAAGCGAAGGACTATCACCTCATGCCAGAGCGACGGCCACACCTACCGGCTTTCAGAACTCGGCCTCGCTGCTGCACATCCATCGCTGGGCTTATCTACGCCGTGGGAGGCCTCAACTCAGCAGGTATCTTGCAACTCCCCTTTGCAGGGCTCTGCCTGGGGCTCCATGGAGAAAGAAGCATGGTCAAACTACCTGACCATTCTGCTTCCTCTCCTTTGTGCTGTCACCTCTCCTGCCTCTCTTGATTTGATGTAATCGCTCTGTGGTTAGCACTTGCCCTGTATTCATACCACTGAATCCTAATGTCAGTGCTAAGGGGCTTTTAGATATCCTTGAGGCCTAGCCTCCTTATAGATGAGGAAGTTGAGACCCAGATAACTTTCACTATGTTCACACAAGTTGCTTTGGGCAGAGCAAGCACTAGAAATCAGTTGTTCTGTTCCCAAAGCAACATGCTTCACTAATACCACATTAGCTATAGCATTTACTCAGCCCTAGCCAGGATACAGTCAGAGACCCAGTTCTACAATCAGACTATTCACATTGAGTCATGTGGATCTCTGAAGTTAGACTGTGAGAATGTTACCAAGAGACGGAAGATTATCCAAATATGCCACTCTGCCACTATCAGTCATCCTTCTTACTTTCACCCCTACATACCACCTCCTGTGAAGCACTCACATGCTTTGCAAGTCTTGTGTTCGTGGCAGCTCTTATGTCATACAGTCAGGTTTTCAGGAATGCCCCACGGGCCCTCTTCTCTCCAGTGAGAGTTGGTGGGCAGTCCTGAGCCATTCTGGTTTTAATTGAAACTTAATGAGAGCTGAGGTTATGGCTCAGTGGTAGAGCACTTGCCTAGCATGCATGAGGCACTAGGTTCGATCCTCAGCACCACATATAAATAAAAAAATTAATAATAATGAAGATATTGTGTTTATCTACAACTAAAAAAAAAAGAAAGAAAGCCGGGCGCGGTGGCGCACGTGTAATGAGGGAGGTAGGCAGGAGGATACTTCAAAGTCTTTAGCAACTCAGTGAGACCCTGTTATTAACAAATGTGACCATCCCCAGGAAAAAAAAAAAAAAAAAAAGAAAAGTAAGAGAGGTTGTCAAACTCAGTAAGAACACTGGAGTGTAGCAAGTACTAAATGTCCCAAAGCAGCATATAACAAGGAAGGAATTATTTTAATTGATTGTCATAAAAACCTGATGAAAAATGTAGAGTTGGAGTTATCATTCCTTGCTGCTGTGACTCTTGCTTATTAAGCACTAAGTATATTCTAGAGCCATGCTAGGTACTGTATCTGTTTTGTCATATAGTCCTCATGGCAGCTCTGCTATAAATTTCACATAGGAAACAGAGACTGGGGACACAAAACAACTTGCCTAGGTTTACTCACCAGGAAATGAAAGTTGGTTGGCATTGGGATCCATGCCCTTCCCTCTGATCATACCTCCTGAGCTGGAGAAACTGAATTCAGTTGCCTTATCTTTGACTTTAAGCAGGTGATTGTAACTGAAAAGTACCACCTCCAAAAAGTAAATGCCTCCTATGTGATTCTGACTTTCCTTAAAGAAAATCAGAGGTTGCCATGGCTAAAAATTCTTAATGGGCACTTGGGCCCTGAGTAATTCTATGGGAAGAGAGCTAATAGAATCAAGTCAAATGTTCCATATAATCAATGCCCAATAGTTGTGATCTAAACAAGTGGTCTCATTTGTTTTAATTTGAGTAGCAAATTTTTATGCAGGTGATTCCCTGAATGTGGTAGAAGTATTCGACCCCGTCGCCAATCGCTGGGAGAAGTGCCATCCCATGACAACAGCCCGCAGCCGGGTGGGTGTGGCTGTGGTGAACGGGCTTCTCTATGCCATCGGGGGATATGACGGCCAGCTACGGCTGAGCACTGTGGAGGCCTACAACCCAGAGACGGACACATGGACGGAGAGTGGGGAGCATGAATAGCAAGAGAAGGTATTCTGGAAGCCATGTGCAGGCCGAGCACACACACTGAGCACCTGGGGAGCGCCATGCTAGACGAACAGGGGCACGTAATAAAGTAAAACACAAGCTTTGGCCTGGGAAGGTCCTGCAGCCAGGCCAGCCTCTGCCGGCACCTCCTGGGAATGAGCCCCCATCTGCTTAAACATAAAATACCTGCCTTGTCCTTTGAGGAACCTGGGGAGACAAGACATGGACATGTGGAAGTTGTATTGTTATTTAAGTGCCAGATAAGGACTGAAAATATGTATTATGGAAGATTCGAGGAGGGAGAGAAACTGGACTGGAACATCTGGAAGATTTCAGGGAAGAGGTGGGATTAAAGTTGAAACCTGAAGAATAAGGAGGATTTAACTTTCTTAGTGATGAAAGGAAATCCAAGGTGTTTTTCTTTATACTTTCTTTCTTCAAGGACTCTTGCTTCATGTGTGTTCCCACTGTCCAGGGAATGTATGAAACAAAGCAGTGTTCTTTACTTCAGGGTCACATAGATATTGGCAAGGTGGACCAAGTTTTTATGTCACTGAACACATTCTAGCTATTTGTTGCCTGCTCACAATTCCTAAATAACAAGTGGGATATCCCAGTAGTGCCTGCATTGAGCCTTCTCAATGCAGAGCTGACAGGCAGCATTTTTTCTTATGTCAGACATGTGCTCCGGCATGGGAAGGCCCGTAGTGCTCGAGGGATGTCACTGGCAAGTTATTCTGCTTTCCTGTCCCTATGAGGCCACAATAGATGAGTGGTTTCACATGATGCTCTGATGTCTCTCCTCACAAGACTGACAGGAGAAAGGAAAACAGTCCTAGTCTCTACCCACTTAACCAGAACAGCTGTGCATTTGCCTCTTTTACATTTTAAGCTTCCTTGACATAGACCAAATTTTTTTTTTTTTTTTTTTTTTTGGTACCAGGGATTGAATTCAGGGGCACTGGACCACAGGGCCACATCCCCAGACCTTTTTTGTATTTTATTAGAGACAGGGTCTGACTGAGTTGCTAAGTGCCTCACCATTGCTGAGGCTGGCTTTGAACTCGCGATCCTCCTGACTCAACCTCCTAAGTGCTGGGATTACAGGCGTGCGCCACCATGCCCAGCGACATAGACCCAATTTTAAGGGGGGAAACTAAATTTCTTTTAAAGGGACAGTTTGAAAACCAGTGGACCAGTTGCTCTTTACTCTTTCTGCTTCGTAATTCTGTGATCTAAGTATTTGCTTCACAGACCCTTTCACCTTTCCATGCTTCAGGGTGTCAACTTGTAAGAGCACGTGACTGGGAAGGAAAAAAAAGAAATCAAATGATAGCACATGTGATGAGGAAGAAGAGTTAGCATGAAAATCCTTTGCCACATTAAAAGTGTAATGGCCATGATACACATGTTCCACATTCAGCAGTATTAGCATGTGACCACAAGCCAGGAAGAAACTGTCTTTGTAGCAATTCAAGACCAGATTCACAAAGAGTTCAAGTAGGTTCATTTTGGAAGAAAAAAATATGTACATAAGGTCTGTGCCTTCCAAGAGTACTTGCACAGTTCCTTTATTCACGCCACCCACCCCACCTTGATGTTTCCCCTTCTGCCCCTTGGACGCTTTGCAACTTTCTGTGATTGAGGGATGCAGTGCCCACTATTCTCAACCTTGAGTGCCTTTTTTTGCTGTGACAATAGTCACTTGACATTCCTATGTGTCTGTTCTGGGCCACTTCCTTGCTTCAGTGTCAGTGAATTTGAAGTATTGCCTAGGAAGAAAGTCCTCTGGGTATTTCTCTCCTTCACTGTGGTTAATGCCCTGGTATTGGGTTGCAGGGCCCCATTCTGTTTCATCCCTTTGAAATTATAGGTTACCTAAAATGTTCTTGGTCGTTCCTCTCCTAACCTCCCACACAGCTCTCCATCCTGCCAGTTAGCATAGTCTCCTTTCTGCTGACTTTCCATGCCATCTCTCCACGGTCCCTTGGAGCTTTCCTGCAGTGGACTATGCCAGTCCACACTGATCAGCACTTTCCCTTATCTCCTCACGTTTGTCTTTACCACTTATTTGGTAGTTAATCTCATACATTCATTCTCATGTCACTATTGAACTCCTCAATTATTACTTAATTTTTATGTCTGATTCATGTCCATATCTAGAAGGAGTTTGTCATCTTCCTATAGTCCTTGTCTAAGACAAGTCCCTTTCCTCCTTCAGGCTGGTTCAGAGGGTCTGACACTGTGTCCCTTAAAGGGACAGTATGTGGATCAATTTAATTTACTATGTATACTGAAAGGTATCAGTAACCCTGGTGTATTTTATTTTCCTGTTTGTTAGACACCTCAATTAATTTTTAGTCTTCCCTAGGATCATATTTGAAAACAGTGAGTCAGGGAGCTTGGCATTTCTCATAAGACTTTGTATAGAGTGGAAAAATTATGATTACACCAGACCCCCTTTGTCTTTAGTGCTAAGAGAGATGATCAGGTGAGGAGCAGGGAGTTGGGCAGCTTGTGTCATTTAAATCCAAGGCACACCTCTCTGAAGGCAACCTTGAGAATAAAGCCCTATTCCCCAAGCCAAGAGCTCACTTATACTGCAATTTGTGATCCTCACTTTCTTACAGGGTGTGGTGAGGGTTGAAAATAGCAAGCTTGGAGTACCTGACACATGTAATAAATGTACAACAAACAAAGACAAATTAGGATCATGCATGTAAAGAAACACATCTGTTAAACTTTATAGTGAATTGATTATGAAAAGTCAGAGGTAATACAAGAAAGTGAGAGCCAGTTATGCATAAAACACAACAAAAATCACCATTGAAGTCACATAGATGAAGTTGAGGTCTTCCAGAAGGTCCCCACTTGGTGAGAGATGGCAAACAGATCCCTAGCACCCCATTGTACCAGAACATAAAACCCTAGAGGGTGGGAGCTTCAGCTTGCTCACCATTCTAAAGCTGGCACCTAGGATGGTGTGCCCTGAGAGTAGCTGCTGGTGAATAAATGATTGAATGTGACAGTGCTGTGATAAAGAAGCCACTCTGGGGGCATGGGGTTGAGGGAGAGTGATTCTGGCTGAGGGATCTGGGACAGCTTTGGAGGAAGAGGAGAGAGGCATTTGATCTGGGCCTCGCCTCAGAATGGTGAGATGGGAGGTGAGCATTTCAGGCAGATTGAGGACTGAAAACAGCTGGAAGAGGAGGTAGCTCAGGGATGCAGGGCATAATAGGAACATAGAGCAGCCTCAGTGGCTTCAATTTTACACCTTTACTTAAGCATGTACCTGGGATTTAGGTCTAAAAAGAGGCAGTGATAGGTTAATTTCTCAGTGGGCATGAAAGACTGCTCTAGGAAGTCTAAGGCTCATCTTGAGTGACAGCTCTTTCTGTTTCAGTGCCATGGGGACAGTTGTGCTGGACGGGCAGATCTATGTCTGTGGGGGCTATGATGGCAACTCTTCCCTCAACTCTGTGGAGACCTACTCACCTGAGACGGATAAGTAAGGATCCCCAACTGCCTGGGGAAACTTGAGCTTACTAAACAATTTAAAAATTAGAGCTGTAGTTTTTTATTTAAGCCTCTTGAAGGTAGAAAATGTAGTACCATTTTTGCCCCTTTTAGTATTTTGCACATAGTAGTTATTTTTTTAACCCTTGGTTAAATGAATGAATGATTAGATACTTTTTTTTATTTATTTGCTTTTAGTTGTACACAATGCGTTTTATTCAATGCGTTTATTTGTACGTGGTGCTGAGGATCGAACCCTGGTCGCCCACGTGCTAGGCGAGCGCTGTACCGCTGAGCCACAATCCCAGCCCGATTAGATACATTTTTAAAACAATATTTTTTCTAGAAATTGGAAATACTTATTTAATTGTCTGTACCTCTTAGCTAAATCAGCCCATTTTAATGGAAATGTAGGCTAAAGAGGATAAGAAATAGATGAACAGTATGTTCAAAGCCAGTAGGATATGATTTGGAAAAAAGAAGAAAAAAGTTACATAGTTAAATAAACTTGGAAAATGTCAATGTCGTCTATCCCACCAGAGTCCTTATGTTTCCGTAATCATATTAAAATTGCAAAGGCTCTGGAAAATTCTGTGGTAGAGAACGCTGTTTAATAGGTGTTATGTAAAACCTATCGCCATCTTGTGGCATAATTTTGCACAACAGTCTTTGGAAATCACTGACAGGGTTAGCCAGAATTTTTTTTTTTTTTTTTTTTTTTTTTTGGTGGTACTGGGGATTGAACTCAGGGGCACTCGACCACTGGGTCACATCCCCAGAACTTTTTTGTATTTTATTTAGAGACAGGGTCTCACTGAGTTGCTAAGTGCCTCGCCATTGCTGAGGCTGGCTTTGAACTCGCGATCCTCCTGCCTCAGCCTCCCAAAGTGCTGGGATTACAGGCATGCGCCACCGCGCCCCGGCTAAGAATTTTTTTTTTTTTTATTTCAACATTTGAATCTTCTCATCTTATATAGCAAAACATAAGCAAATGAGTTGAATGGACTAATCAGAATGCTTTTAAGTTAATATTCTGTCTCTTAACCAACTTACTATGCTTTGGGCAGCAAGTTTTATGTGCAAGACCCTGTAAGCACCAGAGAAATGAAAAGTTGTACTCTGTTTGTGTACAGTGAGTTGAAATGCATTCTGCTGTCATGTGTAACTAATTGGAAACCCCCCCCAAAACACACACACACACACACACACACACACACACACACACTCTTTCTCTCTCTCTCTCTCACACACACACACACTCACACACTGCCTGCCACTACAAAAAAAAAAAAAAAAAAGCTGTAAGTAATACCCAGTGTGGTAGGCTGTGGATACATTGTGATCATCCTACCTGGAGCCCTGAATTTGGAGCCCTTGGCCCTCTTCTTCCCTGGGGTTGATGTAAAGGCAAGGTGATAGAAATGTCTTCTAAAGTGAGAGCTATCATAGATAGACAGTAGGAAGTGCTCATGATGAGCATAGGCAGGGAGACAACAAGAAGAGAGACTCAGATAAGAGTGTGCCCACTGTAAGCTGGGTGCCTCAGCATACACCTATGATCCTAGCAACTCAGGAGGTTGAGGCAGGAGAATTGCAGGTTCAAGGCCAGCCTCAGGAATTTTGTGAGACCCTCAGCAACTTATAGAGACCTTGTCTCAAAATTTTAAAAATAAAAAAAGAGATGGGAATGTGGTAAAGTGCTCAGTGGTAAAGTACCCCTGAGTTCAATCCCCAGTACAGGAAAACAAAACAGTGTGTTCACTGTGATCAAGGATAGCAGCAGTTAGGATCTAGTGGCAGGGGTGTGGAGTGTAGAAGGAAGACAGCAGATGTGGGTGGTATGCCGTACAGGGTAAAGGGAAGATAGGTGAGGACCATCTGGTAAATAAACACACTAAGAAACTTGGATTGGGGCTGGGGTTGTGGCTCAGCAGTAGAGCGTTTGCCTAGCACGTGAGTGGCCCGGGTTCGATCCTCAGCACCACATAAACATAAATGCATTGCATTGTGTACAACTAAAGCAAATAAATAAATATTTAAAGAAAGAAAGAAACTTGGATTATGCCTGAGAGGGGACAATGAGTAAGTAGCTCCTGGAGGATCAATTCCCCTGGCCACATGGGCTTTGAGTGGGAAAGGTCTGAAAGCCAAGCCATCTAAGAGACTTTTTCAGTGGTCCAGGTAAAGGGCCAAAACCAGACAGTGACAGTAGGAATGGGAGCAACTAATGACCAGGAGACAGACCAACCAGGACTTGGGGACCACAAGAATGTTGAAGGTGAGGGAGAAAAAGCCAAATAAATGCTGGGTTTTTATAAGTACAGAAATTAGGTAGTTGGAGGTCCCACTAATAGGACCAGTGAGTTCAGCAGAGGAGCAGTTGTATAGGAAAAACCTGTTTGAAATATGCTGATTTTGAGTGTTCATGGTGATAAGCAGAGAAGATGGGCTATGGGTTTGAAGCTCAGCTGAGAGGCAGCAGCCAGAGAATCGGCAAAAGTGGTGAGAGAGGCAATAACAGGTAGGAAAAGTAAGCCAGGCATGGCGGCACAAACCTGTAATCCTAGCATCAGCAGCTGGGGAGACTGAGGGAGGAGGATTCAAAGCCAGCCTGGGCAACTTACTGAGGCCCTGTCAAACATTTAAAAAAAGAAAAAAAGGTGGGGAGACTATCCAGGGCACAAGGGGACCTAGCCCTTCATCAGGAACTTGCTCAGCTGTCTTGGGAGGACAGAAAAACCGAATCTCATACCCTCCTTCTGTTTTGACTTTTTCTGAAGGTGGACGGTGGTGACCCCGATGAGCTCAAACCGCAGTGCTGCTGGGGTTACGATCTTTGAGGGCAGGATATATGTTTCTGGCGGCCATGACGGTTTGCAGATCTTCAACAGTGTGAGTCTGACCTCCTCCTGGGCTAAGGGCACTTACTCCTTGCATATTTGAGAGTATTTTGAGGAAAATTTCATTTTCCTCAAAATTGCCATTGCTGGATAAAACATCAACTAGTGAGGTTTCAGCCTGTGCCCTTCATCCTCTGAAATACTTAATTTCTAGAGAGGGAAAGCCAGTGTTCACAAAGGAAGGGTAAAGTGTAGTCACTGCTACCCTCTCAAACCCATTTAGATGTCTGTGGAATGCTGCAAAAGACCTTTTGAAATTTCTACCCAAAGTAAGCATGAATTTGAAAAAAGTTGTTCCTCTTCTGGATACTTTGTTTGAACTTACATTTATGATTTTTAAAAGCTCAGCAGCAGCTGGGTATGGTGGTACACATGTGTCCTTTAATCTGGGCTACAGCGACTCAGGAGGCTAAGGCAGGAGGACTGCAAGCTCAGAGCCAGCCTCGGCAACTTAGTGAGGCCCTGTCTCAAAACAAAATGACTGGGGCTGGGATTGTGGCTCAGTGGTAGAGCGCTCACCTAGCACGTACGTGGCCCGGCCCGGGTTCGGTCCTCAGCACCACGTACAAATAAACACATTATGTACAACTAAAGCAAATAAATAAATATTTTTTAAAAAAAAAAAAAAAGGACTGTGCATGTAGCTCGGTGGTAGAGGACCCCAGGATTCAATCCCAGTACCACAAAAATAAATAAATAAATAAATGTTCAACAGCCATTCAAAAGTAGTTCCCTAGAACCCTCTGGACAGTCACCGGAGATCCTGCTCTCATCCCACCTCTGTCATTACCTAGCAGGGCATCCTTGGTTGTACCCAGAAGCGTCATATCCAGTGATCCTCTCTTACTGCCCCCACGTGTCTGAGAGCAGGCCCACAGCCAAGGAAGAGCATCAGAGCCAGAGCTCACTGGCCAAACTCCTTTCCCCAGGATCCCCCAGAGTCTGATGCCATGTGGTCCACTGTGCCCTGCAAGGCCACCTATGGGTCAGGCTTTGGTTCTGACTGTCCTGTACTTGTGCCTCTCTCCCTACTACAGGTGGAGCACTACAACCACCACACAGCCACCTGGCACCCAGCAGCTGGCATGCTTAACAAGCGCTGCCGACATGGCGCCGCCTCCCTGGGAAGCAAGATGTTTGTCTGTGGGGGCTACGATGGCTCCGGCTTCCTCAGCATCGCCGAGATGTACAGCTCTGTGGCAGATCAGTGGTGCCTCATGGTACCCATGCACACACGGAGAAGTCGGGTCTCCCTTGTGGCCAGCTGTGGGCGCCTGTATGCAGTAGGGGGCTATGATGGGCAGTCGAACCTAAGCTCAGTGGAGATGTATGACCCAGAGACGGACCGTTGGACATTCATGGCCCCCATGGCGTGCCATGAGGGAGGGGTCGGTGTGGGCTGCATCCCTCTGCTCACCATCTAAGACAGAGGATGGGATGTGGTGGGGTAGGGACCTGGTACCAACATAGGCGCTTCCTTTCAGGGACAATCCCTCTCGGGAGAGGTGGTGGACCAGAAGATGGGGTGAAATATGAGCTCACCAGAGGTACAGTTTTTCCAGGTGCTTTAGTTCTCCCTCACTGTGCAGCCCTTTGTGACCCTGGGTCATCAAGATGTACAGCGTGGGACAGAAGCCCCTCTGGGTGCCCACAGCCAGTGACACAGAACTGCTTTGCTGGTCCACGCATCCACAGGCTCCATCCAAGCTTGCTCCCACCACAGGTCAGCAAGCCGCCCATTTGCTGAAGGCCTTCCATCTGATGCTCCTCGCCTGCTTATTCTGCCATTTTGTGGCCAGTTTGCCAGGGGGAGGCTGCAGCAGCCAGGGCTGTTGAAAACTGGGGTCTAGTTGGGAGAGAAAGGACACACCCAAGTGTTCTTATTGCCTGCGATGGTGCAACTACAGCAGCATGCTAGTTGCACACAAGCATGCTTCTTCCTCCACCGTAGTGCACAGAGGATTTCATCCTTGTCTCTGGGTGAGCAGGGAGGACAGAAGTCTTTTCCATGTCTAATTTTGGGATTTCAATGAGATCTTTTTCATCTTGCCCAGGAGAATCAGAAGGAAAAATGATACTTGAAAGAAACTGAAAGAAATTAAACAAAGAAACACTTGAAAGAAACTGGAAATAAAAATACTTTTTTTAAAGTGAACAATTTTTTGCAGGAAGAAAATATAAAGACACTAAAGGCAAATATATATTTAAATGGAAAACCGTCAAACACAAGCACGGTGATATCTACTCCCACATTCGGATCCCAGGGTCCTGAGGCCTCGCAAAGAAGATGGGGTTCCCTCTGAGCCCTACTGTGTCTGGAATCAGTGAGTTCTCGACTGGTCCTATAGCAAGGTGCTCATGGGGTTTGTCTTCACACCCACCATCAGAGGACTTTTTTAATTGTAGGCTTAGCAAATCTGCTGAATTACTGCCACTCTTCTAGGTGGGAGTTCCTGGCTGTCACTGGAGGCTCCAGATGCCCCTGTGATTATCTCCCACTGCCACCACAGCGCTCATTCAGATTCCCCATTCCCACTTACATTCCTTACTTTTTTGACCAGCAGGAAACGGCATTTCAGGCCAGACTCTTACTTGCCTATGTATCATTCTTGGATAATTTTCCTCATTGTAATGTTGCTGGGGCACATTGCCATTCGTACCTCTAGAACTTAACCAGGGGCTTGCTCCTTCTACCAGCCACAAGCTAGCTTGGTCTGGTAACCTCATCTGCCCTGCCATTCCACTGTTCCACCGTCAACTCGCCAATTCCAGGGGTCTGTCTTCCCTGTATCCCTTGGCAGACCAACCAGCAAGGTGGATCTTTACATTCAAGCAAAGCTGGCTTTATGACATAAAAAACAAAAGGCTGAAATAATCTTTTGCTGCTGCAAAGAACAGATTTTATATCTTCTCCTCTAATTTTGGCAAATGACCTCGTGAAGAGACTCTATGCTCCTTCTTCCTACCCCCTGGATGGGACCTTAATGTAGCACCACAGGACCCAAAAAGGAGGACATTTTTCATTACCAGTGCACTGGGCAGTGGGGCTGTCCTTCAACTGCTGCTGCCAAAATCTGGTTTTCTAAAATTCTTCCAGTAAAGAGACTAAAAGAGGATACAATTCCTTTTAGCACAATACTGAGTCTTAGGGTCCCACTTTCCACCTAGTTAGTTTCTTGTTCTCTGCTGCCTGCCTGGAGTGGCCTGGAAGCCTGTTCAGAAAGGCACAGTGTGGAGCTGGGGCTGTCTTCCCACCCCAGGACCATCAGGTTCACCAGTGTGTGCAATCGCCATGTACTCAGAGAGAAGGACCTTTGTTACCTGCAACTTAGGAGCTGGGCCTCTGCTACAAGCACTTGAAAGTGATGTTTTTATTTTAATAGACTCAACAATCTGATAGCTGATATAGTTTAGCCTGGGCTCCTGGGGAGCCCCAGCATTTCTCACTCCCCATTGGTTTGCCTATGGAGGTAGACTCTGAAGGAGGTTGGGGTCTGCATTTCCTGTTAAGAGGAGTATATCAGTGCTCTTCTTGTTATGGGCCCTTTCTTTTGTGAATTTGAAGCAGCACTGACGAGCCTGGATTGTGAAGAGCTCAGTCAGTGGCTGCTGAGTGGGCCTTGCTGGGTCCTCAGGATGCCATTGTGGATGATAGATAATTTCCCAGGGTCTGCTGCTATTGTGGAGGCCTTCCTGAGTCCACTCCCACCTCCTACCATAGAAGTTGCACTGCACACCTGAGGTCACTGTTTCCATGTAAGATCAAACCAGTGCTTTGACCTGGGCTCTGAGCACAACTGAGCAAACACTAATGTTTTTTATACTCACCCAGTCAGATCCCAAAGGGCTGGTCTGGCTCTTCAGTGTTGGAGCCCTTCCAATAGCACCATGAAAAGAAGAGGCATGGCCCAAGGTATTGTGGAAAGGATTTAACAAGGAGGTAGTGCAGCTGGGTGTGGTGGCGCACACCTGTAATCCCACTGGCTTGGGAGGCTGAGGCAGGAGGATTATGAGTTCAAAGCCAGCCTCAGCAACTAAGCAAGGCTCTTAGCAACTCAGCAAAACCCTGTCTCTAAATAAAATATTAAAAAGGGCTGGGAATGTGGCTCAGTGGTTGAGCACCCTGGGTTCAATCCTCAGTACCCAAAAAAAAAAAAAAAAATATATATATATATATATATATATATATATGGCAGACATTCTGCTCAGTGAGCTTGGGGTCTAGACCAGCTCTGAATAGAGGACTGTGGCTTTCATTGTCCTTAGACACTTCACCTTGGATGACACACAGAGCCTCCCCTGCTGGGTTTCACCTGAAATTGTGCCAGATAGGAGCTGAAGACCAGCCTCTTGACTTCAACACAGAGAGATCTGACTGGGTAGGAGTTCTGTACCCTCTGCCCCAATTAATCATTTCACAGAAAATTTTTATTTATGGAACGCATGTCTTTTGTGTTAAGAAACCAAAGAGAATAAAGAGAACACACCTAATAGTTTTTGTTGTTTTCTGATTTATTTAAACTATTATAAGTAAATCATATTTTTACTGTGATTCAGTGAAAAAATATATTGGCTAAAATAGAAATAGTCCTGTGAAAATCAGGGAAACGCCAGATGTACATACAGCAAAAGCAGCCTTTGAAAAGATGTCTTTTATCAGATGAACTCTGGTGGGAAAATGTAGACTACATCTGCATGTTGCTGCTGCATCTGTGTTCCTGTCCGGCCCTCCATCGCTCTCAGGTTTCCCCTTCTCTTCACTCAGCTGTCGGAAAACTTGAGAATTCCCCAGTGGAACACAGCTGCCCTGTTGACTGCCTGAAACCAACACCTACCTCCAGCTCCTTTTTTATGCTTTTGGGAAGAAGTGCTTGGGTACACATGAAAGCTGCTAGAAAAATTTTAAACCAAAGATTCATTCCTGGGGGGCTCCCCAGGGCTGGGGTACAGCTCAGCACTCTGGGGTGGGCCAGGTTACTTGGTGGTGAGAACTGCCCTCCTGCTTTTAGCTTCCACTTACCTAAATACTGCCATGCTCCAGATCTGCCTTCCTAAGGGTGCATTGTGGTCACTGTGGTTATACATGTGACTCTTCACTCACGCTTTTCCAAAGGTCAGCTTGTGGGATAAGGTGTAACAGGGTAGAGCACTTGCCTAGCATGTGCAAGACCTGGGTTCCATCCCCAACACTGGGGGGTAGGTAGGGAGAATATATACATATATTATTTTACATATCGAAAATCAGCTTGTGGTCTCTCTCATCCGTTGGTGATACTCTTGGATGGCAGCTTTTTTGGGGGAAGAGTGCTATATCCCACATAGCCCCCACCAGCACATGTTTCACACATAACCACTCAATTCTCACCTGGTCTCCTCAGTAATCCCTAAGGAGCAAGGAGCTACTCCCCCCCCCCCCCCCCGCCCAGTACTGGGGATTGAACCCATGGGCATTCTATTACTGAGCTACACCTCCAGACCTTTCTGTTTTTTATTTTGAGACAGGGTCTTGCTAAGTTTCCCAGGCTGGCTTTAAACTTGGATCCTCCTACCTCAGCCTCCCAAGTTGCTGAAATTACAGATGTGCACCAGTGTCCCCATTTTAACATAATAAGAAAACTGTCAACTAATCTGAGTCATCAGCTGGTATCAGTGGTACTGACAAGAACTGAGAGAAGATGTCCACATTAAGTCTGGTTTACCTAATCCTGTAGGCCTCTCAACAGTGTCTTCAATCTAGGAAGCAATAGAACCACCCAGCCTCCAGGTCCAGCGTGGGAGAACTCAGCCCCTACGGTGATGGGCAATGAGCGAAGATCATAGAAGAGAGTAGTACCCTGTGCTAAAACAGGCAGCCAGATTATCTGAGGGCTCTGTGCTGGGGGAAAAAGGCCAAACGCTTATAAAGTAATCCCAGTCCTTTCCACATAAGAGCAACCCTCTCCATGAGAGCCATGGGTGAAGAGTAGACTGGTGAGCTTTAGTTAGACTCATCTGCTTTTTGTTTGTTTTATGTTCTGTTCTTTGGACTCTCCCTCTTACAACTAGCCTCAGAGCCCACTTCTCTTCACCCCAAAGTCCAGCACTGCTGGTTTTCTTAATAATATATAACATTACACAGCCAAAAAAAAAAAAAAATGCAGGATTATCCAGTTATCATAGAATTATCCCAAGCATGTGATAAAGAGATGTTTTTCTCATTAACACAATTAGTTCAGTTCCCTACTGAATTCTCTTTTTCTAGTTTTACAGTTCATATAAAACCTAAATTCCATTTCATGGCAGAAGTGCCACCACAATATGACACTTCTTTCCACTCAGCCTCCCTAAAACTATCTTTCAAGTCTCAGTTTAGGTGTTGTCCCTGCAAGAAAGCACCTTGGGTCTGCTTGGCGTCCCTTCTCTGCTTGCCCTGGCTGTATCCTACCATGGCAGTGGCGTATTTGCTTGTCTGTTGTATGTGCTAGTACATGCTTGGTGATCTGCTCCTTGAGAGTCTCCATTATTGTGTGCCCAGCATTGGGCACAAAAAATAGGCTCAATAACTACTTCTTGAAATACCTATGGACAGTCAAGTATTTCCACATTCCTTGGTCACCACCTCCTGCTTCCCTAGTCTTCTTCCATTTCACATCATTGCTTTTCCAGTAGTTTTATTGAGGTATAATTTAGAAAGCTTAAAATTCATCCACTTTAAGCATTCATTAATTTTTAGTAAATGTATAGAGTTATATAACCATTACCAACATCCCCATTTTTAAATGTTTTCAGCATTCCAAAAAATTCCTGCAGTTAATCCTCTTCCCCATCCCCATTTTCAAGCAATTATTTTTGCTTTTTGTCCCTATAAATTTTCCTTTTCTGTTTCATTTCATGTAAATTGATTTATATGCCATTTTTTCCTTTTCCTTTTCATTGTCAGAAATCAAACCCATGGCCCACCAGGAACCAATGCATGCTTGGCCAGGCAAGCAATCGACCACTGGACTACATCCCTTGCCCCTCGTTTTGTATAAATGAATCACAATATGTGGTCTTTTGTGTCTGGCTTTCTTTTGTTTATTTATTTATTTATTTTTATTTTTTATGCCTTTATTTTATTTATTTATTTTTTATGTGGTGCTGAGGGTCAAAAACCCTCACACATGCTAGGCAAGCGCTCTACCTCTGAGCCCCAGCCCCAGCCCTATTTGTTTATTTATTTACTTACTTATTTTGGTGCTGGGGATCAAACAGAGCCTTGCACATACTAAGCACATACATGCTCTACCATTGAAACTGAGCTACACCCCCAGCTTCCTATATATATATTTTTTTCTTTTGGTACCAAGACTGAACCCAGGGGCATTTAACCACTGAGCCATAGCCCCAAACCTTTTTTATTTATTTATTTTTAATTTTGAGACAGGTTCTCACTAAATTGCTTTGGACCTCACTTAGTTACTGAGGCTGGCTATGAACTTGTGATCCTCCTGCCTCAGCTTCCTGAGCTGCTGAGATTATAAGCCTGTGCCACTGCGCCCAGCCCAGCTTCATACTTTAGGTTAATGTTTTTGAGGTTCATCTATGAAGGATGTATCAGTTTGTTCCTTTTATTTTATTTTTGAATTGTATGCCAGTGTATGGATATACTACATTTTATCTGTTCACCAATTGATGGATATTTGGATTGTTTCCAATTTGGAGCTATATTGAGTAATATTACTATGAATATTCATGTATAGGTCTTAGTGGATATATGTTTTTATTCCTCTTGGATAGAGTCCTAGGAGAGGAATTGCAGGTTCATATGCTGTTTATGTTTAACTCTTTAAGATATTGCTAAGCTTTTCCAAAGTTCCTATACCATTTTACATTTCCACCAGCAATGTATAGTTTCTCCCTGTCCTTGCCAATACTCAGACCTGTTTTTTTTTTTTTTTTTAGTACTGGAGACTATAAGCAGTGGTGCTTTACCTATATCCCCAGCCCTTTTAATTTTTTATTTTGAGACAGGTTCTCACTAAATTTCCCAACCTGGCCCAGACTTGTGTGAGACACCTGCCTCAGGCTCCTGTGTAGCTGGCATTAAAATGTAGGCCACCGTGCCCACCCAGCTGGGTTTTTTTGTTTTGTTTTGTTTTGCAGTGCTGGAAATCAAACCCAGAGACTCCCTCATGCTAAGCATGTGCTCTATTACCTATCTACACCTCATCCCCTCTGTCTTCTTTAATAATAGCCATTCTAGTGGGGTCAAAATGGCATCTCATTGTGGTTTAAATTTGCATTTCTGTAAAAACAAATGATTTTCAGCATCTTTCCATGTGCTTGTTAGCTGTGTGTCTTTGATGAAATATCTATTCTAATCTTGCTCATTTTTTAACTGGGTCATGTGTCTCAATAACGAGTTGTAAGAATTCTTTATGTATTTTGAATATAAATCATACAAATCCTTTATTGGGCTTATGATTTGCAGATATTTTCTAGACTCTCATTTCTGTTTTCATTGATCTATATGCCTGTTCATGATTGTGTAGTATTGATTACTCTGGCTTTAAATCATAAATTTTTTTTTCCTTTTTTTGTTTTGTTTTGTTTTGTTTGTACTAGAGATTGAACCTAAGGGGCTCTACCATTGAGCTATGATGTCCCCCCAGTCTCTTTCATTTTTCCCCCCTTTCATTTTGAGACAGGGTCTTGCTAAATTGCTGAAGGTCTCACTAAACTGCGGAGGTTTCACTTAAATTTGTGATGATCCTCCTGCCTCAGCCTCCCCCATTGTTAGGATTATAGGCATGTGCCACCACACCTGGCTTATCTTTTCATGTTCTTAATGGTGCCTTTGGTGGGAGAGGTGGTACTAGGGGTTGGACCTGGGAGCATTCTGCCTCTGAGCTACACACCCAGCCCCTTTTAAAATGTTTATTTTTGAGTCAGGATCTTGCAAAATTGCCCAGGTGGGTCTTAAACTTTCCATCCCCCTTCCTTAGCTTCCTGAGTAGCTGGGATTACAAATGTGCACCACTGGGCCCAATTTGAATTGTAAAAGTTTTCTTTAACTTTGATGAAGTTTAGTTTATCACATTATGCTTTTATTTGTAATAGTTTAAAACTATTTGAAGTTTTATAGTTTCAATCTTACATGTAGGTATGATTTCACTTTGAATTTTTTTTTTTTTTTTTTTGTTTATGGTATAAGGAAGCTCTCTAATCTTTTCATGTGTGAATTTCCATTTGTTGTGAAGATTATCCTTTCTATTTAATTGCTTTGGTACTTTTGTCAAAATCAATTGACCATAAGTTTAAGGGTTATTTCTAGACTCTAATTTCTGTTTTCATTGATCTATATGCCTGTTCATGATTGTGTAGTATTGATTACTCTGGCTTTAAATCATAAAGCTGAATAATGGAAGGCTTCCAACTTTGTTCTTTTTCAAGATGATTTTGACTTTTCTAGATACTTTGATGTCCCACATAAATTTTATGATCAGCTTGTCAATTTCTACATAAAAACTTTTTTGACACTTTGGGAGGCTGAGGCAGGAGGATTGCGAGTTCAAAGCCAGCCTCAGCAATGGTGAGGCACTTAGCAACTCAGTGAGACCCTGTCTCTAAATAAAATACAAAAAAGGGCTGGGGATGTGGCCCAGTGGTCGAGTATCCCTGAGTTCAATCCCCGGTACCACAAAAAAAAAAAAAAAAAAAAAAAAACTTTTTTGAGTTTTTTGTTTGTTTTTTGTTGTGCTGGGGATCAAACCCAGGACTTCACACATGTGAAGCAAGTGCTGTACCACTGAACTATACCCCCAGCCCCTTGAGGTTTTAGTAGATATTGCAGTGGAATTTATAGATTAATTTGAGAACTGCCATCTTGACAATATAAAGCCTTCTGTAACATGGAACCTTTGTCCATTTATCTAGATCATCTTTTAAAGTTTTTGTGTGTGGGGTGTGTGTATGTATGTGTGTGTACGTACTCCTTGGGACTTCCTAAATAGTTGATCATGTCATCTGTAAATAAAGACAGTTTCACTTCTTTCTTTCCACTTTGGATATCTTTCATTTTTCCTGCCTTATTCCACTGGACATAAACCTTCTATACAGGTTGACTGGAAATGGCAAAAGTGAATATCCTTGACTTGTTCTTAATCTCGGGGAGGAAAACATTCAGTCCTTCACCATTCACTCCGATGTTAAGTTGTGGGATTTTCATTCATTACCTTTTTCAAGTTGATAAAGTTTTATACTAGTCTTAGTTTTTTGAGAATTTGCATCATGAATGGGTATTAGATTTCATCAGAAGCTTTTTGTGTGTCTTGGAGGTGATGTGATTTTTTTTTTTTTTTTTTTTTTGTTGTGGTACCGGGGATTGAACTCAGGAGCACTCGACTACTGGGCCACATCCCCAGTCCTTTTTTGTATTTTACTTAGAGACAGGGTCTCACTGAGTTGCTAAGTGCCTCACCATTGCTGAGGCTGGCTTTGAACTCGCGATCCTCCTGCCTCAGCCTCCCAAAGTGCTGGGATTACAGGCATGCGCCACCGTGCCCGGCTGGTGATGTGATTTTTGTCCATTAGCCTGTTCATATGGTTATAACATTAATTGTTTTTTAATAAGATGTTGATCCAATATTGCATTTCTGGGATTAATCCCATTTAGTTATAATATATAGCCCTTTTTATGATGTTGGATGTGATTTGGTAATATTTTGTTAGGTATTTTTGCATCTGTGTTCACAAGAGATTTTTTCTGTAGTTTTCTTGTGATGTCATTAGTTGGTAATGCTAACATCATTGAATAAGTTGGAAGTGTTTCTTTTTCTCTGTGTGTGTGTGTGTGTGTGTGTGTGTGTGTGTGTGTGTTTTTGGGGATTAAACCCAAAGGCACTTTACCACTGTACTGTACTACATCTCCAACCCTTTTTATTTATTATTTTGAGACAAGGTCTCTTTGGTTGCTTAGTGCCTCGCTAAGCTGCTAGGGCTGGCCTGGAACTTACTATATTTCTGCCTCAACCTCCCAAGTTGCTAAGATTACAGGCCTGTGCCACGTGCCCAGGTGAAAGTGTTTCTTATTCTTATTTCTTTTTTTAAAATATTTATTTATTTACCTTAGTTGTACACAATGCCTTTATTTATTTGTACGTGGTGCTGAGGATCAAACCCAGGCCGTGCACGTGCTAGGCAAGCGCTCTACTGCTGAGGCACAACTCCAGCCCATCCTGCCCCTGTTTGTTGTTGTTGTTGTTTGTTTGTTTGTTTGTTTGTTTTTTTTGTGTGTGGTACCAAGGATTGAACTCAGGGGCACTTGACCACTGGGTCACATCCTTAGCCCTTTTTTTGTGTTTTATTTAGAGACAGGGTCTCACTGAGTTGCTAAGTGCCTCACCATTGCTGAGGCTGGCTTTGAACTCGCAATCCTCCTGCCTCAGCCTCCCAAGTGCTGGGATTACAAGCGTGCGCCACCACGCCCGCCTGCCCCTGTTTTAAATCCAATTCTCTCCTCTGCCTCCACTCTAGTCCACACCATATCTTTTTTCTTAGAACGTGGATTACTACAGTGGCCTCCCTATGTCTACACTTTCACCCACTTCAGTCTATAGACAGCAGAATAGCCAGAGTGAAATTATAAAGTTGTAAATCAAATTATAGCATGCCAAGACCCCTGCAGTGGCTCCCCAGAGCCTGAGGCCCTGTTCATTTGGGATGATTTGGGGGACAATTGAGACACATCTCCCTTAACAGGATGTGTGGCTCCAGGGACAGAGGGTTTGGGGCACTTAGCCCCTCCATTCCAAGCAGAGTTCTCCTTAATTCTTTTTTTTAAATATTTATTTATTTGCTTTAGTTGTACATAATGCGTTTCCTTTTACGTGGGGCTGAGGATTGAACCTGGGCCATGCACGTGCTAGGCAAGCGCTCTACCGCTGAGCCACAACCCCAGCCCCTCTCCTTAATTCTCTGTAGAATTTGTCTCATCAGATCCTCCCAATAGCCTGATTAAAGAGAAATTTTATAGATGAGCAAACTAAGAGAGGAGTAGATCCATTTCATGTCATTCAACAAATGGCAAAAAAAAAAAAAAAAACCCAAGAAATATCAATAGGTAACAAATTGTGATATGTCCATATTCAGCAATGAAAGAAATGGATGGACTACTTATACAACCACATGGATGAATCTTGAAATTATGATGCTTGGTGAAAACAGCCGAGCAGCAGAGTATATGTTGTATGATTCCATTTATATAAAACTCAACTGGGCATGGTGGTGCATGCCTCTAATGGCAGCAACTCAGGAGGCTGAGGCAGGAGGATCACAAGTTTGAGGCCAAAATGGGCAACTTAATGAGATCCTGTCTCAAAATTCAAAAAATAAATAAAAAGGGCCAGGAATGTAGCTCAGTGGTAAAGTTCCCCTGGGTTCAATCCTCAGTACCATACACACATGTGCACGCACACACACACAAAATATACACTGTGTATGTGCAAAATATTGAATTTCAAATATAACTCAGACGCAGCAGGGCTGGGGTTGTGGCTCAGCGGTAGAGCGCTTGCCTAGCACATGTACGGCCTGGGTTCAATCCTCAGTACCACGTCAACATAAATGCATTGCATTGTGTACAACTAAAGTAAATAAATAAATATTTAAAAAAAAAAAAAAGCAGGGCTGGGATTGTGGCTCAGCGGTAGAGCGCTCGCCTAGCACGTGCGCGGCCCGGGTTCGATCCTCAGCACCACGTACAAATAAACGCGTTGTGTACAACTAAAGCAAATAAATAAATATTAAAAAAAAAAAAAAGCAGCAGAACACTGATTGTCACTATGGATCCTGGGTCCCCAAGTTCTGCTATGTCATTTTCCAAGTGGAGGAACCTCCTGTAACCATATGGGGCTTTGGGTCCCAGGGTGGAGGTCTGGCTGGGATGATAAAGTGACTTGTGGGCTCCAAATACATTGTGGTCTCCAAGGTGTAGGGACCAGCTTCTGTGCTGGAGTCTGGGTGTGTGGAACCTGATCACTGGTGCTCTCACATGGGTGAACTTCAAGATCCTTCTTTTTTCATCTGACACAGACATGTGTCTTAATGTTGCATAGTCTTCAAGATTCTTGCTGTTTTTCAGTTTTTAATTCCTCTATGCATATGCATATGCCTACCCCAAACATACCTCCACATATCACATAAACGCAGAAGTATGCTTCATCTTTACTAAAGCAGATCCCCGCTTTTAATTTTCCTATTGATGTTTTCCTTTTTCTCCTGCCATTTTCATCAGTAGCCTCCACAATAACACTTGTTAATACAATATGCTATCTTTATCTCTCCCTATGTTCACGCAAACCATCTGTCTATACATATCTTCATATCCATATTTGAAAGCTTTAGTCCATCTTCTCCATAATTCTGCCAAGTTCTAATCCAACCATCCATCTGATTGATTGATTGATTGATACTAGGGATTGAACCCAGGGGCACTTAACTACTGAGTCACGTCCCCAGTCCTTTTTATTTTTTATTTTGAGACAAGTTCTTGCTAAATTGTTTAGGGTCCTCACTAAATTGCTAAGGTTGACCCCTAATTTGTTTGTTTTTGTTTTGTTTGGTTTTGGTTTTGGTTTTGGTTTTTAATACCAGGGATTGAACTCAGGGGCACTTGACCACTGGGCCACATCCCCAGCCCTTTTTTGTATTTTATTAGAGTCAGGGTCACACTGAGTTGCTAAGTGACTCGCCATTGCTGAGGCTGGCTTTGAACTAGCGATCCTCCTGCGTCAGCCTCCCAAGTGCTGGGATTACAGGCGTGCGCCACCATGCCCAGCTCAGTTGATCCTAATTTACAATCCTCCTGCCTCAGCTTCCCAAGTCTCTGGGATTATAGGCATATACCACCATGCCTAGCTAACCATTTTTAAAACTATGTCATGTCCCAAGGTGTATTTTTTCTACCAATGAACCTCAGTGAGTTCCCCTTTGTTTCCAGGTTTGGACCATTTGATTTTCTTGAAAGATTTTATTGTTTTGTTTTTTACATATCAGTCTTTAAATCCAGTTAGAATTGCTTTCAGCTGTTTTATTTTATTTTATTTTCCTCAGGTAGCAACAAACAAGTTAGGCCTCCTCACTTGTTAAAAATCCCCTTTCCACATTTAATGGAACTGCTGTTTTGGATATATATTCCTTTTTGTATATATTTGACCTGATTCTAGGTTTTCCTGTTGTTTCAGTGGACCCTTAATTACCCCTTCTGGGCCATAGTCACTTTGTCCCAACTTATTCTTTCTCATAATTTTCTTGGCTATTCTTAGACAAATATTCTTCCCTGTAAATTTTAAGATTATTATTATTATTATTATTATTATTTTTTTTTTTTTTTGGTACTGGGGATTGAATTCAGCGGCACTTGACCACTGGGCCACATCCCCAGCCCTTTTTTTTGTATTTTATTAGAAGCAGGGTCTCACTGAGTTGCTAAGTGCCTCGCCATTGCTGAGGCTGGCTTTGAACTCGCGATCCTCCTGCCTCAGCCTCCCAAAGTGCTGGGATTACAGGCGTGCGCCACCGCGCCCGGCAAGATTATTTTATTCCCTTTAAAAATCCACAAACACAGCCAGGCGTGGTGGTGCATGCTTATAATTCCAGCACTTGGGAGGCTGAGGCAGGAGGATCGCGAGTTCAAAGCCAGCCTCAGCAATGGTGAGGCACTTAGCAACTCATCGAGACCCTGTCTCTAATAAAATACAAAAAAAAGGGCTGGGGATGTGGCCCAGTGGTCGAGTGCCCCTGAGTTCAATCCCTGGTACAAAACAAAACAAAACAAACAAACAAAAAACACAAACACTATTAGGATTCTAGTGGATTCTAATGCATTACATTTATGTATCTTAAGAAAACTGATTTATTCATGATATCAAATCTTATTTGTTATGGATCTTTATTTTATTTTATTTTTGGAGGTGTTGAGGATTGAACCTAAGGTATTGTGCATGCTAAGCATGGCTCTACCACTGAGCTACATCCCTAGTCCCTAAAGTTTTTTTGTTTCTTTGTTTTATTGTTTTGTTTTTGTTATTGTCTTGCAATGCTAGGGATTCAACCCAAAGCCAGGATTTTTTTTTTTTAATCAACAAATGCTGAAATTTAGGTATGAGGCTAAAGCAGTGAACAAAACTGATCAAATTTCATACACCTTGAAGCTTAAATTCTAACAAGCCTTGTTCTTTTTGTGCCCCCTCCCCGACCCCAGATCTTATTTGGGGGCTTTTAATATAATTGGGCTCTAATTTGGAGCAAAATTTTATTTAATCTTCAAGCTAAAGGAAACCTAAACTGGAAGTTTTAGAGTAGGAAAGGATTTGACTTCATATCTGCTAGGCATAACTGACAGTGTGGGTGAAGGACACTGGATTCCAGACTCCAGTGAGAACAGGAAACAGGGTTTCATTAAGTTGGCCAGGCATGGTGGTGCACAACTGTAATGCCAGCAACTTGGAAGGCTGGGGCAGTAGGATGGCAAGTTTGAAAGCAGACACATCAATTTAGGAAGGTCCTATACAACTTGGTGAGATCCTGTAACAAAATAAAAAAGGACTGGGGATGTGGCTCAGTGGTAAAGCACCCCTGGGTTCAATCCCTGGTACCAAAAAAAAAAAAAGTTTCCCTTGCTGGCTTTTAACTTGAGACCCTCCAGCCTCAGCCTCCTTAGTTACTGGTATTTTACTTTTATTATTGTTTGTCAATAGTCTTTGGCAAATTGGTTCATAATAATGTTGTTATATTAATTATTACTTTGCCATGCTGGTGATTGAACCTAGGGCCTCATGCATGCTAGGCAAGCAAACCTGCTACTGAGCTCTACGTATCAGCCCTATAATTTTTTTAGTTGTAGATGAACGCAATGACTTTTATTTTATTTTGTTTTATTTTTATGTGGTGCCAGGGATCAAACCCAGTGCCTCACATGTGCTAGGCAAGTGTACTACCACTGAACCACAACCCCAGCCCTATAATATTATTTTTAATACTATCACCAGATTTTAGAATTAAGTGTATTCTGGAATTAATAAAATTGGGGAGGTTTCCATCTTCTTGATTTTTAATTAAATGACATACAAATTATTTTATATAAACCATTAAAGTTTAAACAATGTCGGATTTGTATGTGTTTTAAAGCCTTGCTACTCAGAGTGTGGTCTATGGACCATCAACATCAACATCACCTGAAGTCCAGCCTCTTCTTACAGGGTACAGCATAATGAAACAGCTTCCCTGGACCTTGTGTGATATGATGTTGACCATCATAAATGGACCCTGAGCTTCCTGGGAGGAGTTGTTCAGCCCATTTGGTAACACCACTGCAGGTCACTCCATGTCATCTCCCTCATCCCTCCTCTCACCCACTAGTGGGTGCTACCCAGGTTTTAGTTGGCAAGGGAGTTAGAGTTTGGGCTATAGACAGTGAACCAATTTTCCTGACTTGGTTTCCTCACTGAAAGTTGCAGATGATGTGTGTAGTTTGTTAAAACAGTTCTGAGAACTAAATGAGACAGTTATAGAATGTGACATTCAGATAATAATGGCTATTATTATGATTCACGAAGAGGAATCCTTGCTGCTCCCATTATTAAAAAGCCAATGTCCCCAAGGGGCTCTACACCACAGCCTTTGGAAGGAGAGAGTTTTCCTTAAGTCATTTCTGTAGCAAAGACTTGCATGCTAGGGATAGGCTGCAGGAAAGTACTGAGTGTGTGACACCCCATGGACCTCCACAGGAAAGTGTCCAGGAGGCACTGATATACAAGTCAGGGTTCAGGGGAAAGTTCTGACGAGCTTTGTGATAAAGGTGGAGGCATAAAGGAAGTAAAGGCAGTTGAGGAAGCTGGAGACCAACTACTCTGCCTTCCTGGGCCTCTCTGTTCTTGTTCTCCATTCCTCTCCATGGTCCCTGCCCTGACCTTAAGGATTCCAAATCCCCCTAGCCCCCCACCAAGGACCCAATTCACTGGTCTCCTCACCCCAAGTTCAGCCAGTTCAGTCCAGTCTCTAACACTTTATTCATTCACTCAGTCATTTATATCAGAAACTTTTTATTGACACCCCCCCCCCCCCCGTTCTCATTCAAGGATGACCTGATCTCCTTAGGAAGAGTCTGGATATGTGAAAGGGCATTTGGTTGTTACAGTAACTGGGCAGGGAGCAAGGGTATTATGTGTCTTGCACAAAAGAAACTGCCCTCCCAAGGATGCCAGGAGCATCTCATTGAGAAACTCACTCCACAGCCAGCTGGCTGGGAATAGCGTAGATAATGCCAACATGGTTTTGAGAATTGTGAATGAGGGGATGAGGGGAGTCCACTTCTGCCTTGGGAGAGCAGGAAGGCTTCCTGCAGGGGGTAACTTTTGAGCTATGCCTTGGAGGATGAGTGGGATTTACAGACACAGGAGGGGCAGGAAGTCCAGGCAGAGAGAAGCAGTGTGCAAAGGTGCAGTGTTCAGCTCAGGGGGCGAGGGGGCGTGGGGGAGGGTCCTTCTAAAAGGGGGCACCCTGGACTGTGCAGGAAGGAGGTGCTGAAGGCAGCAGAGGGAGGTGGATGAGTGGGGAAGAGGAGGCTCTCCTCTCCAGCCCTAGAAATTACTCAGGATGTTGGAGATGATGTCGAACTTGGCCTTCTCATTACTGTTCCCTGACCTCAGCCGGCAGGTTGTCCAGGACATCCTTGTCAGGGCCATCAACAGAACGAATTACCCTATTGACCTGCAGGAACGATGCTGGATGGTCACTACCATGACTGTCATGGACCAGCCTCTTTCCTCCCATGCCTATGGCCCTCCCTCAAGGCCGGTGGAGGAGACTGAGGGAGCATGTGATGCAGCTAAGGCGCCCCTGGCTCCCACCCGCTGAGGCCCAGAGGGCCTGGGCAGGCCTGGGTGAGGATAGGTGAGTTTCCCAGGCACCTCCCGGCCAGAACACAGGACCACGACTATCTCTCGGGAAGGTTGATCCCTCCTCGCACTCAGTAAGTCTCCTCCCTTCCAACAACTTGCAGAGAAGAGCTTGATGGGCCCATTCTCCAGAGGAGGATCCCGTTTCCCCGAGGCTCCCCTGCGCTGCGCCACGGGCCCGGGTGGCCGCGCCGCGGTGACGGTAGCACCCGGGACAAAGCCAGCCCGAGGGGACTGTGCGCTACAAGGAATCCAGACCAAGGCGGGAGGAGCAGCCGCGGGGCAGACGCAGGCGGCAGAGTGCTGGGAGGGATGGTGGCGGCCCGGCCCGCGGCTTTCCTGTGGTCAACCCTCCTGTCCCTGTCACCACCCTACGGCTCACCTGTGTCGGGTTCCCGCAGTCCCTGTCGCAGGTGAGGGTCAGGAAGCGCAGCCGCCGAGAGAATTCTCCTGTGCAGGTTCGCTCCTCCTGTGGCGAGCCGGACCGGAGCTGGAAGCGTCCCGCCACCCTCCCCGACAGCGCCCCTGCCCGGCCCACACTGGCGAGCCGCACCCGAGCCAACCCCGCAGCCTCAGCCGGTGAGAACCCCCAGATTTCCTCACACCACAGGCGCCAGCCACAGCAGGAGTGAGGAGGGGCAATCGCCGCCAGGAAGGTCCCAACGGTGTAGATGCATACCCATGAAAATAAGGGAAGTCCATATAGGTTATTAAACGGGAAAAGGCATCCTTGAGTTAGCATGCCCAGAGGAAACCGTATTTGTTCAGAATATATATGTGCATAAAAAAGATACCGGGGAGGATACATCAACGGTTAGTGTCTGTCCCTAGGTAGTGGGAGTTGCAGATCACAATTTTTTTTTTTAAATGTGGAGAAGCAAAATAAGACTTTAAATGTTGTTTTCCAATTAATTTTTTTTTTAAATTTAGTTATAGGTGGACCAATACCTTTATTATTATTTTATTTATGTGGTGCTGAGGATGGAACCCAGGGCCTCACACATGCAAGACAAGCCGCTCTACCGCTGAGCCATACCCCCAGCCCATCCAATTAATTTTTTAAAGCAGTTGTCTCGCCTGTCGCGGTAGGGAAGGCCTGTAATCTCAGCGACTTGAAGGCTAAGGCAGGAGGATCAAAAGTTTAAAGCCAGTCTCAGCAACTTAGTGAGACCTTGTCTCAAAATAAAATGAAATAAAATAAAAAGGGCTGGGGATATGGCTCATTGGTTAAGCACCCCAGGAGTCAATCCCTCATAGCTTAAATAAATAAATAAATAAATAAATAAATAAATTCGGTGGTCTCCAGGGGACTATGGTCATGCTTTGTTCTTTTTTATATTTAGTAATTTTTAAGGGTATATTGCTTTTATAATAAGGATTGACAATATTTTGGGGTTAAAAAAAAGCAACAAGGAAAATCTGATTTTGAAAAAGGCTTTCACATTCAAAACTTCTGGAAAGGTGGGCAGCTGAGATGGGTGGAGGCAGACAGTATCCCCTTCAGACAAAGAGAGGAGAGGGCCTGCCCCCTCACCCAGGACTGGGAGCTGGAGGGATGAGACTCACCCCGCCTTCCCGGAAGGCACATTCTTGTGGCCGGCTCCTTGGGGTGGAAATGCACACAGTCTCTTTAATCCTGAAGTTGAGTGGGATCCTGGTGGTGGAATTCTAAAGAAACAACAGAAAACTCATGACCATCTCCCTTTTACAGATGAGGGAATGAAGGCACAGAGAAGTTAAGGTTACATGATGAACTGGGACTTAGCCCTAGTTTAGGGCACTTGCTACCAAACCTGAGGCAGATTTAAGGTGTGCAGTCATTTTTTTTTTTAATATTTATTTATTTGCTTTAGTTGTACACAATGCATTTATTTATTTATTTATTTATTTATTTATGTGGTACCGGGGATTGAACTCAGGGGCACTCGACCACTGGGCCACATCCCCAGCCCTTTTTTTTTTTTTTTGTATTTTATTTAGAGACAGGGTCTCACTGAGTTGCTAAGTGCCTCGCCATTGCTGAGGCTGGCTTTGAACTCGTGATCCTCCTGCCTCAGCCTCCCAAGTGCTGGGATTACAGGCGTGCGCCACTGCGCCCGGCTGCATTTACTTTTACGTGGTGCTGAGGATCGAACCCGGGCTGTGCACGTGCTAGGCGAGCACTCAACCGCTGAGCCACAACCCCAGCCCCAAGGCGTACAGTCTTTTGGAAAGAAATCCAAATGCCACTCACTACCTATATGACCTTCCTACCTTTGCTTCTTAATATCATTGCCTGTGAAATATGAACAAGAATCCCTGCCCTGCATGCTCAGCTGCCAGAGAGACCTAACAGCAACTGGGATGGAGAAGCTGGAAACCCCCAAAGGCCGTGGCCACACTGATCTAGTTCCTTCCTGTCTGTCACTTGAAATGGCTCTCACAATTTCCTCAAACCCAGGGCCTGAATGAAAGCTGGAGTCCCAGACCCCACACTGGATGAAACACCAAATTGGCCAGCCAGACAGCTGTCATGCTGAGATTACAATCTTGTCTTAACCTTCAGGTGGAAGAAACATTATAATAATAATAGCTGATGTAGCCGGGCGCGGGTGGCGCACGCCTGTAATCCCAGCACTTTGGGAGGCTGAGGCAGGAGGATCGCGAGTTCAAAGCCAGCCTCAGCAATGGCAAGGCACTTAGCAACTCAGTGAGACCCTGTCTCTAAATAAAATACAAAAAAAGGGCTGGGGATGTGACCCAGTGGTCGAGTGCCCCTGAGTTCAATCCCCGGTACCACAAAAATAAATAATAATAATAATAATAATAATAATAATAATGGCTGATGTCAACTATGTACTTTGTGCCTGTGCCAGGCACTGTGTCCTGCCCATCAGCCTCATGGCTGTACAACCAGTGGTGCTTGCTTCCCAGGCAGAGCCCACAGACACTCACCAACTGAGGTGGAATGGCTTCCAGCAGCCGGAAGAGAGGATTTCCTTGCTGCCCATCATTGTAGATTTTCAAGGCCTTGGTGACAATATCATCATATGTCAGACGGCGACGGGCCACACAGGACACTACTGCCAAGCCAACCACCAATACAAGTGCCTTCCAGGTCCCTGCCATTGTCTCCTCTCTGACACACAGCCACTTTCATCTCCTTTTAAGTCCTACTCAGGGGCCTTGCCTAAAGGCTTCTGGTGACATGTGAGGCTCAGGCCTTTCTGAAAGGGAACTACTCCTTTCCTTGGCTAGAAACCAAGTGTTGGTCAATGTTATGAAATACCACTGGCCAAGAGGGGCAAGTAGATTGGGGCAACAGCCCAGAGTGATGTGAGAGCCCTGAACTGAAGCAAGGGAACTTTGTGATGGCTGCACACAGTCCCTTCACTCTGGCCTTCAGTCTTTCCACTTGTGCCACAGGAGGTCCATTCAGCTCACCAGTACAAGACTCTCTGCTGTCTCTATCTGGTAGTTCTGCTTTGATTCCAGAAACAACTGCAAATTAACGGACTCTGTGTATGACTGTTCTTCAGCCAAGTCCACAAAGAGATGATTCAATCTGTGGCTGTGTTCAGGCTGACAGCCACCATTGCTTACATTGTTCTAAAAATTTGGTAGCCACTGGACATTGTGGTGCACACCTGTAAACCCATCGACCCAGAAGACTGAGGCAGGAGATTTCATGTTGGAGACCAGCCTCTTAGCAAGAACCTCAGCAACTTAGCAAGAACTTGTCTTTAAATAAAAAGGATTGGGCATGTAACCCAGTAGTAAAGTGTCCCTGGGCTCAATCCCTGGCACCCAAAAATAAAAAATAAGAAATTGGTTGCCAACTTTTAAAAATCTGGATGATGTTGCTCGCTTTGGCAGCACATATACTAAAATTGGAATGATACAAAGATTATCAGCATGGCCCCTTCACAAGGATAACTTGCAAATTCATGAAGCATTCCATTAAAAAAAAATCTGGATGATTGACTTTGAAAAATTGTTAAAACCTGACAATCCATGACCTACCAGTCCTCATAGCTGTGAGATCAGTAGCCCTGCCAGGGAGGGCCTCATTCTCCATCTCTCCTGGCCACTTCCCGTTTTCTGGGACAGGTAACCTCAGGAAGCAGCTCAGAAAGGGGATAGCAAGGGCCTCACCTTTCCTCTGAAAACTTGCATTTTCCTTGACTCCCTCACTAATGGGGACCAGCCTTTATCTTCCCACCCAGCCCCTAAAGGAGTCTCAAAAACTAAGAAGAGCAACCAAGGATGTTTCCACTGAAGTTCACCAGTGGAGAAACCAAGGCACACAGCAACTCATGATTCTTCCTCTTAAGGGTAAGGGTAGAGCTGAAAGTAAGTGGGGAGGGGAGCCCAGAGCAGTCCTCCTAAAGTGGAATGGGTCCTTAAGGGCCCAGTTCTCATCATAAAATCCATGTAAGTATGATGTATAATGGTAAAAAATAAGAAATAACTTAAATATGCAACAAAAGGGGACGTTAAAGCAGTTGTGATATGTGCAACCATAAAATACTACTACTTGGGCTGGGGTTGTGGCTCAGCGGTAGAGCGCTTGCCTAGTACATGCGTGGCCCTGGTTTGATCCTCAGCATCACGTAAAAATAAAGACATTGTGTACAACTAAAACAAATAAATAAATATTTAAAAAATACTACTACTTATTGGAAGTACAGATCCATTTATTGATAAAGGATTATACTCATCCTAGGTTCTTGGCTGAAGAATGAGGGTCTACTATAGCAGATCTGGTGGGAGGTCAGCTGAAGCAGCCATTCCAGGCAGCCTTGGGGCACTGCCTGGTCAAACAAAGTCTGTGCTGGCCTCATGACCCAGCTTTCCCACTCTAGGGCCATGGGGGCATTTATTATAGCATAGACTGTGTAACAGGAGTTATAGACAGCCTGGGTGTCCATTAGTGTCCATCACAGAGTGTGAATAAAGGAAAATAGCAGATACACCCTGGTGGTACTATTTATATATATTAGAATATACCTTTCAAAATGATGCCCATTTGATATCACTCCCAAAATGTCACTGGAATGATTAATGAATGAGGGAGAAAAATCAAAACAAAAGTGGAAAGGGGACCTGCATAGGCCAAAGAAGGTAATACTCCAACACAACCCCCAATGTAAGGGGATTGCATAATTCTTTGTATATACAGTTGAACACCTTTCAACATCCATAACAATATCACTAGCAAGGCATCTGAGGGATGCTTACAAAAATGTTAACTGATTATCTCTTTGTTTTTTTCTCCCAACATTATTATTTGAAAAACATTTGTTTCCTGAACTGGGGCTTGAACCCAGGAATACTCTACGATTGAGCTATATCCTCAACCCTCTATTAAAAATATTTTTAAAGTTATAAATGGACACAATACCTTAATTTTATTTATGTTTATGAGGTGCTGAGGATCAAACCTGATGCCTCACACATGCTAGGCAAGTACTCTACCACTGAGGTATAGCCCCAGCCCCCCAGCCTTTTTTTTTTTTTTTTGTAGCAGGGATTGAACTCAGGGGCACTCAACCACTGGGCCACATCCCCAGCCCTTTTTTGTATTTTATTAGAGACAGGGTCTCACTGAGTTGCTGTAAGAGCCCTAATTGAAGAGATAGCTAAGATGGCGGCTAGCTGAGAGCCATAAAGGTGTTCAAGTATTTTCACCTGATATTCATGCATTTATCTAAGAATCTTTTTATGCCCGTGAACACTGTGTGACACACGTGTAAGCTCGAGCTGTTAGCATGTGTCCTTGTTAAGGCAAAAAGTATTTAACCGGGTGAGGGTTTGTTAGTTGGTGGTTGGAGTTGGAGTTGGAGAGGTTGTTGGAGCCGGAGAGAGAAGTTAGAAGACAGAAGAATAAAAGAACTTTTTCATTTCCATCCTGCCTCCGAATTTTCTCCCGCGGTGTCATTGGTGCAAGCGGCAATCGCTACAGGTGGCAACAAGTGGTGGCCCGTACGGGGAGTTCGGTCGGCAGGTAAGAAATAAGAAATCTAAGCCAGGCGCGGTGGCGCACGCCTGTAATCCCAGCACTTTGGGAGGCTGAGGCAAGAGGATCACGAGTTCAAAGCCAGCCTCAGCAATGGCGAGGCACTTAGCAACTCAGTGAGACCCTGTCTCTAAATAAAATACAAAAAAGGGCTGGGGATGTGGCCCAGTGGTCGAGTGCCCCTGAGTTCAATCCCTGGTACAAAAAAAAAAAAAAAGAGAGAGAGAAATAAAGAAATCTATAAAGATGGGTGCGAAAATAACCAAGCACCGAATAATAAAAGCCATGGAAGAGTTTTTTGACATCGCTGACTCAGTTGATAGTGAGGAGGAAAGTGATCAAGAAAGCATAGTCTCCGCTGAGTCAGATAAGACCAGTAAGGATAATATAGGAGTGAACTAAAAAATAACGAAAATAAGAGATGCAACAGCTATCTGAGACTTGTTGGAGATAGCTGAGGAGTACGTACTCTCAATAGAATCTGAAACTCAGGATGTTAATACCAGTGAAAGTGATAATACTGAGGAGGAGCCAAATAACCATGAAAGCACAGCCTCCTCCGCTAAGTCAGTTAAGACCAGTAAGGACCATCAAGTAGAGGAACCACTGGTGCCCTCTGCTCCCTTATGGGTGGAATCAATAACAGAAACTATGAGGGGTATTTCTGAACATATGCATGCCCTTGAGGCAGAGATTAACGGCCTTTCTGAGCGCTTACGCGCCCTCGAACACCAAAACCCACAGGAACATTGGGACCTGCCAGTATTTGAAAATGAGAATGGACAGAGGTACCACCAGTCCCTAGACTTCAAAACAATAAAGAACTTCAAAGAGGTGATAATGACCTATGGGCCCCAAGCTCCGTTCACATTGAGCATGCTGGAGTCCCTTAACACTTTAACTTTAACCCCCTCAGACTGGAAAGGGTTATGCAAGGCAGTATTGAGCAGGGGACAATACTTGATATGGAAGTCACAATTCTAGGAGCTTTGTGTAGAAACAGCTAGAAGAAATGCGACTGCAGGCTTCCCAGACCGTAATGTAGATATGCTAACAGGTGAAGGACAGTTTGCTGAACTACAAATCCAAATGCATTATGATCCTGGGGTATACGCACAAATAAACAATGCCACTGTTAAAGCCTGGAAGACCTTTCCAGGAACAGGTGATTTGCAAGGCAGCCTATCTCAAGTAATTCAGGGGCCTAATGAACCATATGCTGATTTTGCTGACAGACTTTTAAGAACAGCAGGCAGAATATTCAGGGATGTAGAGCAAGCAATGCCCTTAGTCGTCCCGTTGGCATATGAAATGCCAAAAATATTGCCAAGAATACTATAAGACCATGGAAAAATAAAAGACCTCTCTATACACATTAGATTATGTAAGGACATTAACGATGCCTTTGTAACAGGCAATGTGATTGCAGCTGCAATGAGAGGTGCTTCCCCTCAAAATTTCACAAGGGCTCAACCTAAAAACTATAATCAACCAGGATATTCCAGGCAATATCCCCAAAGAGAAATAAGACCAAGCTCATACCGCGCCCCAGGCTGCTGCCCCAGGTGTAAAAAGGGGAATCATTGAGCCAACAAATGCAGATCTAAATTTGATATATATGGAAACGTTTTGTCCAGGAATTCAAAAAAATGGGGCACGGGGCCCAATGCCCCGGGGCCCACAAATGTATGAGGCATTAGAAGAGGAATATCCTCAAACATCCATCCAGATGATTCCTTGTCACAATCCCTCCTACCCATTGACTCCCTTGTCAGAGGGACAAGAGGAAGTGCAGGACTAGACCTCTGTTCCACCGCCCGAATAGTGCTAACACCTGAAATGGGGGTTCAACTGATTCCTATGGGGACCTCTTCCCTCAGGGACTGTAGGACTTATCCTCGGGAGAAGTTCTAAAAGCTTATTAGGTTTTCAAGTAACACCAGGTGTTATTGACTCCAATTACCAAGGAGAGATAAAAATAATGCTTAGTTCACCTAGAGGCATTATCTCTGTTAACCAAGGAGATAGAATTGCTCAACTGCTTCTCCTTGCCAGTTTCCACAACTCATTCAAGAGTATGCCGCAGAATAGGAACAATAGAGGATTTGGTTCCACTGCCTCGGGACCTATGGCTTGCTGGGTTCAGGATTGTTCACGGAGGCCTTTGTGCAAAATAAAAATTCAAGGTATAGAGATGGAGGGGCTGATTGATACTGGGGCTAACTCTTCCATCATTAATCTACAACAATGGCCCAAGCACTGGCCTCTGCAGAAGGCTTCAACCAGTTTAAGAGGCTTGGGATATACTAACACCCCAGCACAAAGTGCTGTAGTCTTAAATTGGGAAGATAATGAAGGGCATAAAGGAACATTCCAACCTTATGTTTTGACCAGCTTGCCAGTTACCTTATGGGGAAGAGATATTTTGCAACAGATGGGGGTACACCTTGCAACCAAGCCCGCAGGTGTTAAAAATAAAAATCTACAGGGTCCTAAACCTGTTAAGATAAATCATCATAAAAAAGGTAAAGGATATTTTTTTTTAGGGGCCACTAAGAAAACAATTTTGAAAATACCATGGCTTTCTGATAAGCCAGTATGCTATCCTAAAGCTAAGATCCCAGGGCTTTCTGCTTCTCAGATTCGGAACCTCAATCCTGTTTTTGGAGGATCTGGGCCAGCTCTTACTAGACTTCGTAATTTGGGAAATACTTGTTATATGAACTCAATATTGCAGTGCCTATGTAATGCCCCACATTTGGCTGATTATTTCAACTGAAACTGTTATCAAAATGATATTAACAGGTCAAATTTGTTGGGGCATAAAGGTGAAGTGGCAGAAGAGTTTGGTATAATCATGAAAGCCCTGTGGACAGGACAGTATAGATATATCAGTCCAAAAGACTTTAAAATCACTATTGGGAAGATCAATAACCAGTTTGCAGGGTACAGCCAACAAGATTCACAGGAATTGCTTCTGTTCCTCATGGATGGAATCCTAAATAAAGGACCTAAATAAAGCTGATAATTGAAAGAGACATAAAGAAGAAAATAATGATCATCTCAATGACTTTAAAGCTGCAGAACATGCTTGGCAGAAACATAAGCAGCTTAATGAGTCTATTATTGTTGCACTTTTTCAGGGTCAGTTCAAATCCACAGTACAATTCTTCACCTGTCACAAAAAATCTAGGACATTTGAGGCCTTCATGTATTTATCTCTACCACTAGCATCCACAAGTAAATGTACATTACAGGATTGCCTTAGATTATTTTCCAAAGAAGAAAAACCTTGCACCTATTTGCACCCATTCTCTACTTTTCCCTTCCCTCAGTCCCTGGCAACCATTAATCTACTTTCTGTCTTTATGGATTTATCTACTTAGGGCATTTCATATAAATGAAATTATATATTATGTGGTGTTATGTGTCTGGCTTCTTTTGCTTGGTACAGTTTTTGTTTCATTTATGTTGTAGCATGTCTGTATAGAGTACTCTTTATTCCTATTTTTTTTTTTTTTTTTGGTACTGGGGTTTGAACCCAGGGGTACTTAACTAACACTGAGCCACATCCCCAGACCTTTTTATTTTTTATTTTTATTTTTTTTTAGATGTTGCACATTTTATTTAAAGAGTTGTGAGAATCGTATTTACCCACCTAACCAAGTCCAAAGAAAGACAGAAAATATTTTTTTTGCTAAAAAATTTCATTTATGTATTGTGTAATATATCTTGGTAAACTTCTATATTTATTTATTTTTTTTTTAAATTTTAACTTTTTATACATGTTTACAGGGTACATTTCATTTCATATTACATATAAAGAGCACAATTTCTCAAGTTGCTGGTTTTATATAATGTATTTTTGCAACAATCGTGTCTTCATACATGTATTTAGGGTAGTCATGAATAACTCAGTCTGCCATTATTCCTATCCCCTTGCCCCCTCCTCCTGCCCCCCTCAGACCTTTTTATTTTGAGATAGGATTTTGCTAAGTTGCTTAGGGCCTTGTTAAATTGCTGAGGCTGGCTTCAAACTTAAGATCCTCCTGCCTCAGCCCCCTGAGTCACTAAGATTACAGGTGTGTGCCTCCAGAGCCACTGGGACTACAGGAGTGCAACACCACACATGGATTTTTATTTTTTTAATATTTTCTGTAGTTGTTGACAGACCTTTATTTTTTATTTATTTATATGCAGTGCCAAGAATCAAACCCAGTGCCTCACACATGCTAGACAAGCGCTTCACCACTGAGCCACTGAGCCACAACCCCGACCCCTGTTTGTGTGTGTGTGTGTGTGTGTGTTGTTTTATTTTTTTGGATAGATAAGCTTTAGAAATGTGAGTTCAAATGATCAAACTCTGATAGCTACATAAAAATCTTTCAATAACTTGTGTTTTATAATCAACCCAGAGCCGTTTCTGAGTACAGCTGTGTAAACCTTGCCTCAGTTTCAGGGTCCCATTAGCCCCGGTTCAAATCCCACCTCTGCCACTTTCTCATTGCTTTTTAATCAATCTCTCTGTGATTTGGTTTTCTTACCTGTAAAGCAAAGAAAAGCTAACGTGGGTGGAGACCCTGGGCCAGCTTGTGAGGCAGAGGCAGCCTCTGGTGTGGTGACTTTTACTGCAGCGCAGCCAAGACCCCTAGCAAACATGAGTGCCTGCCTCTGCCAGACACGGAGAAAGGGGCCATCATTAACCCAATTTTGCAGATGAGGACACTAAAACACCAGGAGGTTATGAACTGGGTTCAGATACAGAGCTGGCGAGTGGGGATGGTGAGATTTCAACCCAAGTTAAGAGTTATCTACTGCAGTACCTTCCCTTCAGAAGAGAGGCTGCTGGGCTGGTCCTGGTCTAGTTGCTGGGAGATGAGCTGCCAGGAGTGAGGACAGGATTCCAGGTGTCCAACAGGAAGTTTCTCCAAGACCCGCCTCCACTGTCATGTGACTGAACCTGGGGCCAGGATTTGGGATGGTGGATGGAGGGCCTGCGAAATAGAACCTCCCACCCCCAGGGAAGTCCTCCACCTGTGGGAGGTGAGAGCTACTGTCCAGGTGAGTGGTCCCTCCACAAATACCCGTGCCCCTGTACTCTATACAGAAAAAGCTTGAAAGAGACCTGGGTCTCCACCTGAATGCCCCCATGCCTCCCACACCTCTCTTGAGAAGATGGCTGGAACAAAACCTTTCATAAGGGCAGGAGAATTGTGAAGAAAGGACCCTCCCCCCAGCAGTGGGCCCTTGTGAAAGTCCCTATCTTTCTCAGGCCTCAGCTTCCCATTGCTGTATTGGGGTGGTCCAGAGATGGGCACACATTCCACAAGCCCTTGCCCAAGTGGCCTTTGTAACTTGAGAGGAGTGAAGAAAGTGGCTGTGGCCACATTGGTCCTATGGGGACACACACCTGATGTTCCAAAACCATAAGTTGCTCCACTACCCAAGTGGCCTGTGCAAATTGAGTGAGATGAAGAAAGAAGCTGTGGCCACATTGGTCCCATGGGGACACACACCTGTTGTTCCAAGACCAGCACTGTGGACACAAGTTACTTCACTACCTCAGGCATAGAGACCTTGGTGGCATCTGAGAGTACCCAAGGCTGACCCCAGCCCTGACCCAATGGGTTTGGCACACCCATGGGGGTGCTGGCCAGAATATAGGGTCTCCCTACGAAGGTCAGACGTCTCAAAACTTCTGTCACACTTGGCTGTGCTGTTGCTCACTGCGCAGCACCAGACAGTTTGGGAGGGTGAGCTTGCAATCCTGAAAGGCCCCTTCAGCCTGGAGTCCCTCCGTATCAATGGCCTGAATTTGGGGACTTGCTCCCTTTCCTGTCGCCGCCTGCAGCAATTGCCACTTGCAGCAACGATACCGCAGGAGAAAACTCGGAGGCAGACTGGAAATGAAAAAGTTCTTTTATTCTTCTTTCTTCTAACTTCTCTCTCCGGCTCCAACAACCTCTCGAACTCCAACCACTCCAACTCCAACCCCCCTCTAACTAACCTCACCCGGTTAAATACATTTTGCCTTAACAAGGACAAGTGCTAACAGCTCGAGCTTACAGGTGAGTCACACAGTGTTCATGGGCATAAAAACATTCTTAGATAAATGCATGAATATCAGGTGAAAATACTTGAACACCTTTTATGGCTCTCAGCTAGCTGCCATCTTAGCTATCCTCAATTAGGGCTCTTACACTTTCCCTTCACAGATACTGGTCCAATGGGGTCTCCTGCCCAAGAATTAAAACTGTCCCTAAACTAACAAATAAACAACAACAACAACAACAACACACACACACACACACACACACACAAAAAAGAACCAACCCAAACTCCAAAACCCATAATTCAAATCTGCTGGGTTTTGGTGCAGCCAAAGGCCACCAGGATTGTGGCTGTGTTATGGCAAAACTATAGTTTTGGTATCATCTGCTGGCAAGTGCCCTAGGAGCCTGGGAGCCATTATATGTATATATATATATATATATATATATATATATATATATATATATATATATATTAGTCGTAGGTGGACACAATACCTTTATTTTATTTATATGTGGTGCTGGGATTGAACCAGGGCCTCACATGTGCTATGCGAGCACTTTACCACTGAGCCACAACCCCATCCCCTAGGAGCAGTTTTGACTCTGGGGATGGACTTCAAAGTTCTTTGACCCATTCTTTATTTGCAAGCTCCATGTGTTGGAGCCTTCTGGCAGGAGAAAGTGTCCAGGGCTCTGAGGTCCCTGAAGGGCCAGGACCTTCTGGAGGGAGAGGCTGTGCTGCATGGCCCAGCAGCCTCTCTCTTTGCTGCCCTGGTGAAGCAGGTCCCCAACTTGTTTGGGGCCTGTGGGAGAGGGCTGCCTTCCAAGCTCCAGGAACCCAGATGCTAGCTCGGAGAACAGGAATATGATGGGGGTGCTCCTGCTCTGGCCCCCACTCTGCCAGCTCTGAGACCAGGAGAGTTCCCTCTCCTCCCGTCTTCCTCTTTCTCCTGCCATGCCATACCTCTCTTCTGGCTCTTCTTCAGAGTCCCCCGCTTTTCTAAATTTTTTGTTTGTTTGTTTTGTGGCTCTGGGGATTGAACCCAGGGCCTTGCACATGCTAGGCAAACATTCTACCTCCTTGTTTCCCATTTGGGCAGCTATGATCATTCTTTTTTTGTTTGTTTTTAATTAGTTACACATGACAATAGAATGCATTTATGCACTTTGATATATCACACACAGATGGGACATAATTTCTCATTTTTCTGAGTGTACATGTTGCAGAATCATATTGGTCATGTAGTCACATATATACATACAGTAATACTGCCTGTTTTATTCTACTATCTTTCCTATCCCCACAATCCCTCCCCTTCCCTCCCATCACTTCCCTCTACCTAATCTAAGGTAATGCTATTCTTCCCTAGTGCCTCTGCCCTATTGTGAATTAGCATCCGCATATTAGAGAAAACATTCAGCCTTTGGTTTTGTGGGGTTGGCTTATTTTGCTTAGCATGATATTCTCCAACTTCAACCATTTACTGGCAAATGACATAATTTCACTCTTCTTTAAAGCTGAGTAATATTCCATTGAGTATATAAGCCACATTTCTTTATCCATTTGTCTATTTTGGACACACCTCCTGGTGTTTGTGGGCAGGATTCTTTCCAGGGCATATAGACAGCCCTGTGCTATCACAGGGATGAATAGTGCCAATTTGACTAGATAATGCCAGTTTTCCAAAGTGGTGGCACCCATATACAACTCCAGCTGTGGTAGATTAGAGTTCCTGTCACTCTACATCCTCACCAATGTGTGTGCATTATAAGAATTTTATTTTTAGAATTTCATTTGGATCATGAAAGTAATTCATACCCATCACGGACTATATGCAACACATACTATTTACTGGTGTATACTCAACAATCTGAAGATGGCCTTTCAGTATGGTATGTTTGCATTTTGTTGTTGTTGGTGGTGGTGGTGTTGTTATTGATGAGGAGGGACATCTTTCCATGATTTCTGGTTATTCCTGTAAGTTCCTATCCAAGTTGTGTGCCTCTTCTTCTATTGTGCTCTCTTTCTTGAAAATTCATGAGAATTCTTTTTTTCTTTTTCTTTTTCTTTTTTTGGTACTGGGGATTGAACTCAGGGGCACTCGACCACTGGGCCACATCCCCAGCCCTTTTTTGTATTTTATCAGAGACAGGGTCTCACTGAGTTGCTAAGTGCCTCTCCATTGCTGAGGCTGGCTTTGAACTCGTCATCCTCCTGCCTCAGCCTCCCAAGTGCTGGGATTACAGGCGTGCACCACCGTACCCGGCTGAGAATTCTTTTTAAAAAAATTTTTTTCTAGTTATAGATGGACATAATATCTTTATTTTTATTTTATTTTTTATGTGGTGCTCAGGATCGAACCCAGGGCCTCACCTATGCAAGGCAAGCGCTCTACCACTGAGCTACAACTCCAGCCCTCATGAGAATTCTTTATATATTCTAGATGGTAATCTTTCTTTGGTTATGACTTGCCAATATCTTCTTCCAATCTTCCAATTTGGCTTTGTGTGTTCACTTTCTTTACAGTGTCTTGTTTTTCTTTTGACTTTTAATTCTGACATAATTTCAGACTTACACAGAAAAGTTACATAAATAGTGCAGAGAGTTCCATCATATCCTTCACTTAAATTCTCCAAATGTTGACACTTTACATTTGCCCCTCCTTCTTTCACTCTAAACACATAACACACACACTCTGCTGAGCCCCAAGCCACTTGAGAGGAACTGAACAATTCCTTTTAACTCCTAACTCCTAAATACTTCTGTGTATATTTCCTAAAAACAAGACCTACTTTGAAAATTACCTCTGGACAATAATGAAAATCAGGAAATTAATAACGATATGCTACCATTATCTAATCTGCAGGCCTTATTCAGATATCATCAATTTTCTTAGCAATGTCCTTTGAAGCAAAAGAAAATCCCATGTCATGAGCAGTCCTGGTGGCACATGCTTGTAAGCTCAGCTATTTGGGAGGCTGAGGCAAATTCTAGACCAGGTTGGGCAACCTAGCAAGCCCTGTTTCAAAAAAATAAAAATTAAAAAAAGCTAGGGATGTAGCTCAGTGGCAGACACTGCACCCCTGCTTTCAATCCCCAGTACTGCAAAAAAAAAAAAAAAAAAAAAAAAAAAAACACAAAGAGCCAGGCGCGGTGGCGCACGCCTGTAATCCCAGCACTTTGGGAGGCTGAGGCAGGAGGATCGCGAGTTCAAAGCCAGCCTCAGCAATGGCGAGGCACTTAGCAACTCAGTGAGACCCTGTCTCTAATAAAATACAAAAAAGGGCTGGGGATGTGGCCCAGTGGCCCAGTGGTCTAGTGCCGCTGAGTTCAATCCCCGGTACCAAAAAAAAAAAAAAAAAAAAAAGACCCACAAAGAAGTAGAAGAAAAATTCTATATCGTGTTTTATATTCCTTTTGTTGTCTGTTTAGTACTTCTTTGTTTCAGAACACTGAATTTTGAATTTTTTGGAGATTACAGAACCGTTATGTCATAGAATGTCCTTCAATTTGCATTTGTTTAATGGTCTTCATAATTACTTTAAAAGCATCTGGGCTAGGATTGTAGCTCAGAGGTAGAGTGCTTGTGAGGCACATGTGAGGTACTGGGTTCGATCCTCAATAGCACATAAAAACAAATTAAACAAATGTATTGTGTCTACAACTAAACAATAATAAATTGAAAATTTGAAAAAAGATTATGAGTATTATGTCAGAAGGCATATGATGTAGATTTATCTCGTTGGTGATACTAAATCTCATCATTTGGCTAAGGCACATTGCTGGTGATATTAAGTCTCATCACTTGGCTAAGCCAAGGTTTGCCAGGTGTCTCCCTACACAGTTTCTGCTTTTCCCTTTGCAACTAATAAGTGCCCTGTGGGGAGAAACTATGGAACTGGGTAATTACCCTCTACTTTACTTCTCAAGTGCACTGATTTTTGTGTCCATTAATAATTCTGCCTGAATGATTAAAATGCTTGCCAAACATTGCTTTACTAATTTCATCTATCTGTTGGCTTCTTACAGTGGAGAAGGCTCCCCCCCCCACTTATTTATTTATACCTATATAAATTCACATATTCTTTTATTCAATGGGTTATAATCTTTTTCTATCCTTATTTTATTTTTATTTTAGTTGTAAATGGACCTTTATTTTATTTATATATGGTGCTGAGACTCAAACCCACGGCCTCACACATGCTAGGTAAATGCTCTACCACTGAGCTATAACCCCAGCTCCGCAAAAGTTCTTATGAAGTTACCAGTCAATGCATATTAGGATCCACCTTAATCCAGAATGGTCATATTTTAATTTCACATCTGCAAAGACCTATTTCCAAATAATGTCACATTCACAGACACTGGAGGTAGTAGGGTAGGCCTTCAATACATTTTTGGGTGAAAATTCAGTCCAAAAGAGACTCCACTTTATTTTTTATTTTTTCTCCTCTGGATGAGTGAGTGGTTGGCCTTAGTCATTTTATTCAGTAGCCTTTCCTTTCCTCTGGAATCTATGAAGTGGATGTGGATGTCCTGGGTCTGTTTCTGGGTTCTCTATTCCATTTGGATGGTCTAATGTTGCATTCCTGAGCAAATACCCACACTGAGCAAATATCCAATTACTCAGCTAAAAAGTCTAGATATCTAGTGGGATAGGGCTTCTAATTTTTTTTTTCTTTTCTTTTTTAGGGCTGTCTAGTCTTTGCTTTTCCATATATATTTGGAAGATATGTCAATTATTTTTTTAAATATTTATTTATTTGCTTTAGTTGTACACAATGCGTTTATTTGTACGTGGTACTGAGGATTGAACCTGGGCCGTGCACGTGCTAGGCGAGGGCTCTACCGCTAAGCCACAACCCCAGCCCCTAGAGATGTCAGTTCTTCCCCACCCTCAAAAAGGGTTTGGTGGGAATTGTACTGAGCCTATGGACTACTTCTCATCTTCCTGGAAGCCTTCCTTCCTCACCAACCCTCTCTGACACACTTCTGTGGAGGTAGCCTGGCCTCCTTGGCCAGTTTGAGCACATCAAGCCCTTATGTCCCATCCTGTTGGAAGAATGTTCCTTCCTGAAGTTCCTTCATATGTTTCTAGGTGTCCACATCCCAGACTTGACTGTGAAGACTCTGAAGGCTGAATCCAAGTGGAGCAGTTCTCCACCCTCCACACACTCTTCCAGAGCCCAGAATAGTGTCATAGGAATCTGCAATCCTTGGCGGGCCCTTTCTTCTAGTCCCCTCCTCAGTCTATCCATACAGCAGCCTGTGTAACCATTTTAAAGCTTAAGTCAGACCATATCCCTGGGTCTGTTACAAACTTCTTTCATGGTCCGTCAGCTTGTTCAAAGAAAAACCCAAGTTCTCACCATGACCTTTGAGACTCTACTCAATATGCAATCCTCTTTTCCTCTCTCATTGCTTCTCTGACCTCACCTCCTGCTGTTCTCCATAGGCACTCAGCCTCGGCCACTCTGCCTTCCTGGTTGTTCTTCAGGCATGCCAGATACAGTCCTGGCTTGCCGCCTTTGCATCTGTGGTTCTCTTTTTCTGAAACACTCTTTACTTAGCTATGCCCCTAGCTTGCTCTTTCACTTCCTTCAGACCTCTGCTCAGTAAGTATCTTCACAGTGAAGCTCCCTTGACTACCTGATATAAAATTGCAAATGTCCCATTCCCCACATTCCTCTCCCTGTTCTACTTTTTCTTCTCACCACAGCAGTTGTTGCCATCTAACATAGTGGGGTTTTTTTTTTTTTTTTTTTTTTTGTTTTTTGTACCAGGGATTGAACTCAGGGGCACTTGACCACTGGGGCCACACCCCAGCCCCCCCACTTTTGTTTGTATTTTATTAGAGACAGGGTTTCACTGAGTTGCTAAGTGCCTCGCTATTGCTGAGGCTGCCTTTGAACCCACGATCCTCCTGCCTCAGCCTCCCAAGTGCTGGGATTACAGGCTTGGGCCACCACGCCCAGCTCTTAACATACTATTTTTTTTTTAAATTTTTTTTTGTAGTTGTAGATGGATAGCATGCCTTTTTTTAAAAAAATATTTATTTGATTTCACTTGTACACAATGCGTTTTATTTTTATGTGGTGCTGAGGATTGAACTCGGCCCACGCACATGCTAGGCGAGCGCTCCACCGCTGAGCCACAACCCCAGCCTAGCATGCCTTTATTTTATTTTATTTAAAATATTTTATTTATTTGTACACAATACCTTTATTTTTACGTGGTGCAGAGGATCGAACCTGGGCCGCGCATGTGCAAGGCGAGAGCTCTACCGCTGAGCCACAACCCCAGCCCCCCTTTATTTTATTTTTATGTGGTGCTAGGGACCAAACCCAGTGCTGCTAGGCAAGTACTCTGCCACGGAGCTATAGCCCCATCCCCTAACATAATATTCCTTTTTTTTTTTTTTTAACTTGTTAATGGACCTTACTTTTTAAAATTTATTTATATGCAGTGCTAAGAATCGAACCCAGTACCTCACACATGCTAGGCAAGCTCTCTACCACGGAGCCACAACCAGAGCCCACATACTGTTTCTTTTTTTTTTTAAATATATTTTTTTAGTTGTAGATGGACACAATATCTTTACTTATTTATATGGCGCTGAGGATCGAACCCAGTGCCTCACACGTGCAAGGCAGGCGCTCTACCACTGACCTACAGCCCCATCCCACCACATACTGTTCTTTATAGTTGATATACATCTCCCCTTGATAGAATGTGACCTTATAAGGGCAGAACCCTTCACCTGTTTTGTAGGACACCATTTGTAGGACACTGTAGGTGTTCAGTAAATGTTTGCTGAGTAAGTGACTGTAAGGGAGGAGACCCATGCCCAGTCCAGTTTATTATATTCACTTGCTGGGAGACTTTAGGTGGTCTCCTCCCCAAGCCCAGGCTGTTTCCACATGGGTAACACAGGAAAGGGTGTGTGTGTGTGTCTGAAGACCCATGCAACTCTGCTGAGTGTGATAGAGGTTGTCTTGAGGCAAATGTAAGGGGACCTGGGTAAATTGGGTGTTTGCTGCCCCCTTGTGACCAAGCTGACTCTTCTCCAGTACCATTGAAGCTATGCTTCCTGTAACTCCCAACTTTGCTAGAGAAATATGTGTTAGGAGGGCACCCCCAACTCCGGTTCCCCTAGAGACATACTTTCTGCTGTCCCACTGTCACTGGTGAAGGGCAAAACATCACACCGGGGACAGCCGTGCAGCCAAGACATTCAACAGCCTTCGTGGCTGGTAGCAAAACCGGAGAAGAGGTGCTCTGGTCGAAGGTCAAAGAGGTGCTGGGAGAGGGGAGTCAGGGAAAGGGAGTGTGCAAGCTCTAGTGGGAGAGGGGAGTCAGGGAGAGGGGAGTGTGCAAGCTCTGGACAGAAGGTGGGTGCTTGGTTGCACCGGCTGGGATCTCTGGAGCTACCAGCTAAAGCAGCTGCTATCTGGCTGGAGGCTGGAGCTGTCAGCTGGGAGTGGCCGTAGGGCTGAAGGCGATGGGTCTGGAGCTGCCGGCTGGGGCAGCTGCCGTCGGCTGGAGGCGATGGGTCTGGAGCTGCCAGCTGGGGCAGCTGCCGTGGACTGGTAGTGATGGGTCTGGAGCTGTCGCAGTGACTTCCTCCTCTCCGCAGGGTCAAGCTGATGTGTCTGAGTGTCTTCCTCCTCTTAGCAGTGATGAACTGATGTTGTGTGTCTCTGTGTGTCTGTGTTCTGAGTCTCTCAAACGGGGCCCTATATAGGGATTTCTGGTGGGCGGTGCACCAGAGCAACCCCAACGCCATTGGCTCTTTGCCCATAGAACAGGGCGACTTTTAAGCCTATTGGCTCTTGCCCCGGGGAAAAGAAACATCCTGCCCGGGGAAGAAACATCCTGGCCGGAGAATGAAACAAGGTTGCTTCTCTCAGGATGTGGAAAACTCGGGGGGGGGGGGGGGGGGAGGGGTAGGGTAGCCCATCTATCAACTGGCCCATCATGGCCTCAGTATTCAAGACCTATGAAGGTATTTGGTGTTTTTCACACCAATCACCCTTCCTGTAACTGTAACCTTATTATATGCATTTTGCATCCCACCCCATTCCTATGTTGAAGTCATAATTTCCAATACTGTATTTGGAGACAAAGGTCATCATATGAAGACACAGGGAGATGATTGATAAACCAGCCTAATTCCATCTTAAGACCGAGAGCCATCCTGTCAAAAAGTTATGAAAAGCCCACTTCAGTTTTCTATGAAATGCTAGGATTCCTATTTGGCTTGAGCTTTTTTGTGTGTGTGTGTGTGTGGTACCGGGGATTGAACTCAGGGGCACTCGACCACTGGGCCACATCCCCAGCCCTTTTTTATATTTTATTTGGAGACAGGGTCTCACTGAGTTGCTAAGTGCCTTGCCACTGCTGAGGCTGGCTTTGATTCTCCTGCCTCAGCCTCCCAAAGTGCTGGGATTACAGGCGTGCGCCACCGCGCCCGGCTTGAGCTTATTTTAATGTTTTAAATTGTCTGGCATTCATGCCCCTGCCTTGAGCTCACTCAGGCCTGGCTTTCCTTGACCAGATAACAACTCTCTCTCTCTAAAACTAACGGTGCCTGGTAAACTTTTTTTTTTTTTTTTTTAAATATTTATTTATTTGCTTTAGTTGTACACAATGTGTTTTATTTGTACGTGGTGCTGAGGATCGAACCCAGGGCGCACACGTGCTAGGCGAGCGCAATACCGCTGAGCCACAATCCCAGCCCCCCTGGTAAACTTTTGATGTGGGGTTTGACTATACCCCCTCCCTTGGAATGCAATGCCATGTAGATTATTAGTTTGCTACGTGCTTTTGAATTACACGTCTGACCTTGTTAGCTGTAAGTTCCCAAGATTTTTTGTAACTCTTTGAACTATAAAAACCTTGTCTTCCCTGAGAGCGGGGCTGACCCCAAGCCCAGTGTTTGGGAGGGGCAGCCACTGGCCAGCTCTCTTTGTGTGCATACAATATAAGCTTGCTTTAATTTTAAATTGGAGTTGGTGGTCTTTTCTTTGCGTCTTGGATCAACAATGATGACTATTGACAAGCCAAGGAAAGAGGCCTCAGAAGAAACCAACTCTGCAAACAACTTGACCTTGAACTTCCAGCCTTCAGAGTTGTGTGAAAATAAACATGTTAAGCCACTCAGTTTCTGGAACTTTGTTAGGGGAACTCTAGAAAACTGATATACCTGGAACGCATAGGTTGTCTGTTGTAGCTCAACTCCAGAAACACCAAGTGGGGCAAAGTGTTCCCATTCTAGAGGAGTGAGGATCAGGGAAGGAGACAATAATCGCCATCCAAAGTTGTCACTCTGGGAAGCTCAGAAGCTCAATCTGCCTGGCTGCTTTGAATCTCAGAACCTGGCCAGAGCTCCCTTTTGCATCTAGAGTTCCATCCACTTGGAATGTCCCTGTATGTCTTCCCTGTCTTGAAAGGCACACTTATAGGCTCCTACCCCACTTCTCTTCCTATTCTGGCCCATACTACAACTGCTTAAATTTGACCCCTTGCTGGCTTCACGTTTGGGGACTGGCCTGTGTTCTGTGGCTAAGCTTCTGCCTCTTTGCTCAGCAACGCTCTCTCCTATTCCTCATCCTGCTCTGGACCCAGCTACTATACCTGGGTCTTGCAGCTCCCCTATAGCTGACTGCTACCTTACCATCAGAGGGCTTTAAGGGAGGCCGTTTTACACTTCAGCATTTCATTTACTATAAATTGTGTTTAGTAGTTTTGTAGGGTGTGGGCCTTGCCCTTAATTCCTCCACCTCTGACAAAGTGACCTCAAGATGGTCTTCTAGAAACAAGATCTTTTTTTTTTTTTTTGGTACCGGGGATTGAACTCAGGGGCACTCAACCACTGGGCCACATTCCCCAGCCCTTTTTTGTATTTTATTAGAGACAGGGTCTCACTGAGTTGCTAAGTGCCTCACCATTGCTGAGGCTGGCTTTGAACTCGCGATCCTCCTGCCTCAGCCTCCCAAGTGCTGGGATTACAGGCGTGTGCCACCGCACCCGGCTGAAACAAGATCTTTTTAAGATGATAAAATTTGGGCTGGGGTTGTGGCTCAGCGGCAGAGCGCTCGCCTCGCACGTGCGCGGCCCGGGTTCATCCTCAGCACCACGTAAACATAAATGCATTGCATTGTGTACAACTAAAGTAAATAAATAAATATTTTTTAAAAAAGATGATAAAATTTTCTTTTTCCTTAAGAAAAATTATCTGATGTTTTGTACTTTTTTTTTTTAGTTGTAGATGGACACAATGCCTTTATTTGTTTTCATGTGGTGATGAAGATTGAACCCAGTGCTTCATGTGCTAGACAAGCGCTCTACCTCTGAGCCACAACCCTAGCCCGTTTTGTACTTTATTATTTTTTTAATATTTGTTAGTTGTACACAATGCCTTTATTTTTAAAAATATTTTTTAGTTATAGGTGGACACAATAACTTTATTTTCATGTGGTGCTGAGGATGGAATCCAGAGCCTTAGGCATGCTAGGCCAGGGCTCTCCCTCTGAGCCACAATCCCAGCTCACACAATGCCTTTATTTTTATGTGGTGCTGAGGATCAAACCCGGGCCTCCCACTTGCTAGGCTGGAGCTCTACCACTGAACCACAACCCCATCCCCTGTACTTTATTTTTAAATGTGGCAAAACACACATTTTTAAATTATTTTCCCCTTTGTCTCGGGGGATGGAATTCAGGGCCTTGAACTTGCTAGGCAAATGATCTACCATTGGTCTTTATCTTGTCCTGATTTTAACCATTTTTAAATCTACAGTTCAGTGGCATTAAGCATATTCATATTGTTGTGTAACCATCATCATCAGCAATCTCCAGAATGTTTTCATCATCTCAAAATAAAACTGTATCCATTTACGTTGTTTTTTAAAAAAATAACTCCCTATTCTCCCCCTTTCCCAACCTCTGGCAACTAGCATCCAACTTTCTGGTTTCATAAATTTTAATACACCAGGTATGTTGTATAAGTGGAATCGTAAAGAATATCTGTTCTTCTGTGACTAGCTTATTTTACTTTAGTGTAATGTCTTCAAGGCTCATTCATATCACAACATGAATCAGAACTTCCTTCTTTTTATGGCTGAATAGTATCCATTATATGTATAAACTAACTTGGTTTATCTATTCATTTGTTGCTGGACATTTGGGTTGTTTCCATCTCTTGGCTATAGTGAATAACGCTGCTATGAACATTCGTGTACTTTTTTTTCTTTCTTTCCTGTTTGCTCTATCTCCAGCTGGCATGAAGGTAGGCCCTTGACTGAATGTTGAAAGTTTCACTGCAAAGGAGACTTGGACCCTGCTTTGGAATTGAAGCCTGTCTTATAAGTCCAGATCTCACATTCGTGGTCTACTCCTCATTTCCTCTGAAGGTATCTATCTCCAGCTTCACAGACCTGAACCTGACCATGTCCGTTAACAGGACGGCAGCCACCAGCTACAGAGGCTAGGGACTTGGAAAATATCTTTTGATATCCTTCTTCCCTTACATACATCCACGCCTAGTTCTGATAATTTTATCTCCAAAATAGTCCTCAAATGTCTTTCAAAGTGGGCACAATGTTTCTCTGCCCACTCTACCTCCCCTCAACTGCAGCCACCATCACCTTTCTCCTGGAAGACAACAAAAGGCTTCCGACTCGTCTTCCTGCTTCCACTTTTGACCTATCTCCAAACCATTCTCTATTTATTTCTAAAAAACTAGGTAGTATATACATAGGATTTAAAAATTTCTATAAGTCGCTTTTCTGCAGACAAGGGCCATTCCGGAGTCTGGGAGCTCCTAGGTCCTCTTAAGTCCACCCACAGAACTCCAGGCTGCCTCTTTTTCGCTATACCCTCCATCCCATCCGGGCACTCTTTTCCATTCATCACAAGAGGACGTGTTTTTCTCTCAGGCAGTGCCAGGCCTTCCAATTGGGGCTAAATACGCCAGTCTCCAATCGGTGCGTCCTCCGAAGACTTGCAATGAATGACCCGGAGGACTCTCTCGCACCTTTCAGGGATGTTTTCCGTTACTTTTCCTGCGCGGCCCGCCGCTCACCAACCACACACAGCCCCGGACCCAGTCCTTCATGGCCTTTGACGATACTTGAGACTACAAATTTCGGGGAAGTTCTCTAACGCCCCTCCCCGGAGCCCACTGGCCCCGACTCAGAACGCAGTGGGAGGGACCTCGTCGCTTCGCAGACAGAAACCACCACTCCCAGAAATCCTTTTCCTTCGGCGGAGCTTCCCTTCCCGACTTCCTCCTCGCAAAGGCACCGAGCATGCGCAACGGAGGCCACCTGGGCAAAAGGCTGAGCGGGCGGACTGCGTTCCCGCGTGACGAGCGACTTCCGGCGCGGAGGGGCGGGGCGGTGCGCGGTTGAACCCGCAACTAAGCGGCGGAGGGAGCGGCCGGCGGCCGCAAGGCGCTGTCGCCATGGAGGCTGTGCCCCGCATGCCCATGATCTGGCTGGACCTGAAGGAGGCCGGGGACTTCCTCTTCCAGCCAGCTGTGAAGAAGGTGAGCGCTCCTCCCACCTTTCCCCGTCCGCTGCGGATCTCAGTCGTCTGGCAGCGCGTGACGCCCCCCCTGTGCGCCGTCCCTGGTCAGCCCCGTCGCAGGGCCGAGCGAGGCCGGTTTTCCTCCGCCTCTTCCACCCCTGCGCCCCCGGCCAGCTCCGGCATCCTCGCCGGAATCGCTTCGCGACTTCTGCCCCGGGCCACCCGCAGTTCCACCGAGGCTCCCCACTTCCTAAGAGCGACGTGCTAACCCAGTGCTGCCCCGCCCGCTTCCACGGCAGGACCGCCCTACTGGGAGCAGTGGGCAGCCCAGACCATGAAAGTTCTGCTGCCCGGCTGGCCCTTGGTGGGTTCTTGGCCCACGACCGCTCTGGACAGATGCTGAGGAGGGCACAGGGTGTGTGTTGCATATTTGAATCCCCGGTGGCCCGTAGGGATGCTCAGTTCCTGCGGCGGGGGTCTCTGACGCTGACTACAATTCTGTATGGTCTCTTCACAAGAAGAATCTTATTCGAAAACCTCTTTGGACCTAAACACACAGTTCCTTGTCGTTTTTTAGAAGGGTTCCTGCATTTCAAAACTGCCTGGACAACATAAAACAGTGTTGTAGCTCTCAGAGGGACCTTATTAGTCATTGTGCTGAACAGAGGAGACAGGTTTGGCGTTGACTGAGGCAAGGGGCTTCTGTGTGAGAGATCAGGAGTGGTGATTGAGTAGCAGGTGCTCTCTGAGCCAGCTACTGCTTTAGGACGGGCTACCCAGTGGAACTGAGGGCCAGAATAGAAGTTAAAAGGAACAACCAGGAGGCTGTTGCAGGTGGGAGGCCTTGGGGTTTTAGCTGCTGGAGTAAGCAGCAGATAATTTGGATGAATGACACACTACTCGGTGGAGTGCTTGGAGAAAGAACTAGGAGAGAGAAAATTAGTTTGGAAGTAGTTTCCCAATAAGCTGTCTCCCATCTTCTCTTCACAATGCCACTACTTTAGTTCAGGCACTATTATTTTGCATTCCTTTTTTTATTACCCCTTGGCTGGAGATGGAACCCAGGGGCCTCATGCATGCTTGACAATTGCTCTGCCTTTGAGCTACACCCCCAAGCTGTAAAACCAGGAAATTAGATAAATGGATCTAAAATTCCAGAAGTTTGTTAACTCTTTCCACATCTGCTTTTTTTGAAAAAAAAAAAACACAACCAGGTGAGTTTTTCTTCTTTTTTTTTTTTTTTTTTTTGTGGTACCAGGGATTGAACTCAGAGGCACTCGTCCACTGGGTCACATCCCCAGCCCTTTTTTGTATTTTTATTTAGAGACAGGGTCTCACTGAGTTGCTAAGTGCCTCGCCATTGCTGAGGCTGGCTTTGAACTCGCGATCCTCCTGCCTCAGCCTCCCAAAGTGCTGGGATTACAGGCGTGCGCCACTGCGCCCGGCTAGGTGAGTTTTTCTAAAACAGCAAAACTTGTTCTCTAGGTTTACAGAATAAAGCCAATTATTATTACTATTTTTTTTTTTCCCCAGGGTATTTGGGATTGAATCCAACTCAATCCCCAGTGCTAGGCAAGTGCTCTACCACTGAGTTACCCCATATGCCCTTTTTAAAATTTTTATTTTGAGGGCCTGGGGTTGTAGCTCAGTGGTAGAGTGCTTGCCTAGCACGTGTGAGGCACTGGGTTTGATCCTCAGTACCACATAAAAATAAACAAAATAACGGCATTTCAAAAAAATAGTCCTCTTTAAAAAAATTTTTTTAATTTTGAGTCAGGGTCTCCCTAAATTGCCCAGAGGCTGGCCTCTAACTTGAGATGCTCCAGTCTCAGCTTCCTGAGTAGCTGGGATTATAGGCATATGCCACTGCATTTAGGTAAAGGGAGGGGGGGCTGGGGTTGTGGCTCAGCGGTAGAGCGCTTGCCTAGCACGTGCACAGCCCAGGTTCTATCCTCAGCACCATGTACAAATAAAGGCATTGTGTATAACTAAAACAAATAAATAAATATATAAAAAAAAAAACCTACTGTTGGGCTGGGGTTGTGGTTCAGTGGTAATGTGCTTGCCTTGTATGCGTGGTATTGGGTTTGATCCTCAGTACCACATAAATAAAATAAAGGTATTGTGTCCATCTACAACTAAAAAAAAAAAAAAAAAGCCAAAACAACAACAACAAAACTCTACTGTGCCTGATGTGTGTGTTTCTGGTACAGGTATCCCAGATTCTGCTGATAGCCATTTCCTTAACATTCTCTGTGTGTCCTCTTATGTACTTTTGGTCATGAAATTCCTCCTGCCTACAGCTCCCATTTTTGCCCTGTAATATGGTGATAGGGTTATACTGGTTCTGTCTTTCAGGTCTAGTTTGAGCTCTCTTCTCCAAAAAGTCTTCCTTAATCCTTATATCTGGATTAATCTTCCCAGAGTGGAATACTTTGAATTCCACTCTGTTCATCCTTTCCTTGATGAGCAGTAATGTGTGCTGTTTTAATGCCTCCTTTTCAGTTGAAATATCTAAGCAGCATCTCCATGTTCCTCATAACGTGGCAGAGTACCCCTCTACATAGTTGGCAGTTAGGAAAGTATTTCTCAAATAACTGAATGATAGTCAAGAGGAAACTTATATTAGACTTTGATTATGGTGACCCTAGATATATAGAAATTCAGTGGATTTTTCTCAGCCCAGAAACTTCTAGGAGATATTTTTAACTTTTACTGCTCTGGTCACTCTTGTGAAGCTAGTAAGAAACTGTGAGCAGTGGCTTTCCTGAGAGCACCTGGGCCCCTGTGAGGGGAAGTGCTCAAGAAATAATTGTTTCCCTAGACGTGGGACTCCTCCCTTCTGCAGAAGCCAGTGTAACCTGGGAATTCTTCTTTCCCTAACTCTAGAACCCCTACTCTACTTTCTGCCATTGGTCCCCTCATCCTTCTCTATCCTTGCTCAGATCTGGGGGATAAAATTTAATTTAGGATAGTAAAGTTAAAAATTGATGGGCTGGGGTTGTGGCTCAGTGGCAGAGCACTTGCCTTGCACATGTGAGGCACTGGGTTCGATCCTCAACACCACATAAAAATAAGTAAATTAAAGATATTGTATCCATGTATAACTAAAAAAATATTTTTAAAAAATCTATTCTGGGGCTGGGGTTGTGGCTCAGCGGTAGAGTGCTTGCCTAGTACGTGCGCGGCCCGGGTTCAATCCTCAGCACCACGTAAACATAAATGTGTTGCATTGTGTACAACTAAAGCAAATAAATACTTTAAAAAAATCGGTTGTTTATCTTAGCCTCTGAAGCACTATGCTGAGTCCTGGTGATTACAGACAAATGAAATCATCCCCCTATTTCCCCTCAAGGAATTCATAGTCTAGTAGGGGAGATTTAAAAATTAGCACAATGACATTAGTGTAAGAGTAGAAGTATTTGCTGTGTACCAAAGTACCAACCTAAGGAGGGGCTGTCAGGGGACACTTGCTAGAAGCGGATTCTAAAGGATGATTAGGAGTTTCTAGACATTCTTTGTGAGGACTAGGCTTTTGACAAAACCTTTCATGGTGGTTAGTATTGTTAAGTATAGTTTGTGGGAAGACAGGCATTTGGACTAGGCCCAAAAGAACGAACCAGTATAGAGTTTAATCATAGTCACTGGGCTTTGGTTGGTTTCAGGAAGCCTTGTAACCACTTAATTAGACTAAACAACCAACTAGTTAAGCTGTAACCAGTTGACTGATTGATAGATTAAGCTATAGTCAATTAAGTTGTTTACTGTGTCTCACTGTTTTTATATAAATGTTGTCAGATCATGTTGTTGGTTGGAATTCTTTGAACCTGCTCTGGTTTGGAGGACAGCCCAATTTGCAAATTGTTATTGTGTTCTTGCTTTTGCTCAGATAAATTTAAACTTGTGAAGGATTTATCTTTTAACAATATTGATTTTTTTTTTTTCCATTCCCAGTGGGCATTTATAGAATAATGGGAAATAGGAGCTAGAAGAACAAATTGGTTTTGAACTGCAGTGCTGAACTTTAGTTTGGTAGACCCGGACCCACATAATTTTTTAGTGGAGAAGTGCTGCTGGCTTTGCACTTCTGTTTTTTTCATTTTTGGTGCTGGGGATCGAACCCAGGCTCTTGTGCATGTCAGGCAAACATTCTACTATTGAGCCACATCCCCCAGTCCACCCTGTGCCTTCTTACTTGCACTTTAGAGGTCAGGAGTGCTGACTCACTGGAAACAGAAGAAGGATGACTTCTGCTCTTTATCAGTGAATGATTTGGTCATAGGTGTTAGTGTTTGAAGTTCATTCTTTCTTTCCCAAACTCTTGTCCTGAACCAATGGCACTTGAGCTCAAGTCAGGCTCACTTGAACTGAGATAATGCATCCATCCCTGGTTCTTGTATTGAACAAATAGTTATCAAGTGCCTGTTATATGCCACCCTTGGGAATATGGTGGTAACAAAAATCTCTGCATTCCTGGAGCTTACCTTCTAGTTATCCATGTAGTGACCCATTAAGTGCAGGTTGGTAGTTTCTTTGCCTTTCCTTTGGCTTCTCTTTCACCTCTTCCCACTCGGATTGAATTGATCTATAAATCTCCATTTTCCTCATAGAGTCCTTCAGAGAAACTGCCTGCCTTTCAGGCCTGTCAGCAGCTTGCTGGAACTTGCCTCTATGATTTCTCTTCACCAGGTCACTCCAATGGGAACTTTCAGCCGTTCTTCCTTCCACATCTGGTCATTGCCCTTGCTTCGGTCCTTACTGGAATTCCTTTGCTTCTGCTTATCACGTAGGCTGAAGCATACCTCATCAGGATCCCTTTGGCTGTCTGCAACTGTACTACCCTTCTCTGAATTCACACAGGTCTTCACTGTCCCATCACTCAGTTGGCTTCCAACACAGACTGTGCACACTTGTTGCCTCTTCTTACTGGTCATCTTATTTACATCCAGGTAGAGCCTGGTTTTTTGGGTTTGTAGAAGTCCCCTACCCACTGCCTTCCAGATTTCCCATGGGACAGCTAACACTTAAAAAAAAAAAAAAAAGCTTGGCCAGGCGCGGTGGCGCATGCCTGTAATCCCAGCACTTGGGAGGCCGAGGCAGGAGGATCGCGAGTTCAAAGCCAGCCTCAGCAATCGCAAGGCACTTAGCAACTCAGTGAGACCTGGCTCTAATAAAATACAAAAAAGGGCTGGGGATGTGGCCCAGTGGTCGAGTGCCCCTGAGTTCAATCCCCGGTACCAAAAAAAAATAAAGCTTATATATGCACACAATGAGAAAGTTAAATGAGAGATAAAAAAGCCTAAAAGGCCTCTGGCTACTCAGCAATGAGGGTATTGGACATTGTTAGTTACCTGTGGTGTGACCCGTCTTAATTTCTTTTTTTTTTTTCTTTTTTTAAACATATACATTTATATATTTTAGTTGTACATGATGCCTTTATTCTTACGCGATGCTAGGATCGAACCTGGGCCGCGCACGTGCTAGGCAAGCACTCCGCTGCTGAGCCACAACCCCAGCCCCATGTTTTAATTTCTTTTTTTTTTTTTTTTAATATTTATTTATTTACTTTAGTTGTACACAATGCAATGCATTTATGTTTACGTGGTGCTGAGGAGCGAACCTGGGCCGCTCACGTGGGAGGCGAGCGCTCTGTCGCTGAGCCACAACCCCAGCCCCCGCATGTCTTAATTTCTTATCACAGAATTGGAGTCACCCAGCTGCTCTGCCTGAACCTGTCTACCCTCTTGTGTTTTACAGCAGAGTGGCTCCAGGCACAGATGACCTGGATTGTCTGCTTTATTCTCTGATACACCAAGGACCTATATCCATTTCACTTAGGATTCTTTCTTTACTTTGGAAGTAATAAATACTTGTATATGACAAGTGTGGGCTTACAATTGTGGGCTGAATGACCTCATCTAGCTCTAGCACCCTCTATGAGATGTAACTTGAGTCTTCTTCACTTGTTCAGACAGACTAAAGACCATTCAGATGAGATGTGGGAAAGAGGCCTTGAAGATTATGTGGGGATCAGACTAGGGCAGGATGAAAGTCTATTCTTGTGTTGGGTACTTATTGCCCTGTGATTCTCTCTCAGGCTTGCTGACATGGACCAAGAGGATGATTTTCCTTGGCAGTATTCTCTTTTCTTAATAAAATTTGTCTCATTTGAAATTCAGTGATAGAATTATAATGTCAGGACCCAGGAAATATATTTCCAGTGATCATTAGACAAAATTCTGTGCCATTTGTGACTGAGTAAAGTAACAAGGAAAACACATAGCCACTGGAGCCAGACCTTGGTTTAGGTCTCTCTTTGCCCCTTAGAGCTGAACGACCTTCAGCTGCTACAAACAATCACCTAACTAATCTGATCCTCACTTTTCTCCCCTGTTAAGTGGAATTATATAAGCTTGTGAGAACCAAGAGTTAATGATTGAAGCCAGGTGTGGTGGTGCACACCTGTAATCCCAGTGGCTAAGGAGACTGAGGCAGGAGGATCGTGAGTTCAAAGCCAGTCCCAGCAAGTTAGTGAGGCCCTAAGCAACTCAGCAAGACCCTGTCTTTAAATATATATTTTTTTAAAAGGGGCGGGGGGGTGCTGGGGATATAGCTTAGTGGTTGAGCACCCCTGGTTTCAATCCCCAGTACTAAATTTAAAAAGTTAATGTTTGAATCCTTAGTACAGTCTTGACATACTCTTAACAGTATTTTCAGCTGAGCATCTTCTTTCTTTCCCTGTTTAGAAAATAAGTCTATGATCGCCTTGTGAGTGGTAATATTAACCCCATTTTACACATAAAAAAATGCAAGCCCAGATTTTATAGCAACTCAGGGCCACAGTTAAGACTTAAAACTGTATCTTGGATTTCTCTCTGGAAATGGCTTCTCTCTTGGTATTTCTCTGGAGATGAAGACAGTCTCTTACTGTTTTTCACCTCTCTTCTCCCCACCCTGCCACCAGTATTGCTCTCTCAGAAGCATTCCCAGCGGATCCAGGTCCTCTATCTGTCCATTGTGCAGGTGCGTGGTGTCCTCAGTGCCTCTGCCGCAGGGCTGACTTCTCAAGCTTTGCTGGGAGTTTCAGAGTCCTGGCTAGACTGTTAGGAGTTCTGTAAAGTCTCTGAACACAGGGAGGTTGGGAGGGTCTCTGTTCCTTATTCTAGACCTTCACTCAGCCTCTTTCCTCTTTTATTTATTTATTTGGTGCTGAGGATTGAACCCAGTGCCTCACATGTGCAAGGCAGGTGCTCTACCACTGAGCTACAGCCCCAGCCCTCTTTACTCTTTTTGTAGTGGGGGAGTAATTAGCAGTCATAGAGGATTTTGTCAGGGTTTCAAAAACATCCTGGCTGCTCTGTGGTCTCAGTGGTAAGGGATTCATTTTCACTGCTCATTTTTCAGAGTTGTTTATTGGAACCATATTTTTAAAAAGAAGCACATTGGTCTAAGGTGTAACTTGGGCTCTAGAGCAGGAAGGCCTGGGTTTTGATCATTGTCTCATTAATTACTAGGACCAGGACCTTGACAAATGTCCCCTAACCTCTTTGCCTCAGTATCCTCATTTCCTCATCCATAATATGGTAATGATCAAAATGGTATCCACCTTGTTGAGCGTGTAAGGATGAGTGACTGTTAGACCCTCAGCATAGTGCCTGGCCTGTGGTAAGAGCTCAGTAGTGTCTGATGATGCTCATCTTGGAGGAGCAGTGAGGCAGGTTGCTGGTGACTCTAAGGATAATTTGCAGGGGGTGGGGACAGCAATTCTTCCCCCTTCACCATTGTGTGAACAGCAGGGACAGATGTTCTTAACCTTGTTAGGATGCTCCAGTGTCCCTCTGATTCCTTTGGTTTCTATTTCATGGGGCCTCTAGGCTGCACTTTTACTTACTTTCTCTAACCTGAAGGTGGGCAAACCTAAAACCTTTTACTAAAAGGGAATCAAAGAACATACTCTGATTTTAGATAGTCCAGTTTTACCTTATAGTTTTGGTCACATTTTTATATTTGCGAAGGTTTGTTTTGTTTTGTTTTGGTGGGGGAGGGGATAAGGGAGGATTTAGATCAGTCAGAGGGAGAATTATTAACCAAGAGTACATAAATGAGGGACTGGGGTTGTGGCTCAGCGGCAGAGCGCTCACCTCGCACGTGCGTGGCCCAGGTTCAGATCCTCAGCACCATGTAAACATAAATGCATTGCATTGTGTACAACTAAAGTAAATGAATAAATATTTAAAAAAGGAGTACATAAATGGGCTTCAGAGTGTCTTTGAATCCCCTAAAATTATTAAGATTTGAGTGTGTGTGTGGGGGGGGGGGGTGGGACACGCGCGCGTGTACTTGAATATTTTTAAGGAGTTTTTTTTTTTGTACCAGGGATTGAACCCAGGGGCACTTAACTACTGAGCTCATTTTATTTTTTATTTTTTATTTTTATTTTCACTTAGCATCCCAGCTCATTAAGTCGCTTTGGACCCCTCTAAGTTGCTGAGGCTGGCTTTAAACTTGCAATCCTCCTGCCTCAGCTTCCGGAGCCGCTGGGATTATAACTATGTGCCACCATGCCTGGCTCTAGGGGGATTTCTTTCATGGTTTTTACCTTCTTTAAGGACCCAAAAAAGGGAAAGTGTTTTTCAGGTATCATTTAGTTCTTCAGCAACTCTTAAAGCAATTTTCCAAATTTCAAACATTGAGAAATTTGGAAGAATTAATGCAGTGCTCACTCAAATCCTTGGTATCTAGGGTGGTTTTTCATTTTTTGTTTTGAGTGGGGCTAGGGATTGAACACAGAGCAGGTGCTCTACTACTGAGCTACCCCACCAGATTCACTAGTTCGTCTTAATGGTCATATTTTCACCATATTTGTTCTAGATAGATAGATAGATCCTGTGAACCTTTTTTTTTTGTGTGTGTGTGTGTGTGGTGCTGGGGTTTGAACCCAGGGCCTTGTGCATTTAAAGCAAGCACTCTACCAACTGAGCTATATCCCCAGCCCCCTGTGAACCCTTTGAAAGTAAGTTTTAGACAGCCTCACTTTTCTCCTGGATACATCTCAGCGTGCATTTCCTAAGGGTAAGGATATTCTCCTATATAACGACAGTATTGTTATACCTACAAATATCTGTGATAATTCTCTACGATTATTTATATTTAAGTTTCACCTGTTACCCCAAAATATCTTAGAGCTTTTTTTCAAACTCCGATCCAGTCTAAAGTTCTCATATTGCACTTGGTTATTGTCTCTTTAATCAATCTGAATTTAGAATAGTCTTCTGCCTCCTTCTTTTTATTTTTATTCATTTATTTTGCAGTATTGGGAGTTGGACCTAGGGCCTCGAGCATGCTAGTCAAGTGTTCTAACGCTGAGGTATTATACCCTCTCACTTTTTAAAACTTTGTTTTGTTAAGTTGCCCAGGCTGTACTCAGATTTGTCATTCTCTGGAGTAGCTGGGGTTAGCATCCTCAGCAGTAGGCATGCACCACCAGGCCTGCCTTTATATTTACTTTTATTTTATTATTTTTTTTGTGGTGGTGCTGGGGACCAAGTCCAGTGCCTTGCACATGTTAGACGAGCACTCTAACCACTGAGCTATGTTCCTAATGCCCCTACCTGTTAAATGACATTAATTTTTTTTTTTTTTTTTTTTTTTTGGTACCAGGGATTGAACTCAGGGGCACTTGACCACTGGGCCATATCCCCAGCCCTTTTTTGTATTTTATTTGGAGACAGGGTCTCACTGAGTTGCTAAGTGCCTCGCCATTGCTGAGGCTGGCTTTGAACTCGCGATCCTCCTGCCTCAGCCTCCCAAAGTGCTGGGATTACAGGCGTGCGCCACCGCGCCCAGCTGACATTAATTTTTTAAGAGACTGGGTTAATTGTTGGGTAAAATGCCTCATCTTCAGCCGGGCGCGGTGGCGCACGCCTGTAATCCCAGCACTTTGGGAGGCTGAGGCAGGAGGATCGCGAGTTCAAAGCCAGCCTCAGCAATGGTGAGGCACTTAGCAACTCAGTGAGACCCTGTCTCTAATAAAAAAATACAAAAAAAAGGGCTGGGGATGTGGCCCAGTGGTCGAGTGCCCCTGAGTTCAATCCCCGGTACCACACACACACACACACACAAAACACACACACACACACAAAAAGCCTCATCTTCTTGAATTTTTCTGAATGTCTCCTTTTAGAGTAACTTTTTCATCTGTCTCCTGCCTTTCCTGTAAAGGCAGCCATTTACTGAGCACACACATATCTAATAAGGCCTACCTTTACTCATTCTTAATTTTTTGGCATGGCAGGGGTGGGTCATTGGCCCTTCTGTGAACACAGGGTCTGGGGTAAACATGTGGACAAGCCTTAACACCTGAGGTCAGTCATTCCAAAGTACAATTAGGTGGGCGTCCCTGAGATGTGCTAGAGGACAATCCTTAAAGGCTGTTGGGAGCAGGTCCTGAAAGGTCATGAACTCTGTGCCAGGATTAGATTTGGTCCTAGAGGCTTTGGGAAATTATTGTAGCATGTTCTTTTTGATTATAGTATTTCTTTCTTTTTTATTTTTTGTGGGTACCAAGGATTGAACTCAGGGGCACTTAACCACTGAGCCACATCTCCATCCCTATTTTGCATTTTATTTAGGGACAGGTTCTCACTGAGTTACTTAGCACCTCGGTTTTTTTTTTTGTTTTTGTTTTTGGTACTGGGGATTGGACTCAGGGGCACTCGACCACAGGGCCACATCCCCAGCACTTTTTTATATTTTATTAGAGGCAGGGTCTCACTGAGCTGCTAAGTGCCTCACCATTGCTGAGGCTGGCTTTGAACTCGCGATCCTCCTGCCTCAGCCTCCCAAGTGCTGGGATTACAGGTGTGCGCCACTGCGCCCCCGGCGGCATAGCACCTCGCTTTTGCTGAGGCTGGTTTTGAACTCACAATCCTCTTGCCTCAGCCTCCTGAGCCACTGGGATTATAGGTGTGTGCCACCACGCCCAGCTGTTTTTTTTAAAAACTATATCTTTATTTTGTTTATTTATTTTTATGTGGTGCTGAGGATTGAGCACCAGCACCTCACACATGCTAGGCAGGCACTCTACCACTGAGCTACAGCCCTAGCCCAAACATTTCTCTTTAGAAATCATATTTCTTAAGATTTCACTCACCTGAGATAAGAGTGTTTTGATTTAAAAAAAAAATATTTATTTACTTAAGTTGTACACATGCAATGCATTTATGTTTACGTGGTGCTGAGGATCGAACCCGGGCCGCGCACATGCTAAGCGAGTGTTCTGCCGCTGAGCCACAACCCCAGACTGTGGGTTTTTTTTTTTTTTTTTTTTTTTTTTTTTTTGGTACTGGGGATTGAACTCAGAGGCACTTGACCACTGGGCCACATCCCCAGCCCTTTTTTGTCTTTTATTAGAGACAGGGTCTCACTGAGTTGCTAATTCCCTCACCATTGCTGAGGCTGGCTTTGAACTCACGATCCTCCTGTCTCAGCCTCCCAAGTGCTCGGATTACAGGCGTGCACCACCCCGGCTCAGATCACCTATTTCTGTGGTGCAGAAAATAGGCGGGTGAGGAAAGCTTTGTACTCTGTTATTTGGTGCCTCTTGCCTACATGTGCTTAAGAGTTATTGTTGTCGCCCCAGAACAAAGCAAGGCCCAATTCTGGAGGGAGGCTTGAGTTGTGAGTTTGTGACCTTTTAGGGGACTCCTGGGGTCCCATTTCAGCCAGCTAAGTTGCCTGACTTTTTGAGCTGGCAGAATCCTGAACCATGTGGAGCAGTCCACAGCATTATGAGGACCTGCCAGGGTACTTACGCAGGGTGTGCAGTCTTATTTTCCACTGTAATCTAAGGAGGAGGAGATTGCCTGCTCAGCATTTTGTGCTGCCTGTTGTTGATGGTAGAGTTCCCTGGTGGGCTGGGAGACTGGCTTGCAGTTATGGGTCTGGACTTCGTTAATTTTTGCTGTATTGTAATTACTCATATTCAGGTAAACCTTCCATAGTAGCCTAACATTACATCACCTCACTTTATCTCACCATATAGGCATTTTATCATCTTACATCATCACAAGAGTGAATATAGAGCCTGGTGTGGTGGTGCACACCTGTAATCCCAGCACTTGGGAGGCTGAGGCAGGAGGATCGTGAGTTCAAAGCCAGCCTCAGCAATGGCGAGGCACTAAGCAACTCAGTGAGACCCTGTCTCTAATAAAATACCAAAGAGGGCTGGGGATGTGGCTCAGTGGTCGAGTGCCCCTGAGTTCAATCCCCGGTACCAAAAAAAAAAAAAAAAAAGAGTGAATATAGTACAGTAAGATATTTAGAAAGAGGGCTGGGGTTGTGGCTCAGTGGTAGAGCACTTGCCTAGCATGTGTGAGGCATTGAGTTTGATTCTCAGCATCACATACAAATAAATAAAATAAAGGTCCACCAACAACTAAAAAATATTAAAAAGCAATTTAGAAAGAGATCACATTTACATAACTCGATCATCTATCCTGGCTGATGAGTGCCCAGAACAGAGAGAGAGAGAGAGAGAGAGAGAGAGAGAGAGAGAGAGAATATATATGTGCATTATCTCACTAGCTTGCTTTGTTTGTTTGTTTGTTTGTTTGTTTTTTTCTATCTTTCTAGTTTGTCCTGAAGAATTATGGAGAGAACCCAGAAGCCTACAATGAAGAACTGAAGAAGCTGGAGTTGCTCAGACAGGTAGGATGATGGTATTTTTAGGTAGTCATGATCAAGATTGGTTTGAGGGGCTGGGGTTGTGGCTCAGCAGTAGAGCGCTCGCCTATTACATGCAAGGCCTGGCTTCGATCCTCAGCACCACCTAAAAATAAAAGGCATTGTGTACAACTAAACCAAATAAATAAATATTTTTAAAAAAGATTGGTTTGATAGAGAGATGAAGAAACCACCTAGAACTGTGGTCTTATTTGAATTTAGAATTTTTTTTTCCTCTGCAGTGAAATTGATAGTAGAAACATTTGCAAATACTAAAAGCAAAAATAAAACCTAAAAATTCCTTTTTGTAATTTTTTGTACATGTAGTTGGCCCTCTGTGTCTGTGGGTTCCAACATCTGCAGATTGAACCAACTATAGGTTGAAAATGTAGTTAAAACCTTCTGTGGTTAAGTCTGTACTGAATAAGTAGACTTTTTTCTTGTCTTTATTCCCTAAAAAATAGTAACAATTATTTATTAGCATTTACATTGTATTGGACATTATATGTAATCTAGAGATGATTATGTGGAGGTTACATGCAAATACCATGCATTTCATATAAGAGACTTGAGCGTTCTCAGATCTTGGTATCTGCAGGTGTACTGGAACCAATCCCCCGTGAATACTGAGGCACACTATATATATGAAAAATATAAAAATCGCTGTAGGATTCTATTTACCACCTGTACTGGTTTGTAACCTGCCTTCTTCACTTGATAATCTATGAATATGTCCTGTATCAATGAACATGTGACAAGAGTATTTTAAATGACCTGTGACCATTATATTGCATCATAATTTAACCTGTTTCCTCTTGGGAGAATATTAAGCCATTTCAACTTTTCATCATTGTAAAAAATGTTTATAACCCTTTTCTGTGCATATGTGGGCCTTTCTAGGACCATGTCTCAAGGAGTTAGTGGGTAAGTGGGGTACAATTTTTCCAGTTTGTTCCCCAAAGAGGATATGTACCTGGTCCTGCTACTCCTTGTTAACTTTGGCAATCTGATAGATGAAAAGGATGTTTAATCTTAATTTTTAGTTGTTTGGTTAATGGTAAAGTTGTACAATTGTTAATGGGTTTTATATCTCGGGCATTGTCTTTTTAAAATAGGGTATTGTAACTTTTTCCTTATTAACTTATAACACTTGTTCATACATTAATGATATTGCTCCCTTATGTATTGTTTTCTTTTTCTTTTCTTTTTTTTTTTTTTTGGTACCGGGGATTGAAGTCAGGGGCACTGGACCACAGGGTCACATCCCAGCCCTTTTTTTGTATTTTATTTTTAGAAACAGGGTCTCCTGAGTTGCTAAGTGCCTCTCCATTGCTGAGGCTGGCTTTGAACTTGCGATCCTCCTGCCTCAGCCTCCCAAGTGCTGGGATTATAGGCCACCACGCCCGGCTTCATGTATTGTTTTTAATAGTTTTTTTTTTTTTTTTTTTTTTGTGGTACCAGGGATTGAACTCAGGGGCACTCGACCACTGGGTCACATCCCCAGACCTTTTTTGTATTTTTGTTTAGAGACAGGGTCTCACTGAGTTGCTAAGTGCCTCCCCATTGCTGAGGCTGGCTTTGAACTCGCGATCCTCCTGCCTCAGCCTCCCAAAGTGCTGGGATTACAGGCTTGCGCCACCGCGCCCGGCTAATAGTTTTTGTTTATTGTATTTTTAGTAGATTTTTCAAATTTTATACATGTTTAATGTTTATAAATCTGATTCATCTCATTTTTCCCTTTACAGTATCTGCCTTTGATATGTGCTTAGAATTAGTATTTATATCACTGAAATTCAGGTTTAGTCACGTCATTGCAGACTTCAGACTCTTGACTTCTTCTTCTTCTTTTTTTTTTTTTTAAATATTATTTGCTTTAGTTGTACACAATGCAGTGCATTTATGTTTACGTGGTGCTGAGGATCGAACCCAGACTCTACCGCTGAGCCACAACCCCAGCCCCCAGACTCTTGACTTCTAACAAAACACAAGGGAAAATACGTTGCTGTATAATAGTTCATAAACTAATTGCAGAAAAAATATGTATTATTTATTAGGAACCTTATTACAAGGATCTTAGCTGACTTTTAAAAAATTATGTAAAATATTTAATTGTGATAAAATATACATAAAATCTACTATCTTAATCATTTTTAATTCTACATAGAGTTCAGTAGCTTTAAGTATATTCACATTGTCATACAAGTCTCTGTAACTTTTTTCATTTTGTGTAGCTATTAAAGAGTATAGTCACCCCAAGATCTGTGATTTTACTTTTTTTTTTTTTTTTTTTTTGTGGTACCAGGGATTGAACTCAGGGGCACTCGTCCACTGGGTCACATCCCCAGCCCTTTTTTGTATTTTTATTTAGAGACAGGGTCACACTGAGTTGCTAAGTGCCTCACCATTGCTGAGGCTGGCTTTGAACTCGCGATCCTCCTGCCTCAGCCTCCCAAAGTGCTGGGATTACAGGCGTGCGCCACCGCGCCTGGCTTGTGATCTTACTTTTTATGGTTTCAGTTATCTGTGGTTAATTTTGGGGTTTTTTTTGGTACCAGGGATTGAACCCAGGGGCATTTTACCCACTGAGCTACATCCCCAGTCTTTTTTATTTTTTTTTTTTAATTAAAAAAAATATTTTAGTTGTAGTTGGACACAATACCTTTATTTTATTTATTTTTATGTCGTGCTGAGGATCGAGCCCAGTACCTTGCACATGCTAGGTGAGCCCTCTACTGCTGAGCTACAACCCCAGTCCTTTTTTATTTTTTATTTTGAGACAGGATCTCTCTACTTTGCTGAAGGTCTTGCTAAGTTGCTGAGTCTGGTCTTGAACTTGCAATCCTCCTGTCTTAGCCTCCTGAGCTGCTGGGATCACAGTTGTGTACTACCATCTCCCAGCTTGTGTGGTCAACTTTGGCCTGCAAATATTAAACAGAAAATTCTGTAGATGATCTGTTTTAAATTGTGCACAGTTCTGGGTAGTGTGATAAAATATCATGCTGTCCCACTCTGTCCCACAGGGGATGTGAATCATCCCTTTGTCCAGGATATCCATGCTGTGTGTGCTACCTGCCCATTAATAACTTAGTGTTCATGTTGATTGGCTTGGTTAATTTTTGCTGTATTGCAATTACTTGTATTCAGATAAACCTTCCATAGTAGCCTAACACTACATCACCTCATTTTATCTCACCATATAGGCATTGTATCATCTTACATCATCACAAGAATGAGTATAGTACAGTAAGATATTTAGAAAGAGACCACGTTTACATAACTTGTACTATAGTATATTGTTATTATCCTATTTTTTAAGTTATTGTTAATCTCTTACTGTGCCTAATTTTTTTTTTTTTTTTTTTTTTTTTGTGGTTACCGGGGATTGAACTCAGGGGCACTCGACCACTGGGTCACATCCCCAGCCCTTTTTTGTATTTTATTTAGAGACAGGGTCTCACTGAGTTGCTAAGTGCCTCACCATTGCTGAGGCTGGCTTTGAACTCGCGATCCTCCTGCCTCAGCCTCCCAAAGTGCTGGGATTACAGGCATGCGCCACCGCGCCCGGCTGTGCCTAATTTTTAAGTTAAACTTTATTGTTCATTGTTGGTATATAGGGACCCATGCAATTATTTTGTGTGATGATTTTGTATCCTGAAACTTTGCTGATTTGTTTATTCTAAGAGTTTTGAGGATAGTCTTCAAGGTTTTTTGTTTTGTTTTGTTTTTGTATATAAGATCATCTTTTCTGTGAACAGAAAACATTTTGCTTCTTCCTTTGCAATTTGAATGCCTTTCTGTTTCTTGCCTGATTGCTCTGGCTAGGATCACCATGTTAATAGAAATGGTAAAAGCAGGCATTCCTGTTTTGTTCCCTGGTTTTAATGTAAAACTTTCAGCCTTTCACCATTAAGTATAGTGTTAGCTGAGGGCTTTTAATATGTGGGGGTTTTTTGTTGGAGTAGAGGAAATTCTGTGATTTTTAAGGAAAGTGACACTGTTCTTTTTTTTTTTTTTTTTTTTTTTTTTTTTTTGTGGTACCAGGGATTGAACTCAGGGGCCCTCGACCACTGGGTTACATCCCTAGCCCTTTTTTGTATTTTTATTAGAGACAGGGTCTCACTGAGTTGCTAAGTGCCTCGCCATTGCTGAGGCTGGCTTTGAACTCACCATCCTCCTGCCTCAGCCTCCCACAGTGCTGGGATTACAGGCATGCGCCACCACGCCCAGCTGTGACACTGTTGTTAAGAAGAGAAGGTGAGGCCAGTCACCTCACTTGCCCATTCTGTTTTAGTAGTTAAACAACTTTTTTTTTTTTTCTACTGAATAACAGAAGAAGGTTTAAGTAAAAATTGTAGTTATAATTTGAAAGTGTAGGAGATTTTGTCATTCCCTAAAAGTAGGAGTGATTGGGCGTAGGAGTGATGTTATTAGTCTCTTAAAATCATGTAGAAAACAAAAAATGTCACATAACATTGCTAAAATAATATTAAAATAATGTTTTTTAAAATAAATATTAAAGTTTTTTGGTTTTTGTTTCTAATAATTGCCCATGTATGTGCCCTTACTGAGACGACTGTCTAGTGTTCCTTCATTTCAATCGGCAGGAATCCCTTAAGAATTTCTTATAGTGCAGGTCTACTGGTAACAAACTCCCTCAGCTTTTGTTTATCTGGGAATGCCTTAAATTCTCCCTCACTTCTTTTTTTAATTTTTAATTTTTAGTTGTAGATGGACACAATACCTTTATTTATCTTTATATGGTCCTGAGGATTGAACCCTGTGCCTCACATGTGCTAGGCAAGTGCTCTACCACAGAGCTACAATCCCAGCCCTCTCCCTCACTTCTGAAGGAGAGTTTTGCCAGATATAGGATTGTTGGTTGAAGTTTTTCTTTTTTTGGCACTTTGAATATGAACTTTTTGGTCTCCAAAGGTTCTGATGAGACATCTGCTGATGATCTTACTGGAGATTCCTTGTGTGTGATGAATACTTACTTTCCAGTGCTCCTTTCAAGATTTTCTCTTTGATTATAACATGTCTCAGTGAGGGTCTCTGAGTTCATCCCACTTGGAATTTGTTGAGCTTGTTGCATATTTATATTCATGGCTTTGATCAGATTTAGGAAGTTTTTCACCATTATTTCTTTAGATATTGTCTCTGCCCTTTTCTTCAAGGACTTTCACAATATTTATGTTGGTCCACTTGATGGTGTCCCACAGGTTCCTTAGGCTGCGTTCACTTTTCTTCAGTCTTTTTTCTTTCCATTCCTCAACTCTGTAATTCCCATCATCCTATCTTCAGGTTTGTTGAGTCTTTCTTTTGTCAATTCAGATCTGCCTTTGAATCCCCTAGTGAAATTTTCATCTCAGTTTTTACACTTTTCAGCTCCAGGTTTTTTTGTTGTTGTTGTTTGTTTGTTTCTTGGCAGGGGGGTACTGGAGATTGAACCCAGGGGTGCTTAACCACTGAGCCACATGCCGGCCTTTTTTATATTTTATTTTGAGACGGGGTCTCATTAAGTTGCTGAGGCTGGCTTTAAACTTGTGATCCTCCTGCCTCAGCTTTCCGAGCCACTGGGATAACTGTGAGCTACCATACCCCGTGTCTTTTTAGATTTTCTGTTTCTTTATCATATTTCCATTTTTGTACATACATCATTTTCTTGATTTTTCTCCACATCTATTTTTAGTTCTTTGAAGCTCTTAAAAATGGTTGTTTTAAAAGTCTTTGCCTAGTAGATCTACTGTCTGGTCTTTTTAGGGACAGTTTCTTTTTTTTTTTTTTTTTTTTTTTTAATATTTTTATCTATTTGCTTTTAGTTGTACACAATGCGCTTTATCTGCACATGGTGCTGAGGATTGAACCCGGACCGCCCACTTGCTAGGCAAGCGCTCCACCGCTGAGCCACAATCCCAGCCCCTAGGGACAGTTTCTATCGGTGGTTTTTATTTGTTTATTTTTTGGTGGTGGTCGTTGTTTTATTTTGAATGGGCCATACTTTCCTGTTTCTTCATAATGCTTTGTAATGTTTTTGTTGTTGAAAATTGGGCATTCAAAAGCTGGGTGTAGTGGCACACACCTGTAATCCCAGTGACTCAGGAGACTGAGGCAGAAAGAGTGAAGTTCTAGGCAGGCCTCAGCAATTTAGTGAGGCCTAAGAACCTGGTGAGACCTTGTTTCAAAATAAAAAATAGAAAGGGCTGGGGATGTATCTCAGTGGTAAAGTATTCCTGGGTTCAGTCCTTGGTGTGCTCCCCCTCACACACACATACACACACACACACATACACACAAAACAAAAAACAAACAAACAAACAAAAAACCAAAACTCATTTGAATCTAATGGTGTAGTATCACTGGAAATCAGATTTCATCCCTTGCCTGGGGTTTGCTGAGTTTTGTGTTTTTTGTTTTGTTTTGTTTTGTTTTTTGGGGGGTGTGTATGTGTCTGGTTGTTGTAGGCTGTTTCTGTGCCATGGATCAACCTGAGGTCTTCATAGGTCTTTTCAGAACCTGTGCTTTTCCCTGGGCATGTGTGGTGACTTTCTAATTTCCCCTATATGGGTAATTACTTTAGGATGTTCTAGTCTTCACTGTATGGCTTCTAAAAGAGGAAGAAGGGAAGTGTGAAGTGTTGCTGGATAGGAGGAAAATACTTCAGCTAGAGGTGGAGGTGCTTCTGACAGCAGAGGGAGGTGCAGTAACAATGGCCTCTGCCTGTGTGCATCTCTGTGATTAGAAGCAGCAATCAGAGCAACGATCTCCTATGTTTGAAGAATACAATCCTTTTTGCCCACCCTGGTTCCTATAAGCTGTTCTTGGAACTACATGTAGCTGCCTGCTAGGTGCTAGGAGTGGTGGCTGCTACTGTGCTAGGAGCAGAAATTAACCACAATTTACTGTTCAAGCCTTCCCTTGGAGGTTGTAAGCCTTTAATATTTAATAGCTTCCTGAATTCTGAGGTAGTCACTTCAGGCAGATCTGCCTGTTTGTTGTCTAGGTCTGGAGATGGATTTCTGGTGTTTTTTTTTTTTTTTTTTTTTTTTTTTTGTGGTACCGGGGATTGAACTCAGGGGCACTGGACCACTGGGTCACATCCCCAGCCCTTTTTTGTATTTTATTTGGAGACAGGGTCTCACTGAGTTACTAAGTGCCTCGCCATTGCTGAGGCTGGCTTTGAACTCGCGATCCTCCTGCCTCAGCCTCCCAAAGTGCTGGGATTATAGGCGTGCGCCACCGCGCCCGGCTTCTGGTGTTTCTTTATTCCACCATCTTCCTAGAATCATCCTCAAATTGAATTTTAACAAAATTTATTTGAACAAAATTTGAAAACTAGTAAAATAATCTTAATCCTTAGGACTAGCACCATTTTGCATGCATTAGACATATACAAACAGCACAGGAGGAACATTGTCACCCATTTCCAAAGCCTCTGAGCATAGGACAGTGGCTTGTACAGAGCAGTGGGCTGGAGAAAGCCACCCCCAAGAGACCTGTGCAGCCCAGGCATAGCCTTCTGGGCCTGGGCTCATTTCTGGGAGTTGGATATAGATCAGTGTTTCTTAACCCTGTAAAACCACAGAACAACATTTTTTACTTACAACACTGATAATTATTCCCAGAGTCAGCAATATATAAAATTAAAAAGTAAATGAACAATTTTAGAATTAACATGGGTCTAGTTTTTAATGAGCAAGAGAAAGTGTGTCACAGCCCAGATATGTACAAAGCAGAAACGGCAAAAGTCAAGTTGCCTTTTTACCATAACTCAGTGATTTGTAAAGGAACAAGGGAAGGTGGGTGTAATTTGGGAATCTTTTCCCCTGATGTAAGCCTCTGTTTTCCTTATCTGTAAAACTGGGCTTGGATTAGCTGTTTCTAAGAAGACTTCTCTTTTGTAACTGTTAAATCCTTAACTTTGTGATTATATGGAATAGAATTGGCAGGTGCAGGGGTGGTATGGGGGTGGCATATGTCAGAGTCTTCTCTCTGACTCCTGCGCTGCTGTGCCCACCACAGGAGGCTTGTCAGAGTAGCCTCTGGCAAGAGGATCCTTCATGCTTGGTTGAGTAACACTGTGTGAGTGGATCTGTCTGACCTGGAAGGGGAACTCTTTCCATTGTTCCCCAAAGGTGGTTTTAGGAAGCAGAAGACAAATACTTTTTACTTTAATATTTTTGTATAGGCTTTAGTGAGTTTTGAAAAATGGGTAGCTAGCACATCAGACCTGTTATTTCAGAGCTGTTACTGCTTAGGATGTGGATCTAATTTTTAAAATGGGTTGATTTAAAGAAAAATGTTAAGTACAAGTGGGGTTTGAATGTGGTAGGTGTCATGAGTGTGATAAGAGTGAATAGATTTGAGAAGCCCTGGCCTGTGACACGCCTCATCCTCACACTGGGCATTCTAGAGGCCTTGCAAGGGAGGTTATCCTCCTGTGTAAAGGGGAGACAGTCTCCTGAGATGCTGCCAGGAAGTGGTGGAGAGTGGGGCCAGTGTGGGGCTCTCTGCTGTGCTGTCCCACAGGGCAAGTGCATTCCTTGAGAGCATCCTGTCTGGCAGTCCAAGCTGAACTCCCAGTAGGAGTTCTGAAGGATTCTTGTAGCTGGTGTTGGCCAGCCTGGCCTCTTGGCCCCATTGCTGCTGGCACACCAATGAGGAACTCTGGTCTTAGCCAGGTGGGGTAGGGCGGGCCAGGGTTTGCAGTGCTTCTGGCCCAGCCCCTCGTTGGGCACCTGCTTCTTGGGGGGTGTGTCTTGCTTTTCTGTTTGTTTGAGCAGGGTATTCATTTGCTTTGCTTTGTTTGTTGTTGTTTGTTTGTTTGTTTTCTGCCAAAATGTGAAACGTTTTGTTATTACAAAAATTGAAAATGTTCAATATACAGAATTAAGTAGGGCTGGGGTTGTGGCTCAGAGGTAGAGCGCTCGCCTGGCGTGCGTGAGGCACTAGGTTTGATCCTCAGCACCACGTGAAAATAAAATAAAGATAAAAAAAAAAAAAAAAAGAATTAGCCGGGCGCGGTGGCGCATGCCTGTAATCCCAGCACTTTGGGAGGCTGAGGCAGGAGGATCGCGAGTTCAAAGCCAGCCTCAGCAATGGCGAGGCACTTAGCAACTCGGTGAGACCCTGTCTCTAATAAAATACACAAAAGGGCTGGGGATGTGGCCCAGTGGTCAAGTGCCCCTGAGTTCAATCCCCAGTATCACAAAAAAAAAAAAAAAAAAAAAAAAAAAAAAAAAAAGAATTAAATATATGTCTCCACCAGGCACATATTTGTGTGTGTGTGTCTCTGTGTGTGTAAAGATAAATCACTTTGATCACAGATAACTGTTTTTCCTTTTTGTCAGCATGCTTGTTTAGATGTCATTATATATGTGATTTTACATAAATGAGATCATACCATTCCTCTGTTACATGCTTTTTTGCCTAATAGTAGGCAGAAAACGTCCTTCTTTATTTATTTTTATGTGGTGCTGAGGATCAAACCCAGTGTCTCACATGTGCTATGCTAAGGGATTGCTCTACTGCTGAGCCACAACCCTAGCAGAAAACATCTTAATGTATCAATAGTTCTTATGTCTGTAGAATGTTCTCTGGTGTGGTTAGCCTCAATATAATTTATTTAAGCAATCTTCTTTAATGGAAAGTTTGGTAGTATCTGGTTTTTTACTCTGGTAGTATATAATAATGTTGTGATGAATATCCTAGTATGCACATCCAAATATTTGGTTTTCCTGATGTCTCTAACTATAGAGAACTGTGAGTCAAAAGTTAAGTACAATAAAAATTTCATAATATGTTGCAAACAGCCTTCTAGAAACATGAGACTGACTCATAGCCCGGTAGAGCTGACTGGTAGGTTGATCAGTCAGATGACTCTAGGTGTAGCTGTAGGCTTTCTTTGGATTCCTTTGTGGGGAATGGTGGGGTAGTCTGTCGCTGTGTATTTCCTTTTTGCGGGGGCAGGGGAGGTATTGGGGATTGAACCCAAGAGTGTTCTACCACTGAGATATGTCCCTCCCACCCCCTTTTCTTTTTGGTACTGGGGATTGAACTCAGGGGCACTCGACCACTGGGCCACATCCCCAGCCCTTTTTTGTATTATATTTAGAGACAGGGTCTCACTGAGTTGCTGCGTGCCTTGCCATTGCTGAGGCTGGCTTAGAACTTGCGATCCTCCTGCCTCAGCCTCCCAAGTGCTGGGATTACAGGCGTGCACTACTGCACCCAGCTGTTTTTTTTTTTTTTTTTTTTTTTTTTTTTTTTTTTTTTTTTTTTTTTTGAGACAAGGTCTTGCTAAGTTGCTAAGGCTGGCCTTGAACTTGTGATCCTCCTGCTTCAGCCTCCCAGGTTGCTGGGTTACAGGCCTGTGCCACCATGCCTGGCGCATGTATATTTCTTGGTATTTGTGGGCGAGCTGGCCTGCCCATCCTCTACCCTAAATAATAGCAATCCTGTTTCTCTCATTCTGCCCCCCAGAATGCTGTCCGTGTCCCACGGGACTTTGAGGGCTGCAGTGTCCTCCGCAAGTACCTTGGCCAACTCCACTATCTGCAGAGTCGGGTACCCATGGGCTCTGGTCAGGAGGCTGCTGTCCCTGTCACCTGGTGAGAGCTAGCAGGCAGGGCGGGGTAGTTGGGAAGCCTTGGGGGGGGGGTCCTGGGGGGTTGGGATGCTCCTTTCCTCCCTTCCCTTTTCTTCTTGCTGCACAGGATGGGGAGTAGCTTAGTATGGTCTCCCCAGGCCTCCCCTCTCTGACCCTACACTTGGGTGGCTGGTCCCTTTACCTGGTTTGGCATGTCTACAGGACCGAGATCTTCTCAGGCAAGTCTGTGGCCCATGAGGACATCAAGTATGAGCAGGCCTGCATTCTCTACAACCTTGGTGAGCTGCCTGATCCCTTCCCCATAGGCCCTGATCCCCAGACCTGCCAACCCAGGCTCTGAGATCACCAGGTGACCACAAAGGCCATGGGCTAGTGAGGGAAGACACCCAGGTTCTGGGTCTTCCACTGACTTCACCACAGCCCTGCCAGCTCTCTGCTATTTTCTGGGCCCATGGGGAGCCACTGTGCTGGGAGAGCCTCTGCTGGGCTGACTGTTAACAGAGTTGCCACTGTGTGCTCTGTGGCTGGGAGAGATGGCCTTTCTTCTTTGACTGACAGTATTCCATCCCCCTCATGGCATGGTCTGCTTCACACAGGAGAACAGCATGGCCTCAGCTCACCCAGCAGGTTAGCCTTATCCTGGTTCAGGGAGAGGCATGGGGAGCCCTAGAACACTGTGTAGCATCCCTGAAGCTTCAAGACAGAACCCTGGGCTCTGAACTGGAGTCTCCTTCCCTGCCCAGGTGCCAAGTGCAGAGCTGAAGATGGAAGGCCTGGCAAGGCTTATGAGCTTCCTCTTTGCTCTAGTTTGGGTGTCTTTGCACTGATGTCCCAGTCTCAGACCTGTTCTCCTAAGATGACATCCCTTCTGCCTCACCCTTGACACAGGCAGGGCAACCTGGGGAAGCAGCACTCGGCTCTCCTTACACCATGTTCTCTGCCTCCCCAGGTGCACTGCATTCCATGCTGGGGGCCATGGACAAGAGGGTGTCTGAGGAGGTGAGAGGAGGGGGCAGTGGCGGAACATGTACATGTGCTAGGGAGGGGTGTTGAGCATCCATGGTGTCCAGAGTTTGAATGACTCCTGTCCCATGGGAGTGGACAGAAGCCCTCCTCCTTCTCCACCTTTGCAGGGCATGAAGGTCTCCTGTACCCACTTCCAGTGTGCAGCAGGTGCCTTTGCCTATCTGCGTGAGCACTTCACACAGGCGTACAGTGTTGACATGAGCCGCCAGATCCTCACTCTCAATGTGAACCTCATGCTGGTGAGGAGGTGTCTTGGTGGAAACTGAACTGAATCCAGGGAAGAGATGGCCAAGCAAGGGGCAACTGGGGCTGAATCTGCCATGCACAAGTGGCAGTAAGAGACAAGCAGGGTCCTTAGCTTTGGTCTTTTGAGCTCTAGGTGGATCAGGCACTGGACAGTGCTTCTTGGGGTAGGGGAGGCCAGAGGAGAGGACAGCAAAGAAGGGATCCTTTGGTCTCCCCACCCCCTGCCCTGGGGAAGGGAAAGGCTTCCAGGTGAGCAAGGGATTGACCTGCACATGTCACCCCAGGGCCAGGCTCAGGAGTGCCTGTTGGAGAAGTCAATGTTGGACAACAGGAAGAGTTTTCTCGTGGCCCGCATCAGTGCACAGGTAGAGACGGGGGCTAAGGATGGGTCTTTGGTTTGCGCCTGACTCCCACCAACTAACCCCATCCTGGCTTTGAGGTGGTGGATTACTACAAGGAGGCGTGCAGGGCCTTGGAGAACCCTGACACTGCCTCACTACTGGGCCGGATCCAGAAGGACTGGAAGAAACTGGTGCAAATGAAGATCTACTACTTTGCAGCTGTGGCTCATGTGAGTATGTTGGGTCACTGAGTCTGCGTTGGGCCAAGTTGCCACAGCTCAGGAAACAAGTCATGATGCCTCCTCTTTCCAGCTGCACATGGGGAAACAGGCTGAGGAGCAGCAGAAATTTGGAGAGCGGGTGAGTGGGCTTTGGTGAGCAGGACACTCAAGACCTGTTCCAGCCTTATTGGATCCTGGTATGGTCCTGTCCATTACAGAATGGGGGAGTTGGTCTCTCTGACCTGCTATCACCCTTCTGTAGGCCTGGTGTGTCTTATTGTTGTCCCACCTGTGCAGCCCTCATCCCTAAGGTTCTCAGGAGGCCTGGCTGGCTCTCCAGAGAGGGAGGGTGTTTGGAGTGTAGCTGTAGGGTGACGCTACGTTGGTGCTATTTGCTGGGCTAACACACAGCTTCCTGGCTTCTGATGGTCACCTGGTGGCCAGGCCGGGTGGGGAGGGACACTAAGGACCAGGCAAAGACAAGACTAGGGTTTGCCCTCCACAGGTGGCCTACTTCCAGAGTGCCCTGGACAAGCTCAATGAAGCCATCAAGTTGGCCAAGGTAAAACTGAGGAAGGTCTGGCTGCCCTGAGCACACAAGGAGCAGGCCCAGCAGGTATCCTGGCACTGGCCTTGCTTAGTACTGATGCCCCATCTCTGTCCCTCCTCCACAGGGCCAGCCTGATACTGTGCAGGATGCACTTCGTTTTGCTATGGATGTCATTGGAGGAAAGTGAGTCCATGGGGTTGAGGTGATCCGGTTTCCTTCTATTATGAAGGTCTTGTTCCTTTGCCTGTGCTCTTGGGAGGAAGCCACCAGTGCCAGGGAACAGAACTCCAAATGGGAGTCTATAGGTTGTGGGTCTCCACTGATCCCTGATTCTTCCTCTCTTTATTCCTGATCCTCAGGTACAATTCTGCCAAGAAGGACAATGACTTCATCTACCATGAGGCGGTCCCAGCACTGGACACCCTTCAGCCCGTGAAAGGTCTGGGAAATGAGGGGAGACTGAGAAGTGGTGTCAGGGGGGATGGGCTGGTGGCAGCCTTAGGGTCTGTGAGCCAGAGCTCCACGGTTCTTTCTCCCATCTTCCAGGAGCCCCCTTGGTGAAGCCCTTGCCAGTGAACCCCACAGACCCAGCTGTTACAGGTCCTGACATCTTCGCCAAACTGGTACCCATGGCTGCCCATGAGGCCTCGTCACTGTACAGGTGGGTGGGATGGGCTGGCCCTGCCCTTGGCACAGGAGGTGTCTGGGTGTCTCAGAGATGTGGGCCGTGGAACTGCCCTATTGCTTCCACAGTGAGGAGAAGGCCAAGCTTCTTCGGGAGATGATGGCCAAGATTGAAGATAAGAATGAGGTCCTTGAGTAAGTATGGGACTTGGGGTGGGAGGCAGGGAGGACACATCAGGCATTGTGGGGGTCCTAATGTCACCTATGAGAGGGAGAGGAGGATTGAGGTCTCCTTCCTCATCCTGCCTACCTGCTTGGGGCTCATTAAGGTGAGTCTTCTTGCAGAGGGAGCATGTCCCTTCCACTTCACTGTTTTCAGCAGTGCCTGGGCACAGCCTGTGGATCTATGTGGTGGCAGAGGCTGGGGTGGTGACTTGCTCTGTGCTAAGACCTCAGGCCCAGCTTCAGTGGAGGGGGTCACCCCATCAGGCCCCTTTGACATGGAATTGGGTCAGCACTCAGCACCCCCTGGCCCTGTTGCCCCCTAGCCAATTCATGGATTCAATGCAGCTGGATCCTGAGACAGTGGACAACCTAGATGCCTATAGCCACATCCCACCCCAACTCATGGAGAAGTGTGCAGCACTCAGCGTCCGACCTGACACTGTCAAGAACCTCGTCCAGTCCATGCAAGGTGAGCAATTGGCAGAGTAGGCAGGTCGAGGGGGACCATGCATAGCATCTGTTGTGGCCTCCTCTCTGTGGCTCATTCACCAAAAATGGAGGCTGTACCCTCTTAAGTCCTGGCTCAGGCATCTACCCCCACACCCCTGTGGGTCACTGAACCCTGTATGCCCTGGCCTGAGTAGGCAGTTCTGTCTGGGGTGCCTGGTCTACCTGCCTCAGGGACTGCTCCCCCAATACACTCCAGTGTTGTCGGGCGTGTTCACGGATGTGGAAGCCTCCTTGAAGGACATCAAGAACCTTCTGGAAGAGGATGAGCTGCAAGAGCAGAAATTGCAGGAGGCAGTGGGCCAGGCTGGGGCCAGCCCAGCTGTCACCAAAGCTGAGCTGGCAGAAGTGAGGCGAGAATGGGCCAAGTACATGGAAGTGCACGAGAAGGCCTCCTTCACCAACAGCGAGCTGCACCGTGCCATGAATCTGCATGTCAGCAACCTGCGCCTTCTCAGTGGGCCACTGGATCAGGTCCGGGCTGCCCTGCCCACACCAGCCCTCACCCCAGGTGAGCCTGCCTGTCACCATGGGAAAAGGCTCAGACCCCAGGGGTTCTTTGGCCTCACTGACTACTGCTGCCCCCAGAGGACAAGGCTGTGCTGCAGAACCTGAAGCGGATCCTGGCCAAGGTGCAAGAGATGCGGGACCAACGTGTGTCCCTAGAGCAGCAGCTGCGTGAGCTGATCCAAAAAGATGACATCACTGCCTCTCTGGTCACCACAGACCACTCAGAGATGAAGGTGGGCTGAGTGAGCAGGGTGGAGGGATTTTGCTTCTGGGCTTATCCCTTAGATGGTGAGGTCCTGAGTGTCATCCCCACCCTCCCTCCCTCCCTCAGAAGCTGTTTGAGGAGCAACTGAAGAAGTATGACCAGCTGAGGGTGTACCTGGAGCAGAACCTGGCTGCCCAGGACAACGTCCTTCGTGCACTGACTGAGGCCAATGTGCAATATGCAGCTGTGCGGCGGGTGCTTAGCGAACTGGACCAAAAGTCAGTGCCTGGCTGTATGCTGGCCTCTGCCCTGCCAGGAGCTCGGCCCTAGGGGCATGCTTCATTTCTGCCCTTCTGCCTGCCAGGTGGAACTCTACACTGCAAACCCTGGTGGCCTCATATGAAGCCTATGAGGACCTGATGAAAAAGTCGCAGGAGGGCAAGGACTTCTATGCAGACCTGGAGAGCAAGGTGGCTACCCTGCTGGAACGAGCACAGTCTACCTGCCAGGCCCGAGAGGCCGCCCGGCAGCAGCTCCTGGACAGGTGGGTGTGGCCCAGGCTGTGGCTTGGGTTGACCTCCTGAGGGCTGGTCTTACTTCCCTGCTTGTCCCACAGGGAGCTAAAGAAGAAGCCACCACCACGGCCTACAGCCCCAAAGCCACTGCTACCCCGCAGGGAGGAGGGTGAGGTGGTGGAGACGGGAGACCCACCCGAGGAGCTGCGCAGTTTGCCCCCTGACATGATGGCTGGCCCACGGCTGCCTGACACCTTCCTGGGAACTGCTACTCCACTCCGCTTTCCTCCCGGCCCCTTCCCCAGCTCCACAGGCCCAGGGCCTCACTATCTCTCAGGCCCCTTACCCCCTGGCACCTACTCAGGCCCCACCCAGCTGATACAGCCCAGGGCTTCAGGCCCCCCTGCAATGCCCATGGCACCTGGACCTGCCCTCTACCCAGCCCCTACCTATACACCAGAGATGGGCCTTGTGCCCCGCTCCTCCCCTCAGCATGGTGTTGTGAGCAGTCCCTATGGGGGGGTAGGGCCACCCCCAGCAGTTGGTCTGCCTTCTGCCCCACCTCCCCAGTTCTCAGGCCCTGAGTTGGCCATGGCAGTTCGGCCAGCCACCACCACAGTAGATAGTGTCCAGGCCCCCATTTCCAGCCATACCGCACCCCGGCCAAACCCCACCCCCGCTCCTTCCCAGCCGTGCTTCCCAGTTCCCCCGCCACAGCCTGTGCCCCCACCACAACCCCTGCCCACACCCTACACATACCCTCTAGGAACCAAGCCACCCCTCACAGCACCCCCATCTCAGCACCATTTTCCTCCTGGCATCCCAACAGGGTTTCCAGCCCCCAGGATTGCACCCCAGCCTCAGCCTCATCCTCCACAGGCAGCATTTGGACCTCAGCCCCCCCAGCAGCCCCTTCCATTCCAGCATCCACACCTCTTCCCACCACAGGCCTCAGGACTCATACCAGCACAGCCCCTGTACTCCTTTACCCCTCAGCCTGGTGTTAGCCTGGGGCAGCCACCACCCCCCATGCACACCCAGCTCTACCCAGGCCCTTCTCAAGATCCTCTGCCCCCACACTCAGGGGCTCTGCCTTTCCCCAGCCCTGGGCCTCCTCAGCCTCCCCATCCCACCCTGGCATATGGTCCTGCCCCATCTCCCAGGCCCTGGGCCCCCAGGCAGTCCCCCTCTCCATTCGAGGCCCTCCACCTACTGGCCAGCCCACTCCTAGTTCCCACCTGGTGCCTTCACCTGCCCCATCACCAGGGCCTGGCCCCGTACCCTCTCGGCCCCCAGCAGCAGAGCCACCACCATGCCTGCGCCGAGGCACTGCAGCTGCAGACCTGCTTTCCTCTAGCCCTGAGAGCCAACATGGTGGCACCCAGCCTCCCGGGGGTGGGCAGCCCCTGTTGCAGCCTACCAAGGTGGATGCAGCTGAGGGCCGTCGGCCACAGGCCCTGCGGCTGATTGAGAGGGACCCCTATGAACATCCTGAGAGGCTGCGGCAGTTGCAGCAGGAGCTGGAGACTTTTCGAGGTCAACTGGGGGATGCAGGAGCTCTAGATGCAGTCTGGCGGGAGCTGCAAGATGCACAGGAACACGATGCCCGAGGCCGTTCCATCGCCATTGCCCGCTGCTACTCACTGAAGAACCGGCACCAGGATGTCATGCCCTATGACAGTAACCGTGTGGTGTTGCGCTCTGGCAAGGATGATTACATCAATGCCAGCTGTGTGGAGGGGCTTTCACCATACTGCCCACCCTTAGTGGCCACCCAGGCTCCACTGCCTGGCACAGCTGCTGACTTCTGGCTCATGGTGCATGAGCAGAAAGTGTCCGTCATTGTCATGCTGGTGTCCGAGGCCGAGATCGAGAAGGTGAGAGGAAGTTTAGGTGGATGCCCATGAGGGATAGTGGGAGTTGAACTCTGGAAAACTAGACTTAATGGTTTCATCTCTTCTGCCCCTAAGCAAAAGGTGGCACGCTACTTCCCCACCGAAAGGGGCCAATCCATGGTGCATGGAGCCCTGAGCCTGGCACTGAGCAGTGTCCGCACCACTGAAACCCACGTGGAACGTGTGCTGAGCCTGCAGTTCCGCGACCAGAGCCTCAAGCGCTCACTTGTGCACCTCCACTTCCCCACTTGGCCTGAATTGTGCGTGGGTGGTCACAAGGTTGGGGTGGGGGAAGGCAGCCCACCCCTCTGTTCTGTGAAGGGCATGGGCCTTGTATCAGGCCTGGCTCTTCCATAACCCTGCCTTGCTCCACAGAGGCTTGCCTGACAGCCCAGGTAACCTGCTGCGCTTTATCCAGGAGGTACACACGCATTACCTGCACCAGAGACCCCTACACACGCCCATCATTGTGCACTGCAGGTAGCGGTGGGCAGCCTGAGGGTTCCTCCTTCACGGGATCTTGGCTTGGCCTTACTCCCCTTCTTGCCATAGCTCTGGTGTGGGCCGCACAGGAGCCTTTGCACTGCTCTATGCAGCTGTGCAGGAGGTGGAGGCTGGAAATGGGATTCCTGAGCTGCCTCAGCTGGTGCGGCGCATGCGGCAGCAGAGGAAACACATGTTGCAGGAGAAAGTGAGTGTGGATGGGTGGGGGCTGGGATGGGATGGGCCCCTGCCCTGGTGTGACGGCTTCTGCCTAGCCAACCAGGTCAAATGCACCTCTGCAGCTACACCTCAAGTTCTGCCATGAGGCAGTGGTAAGACACGTGGAGCAGGTCCTGCAGCGCCATGGGATGCCCCCACCATGCAAAACCTTGGCCAGCATGAGCGTCAGCCAGAAGGTGAGGAAGGTTCCTTGGGCTGCTGGGACTTGTGAATCCCCTTTCTCACCTATTCTGTCTTCTCAGAATCACCTTCCTCAGGACTCCCAGGATCTGGTCCTCGGTGGGGACGTACCCATCAGCTCCATCCAGGCCACCATTGCCAAGCTCAGCATCCGGCCTCCCGGGGGCTTGGATTCCCCTGCTGCCAGCACATCTGGCCCTGCAGAACCTCCAGGCCCACTGCCAGCCAGCCTCCCAGAGCCAACCCCAGTCCCACCCCCCTCCTCCCCACCCCCCATTTCTTCACCCCTGCCTGAAGCCCCCCAGCCTGAGGAGGAACAGCCGGTGCCCGAAACCCCCAGCTTAGGGCCCCCCTCCTCCTCCCTGGAGCTGCTAGCCTCGTTGACCCCAGAGGCCTTCTCCCTGGACAGCTCCTTGAGAGGAAAACAGCGGATGAGCAAGCAGAACTTTCTGCAGGCCCATAATGGGCAGGGTCTACGGGCTGCCCGGCCCACTGATGACCCCCTCAGCCTTCTGGATCCACTCTGGACGCTGAACAAGACCTGAACAGGCTTTGCCTGCCTGGTCCATACACTACATCATCTCTTCCGCCCAAACCCCAGAAGGCCTCTGTGGGTGGGCACAGTCTCTTAACTCCCATTCCTGCTGCCTTTAGCCCCACCTGGCCCAGCCAGCACCCCTGTTGGGTAGAGATACTGCAGGCTCTGGGCCAGGTTCTGCTCCTTTGTGGGACCTGACATTTTCCAGCTCTTTGCTATTGAAGTAATAAACCAACCTGTTCTGAGGTAGCGTCTGAGTCTGCCAACCTGGCACCAAACCCAGGCCACCCTTGCTTTCTGCATATCTGAGGAGGAGGAAGGGAGACAGAAGTAGCACAGGCCCTGGGCAAGTGTGATTTTTTTAAAAAGTTTAATATCACAGACAGGAGCTACTGCCAGAAGACAACTCTGCTCCTGCCTTCAGTCTAGGTCCAGTGCGTCGGCCCCACGTAGCACCCCAGCCCTGCTTGGGCAAGAGGTCCCCATGCAGCCAGCTGAGGGGGGTCTCAGCTGCCTGCTCTCAGTCCAGCTTCTCTAGCACAGAGGGCACATATACCAGGCTGAGTTCGCTGCCGAAGTTGCAGACAATGGCGGCATTGTCCAGCACCAGGATCTGGCGGGCCGGCTGGGCCTCACTGTTCTTTCCCAGGTAGACTGTCTGTAACAGGTCCCCGTAGTTTAGGTCCCAAAAGGAGACGCAGCCCTGGCCGCCGGTCACCAGCAGGCTATCTGAGATGACACCCAAACTTGCGCCACAGCCCAGGTCCTAAAGGCAAGGCCAGGAAAGGCTCAGTGTATTGAGTTTTACCCCAAAGCACCTGGAAACCCAGGCCCCGCCCCACCTGCCTACCTGCTGAATGGAGTAGAGCTTGATGCCCGTGCTGCGGTCCCAGATGCTGATGAGGTCATCTAGGCCACTACTGATGACGCAGGAGGTGGTACAGGTGAGGGATGTGACATCCCCACGGTGAGCAAACATGTGACTGACGCGGCTGCCAGTCAGTACATCCCACAGGCATATGGCCCCGTCTTGTCCTCCACTGGCCAGCACCATGGTCTAGGGGAAGAAGCAGGGGAGCTTGGTCACTATGGTGGAATACATTTGTCAATAAGCATGTTCCAGTGAGTGGGTAGTTTGCTGCTTCCTGGAATAGAAAACAGGAGCCTAGCTTGGTGTCCCTCACCTGGTCAATGTACACAGAAGTGATGGCTCCTGAGTGGCCCTGCAGGGTGAAGAGGCAGCATGAATCCTCCAGACGGAACACCTGGGACAGGGATGAGCAGACTGTAGTGTCTGGGATTTCCCAAGTTACACTTTGGCCAGGAAATGCCTTCCATCACTCCTCCAGTACTCCAGCACCCACAAACCCAAGACACACACAACACACACACTACCCACTCTCAGCGTGTGGTCTTGGCTCCCAGTCACCAAGCGCCCTGCAGCAGCTTTCAGGGCTGTGATGGGCTTCTGGTGTGCACAGGGAACTGTGTGGGTGAGGCGAAAGGCCACGGTGTCACTGCTGTACACGGGGGATGAGGAAGAACTGCCTCGCCCTGGAGTCCCTAAAGAAAATGGGCCAAGTCTGTTAAAGGCAGCTGTCTACACTCCAGAATCCACCCACCAGCAGACACCTGCCTGCCCCAGGTCCTCTAACCTCTGAACTGCAGGGGACTGAGTGCAGTGTGGTTCTCCAAGGAGAAGAAATCAAGGGAACCATTGAGCCGAGCAGCGACAATCCTGGAAGAGAAGAGTAGGGTGGCTCCCCCTCAGTGAGATATGGAAACAAGACAAAAGGCCAGTTCAGGAAGTGACACAAGGGACTCTGACCAAGAAGAAAACAAGGTGCTGAAAATATTTGTTGGAGCTTGAGTGTTTAAGTTACAACTCCTATTATTAGCCTCTGACTCAGTTTTTTCATCTATAAAATGAGGATAATAATCCCCACCTCACAGGGTGGTTGTGAGATTTAAATGACCTAAATGTGTAAGGTGGTACCTAGTGAACATCATGTACAGCTGTAAATTAAAAAAAAACAAGTCTGGAGGAGTCCCAGACATTTCTGAGAAGGCAAACAGAACCTGCGACGGGGCTGTGTTGTCAAGCTGCTTTGGCCTTGACACAGCCCGCTGTTCCTTTTTCCATGAAGAAACGAGGATTTTCTTTGCTACCAAGAATTCCTAAAAAGAATTCCTAGCCCTAGGCTGACAGGGATAGATACGTTTGCCCAGTGGCCCCCAAATCATGGAACAGGGGTAAAAAAAAACTTTACTCCAAAATGTCTATAACCCATGGGAAGGGGGAAGGGGTGAGGCCACAGCCAATGGGAACCTTGAGGGTCACAGAGACTGTACTTTCCCTAAGAAAAGCAGCAAGGTCAGGCTCGGGGGGGGGGGGGGGGGGGGGGTCTGCAAGAGTCCAGTGGTGCAGGAAAGAAGGCAGCAGCCAAAGAGCAGACACCAAGAGAGTTAAGTGGGAGTGGGACTTCCTAACTCCAAAGGAAAAAATGGCTCCGCCTATATGGTGATGCTACCCACAGCCAGAGTCTTTGAAGGACAAGCTGGCTTGGAACAGGGAAAGACCTGCTGGCCATACCCTGGGCCCATAGGCTCACACATGGAGCCAAATCTAAGAGCCAGGCCCCTGGGAGTGTGAGTACAGAGAGGAGTCAGAAACACCCTCAGTAATAGGGTGCAGAGGGGCAAGAGGAGTGGGAGGGAGAGATGAAAGGGTACCCAAGGAAAAAAGTTTTAACAAAGTTATTCTGAAAATGGATTCTCTGCAAGTAAAAAATGCAGCTGAGACCCAGAAGGGTCAGTATGGATCAGGTGAAATAACAACAGTGTCCTCATTGCTGGCTGTGGGCCCTGTAGCAAGCACTTCACACCCCAAAACTTTTAGTAACCACCCCTCCCTGCCAGGTAGACAGGTGTGAGGCAAGGGCACCAGAAAGAAAGTCAAGTTCCATGCCAGTGGAGGGGAGCCAGGGGCCAGCAGGCAGCCCAGCACTCTTACCTTCTGTCCAGGAAGACCAGGGCTGTGATGCCAGAGGAGCCCTCTTCACTGCTGCAACATAGCACACCTTCAATGGCATCCCACACCTACAAGCCAGGAGCTATAAGTACGCAGCAGGAAAGCCCGCGAGCCCCTGCACGGACAGCCCCTAGGCTCACCTCCAGCCGGCCACTGCTCCGCCCAACCACGATGAGGTTGCCCTGCAGTTCCAAGCTCCATATGGAGCCATCCACACTGGGGGCCCAGGCAAGAGAAGGGGAGCCCTTCTCAGGAGAGCCCCCCTCGTCCTCAGGGGCTAGAGGCAGCATGGGTCCGGGTGAGGGTGGGCGCAGGGTTGGTGTGCGCACAGTGGGTAGCGGCTCTTCCTGGTACACATGCTGCACCAGGCGGCTGAAGTCATAACCTGGGGTGTCCTGAGTGCGGCTGCAACCCGCACGGTGCCGGGGCTCGGGCTGAGCTGGCTCAGAGGCACGTGGCTGCGCTGAGAAGTTGGTGTCAATTAAGCAAGTGAGGTCCGGCTGGTCCCCAAACAGGGCAGGTGGTGGAGGGCCCCGAGGACGGTGTCGCAGTGGGGGGCTGTGTCCGAGCTCCTCTGGGCCAGCCTTCCCGTTGTCGGACAGCCGCTCCCAGCCCTCCTGGGCCTCGAACATGCTGTTGCTGCCACTGTCCCGGCGCTGCCTGTTGGGTGGGGGCCAAGAGGATGGGGTGAAGAGGGGGACACACACAGTAGGGCCCAGGGCAGAGTGCCGGACATGAGGACACAAGAGGGCAGCACCTACCCCAGGCGCGGGATCCGGGTGATGCAGTCCCCGGTCTGTGCGTCCCACACACAGACTCGGCCTGCCAGGCAGCAGCTCACCAGCAGCATGCCATCACTGGCCAGGCACTCGATGTCCTGCAGGAACGGGCAATGTTGGCACAGGCTGCGCCCAGACAGGTTGCCCACCCGTGCATCCGCTGCTCACCATGAGGTGGCCACGCAACACCAGCGGCAGGATCTCCGTCTCAGGCGGCGTGTAGCCATAGTCGTCGCAGGGCAGCTCCCCACGCCGCCTTCGACCGGGGCCAGAGCCAGGCTGTCCGTAGTTGCGCGGGCAGAGCACGCGGTAGAGACAGAGCAACAGCAGCACCAGGAGGATGCCAGCGGCCAGCCCCAGTGCTGCCACCCTGTGTGGGAGGAGTGTGAGCCCGGCCTGTCAAACACCAAGGGCCCACCCCCGCCTCACCTTGTCCTGTCCTTACTTGTACAAGGTGACGTCACCGTGGGCCTGAGCTCCACCAGGCACTCTGGGTGTGCTCTCCCAGAGTCCCATGGGCACTGGCCCAGGTGGGGCCCAGGCACTGCGGCCATCCTGCGGGTGCCGTCCTTCCAAAGCCTCCCTCGGGTTCAGATGCAGTGTGACTGGGATGACTGGCAGCAGGCTGATGTACCTGGGAGCAAGCAGTAGGCAGCCTCAGCAGGCACCCCTCACTGGTCCTCCTGCCACTGCCCATCAGCCATGTCCCCCCTACTCTCCACCCAGGACTACTACTCCCCAAGTAGTCCTCTTGGCATGCAGGATGGGGACAAGGGTGGACCCTCTGTTCTGGCACCCCAACCTGGCTCCCTTCCAGACACTAGCAGCCAAGCAGCCATCAGGGCCATGAAGGTAACTCCCTCACCCCTGCAGGCAGAGTGGGTGAGTCTCCTTCTACCCATGGGAAGAAGGAGCAACCAACCACTCCTCAGAGCCGGGACTAGGGCCACCCTTTCAAGTTGTGGCTGTTGAGAGCTCCCATTCCCATATCTAGATCTTGAATTATTTTATCTGAAATTCAATGCAGAATTCAAGCCACTGGATCTCCCATCTGAGGGGAAGGGGTTGGCAAGCTGACCACCAAGTGAGAGGGGCAGCTGGCACAGCCCAGCTCACCTTTTGGCTAGTGTGATATTGTAGTAGCTGAAGAGCGTGGGCCAGTGCCGAAAGGACAATTTCCTCCAAAGTTCCTCATCCTCTGGCCCCCAGGTTACCTCTGGAACTGGGCTGTCATGAACACCCTCTGCTGGGCCCACACGCTCAGATGTCTCGCCTGGCAATGTCTGGTTCTCAGGTAGCTTGGGAGCATCAGGTGGAAAGAGGGAGAAGGCAGGATCCGGGTGGCTGGCAGGAAGCACGCCACTAGGCACAGGCATGGGAGCCAGGGCGCCCTCTCCCAGGGGGCTCTGTTCTGTCACCTGCGCAGCAAGGTAGGTGCGTAGCCCTGCTGGGTCTGTGTACACCAAGACTCCAATCCAGACAACGGTGCCAGCCTGCAGAGGGGCATCAGGGCTTAGGGACCTCTGGCCTGGGTGTATAGAGAGATCACACAGGCCCTGTCCTGTCCTCTCCTTCTGCCTCCCCAATCCCCTTCCTAGAGCCACCTACTGGTACTTGCTACTGGAGGGGCCTGGAAATCTCTGGAGCACCTTTAGCTTTGACATAGAACCCCCTCAGCCCGAACCTCCCCCTCAGCTAGGGCTAGAGAGCTGCCACCATTCCCAGGTCAGCATGGCCAGAGGACCAGTTACCTGACCTGCTCCAGAGGCCTCAGCCTCACTCCCCTCTCCCTCCAGCGTCTCAGGAGAGGTGCTGCTGCCTGGCCACCGGACTGGCCCGGCTGGTGATCTATTTTGCCAAGCACTTTCTGCTGCCTGTAAGCTATTCAGCAGCCAAGAAACCACACCCAGGAAATATGATCACCACACGGTGGTTCCAGTCCGCAGCATCCCGTCTTGCGGGCTCTAGTTCTTGGTCACTTTTCTAGCTGATAGCCCTGGAGCTCCTTCTCCCACGGGTGCTCAGGTGGGCTTATCTCCTCAGAAACCACCGGGGTCTGGGCAGGGAGGGCACAGTGGGCAGCTCCCAAGGCCAGGCTTCAAGGGGCCACTGGGGCCTGAAGAGCACCCCTCCCCTTCAAGGCAAAGGGCAACACTCCAAGGGAATCTAGTGCTGGCACCCCAGAGGGCAGGTTAGGCAGGTACCATGATGAGACGCTGTGCCAGGCGGGTACGGGCCAGGAAGTAGATGACACGCAGCCTCTTGGGGAGCCGCAGGTTTCGGAAGGAAGATGGTTGCAGTGTGATGGTGTGGGGTGTGGATGGCCGCACAGCCAGTTGCCTCTCCTGGCGTGCTGGCCGCCCACCAGGCTTGGCTGGGGGCAGGCAGGCCTCTGGGGGCAGTCGCTTGTTCAGGTCCGCTAGCTGTGGGGCAATGGTCAGGACTGAGTGCTGTCCAGAGGCTGCCTGTGTGAAAGCACTGCCCCTGCCTGGGGTCTGCACCCCTCTCACCCAGAGGCTCCCTGGAGGGTGGGAAGGGTGGAGCTCGGCCACTCCTACCTCCATACGGCGAATGTCAATAGACAGGACGGTGGTGAAGAACAGCATCTGGAGGAAGAAGTCAGACACCAGGCCCACGACGGCAAAGAGACAGAACTCCTAGGCGAGAGCACACAAGGGACACTGTGACTGCATGGCTGTGAGCCCCAGAAAGGCAGCTCCCCGGCTGCAGGCATCTCAGAAACTGCAAGGGAGTGGCAGGCAGGGCACAGCAGAGGCAGAGCGATGCTGGTGCTGTGCTCTGAATGCGGAGCAGCCTGGGAGGGACAGGCCAGCCGCTCACCCCATCCCCACCAGGGGGCAGCGCAGACCCCTCGAACCTCTCCAGAGAGGACTGAGCAAGGGTGTGCCCTCCTTGAATCTTCCTGTCCCCACAGAGAGGAGGGCCTGATCTACGTTGAAAATCTCTGGGTCCATAAGCCTGCTCCCAAAAGCGCCCTCCCCACACTGATCCCTGACCCTGATCATGTTCCACAAACCTAGCAAAAGCCCAGGCCTGTCCCAATTTCAGGGCTCTCAGAACACTTCCTGGCTGGTAACTGTAAGGGACCAATGAAAGGAGAGGGCAGGAGGGATTTATTCTGCCACAAAACTGAAAAAAAAGTTTTCTCTCTGCTCCCCAAGCCCTGTCAAGGGATGGAATTTTCTGGGATTTCCATCTTCCTCCCCTGACCTGTTCTGTATGTTAAGATGACAGGGTGGTTCCAAAGGCTCAGGACTGCACCCTGCCTGGCAGACACTGTGCTTTTTCCAGGAGAATAAGCCTGGAGTCCTCTTGCTTTCTCCTTTATCCCCAGAGATGAGGGAGGACACTCTGCTAAGGAAAGGGGTCACTGTACCATGGATGGCCGCCCACCCCCCAGGGAGACCAGGTCATGCATCTGGAGACAGGAGGTATGGGGCAGGGTGAGATAGGCAGGGACTCCACAGTGTTTCTGCCTGAGCAATTGGAAGCCAGGGCTGACGAAGCGCATAGCCAGACGCCAGCTTTGCTGTGCCCACAGAGTCTCCTTCTACTACTGGGCTGAATGGGAAAGTAGGTAGGGAAATTAAGAGGACAGGGTCAGGCCAGGTGCAGTATCACACATCTGTAATCCCAGTGGCTCGGGAGACTGAGACAGGAGGATCACAAGTTCAAAGTAAGCCTCAGCAAAAGTGAGGTGCTAAGCAACTCAGTGAGACCCTGTCTCTAAATAAAATACCAAACAGAGGGCTGGGGTTGTGGCTTAGCGGCAGAGCGCTCTCCTCGCACGTGCGCGGCCCGGGTTCGATCCTCAGCACCACATAAACATAAATGCATTGCATTGTGTACAACTAAAGTAAATAAATAAATATAAAAAAAATACTAAACAGGGCTGGGGATGTGGCCTCGTGGTCCAGTGCCCCTGAGTTCAATCCCTGGTACTCCCCCAAAAAGAAGACAGGGTTAAAGGCAGGGACTGCCCAGGTAGGCTGGCCTTGGGGCCTTACCTGGATGGCAGGCACGAGGGTGAAGTAGCCAATGAGGATGATGCCCAGCTCGGTTGCCATGTTCTTCATGATGGACCAACTCTCGCTGCTGAGGCCTGCGGAGGGCAACAACAGGGCATGGGGGCAACACAGGACCTCCCTGTGCTCCGTGTCTGCACACCACCTTGTGGTCCACAGGAGCGCAGAGGCATGGGGTGGGGGCCCAGCCCACTGATGGCTACAGGGCAGAGCTACAGCCATCAGAGGGAGAAGCAGGTCTTGAGGAAAGGCAAGCGTCTCCACTCTAAGCACACAGAACCTCCACGTGCCTTTCCTGTCTGGTCAGCATGGGTGACCTCAGCATGCCCACCAGTGGCAGAGTGGCTGGAGGAGTGGAGGACTAGCTGGCTCTTCCTGTTCTCCCCATGCGATCACACTGTTGCCTGGATGAGGCTCTAAGTGCCTACGGGGCAGGGACTATTTCACCTCATCTCTTCTTGACCCCCATGCAGGGTCTGGCCTGTCACAGATGCTCACAGAGGTTGGTGAATGAATGAACAGCCAGTCTTCAGCCTGTTCCTCACATACATGGGCTTTAGGAAGAGGCTGCTCAAAGACCAGACACCCTGGGACAGGCTCTTGCTTTTCTCACTTTCCACAGAACTCCTGATCCCCAACTCCCCCGTGAGGTCAGCTGTGGAGGCAGCACCTCCAGAGTGACAGCCCAGGCACCTGGGCATAGCGTGGTGGAGTGAGGCAGGAAAACACTAGCACTGGTCCAGATGCAAGGCCACCACCAACCGTGACCTCTGCAGCAGAGTCTGGTTTGCTCTCTTACTGACACGTGAACCAGGACGAGTAGTGTCCAGTGACCCGATGGTTCCTTGGGGCACTGGTAACAAGCTGTCAGGGCCTGGTGGCCCACTGAGTGCTATGTTGGTGGCCAGAGCAGGGCAGGTTTCAAGGGCTCCCGTCTCCTCAGGGGCACACCAGCAAGAGGAAGAAGGCCCCATGCGTTACCTTGGGCAATCCGCAGCTTCACCTCGAGGTCCACTGGGGTCGAGACCACCGACTTGGTGAGCACCAGCACATTCTCTAACCCAATGACCACTACCAGGTACGGGAAGATCTCACTGGGGACGGAGAAGGAGATGGTGAGGGACAGTGCTGTGGCAGGCTCCCAAAACAGTGCTGGTTTTCACCGGGCTAGAGCCCCAGGAGGCTCCGGGGTTTCCAGCTTGTAGTGGGGGTTGCTGAGCGACTCCCACAGCACAGGGCGAAACCCTCCCCGCCCTGCCCTCACACACCAGGGCCTCCATCCGCACAGCTCTCGGCTCTCAGGCAGGGCCTTGCCGAGGCACCAGCAACCATGCCAGTCCCCCCACTAGCACAGGAGGCTGGAGGTGGCCCTCGGGGAGAGTGCTCCGGCCCCACTGCCAGGCCACGCAGACTCTACTGCCACCATCCGAACTAAAGGAAAGGGGTGAAAACGGCCTAAAACCCTAAGCCTTTGCTGACAAGCTGTGTCTGGAGAAGAGCAATGCTCCTAAAGGACACTCTCCAGTTAGCTGAGCCCCAGGGTCGTGCTACTACTGACAGACCCCAAGGAGATGGAAGTGAGGAGGGGTCTGCAGGCAGGGGTAAGAAAAAGGAAAGGAAGAAAAAGAGAAAGGTGTGGGAAAGGAAGCAGGTGTTCCACTGACAAGGGAAGTGACAGAAACAAGTCACTCTTCTGTAGAGCACTTGCCTAGCACACATGAAGCCCGAGTTCCATCCTCCAAACCACAAAATAAATGGAAGGAAGGAAGGGAGTAGGTAAGGGAGGGAAGAAGGAAGACTGGTCACTTTTGCTATAACGAGGCAGACAAGCCTAGATTGGGGACAGACTAGTGGGTTAGTAACACTAACAGGCAGGCAGGGCCAGTCAGAGAGGAGGGGACCAAAGCCTGAGGACAAATGGGAAGGGCTTCCAGACTGACTGAGAGAAGAAAAGCAAGGGCAGAGCAAATGTCATTGACAAAGGTGACAGGTTACAGTATTCTCATGTCTTTGACAAAGCTCACTCTAAGCCAATTCTCTGTGCATTTAAATCTCTTTTAACAGTGAAAATGAATGTACCCTTCACACCCTTCTGTGGCATAAACCACCAAGAAGTGTGTGTGTGTGTGTGTGTGTGTGTGTGTGTGTGTGTGTAGGTATACACATCCATTACACATATGCACTCCATTCCCCTGGACACACAAATATATATATCGCATATACACAAAACCACACACACCTGTGCATATGTTACATGTATAGATATACACTACATACACACATGGATGGATACAAGCCAGATGCTTAGAGAGGAAGAATATGTACCTCTTTAATGTAAAAAATAGTAAGTTGAAGACATGGGGGAACAGCAAGCGCCCAGTCCAGGGAGGGCCAAATGCCCAGATGTGCAAGGCTCTTTGGCTCAGTGGAACCTGTTGGGGACCTACCCGCCATTGAGGGTGGGTGTCAGGCCGAAGAGAGTGCAGAGCCCCACAGACATGAGCAGTGAGCTGAGCACTGTGACCACGGCGGCCAGGGCCAGGCCCCACTTGGACTTGACCATGTCGATCTTGCCTGGAAGGCAGAGAGGGCACATCAGGGCAGCACCTCCCCCGGCCCCTGGCCCTTCTTAACTGATCTCCTGGGAGCAGAATGTGCCCTGACAATCAAGGAAAGGGGCTCCTGGTTTAACCACAAGAAAAGGACAGTCATAGACACTTCCTAGTCTTGTGCACTTGACATACTCTTTGGGAACCCTAACCTAGGAAGCATCTTTCCCCGAGAAATGAGAGGAGCCCTGGACCCACCTGAGCCCCTGAGACTCTAGCTTTGGTGACCACGAGCCATTTCCACATCTACCCCAGCCCCTCCAGAGGCAGGGAAGTGGGTGACATGGAGATGCTCCCTGCCATGGACCTACGTGTGGAGAAGTAGATATAGGCGAACAGGATGATGTAGGTGGTCACGAGGGGAATGAGCTCGGCGATCCCGATCTCCTCCTTGAAGTGCACGTGGACCAGGCTCTCTGCACGAAGGCTGCAATTGGGGCTGGGATGCAGGAACATGAGGCGGGCACGCAGGCTGCCCAGAAACCTGGAGACAAGAAAATCCCTGGAGGGGTCCTTCTAGGCCTCTCTCCCCCACGTTGGGAGGAGACTTCTCTAAGGTTCTAAGCTTCTTCATAGTCTCCAGGGGTGCTGGAAGAATTACAAAGCTGGCCAAGTTGTCTCAGGAGCTCCCCTGCTCCTTCCCTGATCACTCTCATCACAAAAGGCCCAGGAGGGTCGATGGAGGCTCCTCGAGTACTCTGCCAGCTGAGGAGAGCTGCCTGCTGTGCTCCCCGGGGAAGGACTCAGACCACGGGGGCTCAGCAGTTATCTGCTGGGGCTGCCTGCCTAGGCTGGAGAGGACCGGAGGAGACACTGGGACACCGAACTGTCAGCCCTGCTTTAGTCCCTTGTTCTTGGTCAGCTGTCCAGTCATCACCATTTGAATGCAGCAAAGAACATCCTTTGGTCTAAGGGATATAACATTTTACCAGGAGGCCCAAACACTATCCAAGTTGTCAGGGGGCATTCTGAACATAGTAAGCAGAACAGGGGCCTCTCAGCCTCGTGTCACCATGGAGCAGTCAGAACCCAGAGCCTGGTGGCCTTACTTGGCATGGTAGCGCTGGAAGACCAGGGTGATAGTGTAGGAGACCATCCTCTTCCTTGTGTAGAGGCTCACCCCGCTGTACTTCCCAGGAACGCCAAACAGCAAGTCTGCGGGCAGAGACCAACGGGCACTGACAAAGAATGGCAGCTGCTGCAGGGCCACCAAAGGCCCTTCCCCAGCCCACCCTTGGAATAAGGGCAACCCCTGATCTGCCAGAGCACCATCACAGGAGAGATGGTGGCCAGCAGGCTCCCTCGTGGGTCCTCAGGGAACCTGTGCTGGGGTACCCTTGAGTGTGGCTGAAGTCTGCAGTGTTTTGGGCTCATGCTGGTGGATGGTGCCAATGATGTCAGGGTCAGCATGGAAGCGCTCCCGGTCATTCTGCCAGAAGTTCCCAGGGGACAGCAGCAGGCAGCCATGTTCAGGGAGTAGGTTCCGGAGTTTCCTAAGGCCTGGCAGCAGGTCGGTCACCTGCAGGCACACCTCCTCCAGGCTCCTGGTCCCGGAGCTGTGCAGGAGACAGGAGAAGGCATCTGCTGTGCCTGCCAGCGCAGGCAGGCCCACTGAGCACCTCTGCCGCCAGGGGAAAGTATTGCCAAGGGGTCGACAACCAAGCCATGTGGTTGCCTGGGCTTCAAAGTGAACACAGGGCCCACATCGCCTCCAAGGAGAGGGAGGCGTGGAAGAGCAGGCACGGCCCCCACTAAAGCCAATTTAGTGGGCAAGGGGGGAATAGGGAGAAATTTAGGGTTTCATTTAGTTCACCAAAATCCTTGTCAAAGTCATCAGCTAACTAAACCCAGGCAGTGACAGCCTGCAAAGTCAGAATGCTCCAGAGACCCACTGATGGGCTGGGAGGTGGGCCCTTGGTTAAGGTTTCTGAAGGTGTCCCCAGTGGGAGCTTGCTTCTTGTTCTCAGAGCCATTACAACATTCACATCTTACAACCCCGAGATAAGAAGCCACGTGAGTCATGAGCCAGCTAGTCCTTAGCAAGCTCACCAGAGGCAGGCCTGTGGACACTCAAAGATGTGAGGATCGGGGCTCTAATTGTGCCATCTGCACAGTCCAGGGGGAATGCAGCCACAGTGGACCCACAAGGATGCGGAGAAGTTCAGAGCAGGCTCCCCTCATCCTTCTTGTCTGTTCTATCTCTGCAGAGCTAGTTGGCTCACTGGAGTTACACTGAGGGCTGTAATGCTCCCTTCAGTTCAGAAGGGGCTTGGGAATGCCAGGGCTCCTGACGAGGGTACCTGTCTCTCAGCACGTGGTTCCGGATCTCCTCCACCAGCTGAAATGCCCGGGACAGAGGTGAGCGGAACACATCTACTGCCAGAAGGTTCTTGTGCCAGGGAGATACTGAGGACTTCACAAATATCTGCTGGATGTAAGCCACAGGGGCACCCACATACTGCAGAAGAAAACGGGAGCAGAGCGGGAAGGTGGGCTCAGCACAGAAGAGAGAAACATGGGTCCACATCCAGAAAGGACTTATTGAGCAACTATTATGGGTGAAGCACTGTGGGACCCACTGTCAGCAAGCTGTGATGCACAGGCCAAATCAGGGCCCAGGCTTGTTTCTCTCAATCAAGTTTCCAAGAACACTGTCCCCAGATTTCCATTACTGTCTCTGGATGCTCCCACGCTTCAATGGCAGAGTAGAATGCAACAGAGGCTGTCTGGTCGGCAAAACCTAAAATGCTCACTATGTAGCTTTTAAGGAACATGTGCAATAAACTACCAGCTCCCAAAAGGATGCAGCCTGTGTCACTGATCCAAGTTTCACACACGCAGCGGGGCAATGGGTTGTGAAGATCAAAAGACCCCATTTTAAATTCTGGCTCTCCAACTACATGGCCTTTGAAGAGCTTTGAACTTCTCTGGGTTTCGTTTTCCTCGTTGTGGAAGAGGGATGACAACATTCCCCTGCAGCATCCAGAGGTCCCCCCCACATCCACACACACACGGGAATATAAATGACACATGCAGAGATGAAGCAGCCACAGAAATAGCAGCAACAAACAGCAGGGCACATCATTCTGTCTGACCCCACAACAACCCGACCTGTGCAGTGCCTGCCAGGGGTTCCAGAATTAGACAGGGACTCAAACACAGGCCTCCTTGCTACACTTCCTCACTAGAACCTGCCATCTACCCTTACAGAGTGTACAAGAGGCACACAGTGACAAGAGTGTCACATGTGCAAGCCCCAGTGACAGGCATCGTCATGGTGTGCCCCTGAACACATGCTGGGTCAGCTGTGGCTTAGTGGCTCTGAGGATGGGGGAGGGAGGGCATCTGATGAGCAAAGGACACTAAGAGCACAGAGACCTGGATGGCATGAGAGAGACCAGCAGGGAATAAAGGAATTTACAGGGAAAATGAGAGGTGGGCAAGGACCAAGCCCAGCTGAACCGTCTGCACTTTAAACAGGTAACAAAGAAAAACCCAAGCCGGGCGCAGTGATGCACTCCTGTAATGCCAATGATTTGGGAGGCGGAGGCAGGAGGACCACAAGCTTGATACCAGCCTGAGCAACTTCGTGAGACCCTGTGTCAAAATTAAAATGAAAAGATCTGGGGACATGGCTCAGTGGTACAGTGCCCCTGGGTTCAACCCCCAGCACCCAAAGGAAAAGAAAAGCCCAAGTGACTCTGAGGTGGGGACAACCTGACCTGATGAAAGCATGCCCTGGAGGTAGTGTCAACCAGAGGCAGAGAAAGCGACAGGCTGGAGGGAGCTGGCCTGGATGAGGAGCGAGGGGGCTGACCCCAGGCCTACACCACAGTCAGGAGCGCCACAGCACGTGTGCGGATGGCAAGAAGGCCACAGAGCCACTGAACAGTGCCATACTCCAGCTACTGCAGGGGCAGGGGTCAGCATGCTGACCTAGGAGGACAGCAAGTCAGCACCCGGGGCACAAAGGAACAACCTGAAGCAACCATCTGGGGCTCTGTGACTTTGAGTTTATGATGCCCTGTGTCGGTGAGGGCACTGGGGAGGAGGGCCTTGCTCACTGTCTTCTGTACCACACTTAGACCACCAGAAGTCACCAGAAGGACAGAGACACCTGGATAGACCTGGCTGCCAGGCTCTGAGCGGAACAGCAGCCCGCTGGCTCACACACACCACCTGTCGGGGAAGGAACTGCCCAGAAGGGAGAGCTCTGGAAGAGCAGCCGCTCCAGGGGTGACTCTCAAACCTGTGAAGGACACAGGCTTGTTCCCACTTGTTCCCACACGGCTATGACTCTGCACCCATCACCTCCTCTGCCCACCTCACCTCAGACCCTCCGCCTCATCCACAAGCTCACCGAGCCTGTGCGACTGAGCCAAGTCCATTCCCAGGCCGGGACAGCTCCAGGGTCCTCCAGTGTTCCTCAGCCTCCCTCCCACCCAGGACCATGTGGGCCAGGATTTCAACAAAGTGCTAATGAATACATGTCAGAACCAGAACTCTCAATCTAAGGACAGGCTCCAGGGTTCTCTGAGGATCCTGTCCCCTAAGTTTATTCAAATTTCTGCTTGGAAGTACACACACTATTACTACTATCATCATTTTTAGCAGGGGAGTGCCACAGATTTCATCAGATTTTTCTAGGAATGTGTTACTCCTTTGCCCAGATATCTCTTTCTCCTTTGACTTTCCACCCAAAATCCTATGTCTGCCCCTCCAGGGGTAAGCCTGCCCAGCAGAAACAGGTACACACAGGACTTCCACAAAGGCTCGCTCTCCAGCTCGGCCAGGCCTCCGCCTGCCAGCCAGGGCTCAACTCATCTCCACTGACATCCCATGGAACCTTCCAAGCAGGGATTCCACATCTTTCTAGTTCTTTCAAGATCTTGGCCCAATTGTTTGTCATCAACTCACCATCCAACATATGTGCCTGCAAGTTCCCTCTTCTGAGTATGAAAATTCTCTCATGGCTGTGCATGCTGGTGCATGCCCAATAATCCCAGAGCCTCAGGAGGCTGAGGCAGGAGGATCATACAAGTTCAAGGCCAGCTGGACAACTTAGCAAAACCCCATCTCAGGTTAAAAAATAAAAAGGGCCAGGCGCGGTGGCGCACGCCTGTAATCCCAGCACTTTGGGAGGCTGAGGCAGGAGGATCACGAGTTCAAAGCCAGCCTCAGCAATGGCGAGGCACTTAGCAACTCAGTGAGACCCTGTCTCTAATAAAAATACAAAAAAGGGCTAGGGATGTGACCCAGTGGTCGAGTGCCCCTGTGTTCAATCCCCGGTACCACAAAAAAAAAAAAAATAAATAAATAAATAAAAATAAAAAGGGCTGGGGATGTAGCTCAGTGGTAAAGCACCCCTGGGGTCGATCTCTAGTACCAAAAAAAAAAAAAAAAAAAAAAAAAAAAAAACCCTCTTGTGGTGGTTTATTCCATAGGCATTAGCTTATCTCTTGTCACTGACTAACTTAGTCTGAGTGTCCCCAGAAGCAGACCCTAAGATGAGTTTACCTGACAAAGGGTGTGTTAAGAGTCAGGCATGGTGGTCACTTGGGAGACTGAGGCAGGAGGATCATTAATTCAAGCCAGCATAGGTAACTTGGTGAGACCCTGCCTTAAAAAGAAATAGGGCAGGGTGTAGCTCAGTGCTAAAGAGCCCCCGGGTTTCATCTCGAGCATACATACTCCCCCACCCAAAAAAACCCAGGGTGTTGAGTAAGTGACCTTTGTGGATACCTGAAAGACGAGAGCAGAGGGATTACCTGCTGGCTCCTGCACTTAGGGGTTGAGGACTGTTCCTGGGGGCATGAATTCTCTCAGGCCTCTAAGATCCTCTGAGAGTAAGAGGCAGATGCTCATGGGGGGAAGGCAGGGAGGCTCTAAAATGGTAGTGAAGATGTGGCAGGGTCCACTACTCACCATCCCCACCTGACACTCAAATGAGAAACAGACATGGCCACAGATGAAATATGGTATCCTATTTAGGATAAGGACCAACGGAATCCAGGTATCCTGTGCAGAAAGGAGTTCCTGAGCTGTTCATGGTGGTACACACCTGTAACCCCAGAAACTTGGGAGGCTGAGGCAGGAGGTTCCCAAGTTCAAGGCCAGTCTCAGCAACTTAGCAAAACCCTCATTATTTGGCAAGACCCTGCCTCAAAATAAAAAATAAAAAGGGCGGGGGATGTAGGTCAGTGGTTTAGGGCCCTGGGTTCAATCTGCCATACCAGAACAAAAACAGGGGGCACTCATGACTAGATGGGGGCAGTGCGGGAAGCCTTCTAACATGCCCCCAATAAACCATGCCTCTTGCAGTTCATGCCCTTGTGTGATGCCATCCCTTTAAAAGCAGGCTGAATCTACTGATATGCTTTTGACAAACAACACACCACACTGATGTCACTTGTGAGATTAGGTTACAAAACACTGTGACTAATCACCCCTCTTTTGGAATCACTGCTCTGATGAAATCAGATGCCATATTGTGTGCAAGGAACCAAGGGGAGCCTTTATTCAACACTTAGTGAGGAGGAACCGAGTCTCCCAGTTCAACAGCCTACAAGGACCTGCTGACAGCCAGCCCTTGAGTAAGCGTGGAGGAAGAGCTTCCCCCACCTGAGCTCTGGAGATTACTGTAGCCTGAGGACCAGATAAGAAAACCCAAGCTCAGAGATAAAAGATGTGTCCAAGGTCACACAGCTGATAGCAAGCAGAGGCAGGATTAAAACCCAGGGCTGTGGCTCCCAAGGCTGTTTCCTCCTCTACAGCCAACCTCCCTGGGCAGTTCTGAATACTCTTGAGTTCTCATGGAGACCAGGCCTTGGAAGCAAAGGCCCAGCATGAGCACTGTGGGGGAGGAACTGAGGTCGTGGGGGCCAGCAGGGTCTCTCGGGCCACCACCATTTTAGCATGAAGGCCCTGCTCAGGGTTTCTGAGGAAGTCTGTGTCCAGGTTGAGGCAGCCACCACAGACACCTGGCATGGAACAAACTCAGCCACCCCCATGGACCTGCCAGGTGGCGCTTGGTGTATGCTTCAGGTTTCCATGACAGGCTGAGAGCCAGGACAGTGCAGGAGACCTCAGGATATGTCCTAAAATTTTATTTTCTAGGCTGGGTATGGTGGCTCACATGTGTAATCCCAGCAACTCAAGAGGCTGAGGCAGGAGGATTTGAAGTTCAAAACCAGCCTCATCGATTTAGTGAGAACCTCAGCAACTTTGTGAGACTCTGTCTCAACAACAACAAAAAAAAGGCTGGGCAGGGCCCAGTGGCACACGCCTGTAATCCCAGCACTTTGGGAGGCTGAGGCAGGAGGATCGCGAGTTCAAAGCCAGCCTCAGCAATGGCAAGGTACTTAGCAACTCAGTAAGACCCTGTCTCTAATACAAAAAAGGGCTGGGGATGGGGCCCAGGGGTTGAGTGTCCCTGAGTTCAATCCCTGGTAAAAAAAAAAAAAAAAAAAAAAAAGGCTGGGATGTAGCTCAGTGTAAAAGTACCTTGGGTTCAAACCACAGTACCCCTGCCCCAGAAAAAAATAATAATAATAATTATTTTCTATTTCTATTTTTAAGCATAATCCTCCCTTCACATGTAGACAGAGCTACCAACACCAGGTGTTTTACCTTCACACCGACCCACCCACAGCTCCCTTCAGAACACAATATAGAGGACTCCTGTGGCTCTGCTCTTCTGGAAAAGAGGGCTCCAATCCTTGTCCTCTCGCCTGGGTGGGTGAGGGGGGATGAGGGGAAGAACAGGCTCAGAAGACCCACCAGAGTTCAAATTCTAGCTCCACTACTCTCTGGTTGTGTGCCTCCGGCAAGGGTCTCTGGGTTCCCTGAGCCTTAGTCCCTTCCTGACTCACTCAGGGAAATGGGAATAAAATCTCAGACCTCAACAGATCACTGGCTACCAACCAAAATAAGTTTCTGGCTGAAATGTCACCCCTTAAACCTATGAAAACAATCTGGTGTACAAGACACAGTCATCTTGGTCTTCAGTAAGATCAATCTTCTTACCAATGACACAGGCGGCCTTGCCTCTAAGGGAATAGCTTCCTCTGCCTCCAGATTCAACTTGGTCCCACCTACCTTACCACCTACCAGGCTCCAAGAAAAACTGCAGACTCACTCGCTCCTCAACAAGCCTGCCATTTCTTTCTTTTTCTTTTTTTTTTTTTTTTAATTTTTTAGTTGTTGATGTACTTTTATTTTTTACTTATTTTATATGTGGTGCTAAGGATCGAACCCATTGGCTCACACATGCTAGACAAGCGCTCTGCCATTGTGCCACAACCCCAGCCCCAAGCCTGCCATTTTTCTACTCAACAAGAAACCTTTCCTGAATATGTAATAATGAATCCCACCATTATGTACAACTATAATGCACCAGTGAAAAAGAAAAAAGGTAAACCTTTCCTGAGTATTCACTATGTGTATAACACAGGCGTCAGTAAATCTGAATGTCCACAGAGAGCAGAGAAGCAGCACACGCGGGCGAGCCAGGAGGGGTTCCTGGAGGAAGCGGGGCTAAGCTGGGGAAGCCTATGGCGTTCCCACTGGTCACACTGCAGGGCTGTCCAAGTAGGTGAACCTTCCTTCTCCAGCTCTGCTCGGGCCAGCCAGACCTAATCAAAGACAACGACAACCACGGTGACAGCCCAAGAACATTTGCTAAATGCAAACAATGGGCAGGCACTGGGCTAAGGCCTTGCATTCCTTCACTTAATCCTTGAGACAATGTTTAATGTAGGTATAATTATTGTCTACATTTTATGATTGTGGAAACTAACACAAAAACGTGTTGAGTAATTTGCCCAAGGTCACAAGGTCTCTAGTGTTTCTGCTTTGCTCTTCTCCTCCTCTGGTGGGAAAACTTGCCTGCCCTCTGCCCAGGGGGAACTGCCCTTTCCCAGCCCCAGAAGGCCCTTGACTCCAACGCAGAGCTAGCCAAACTCCACACAAGGGCCTGGCAGGGTCTATAGCTCTTTCTGGAGGAGACAAAGAGGTGCAAATGCAGGCTGCCTCCTCCACCCGCCCTGGGGAAGAGCCCCTCAGCAAAGGAGAAGAGAGCCCTCACCACCACCACCACCACCCCGCCCCCCACAACCCCCACCACCCCACCAGAGCACACAGATTCAAACCAGATTCAAACCACATGAAAAGAAAGCAACTCAATACAAAAGGGCCAGTTAAACCCGCAGCACAAAGTGAAGACAGCCAAGTACAACATTCCCTTCAAAAAGTGAGCAACATCACTAGTCATCTGGGAAATGCAAATTAAAACCACAATGAGATTTCTCTAAACATCTATCAGAGTGGCTTAACCACAAACTGAACAACTGACAATACCAAGAACAGCACAAAGACTGAACCTTAATGTATGAAAAAATTTTTAAAAATATTTATTTGTTCTGGTTGTACACAATGACATTATTTTTATGTGGTGCTGAGGATTGAACCCGGGCCACGCATGCGCTAGGCGAGCACTCTACCTCTGAGCCACAACCCCTGCCCATGTATGAAATTTTTAAAATAAATTTGGCACAGTGGTGCACACCAGTAATCCTAGCTACTCATGAGGCTGAGGCAGGAAGATCACAAGAGGCCAGCATAGGCAACTTAGCAAGACCCTGCCTCAAAATAAGAAATAAAAAGGGGTGGAGATGTATCTCAGTGGTAGGTAGAGCACCCCTGGTTTCAATATTCAGTACAAAAAAAAAAAAAAAATTGACACTTGATCTCCATCGTCTTCTTAATGTACTCAGATTTCCTTAGTTTTTGCCTAATGTCCTTTTTGTCTTTTAGGATCTTAACCAGGATACTATATTATGTTTAGCTGTCACATTTCCTGAGGTTTCTCTTGGCTTATGACAGTTCCTCAGACTTTCCTGCCTTTTTAAAAAAAATATTTATTTATTTGCTTTAGTTGTACACAATGGGTTTTTTATTTTTCTGTGGTGCTGAGGATTGAACCCAGGCCGCACACATGCTAGGTGAGCGCTCTACCACTGAGCCACAATCCCAGCCCCTTTCCTGCTTTTTTTTTTTTTTTTTTTTTTTTTTGTGGTACCGGGGATTGAACTCAGGGGCACTCAACCCCTGGGCCACATCTCCAGCCCTTTTTTGTATTTTATTTAGAGACAGGGTCTCACTGAGTTGCTAAGTGCCTCGCCATTGCTGAGGCTGGCTTTGAACTCGTGATCCTCCTGCCTCAGCCTCCCAAGTGCTGGGATTACAGGCGTGCGCCACTGCACCGGGCTCCTTTCCTGCTTTTGATAAAGATTTTCCCCTCTTTGGTACTGGGGATTGAACCCAGTGGTGCTTAACCACTGAACCACATCCCCAATCCTTTTTATATTTTATTTTGAGACAGGGTCTTGCTAAGTTGCTTAGGGGTTGGCTAGGTTGCTGAGGTGGTCTTTGAACTTGCCATCCTCCTGCCTCAGCCTCTTGAGTCACTGGGATTACAGGCGTGAGCCACAACACCCAGCTACCCAGATGTTTTGAGGAGTGCTGGTCAGGTGTTTTGCAGGGTGCACCTCAATTGGGATTTGTCTGATATTTTACTTATTAGGCTAGGCTTATGGGTTTGGGGTGGGGGAAGCCCTAGAGGTAAAGCACCCTCCTCTTCACAGATCAAGAGCACATACCACCAGCACAACTCTTACTGTGGTTAACCTGTCACTTTAATGAACACAATATCTGTCAGGTCTCAGGACGTTTCTCCACTAAGTCACTCTTCCCCCTCGCCACACTGTACTCTTTTTTTTTAATACTGGGGACTGAACCCAGGGGTGCTTATTTTATTTTGAGACAGGGTTTCACTAAGTTACCAAGGCCAGCCTCAAACTTGCAATCCTCTGCCTCCCAAGTCACTAGGATGGCAGGTGTGCACCAGTACTGTACTCATTGGAAGGCAATTGCTATGCGCAGTCTACAACTGGGAAGTGGGGAGTTATTTTTTATTTTCTTGAGGGATGAGTATCTACATAAATTATTTACAATTTTTTCCCCTAGGAGATTAGTCTATTATCCTCCATTTATTATTCATTTAGTTGGCTGGGGACATAGCTCAGTTGGCAGAGTGCTTGCCTTGTGTGCACAATGCCCTGGGTTCAATCCCCTGCACCACAAAAAAGAAAGAAAAAGGGGGAAAAAAAAAAAAAAGGACCTTATTATTCATTTTAGTTAATCAAATAGATTCAGGGTGGACTTACGGATATTTATTTTATAATTTGGGTATACAAATATATACATTCCATACATTTTTTTTTTTCTTCGCAAAAACTATTCTAGAACTGACCACTGGGAACCCTTTCATTGGCAATGATATCTCTTTAACATATATTTATTTTAAGCTTTTTAAAAAATTGTCTTCTCTTCCCAGCCTGAGCAGGATCTCCTCAAGGACAGTGGGCCTCTAGCTGTCCCCGATATCCTGTGGGCACACGGCAGACAGGCAAAGGCAGTGCTTTGCCCAGCAGGAGATGAAGGAAGGGAGGAGAGGGCCTGGGTCCTTGGTGCACTCCCACCTTCCCTCTGGAAGTCTTCCTCTGGCCATCTCAGGAGATGAAGCTGACAACAAAGCACCCAGCTTCAACAACGGGGTTTGGTGATGGGGCAGGCAGGTGACCCCGTTCAGAGCCAGCTGGACCCCCTTGCCTCCACTGGACTGGAAAGGCCAGGGCATGGCTGAGTGGCGGAGCACTCGCCTAGCATGTGAGAGGTCCTGGGTTCCACGCCAACACCTCACAACAACAGGGCTGGAGCTCCTAGAGCCACTGTTAGACCTGGGGGGCTTGTCTGGAGACTCTAGCAGGGGAGCACTGCCACTCATGTACTCCTGACTGAAGAACTAACAGTCCTACTTTATCAGAGAAGATCGTCCTCGTGCACTGAGTGCACAGCTTCGGGAGGGATGCACATAGAACAGTAAGGGAGGGAGGGGACACCTACCTAGGCAGCCAGATCAGCTGAATCAGCCCTGGCCATCAATGGGTAACAGAAGTCACAGGACATCACCCTCACATCCTAGAGCCACTGCTGGGAGGAACAAGAGTAGAGCTGGCCCAGAGAGGACAAAGCCGAGAGAGGCCCAAGCCATGTAGTGCTTAAAGGCAGACCTACCCCGCTACAAGTTACAGGAGCCAAAATATCCCCTTTTCACTCACGCTGGTTTGGGTTTTCTGTTCCTCATAACTAAAACAGTCCTCATCACTCCAGTTTCACTGCCTATATTTATATTGTGGACAGTCAGTGGAGGTGAGGTAACTGACCACTGAGCTACATGATACCAGGAGACTGCACAGAGACCCGAGTCTCCTCCATCCTACAGGGGAGTGGGTGCTCCAATCAGAAAGAGAAAGCAGACACCTCTGACTCCTGAACCGTCCAGTTACCCTGCACAACCACTCACTGTCATCATCCCAGGCCAAAGGCACTGAGGAAAGAGGTTGCAACCCCCACCCCCACATAAGGATCTTATTAAACATCTGTCCCTCACTGTCAGGCCCAATGAACTCTACCTGCCAAGAAACATCCACAAACACAAGACTAACCTGTTAGGACCTGGGAACCATCAGTTCCATTACAGAGTGAAACTACATTCCGAGGTCAACAAAAGTGAGAGGTTTGAACCAAGAAGGTCCCATGGTGAACCAACAGTCAGGCTGGAACATGAAGCCACAGGCTGCCATAGAAATGATTTGTTTTCTTTTCTTTTTTTGTACCAGGGATTGAATTCAAGGGCCCTCAACCACTGAGCCACATCCCCAGCCCTATTTTTGTATTTTATTTAGAGACAGGGTCTCACTGAGTTGCTTAGCACTTCACTTTTGCTGAGGCTGGCTTTGAACTGGAGATCCTCCTGTCTCAGCCTCCCAAGCCACTGGGATTACAGGCATGTGCCATCGCGCTTGGCTTCTATCATGCTTCTACCAGCATCAGACCATGCTCCCTCTAAGACTTCACAGGCAGAGCCCCCCAACCAGGGTTGTGTACTTCCTATTGACACCATGGGCAGTGGTCACACACACTGAGCCACCAGATATCTCTTATTTCAGCAATAGTAAAGTTCACATTAAGTTACTTTGCTGCTACATTAAACCAAAAGGAAAAGTGGTAGAAAGGTGCCATCGCTGTCAAAGAGAAGGTGGGACAGCTCTGTTCCCTGAACTTCGCTTTACCTCTTCAAGAGTTTCAGCAAGTCCAGCACCAACCAAAACACAACATAAGAAGAACAGGCACACCATCCAGTACACGGCAGGAAAAATGTTCAGAGATGAGCTACTCAAGCTTGTTTATGTTTCAAATGACAAGGGCAGGGGTACAGTAAGCAGGTTCCCAGTTTAAGCTTAACTGGAGAAACTGTTTTTTTCTCATTTACATAAGTGCTGAGCCCAGACACAGTTAATGGAGAACAGCACAGCCCAAAAAAAGCAGTAGGCTAGGGTCAGGAGGCCTGAGAGTTCTAATCCAGTATTGGTCTATGTGAACTAAATAACTGAAGACCTTGACCACCTTTTGTAAAAAAGATTAAAAAAAAAAAAACACTGCCCAGTTTACCTGACTGAATCATGAGGATAAAGTAGAACCTAACACATCTGAAAAAATTAGGTGCATGCTGCAAATACTAAACAGCACGAGTAATTCTGATGACTGAACACTCAGCCGTGCTCAGCTGTTCTCATGACCACCCAAGGGGAAGGAGCAGATGGCCAGTCACCTGCCACCTGCCCACGGTGTGCAAGCAGCCCAGGTATGAACTCAGCCCCAGCTGGCCACCACTAGGTTGACGGCAGATCCCAGTTTTTCTAGGACAGTCACAATTTTGCGTCATTTGGTGCTTTCTTTCAATAAAGGTTATTCATTAAGTGTATAACTAAATATCCCTGATGCTTTTATGACTCTGCTCAGGTACGTGAATGCACGAGTCCCAGGCTGACCACTCTGGCTCAGGCTCACGGAGCCCGCCCTGGCCAATCAGCGGCCGGCCCGCGCTCTCCCCAGAGACGACGCGCAGCGCACCTACCCACTCGGGCTGCTCGCTGGGCTCTCCTTGTTTGCGGTCAGAGTCCGCGGGCGGGGGCGAGTAATCCTTCACCGGAGTGGAGAACTCGACGGGGCCTGTTCCTGGCAGGGGGAGCTTCAGCAGTGGGTAGCTGGTCAAGAGAAAAGGAGACGGTGAGGATGCTGGGCAGGCGGAGCCTGCAGGGACCTGGGTGACACAGGCACCACAGCAGCCGCGGCTAAGTTCTCTGCCAGGAGGGCCACACAAATACATCAAATACCAGGCGGCCCAGGTCTCGGGGCAGACACCCAAAGTCGTCCATTCTCTACTCACAGAAAGCTTACAAGGAAGTCCAGTTGATAGACTGTTTCAACCAAACTCAAAAAATAAAAATAAAAATCTGTCAAATAACAGTTAATAAACGGTTGGGGGCGTTATAAAAATTCAGATGGATTCTGATTCAGATAGTTGAGCAACTGATCCCCTTACAGGGACAGACGTGAAAAGGACGTGGGTTACACCAGACCAAGTGGACATATCTTTTCTTTTTTTTTTAATATTTGTTTTAGTTGTACACAATGCATTTTATTTTTACTTGGTGCTGAGGATCAAACCTGGGCCGTGCGCGTGCTAGGTGAGCGCTCTACCACTGAGCCACAACCCCAGCCCCCAAGTGGACACATCTTGTGCAAATTAAAAACTGGCCTTGCGGCCAGGCACAGTGTCACGCGTCTGTAATCCCAGTGGCTTAAGATAAGGAGTTCAGCACCAGCCTGGCAACTCAGCAAGGCCCTAAGTGATTCAGTGAGACCCTGTTTCTAAATAAAATATGAGAAAGGACTGGGGATATGCCTTGGTGGCAAAGCACCCCTGGGTTCAATCCCTGGTACCAAAACACACAGCCGGGCGCAGTGGCGCACGCCTGTAATCCCAGCACTTTGGGAAGCTGAGACAAGAGGATTGCGAGTTCAAAGCCAGCCTCAGCAATGGTGAGGCACTTAGCAACTCAGCAAGACCCTGTCTCTAAATAAAAATACAAAAAAAAAAAAAAAAGGGCTGGGGATGTGACCCAGTGGTCAAGTGCCCCTGAGTTCAATCCCCAGTACCACAAACACACACACACACACACACACACACACACACACACACACTGTTCTTGCTTTGACAAATAGATGTGCAATTTTGCTTTAGGTCTCACTTTGGGAAAAAAAAAAAAAAACTTTTAAAGTTCACAAATAACTTGTATATAGCTCAATGCACAAATCTTGTATACCAAGCATATGCTTTACCACTGAGCTACAGCCTCAGCCCCAGTTTTGCCCATTTTTGAATGTCACATAAGTGAAATAATCCATTCTACTTATGTATTCTTTTGTGATTATTTGCTTCCACTCAATTCATATCTGCTAGATTCCTCCACACTGATGCACACCACCGTTTATACACACACACACAAATTCCACTGAATGAATATATTACAGTGCACTTTTCTACTCCACTGTCAAGAAACATTTTGCTGTTTCCAGTTTGAGCTATTAAGGACAAAGCTATTATGATCATGCTTATATATGGCTTTTGGAAGCCATAAGTTCCAATTTCTGCTGGATCTACCCCTAGGATGCTTTCTGAGTCCTGCAGTGTACACAGTTAGCTTAAGACACTACCAAAGTTTTCCAAAGCGATTGTACAAACTTACTTTCCCAGCATCACCAGTGTGATAGGGGTTCTGGTTGCTCCAGATCCTTGCTATCACTTAATACTGTCAGTCCAATTAATTTTACCCATGTGTAGGAGGAGACAGTCGCATCTGTGGGGCCTTCTTTTCAGTGCTGGGCAGTGAGCCTGGACCTTGCTGTATGTGAGGTAAGCACTCCACCATTGAGCTGCACCTGTAGTCTCACTGTGGTTTAAATGTATACTTTCCTGAGAAGAAACAATGCTAAGAATTGTTCATAAACTCACTGGCCACTTGGCCTCTTCTGTGAAATACCTCTTCAAGCCTTGACAAATTTTTAATTTTAAATACATTTATTTCATTAATAACAGAAAATAATTATATCATTTCCTTGCTATCACTAAAATAATTTTTTACTTTTCTCTGGCTTCTTCTCATCTTTACTCACCTACATTTAAAAAAGCTTTAAGTATGTACTACATGCTGGGCACTGGGAATACAAGAAATGACACTACAGTCTGTCTCCAAGATGCTCTGAGTAGGAAGGAAGATTCTCTTAACCAATTATGATAGAATGTGATAAGAATTAATTTAGGCTGTGACTACCAAGTTTGCATAGCAATCATAGGATATGGTCAGATTTTGTTCTCCTTTTAGAACATGCATATGTTATTTTGGAATCTGCTCTTGTTTTTAGGCTATGCAAGTAGAAACCCAGAGAGAGGTTAAATAATAACGGAAAACTCTTATATGATGCTTTTATGTGCCAGGAACTCGTGTAAGCACTTTACATATATTAGCTATAAGAATACTTCTCCTGAGCCGGGCGTGGTGGCACACGCCTATAATCCCAGCACTTGGGAGGCTGAGGCAGGAGGATCAAGTTCAAAGCCAGCCTCAGCCATGGCAAGGCACTTAGCAACTCAGTGAGACCCTGTCTCTAAATAAAATACTAAAAAGGGCTGGGGATGTGACCCAGTGGACGAGTGCCCCTGAGTTCAATCCCCGGTACCACAAAAAAAAAAAAAAAAAAAAAAACTGCTATACTGACTCATAAAAAGCACCAGACATTAATATTCTTCCTTTAGCTATGGTCCTACAATCTAGGATATATCCAACTGAGGGAGGCAAATGGTCAAAATGAAATTCCTTTGGCAGAGGGATCCAAGTATGATCTGCTTTGTTTGTTCTTTTTAGCTATACATGACAGTAGAGTATATTTTGACAAACTATACATAGAGTATCTTATTCTAATTAGGATCACATTCTTGTGGTTGTATATGAAGTGGAGATCCACTATGGTATATTCACATACGTACTCATTAAAGTTATGTCCGATTCATCCCACTGTCTTTCCTACTTCCATCCCTCCTCCCTTCCCTTTGTCTAATCCACTGAACTTCTACTTCCTCTCCCACCCTTGTTGGTATTAGCATCCACATATCAGAGAGAACATTCAATGTTCGGTTTTTGGGGGGATTGGTTTATTTCATTTAGCATGATAGTCTCCAGAGTCATTCCTTTTTATGTCTGAGTAATACTCCACTGTGAATATGTACCACATTTTCTTTATCCATTCATCTGTTGAAGATTACCGAGGTTTCTTCCACAGATTAGTTATTGTGAACTAAGCTGCTATAAATAACAGTGATGTGGATGTGTCATTGTAATATGCTGATTGATTTTAAGTCCTTTGGGTATATATCTGGGAGTGGGATAAACATATAAAATGCTTCATGAATTTGTGTGTCACCCTTGCACAGGGGCCATGCTAATCTTCTCTGTTATCATTCTAATTTTAGTATAAGTGCTGCCAAAGCAAGCACTCTGCTGCTCCTCTCTTGGACATCTCATCTGGCCAGTTCTGGGAACTGTACTATCAATAACTAGATACCAGTAGCCCCGGGGGTTTCTTCAGTAGTCATTCATTCAACAAATATTTGAGCATCAACAAGGCCCAGAGGTGAACAAGATAGAAGGAATCTTTGCCCTCTTTAAATTTACATTCTAACTACAGTGCACACCAATAAAAAATGAGGCAAAAATTGACCTTCTACTAGGGTGAGAAGTAGGGTAGAAGGACACACTGGAGTGGGAAAAGAGGGAATGGGAGGAGATGGACTCGAAAGAGGCACAACCCCAAGAAGAGGAAAACTTCAGGCCACACCCAAGAATTTACCTACAACAATTCAGAGCCTGTAAATTAGGGTCATCTGAGTCCAGGCTACATGTGGATTTCCCAGATCCTGTTAACCCAATCTTCATACCCCAATTTACGCCTGTCTGGTCACCCAATCAATAGGATCCCTTAGCCTATCAGGCCACCTCCTGATAGGCTCATCCAGTCACCTATCTAGTGATCACCTTAGCCCCAGGGGTTATCCCCTTCTGAGCTACCTCCACCCATCAAGGCCTGTCCACCTACTGTGTCCCTTTGGCCCGCAGTGTCACAAATCCCTGGTATGACACTCAGCCTGCCTGCACATATGCTTTGTTCAATTAGCAGTTTGGTATTTTTCCCTTTTTTTGGTACTGGGGTTGGAGCCCAGGGCCTTGTGGATGCTAAGTGCCTGCTCTACCACTGAGCATCACCCTCCAGCCCCACAAAAGCAGGTTTTCAGAACACTGCTTCTTCTCAGGTCCAGGCATTTTCCTGCCAGTATAAAGAGACTGTGAAGTCAGTGGTGCCCCTGGGATAGGACTGCTGCCCAGGAAGGGAGTGTCCCCTCCCCACACCGCTTCCTCTTGATTTTTTTATTTTTTATTTTTTGTACCAGGGATTGAACTCAGGGGTACTTGACCACTGAACCACATCCCCAGCCCATTTTTGTATTTTATTTACAGACAGGGTCTCACTGAGTTGCTTAGCACCTCGCCTTTGATGAGGCTGGCTTTGAACTCGTGATCCTCCTGTCTCAGCCTCCCGAGCCGCTGGGATTACAGGTGTGCACCACTGTGCCCAGCTGTCTTGATGATTTTTAATTAATTGTCTTTTCTTGGTTGGCTTCTCATTCTTCATATTTTTGATGAGGCCTAAGTCCTTTCCCCACCTGTCTATTTATAATTATCTATTTCCGTCTGCCTCACTATATTCCATTAGTTTTAGTGTATTGGGTCTTATTTTCATCATCTCAAGGTATTTTCTAATCTCTCTTCTGGGATTTCTTTAGCCCATTGTTTTTTGTTTTGTTTTGGCACCTGGGATTGAACCGGGGGCCCTTTACCCCAGAGCCACATCTGCAGCCCTTTGTATTCTTTTTATTTTGAGACAGGGTCTTGCTAAATTGCTGAGGCTGGCTTTGAACTCACAATCCTCCTACCTCAGCCTCCTGAACTGCTGGGATTACAGGAATGTGCCACTGTACCAGGCTCCCAGAACTTTTTTTTTTTTTATAATTTTTTAAAAAATATTTATTTATTTGCTTTAGCTGTACACAATGGGTTTATTTGTACGTGGTGCTGAGGATTGAACCCGGGCCGCGCACGTGCCAGGCGAGCGCTCTGCCGCTGAGCCACAACCCCAACCCCTCCCAGAACTTTTAAGACAAGGTCTTGCTAAACTGTCCAGGCTGGCCTCAAACTTGTGATCCTCCTGCCTCAGCCTCCTGAGTAGGTGGGATTACAGGCATGCACCACCATACCCAGCTCTTAAATATTTTGTAGACAGTATATAGATGGATTAAACTCAGGGACACTTGACCACTGAGCCACATCCCCAGCCCCATTTTGTATTTTATTTAGAAACAGGGTCTCACTGAGTTGCTTAGTGCCTCACCATGGCTGAGGCTGGCTTTGATCCTCCTGCCTCAGCCTCCTGAGCCACTAGGATTACAGGCGTGTGCCACCGCACCCAATGATAGATGGATCTTATTTTTTAATCTAATCCACTAACCTTGCCTTTTAATAGGCTATTGTAATCTATTTCATTTAATGTGATTACTGATAAAGGATATACTTCTGCCATTCAGTTATTGTTTTCTGTATGCCTTAAGTTTTTTTGTTCCTCAGTTCCACTAAGACTGTTGTTTTGTTTTTTGGTAGTGTGCCATTTTGATTCCATTTTCTTGGGAATTACAATTAACATCTTAAATTTATAATGAACTACTGTGAATAATGCTGTCATAGAGAGGGGTTCAACATCAGATCTGATCAGGCAAAAGAAAACATCAGTGAACTTAAAGACAAAGCAACAGAATCAACCAAGTCTGAAGAGCTAATTTTCTTTTTCTTTCTTTTTTTTTTTTTTATGGGGACAGGTATCAGGGATTGAACCCAGAGGTGCTTAACCGCTGTACCATATCCCCAGCAGTTTTTTTTTTTTTTTTGAGACAGTTCTCACTAAGTTGCTGAGACTGGCTTTGAACTTGCAATCCCCCTGCCTTAGCCACTTAGCCACTGTTGTGCCACAACTGTGTGCCACAGTGCCCGGTGCTTATTTTCAATAGCACAGAAACATTTTGCTCTTACACATATTCATCCTTCTCCCCTTATATCACTACCATCAGATTACATCTTTGTATACATTCTATGCACACTAACATTGATTTATAATCATTGCTTAATGCAATAATGCCTTTTTAATCACGAAGGAAAAAGAAGTTACAAAGCAAACCAAAAGTATTGTAATGCTGGTTACCTTTACCAGTCAATGTTCCTCATTTCCCCTTATGGTTTCCAAGTACTGTTCCATGTCCTTTCATTTTAGCCTGAGGCTGCCTTTAGCTTTTTTTATAGGCAGGTCAACTGATAAGGAATTCTCTCAAAATTTTTAGATGTTGATGGATCTTTATTTTATTCATTTATTTATATGCGATGCTCAGAATTGAACCCAGTGGGGGCTGGGGTTGTGGCTCAGCGGTAGAGCGCTCGGCCTGGCACGTGCGCGGCCCGGGTTGATCCTCGGCACCACATACAAATAAACCCATTGTGTACAGCTAAAGCAAATAAACAAATATTAAAAAAAAAAAAAAATTGAAACCAGTGCCTCACGTGTGCTAGGTGAGCACTCTACAACTGAGCCACAATCCCAGCCCCTTAAGTTCTTTATTATTGAAGGACTGTTTTGTGAAATACAGAATTCTTGGTAAGCCGGGCGCGGTGGCGCACGCCTGTAATCCCAGCACTTGGGAGGCTGAGGCAGGAGGATCACGAGTTCAAAGCCAGCCTCAGCAATGGCGAGGCACTTAGCAACTCAGTGAGACCCTGTCTCTAAATAAAATACAAAAAAGGGCTGGGGATGTGGCCCAGTGGTTGAGTGCCCCTGAGTTCAATCCCTGGTACCAAAACAAAACAAAACAAAACAAAACAAAACAAAACAAACAGAATTCTTGGTAAATGGCATTTTTCTTTCAGAACTTTAAATAATTCTCGCTTTCTGGCCTCCATGGCTTCTGAGGAGAAATCAGCTATTAATTTTATTGAGACTCCCCTGTACATGAGGAGTTGCTTCTCTTTCACTGGTTTTGAAAGCCAAGGCTCGGCTGATTGGAGGTAGGCGAGCAAGGCTGTTTCTGGATGTACCTGAGGTCCTACTAGGGAAAGCCCCACTCAATGCCTGGCCTGGGCAGCGCTGGGGCCAGAGCCAAGTCTGCTGGAGCTTTGGCTCCCCTGCAAGACAAAGGCAGCAGGACACACTCTTTTTTTTTTTTTTTTTTGTACCAGGGATTGAACTCAGGCACTCGACCACTGGGCCACATCCCCAGCCCTTTTTTTTGTATTTTATTAGAGACAGGGTCTCACTGAGTTGCTAAGTGCCTCGCTATTGCTGAGGCTGGCTTTGAACTCGCCATCCTCCTGCCTCAGCCTCCCAAAGTGCTGGGATTACAGGCGTGTGCCACCGCGCCCGGCTAGGGCACACTCTTAATCTGCACTCATCCTCCCCACAGTTGCTGCTCAAAAGTACACTGACTACGCTGAACACGGCCTATTTCTTGAAAGATTAAAAGCATCTATGGATTCCAGGAGTCTGCACACCCCAGCAGAAGGAGACCGTAAGGCAGCACACTTCAGTGTCCACTTTCTAGGACAAAGTCTCTTAGAAGTCCACAGGTTTTTTTTTTTTTTTTGTTTTGTTTTTTTTTTAACATGTTCTCTTTAGTTGTACACAACAGTAGGGTGTATTTTGACATGTCATACATACAGAGTACAACTTCCCATTCTTGTGGTTGTCCATGATGTAGAGTTACACTGGTAGTGTGTTCATACACAAACACAGGAACGTTACATCCCGTTCTTTCTACTGTCTTTCCTATTCCCACTCCCCTCCCTTCCCTTCATCCCCCTTTGGAAGTCCACAGGTTTTGAAAAGCTTAAAACAGCTCAATCCTTCTCCAACCTTGCCCTAGATCCCACATAACTCCTTGTGGTCTGTCCCCTCTTGCTTCTGAGGCTGTGAACCTACAGGAACATTCCTGCCCACTCTTCCTTGATGGCAACACATTTCAAGGCCTCAGCTATAGCATTTCTCTCTCCAGGAAGGCTTTCCCTGTTCCCCAAAGACTGGGCTGCCCACCCTCCTGCCCTGCCAGGAGCTGTCAAAAGTGCCTATGCCCCGTGTGGCTCCTATGGCTCATAGTGGACCTGCTGTTTCTGTCTGGCACAATGATGATGGCTTCTCTTATGGAGCACCTACTATGTGCCAGTCACTGACCTAAGTGCCTTCCATGTATTCACTCATTTAAGCTGCACTGCAACCCAATGAGGCCTGCAGAATCTATATCTAGAAAATGACAAGACCAGCATGTGAACACAGGCGATCTGGCCCAAGTATGTCCTCTTTGTTTTTTCTTTGTTTGGTACTGGGGATTGAACTCAGGGGCACTAGACCAGTGGGCCACATCCCCTTTTGAATTTTATTAGAGACAGGGTCTCACTGAGTTGCTTAGAGCCTCGCCATTGCTGAGGCTGGCTTTGAACTCGTGATCCTCTTGCCTCAGCCTCCCAAGTGCTGGGATTACAGGCATGTGCCACCATGCCCAGCAACAAGTATGTCCTCTTAACACCATGCTATGCTGCCCTGTAATGTGTTGCTGACTTATTTGAAAAATTTTTTTTTTTTTTTTTTTTTTGGTACCGGGGATTGAACTCAGGGGCACTCGACCACTGGGCCACATCCCCAGCCCTTTTTGTATTTTTATTAGAGATAGGGTCTCACTGAGTTAGTAAGTGCCTCGCCATTGCTGAGGCTGGCTTTGAACTCGCGATCCTCCTGCCTCAGCCTCCCAAAGTGCTGGGATTACAGGCGTGCGCTACCGCGCCCGGCTCTTATTTGAAAATTTTAAGAAACATATATTCTTTTAATATAGATAAAATAAAAATATCAAGAAAAAGATTCCACAGGCAAGAGAAAAATCACTATCCACAGTGATCACATCCCAAACCAAAAAGAAAGCCTGGCAGCAAAGTGTCAAACAGTTTTCAGATGTCAGAAACACTGTCCCTAGATCAGAAAAGAAAAAAAAAAAAAAAAAAAAAAAAAACCACAGACATTTTTTAAGGAAGAAGCTACCCAGGAGTTTCTACCACCAACCCTCATGTTGCTTCTGCAAAACTTGTTTCCAAAACCAGATTGTATCTCAGTACACCCTGATCTTACAGGGCAGAGGAAACTAAGCAGTTTTCTAAAACCTCCCCTGCTTTTCCTGTCTCAGCCCCACCCGGTCCAGCCGCTCAGGCCAGGCACTTTGATCTTAACTCCTTTCTCCTACATTCCACATCTGGTCCTCAGAAAATCCTGAGGGCTTCACCTTCAAGACACATCCGGAATCAACCATGTCTCACCACCTCCATGGCTTCCTCTTAAACCAAGCAACCATCAACTCTCACCTAGAATCATTCACTGGCCTAGTTTGACTCACTGATTCCAGTCCTGAAATCACCTCCTTGTCTCCTAATCAGATCTGGAACTGAAGTCCAAACTTCTATGTGTGGCTTACAGAGTCCACTAGTACAGGGCACTCCTCTCCTGCTCTCTCGTGACTGGTATCCTTCGTCCCCCATTGGCCACACACCTTACCTTTTTGCTGTCATGCCTATATAACCTATCACCAGAGAGGTACCCAAGACATTTTCAGAAGCTGCTGGTTCCCTACCCTCACCCCTTCTGATCTTTATTTATTTATTTTTTGTACTGGGGATTGAGCCCAGGGGTACTTAACCACTGAGCTACATCCCCAGCCCTTTTTATTTTGAGACAGGTTCTCGCTAAGTTGATTAGGGCCTCACTAAGTTCCTGAGGCTGGTCTTAATCCTCCTACTTTAGCCTCCCAAGTCGCTGGGATTACAGGAGTATGCCACCACACAGCTCATGCCCCTGATCTTATTTCTGGGCATGCTAGCTCAACCTCCAAATGCCAGTACTTACACCTCTTCACGTGAGAACGTTCTGCTGCCAGAGGTCATTGTGCCTCCCTGTGACCGGCCACAAGTGCTGGGAATTAACCCCAGCTGGAAGTGGCCCTCAACCAGTGGCTGATGCTGCTAGATCAGGGGTTGGCAGACAACAGCCCAAATCCAGCCACAGCTGTTGGATGTTTTGTTTTGTTTTGTTTTTAATATATATATTTTTACTTATACATGGACACACATCTTTGTTTATTTCTATGTAGTGCTGAGGATCGAACCCAGTGCGTCACATGTGAGGCAAGCGCTCTGCCACTGAGCCACAACCCCAGCCCACAACTGTTGTTTTTTGTTTATTTTTCATGCTGAGGATTGAACGTAGGGCCTTGTGCATACTAAGTATGAACTCAACCACTGAGCTACACCCCCAGCCATGGCCTGTTTTTGTGTAGTCTGTGAGCTGAGAATAGTTTTCACATTTTTAAAGGGTTATATAAAACAAAAACAAAAGACAAAGAATAGGTACAGAGACTGCATGTGACCTGCAAAGCCTAAAATACTTATTCCCTGGCCTTTACAGAGTTTGCAGAGCTCTGGCTAGACAGGTGGGGAGCACTAAGATGTCCACAGCCTCCTGCGTCCCCTGCAAGCACACGCAGCTGCTCAGGGCAGTAGCTTGCTGGGTGAAGCACCCTCCCTGCCATCTCATTTCCCAACACCTCCCTACGAGTACTGTTTCACCCTCTCTGTAAGCTACCTGAACGGCCCCCTGTGTGCGATCCAAAGAGACCATGGTAATCATGAAGGAGACGTGAACAGAGCGGGAAAGAGTTAAGAAGCAGAGGCCACCACAACTGAGATGTCTGCCACAGCCTGACAGTACCGCTCTCCTGCAAGGAAGCAGGAGTGGGAGAGAGGCCAAGTCTGTTCTCAAGCACCTGCAAGGTTACCAGCCTTCAGGAGGCTTCGCATGCCCTTGCCATGATTCCAAGCTCCTCCCCAAGCTGAAACCCACCCTGTCTCACCATGAGCATCATTCTCTAACCAGCACAGGGCCAGGCAGGGGAAGGCCAGCTAGTCCGGCACTCTCTCTCTCTCTCTTTTTTTTTTTTTTTTTAATATTTATTTATTTGTTTTAGTTGTACACAATGCCTTTATTTTTATGTGGTGCTGAGGATCGAACCTGGGCCGTGCATGTGCTAGGCGAGCGCTCTACCACTGAGCCACAACCCCAGCCCTGGCACTCTCTTCTTTCACACTGTGGTGCACCTCCCACTCAACACAACAGGTTCACAGCAACAGCACCCTCTGCCTTGCTGGGCCACCCCTTGGGTCCCAGTGGCCCTAACCTCTAGGAAATGTAAACAGACAACTCTTGCCACAATGCCCATTTGCTACCAGTTTCATCAGATTTTCCCAGAGGAAAGTAGCAGGCGCTGCACCTAGGGGCCAAGCAGGAAGAACAGCTAACAGCAGCTCACGCACAGGCTCAGCACCGAGGTCATCTGAAGTAGTGTCCTCAGCTCTCAGTCACTGAACCCTACAGCCACACAGCTCAGAGAATAAAGCCACACCCTCGGTGCTATTTGAGGGCAATATCACTCCTGTATACACCTTCCCCCTCACTCCCAGGAGTCTTCTGCTTGAGGGAGAAGGGCATATTCCTCAGCTGTCACTAGTCATCATCCCCTCTAGCCCTGCTCTGTTCATTTCTGGGGTGACCCAGTGGTGAGCAAGAGCACTGTTAGAGCTCAGGTGGCTGTTGGATCCAAACAGGGATATCAGGTGCAGTGGTCCTTTGGATTTGACCTGAATAGATCTTTCAACCCAGGAGGACTAAAAAGCAACTGAATGGAACTTGAATATCTAACCAAACTACTAAATGCTGTCTATCACCCACACTGTTTCCACTAGGCACCTGAGACTCTGGAAAAAGAGCCACTCTGGACAGAAAGGCTTCCCAGGACAGAAGATGACAGTGAGACTTGTATCCTAGGTGCAGCATCTCTGGTCTCTTAGCCAGAAAGTCCCAGAATCAGTGCATTATGATATAATAATTTATCATCTGCTATCATCAGTAAAAAAAGGCGAGAAAATGTTGCTTATTCTTCCTGCAGGGCTTGGCTCAAGTGTTCTTATCTTTGCCAAGGATAGGTAGCATCTGCTATGCACATTGTCCAACCAATGACCCTGGGCTGAGATGGGAGGGGTTGTTTTTGGTTTTGTTCTTTTGACTTGGGTATGCTAGGCAAGTGCTTCACCACTGAGCTATACTTCCAGTCTAACATGGTAGGTTTTGAAGGGAAAGACTATGTCTCTGCACAGAATTTGGCAACCTTTAGGTAAAAACCCTCCTTTGTGCTTTCTCTTCAGCTTCTGTTGAATAGCTGCCACTCTACTAAAAAGCCTCTGTTCTGGGCTGGGGTTGTGGCTCAGTGGTAGAGCACTTACCTCACATGTGTGAGGCACTGGGTTAAATTCTCAGCACCGCATACAGATAAATGAATAAAATAAAAAACTTTAAAAAATATATAAACCAAACCAAACCAAACAAAAAAACCCTCTGTTCTCTGCCTAGGCAAACCCCACCTGCCCCTATTTCTGCCACCACAGTGGGGACCCTTTTCTCGGGCCTCTTGTTCATGGAGCAAACTCCTTGCAATGAAAGGTACCAGCACCAGTACCCCTCAAAGTTCACTTCCCCAGGTGAAGTGGAGAAAGACTATATTTGGATCAGCCACATGGATCTGCAAGCTATGGCACTTACTACTTCCTAGCTCTGGGAGGCAAATCTCATCTTTCAAAAAACTAGGGTAAAACACTCATCTCCAAGGATGTTGGAGACTAAATGAAGTACCTGCACGTGTGATGGCCTCCTGATGACCCACAGAGCTGGTGGTCAATAAAGGCTGATCTTCCTTCCTTCCCATGAGCCCAAGCCTGAGCCTCACCCTCTCTCTCAGGAGTTCAGCCAGCTGCTAAATGGAAGGTGAGCATCAGGGCTCCTGCAAGCATCTGTCCAACTCAGCTGCAGGTACACAGTGTATGTTAAACAGTGTCATTACTGCATCTGCCTACTCTCCAACCCTTCATCCCATTCTTTTTTTTGCGCGCGCGCGCGTGTGCGTGTGTGTGTGTGTGTGTGTGTGTGTGTGTGTGCAGAGCAGGGGTACCAGGGCTTGAACCCAGGGGTGCTTTACCACTGAGCTACATCCCCAGCCCCTTTTCACTTTTTACTTTGAGGCAGGGTCTCACTAAGTTGCTGAGGATCTCACTAAATTTTGAGACTAGTCTGGAACTTGTGATCCTCCTGCCTCAGCCTCCCCAACTGCTGGGATTACAGGCATGTGCCATGGTGCACCCAGACCCCATCCCATTCTAATTCAACCCAAGTAGGGTAAGTATCCCCCATACTCGAGACCTTGGCCATCTCATGGAGTTTACATAGCAGAGGCCCTCATGCTGCATATCCAAGGACAGTCTATTTTGAGACACTTGTATGATATCAAATTACTCATTCAAAGTTAAGACCCAGCTGCACCCAACAGCTGCTACACACATGCTACATCGCTGCCAGGAAGCTGCCTGGTCCCAGTCACTACACTAGGTATCCAAAAGACAAATGGCAAAGAAGAAACATCCTTCCCTTTTCCTGTAGCTAGGGCTATCTTTGGAAAAGAGATAACAACTACCTCTTCAACTTAACCTCCTTCAACAAAAGGCAATGTTAGTGACAACAACCATGAGGACTGCCACAAACTGCTACAGAGATTAGAATAAAGGAGGAAACACTTGGGCTGGGGATTTAGCCAAGTGATAGAGCAGCACTTTCCTAACATGTGCAAAGCCCAGGGTTCAATCCCCAACACCATAAAAAAGAAAAAAGGAAATGCTTTAGCTGAGTAATGTGGCAGAAGGTCAGAGAAGTTGTACAAGAAAGATGTGGCATAATGTTTCCTGGCGTGGGAACCTGTCAGAAGAAAATTTTTGGGCCCATCCCATACCTGATGAAATCAGAAACTCTGGAGTAAGGCTGAGTAATCAGTGTTTAATGTGTCCTCCAGGTGACTCTGATGCTAGCGCAGGTTTGGAAACCACCTTAGCCTATAGGCCAGCCCTAGAAAGTATGACTTTGAAATTTTACAGAGAGGTGTCAATTAACTCAGGAAAAAAATGAAAAAACAAAAGCTGGGTTGTCAGAGCACTCCTAATTCATCACTTACAGTATGTTACAACAAGCATTTCATCCTGCACAACACAATTTAGCAAAGTTTAAACTTTAAATACACTAAGCCAGTAAGGAGAGGCAGGGAGACTGGGTGCCTGGATTTGAACCCAAGTTTCCCAATTTATCAGCTGTGTGAACCAAACAAATCTCTACACTCCCAACCCACTTTGTTAAGTAGAAGTATAAGTGAACCATTTCATAAGTTTACCCTGAGAAAAGGTGAGATCTTTATTATATACTTGAAGCACCAACCTGTCACCCAGTAGGGCATGCTCTACGAATGATGCTTCCTGTCTTCCTGCTGATGAAAGGAGAACTGGGATCATTTACAACAAGACTGAACTGGAGGCTCTGTCCTGAGTTTCTTTCCAGCACAGCACTGACAACACCTACACACTAGATACACAATGATCTGGAAACCAGAGTTCTTTCCAGAAGAAAGAACAGTAAGGTGTGCTAAGGTCGTTACGCATCATCTTATATCAACAAGCCCCTCCTTTTATAACCCTGTTAGCCAATCTTCAGGCTTCTACGAGGGCCCTGAGAAAGACAGGCTGGTACCAACGGCACCTACAGCTCTCTCTACAGTCCTTGGCAACACAGCAGTCCCCAGGCATCAGCAAGAGGTCAGAAGGAAGCTAGGCATGGTGGTGCATGCCTGTAATCCCAGCGACTCCAGAGGCTGAGGCAGGATTACAAGTTCAAAGACAACCTCAGCAACTTAGCAAGGCCCTACCTCTAAATAAAATATAAAAAGGTCTGGAGATATGGCTCAGTGGTTAAGCACCCCTGGGTTCAATACCCAATACCAAAGAAAGAAAGAAGATAAAGAACATGACTAGAGAGCGAAGAAGCAAGTCTCTGGAGTTAGCCAGCACGAGGGTATCCAAGGAACTACTCAAATAGATTTGGCCTTGCAGTTGAAGGCTCCTGTTCTTAAGCAGGTAATAAAAGAAAACTGCAACTGTTAAGAAGGAAAATTAGAGGGCTGGGGTTGTGACTCAGCAGTGGAGTGCTCGCTTAGCATGCGCTCACCCCGGGTTCGATCCTCAGCACCACGTACAAATAAACGCATTGTGTACAACTGAAGCAAATAAATAAATAAAATATTTTTTAAAAAAGAAGGAAAATTAGAGAATCATGCTTTTAAATTATCTCAGATTTTCTTCAAATATCCAAAACTTTTTTCTTTTTTTTGGTACTGGGGATTGAATCCAGGGGCACTCAGTTACCACTGAGCTATATTCCAGCCCTTTTTATTTTGAGACAGGGTCTCACTAAGTTTTTGAGTCTGGCCTTGAATTTGTGATTCTTCTACCTTATCTCCTGAGTATCTAGGATTACAGGCATGTGCCACTGTGCCGAGCTGAACATTATTTTGAGATAGTGTACTAGTGACATGAACAAATCTGGCAAATCACCAAGTCAGGGCCAGCCTGGACTTTTTTTTTTTTTTTTTTTTTTGTACTGGGGATTGAACTCAGGGGTACTTGACCACTGGGCCACATCCCCAGCCCTTTTTTTGTATTTTATTAGAGACAGGGTCTCACTGAGTTGCTAAGTGCCTCGCCATTGCTGGCAGCGAGCGCCCCCCGCGCCCGGCTGGCTTTGAGGCTGGCTTTGAAACTCGCGATCCTCCTTGTTGGGCAAGCACAAGGCTGCCTCAGCCTCCCAAGTGCCCAAGACACTGGGATTACAGGTCCTGTGAAAAGTGCGCCCCCCGCGCCCGGCTTGGACTTTTTTATTTTATTGGCTAAACACCCCCCAGAATTAGAGCTCTCCACTCATCAGCTATAATAAGCTCAAGTACCCACTGCATAAAAAGGCGCTAGGGATGTAGCTCAGTGGTAAAGTGCTTGTTGGGCAAGCACAAGGCTCTGGATTCAATATTCAATCCCCAGTACTGCAAACACAACAAAACAAAAGAAGTGTTGTGCCCACTGCGTAAAAAGCCCAGAGTTCAAGGGCTCCTTAGCAGTTAAGGTCAGGAAAACTATTGTCCCAAGACACTGGCCCACTAAATCCAGGGCAACCCAGAAACATACCAGCAGGCTAAGATGCAGAGTCCTGTGAAAAGGATAATAGGGATGGGGTAGGATGCACAGAGCAGCCCATGGTTGTAGAAGGCCTGAGATATCTTCTCACGCAGCCTTTCAGTCAGGGTCATCCTCAGCTGAAGTCACCTTGCTGCCATCCCGGAAAGTGACCATGGATCAGCCTGGCAGACGCTGGAAACCACTGACAATGGAAACCATCTGCAGAAACCTAGGCAGAAGAGAGAAAAGCCAATTAACAAAGAGTACTTGGCTCTGCACACCAGGGCTGAGGCAGGTAGAAGTTATGTGGCTGGGGAATGGTTTCAAGATGCCTATATGAAAGGTCTGGGACTTGGGTCCCAACACATACACATACACACACACTCCCATAGTAATCTCTCCAACATCTCTGAGCCACTCTCTAATCGGTGTAACCCAAGAAGCCAAAGAACTTCCCCTCTAGTTCTGCTTATAAACTCTGTTCTCTTTTAGCTATTTCTAAAAGGCCACTCCCGAGAGAGCATTTTTTACATGTGGCACAGAAAAGCACACCTGGGTAACAGACATCACCTTCAGCTGCTCTCTGCTAAACAGGCATTTGGCGCATCGTCCTGTGCCCCTCTGTGCACAAGCCAGCTTGAGAGAAATACTTGGACAAAACCTTTGCAACAGGGGCTGGGGTTGTGGCTCAGCGGTAGAGCGCTTGCCTAGCACATGCATGGCCCGGGTTCGATCCTCAGCACCACATACAGATAAACGCATCTGTGTACAACTAAAAGCAAATAAATAAATATTAAAAAAAAAAAACCAACTTTGTAACAGGATGCCACCTCCCCCCCAAAAAAACACATTCTTACACAAACAACAATTACTGATAAAGAATGTTCATAGCCGGGCGCGGTGGCGCACGCCTGTAATCCCAGCACTTTGGGAGGCTGAGGCAGGAGGATCACGAGTTCAAAGCCAGCCTCAGCAATGGCGAGGCACTTAGCAACTCAGTGAGACCCTGTCTCTAATAAAAAAAAAAAGGGCTGGGGATGTGACCCAGTGGTCGAGTGCCACTGAGTTCAATCCCCAGTACCAAAAAAAAAAAAAAAAAAAAAAAAAAAAAAAAAGAATGTTCATAAAAATACCCAAAAGCTTAGGCCCCTTGAGTAAGAGTCACCAGACTAATGCAGTCTGTAACAGCATTAGGTGCAGCCTCTGCTCCTGGTCCTGCAGCTAGCTGTTCCTGGAAGCATGAGGACAGAGGCCTCTCCTGCTCCTGCCTGCCCAGTAGCTGCCCCCTTTTATGAGGAACACAAACCCTCTGTGGCTCAGGAGAACCCACTCCCCCCACAGTATTTGGCCATCAGGCAAGGTGCCCCTCCCAGACTCAAGCCGCATTAGCTGGGCCTCTCTCACTGGACTTTGACTTCTGAGCATAAAAGAGGAGGAACTGGGTATTGGTGATGCTTATTCATCCCCAAAGATGTTCCTGCACCCAAGATCCCCAGGCTGTTTTGGCTCCAGTCCTTTCTGAAGACTGGCTCATCAACTTTTCTTTCCAGTCTGTACGCCATCCCATATCCTCCTTTCTCCTGTGTTAGCCAAAGTTCATTTCTGTTGCTTGCAAACAAAGACCCTTAAACAAAAAACAAACAAAAAATCAAATAGAAAACTCTATTAGAAGGCCCAAGACTTAGAATGCTCTTTCTTTTTTTTTTTTTTTTAATATTTATTTATTTACTTTAGTTGTACACAATGCAATGCATTTATGTTTACGTGGTGCTGAGGATCGAACCCGGGCCGCGCACATGGGAGGCGAGCGCTCTGCCACTGAGCCGCAACCCCAGCCCTTAGAATGCTCTTTCTGAGCTCTCTAATGGAATTCATGTTTAAATCCACTTCTCCGTTCCATGTCACTGTTTCTTTGGTCTGTGCTCTGGGGAACCTGTCCAGACATGTGTCTTGGCTTGATTAGGCTCCCTGGTAAAAACCCAGGCTAAAAAGATGACTCCTCAAAAGTGTCAAGACCAAAATGAGAAGGAGTCATACCACAACTAATTCACAAACTAAAAGGAATAGTTGTCGCTCCTTCCACCTTCCAGGAAGCACCAGCCTTGAGTGTACATGTGATTTCCAGGCCAGTATTTCCAAGGAAATACTAAGAACTCTCTGTGGACCCATTCTATAGGCAATGGATACAGAAGGCAGCAGGTGAGAGTTGCTGGTCTGAGCTGCAAAGGTGCTCAACAGCTCCACCATTCACATGGCTCATCCAAACATGAAGAGCAAAGAAGTCTCAAGCAGAGAACCCACTATTTTGTTTAACACACAGCACACACAAGGACTCTGAGGAAGCAACTAGCTGCTCCTGCCCAGCAAACCCTTCCTTCTGCCCCTAAGAGGAAAACAAGCACAAAGGAGGTGTGCAGCTACAGAAAGACTCTGGGGTTTCCTGAAGACAGGCAGCCACAAGCCAGCTGCAATTTCAAACTTTGGTCCTTGAGAAGCCCCACAGCTCTCCCCTTAAATGTTTCCCAAGACTAGGCCTAGGCCCTCCAGGAAATCCTGAACCTACTGCCCTAATCCCCTTCCCAGGCCTTTCCTGCACACACATCAGCAACAAAGGAGAGGGGAGACTACCTCTGTAGTTCAGCTCTCACACTTAGAACTATTAATATGAGGTAAAAGCTATCAAATTAACTAACATCCTGTAGCCAATACAAATCTTTCTAACTTCCACTGATCTTTACTACTTACACTAATTATTAATTTTCACAGCATATGGAAAACAAAGAAATCTAAATTCTAGTTCATTACACAGCCCACCTACCTGAACCCAGCAAGAGGAGACTTGACTCATCTCTACTCCACAGCTTAAATTTTAATGCAAAGGGCGCACGCCTGGAATCCCAGCACTTGGGAGGCTGAGGCACTTAGCAACTCAGTGAGACCCTGTCTCTAATAAAATTCAAAAGAGGGCTGGGGATATGGCCCAGTGGTCAAGTACCCCTGGAGTTCAATCCCCGGTACAAAAAAAAAATAATAATAAAATAATGCAAAGCTACTCCAAAGCAAAATTTATACAACCGGAGCCAAAAATCTATTCTTACATTGCCCGACACTTACAGGTTGCTTCAGATCAGAATCTACAACTCTGCTTCCCAAATCTAAAGACAATCTTGCCCTGGAGGCCTGAATGGACCTTATTATATAAACTTATAAGCAATCCTATCTTTGTGGAAGACCCACTGTAAGCAAAAACAAGCTGAACACTGAGGCAGGAGGATCACAAGTTGAAGCCAGCCTCAGCAATTTAGTAAGACCCTATCTCAAAGTAAAAAATGAAAGGACTGGGGATGCAGTTCAGTGGTAGAACTACCATGGGTTCGATCCCCAGCACCACAAGGAAGAAAAAAAATTTTTTTAAGAGGATAAGGTTATCAAAAAAGTGACAGCCAGGCCAGGATTGGGAGTTATATAGCCCAGTAGTACAGAGTGTGCTTAGCATATGCAAGGAAGGCCCTGAGTTTAATATCTAGCAAACAAAAAATTAATGAAAAGAATTCCCTCTGTGCTCTTGGGACCACAGTTCTTCTTGTATCCACTGCCTATTAAAGAAGCCCTCTCTCCCCCAGCTGCCAATGTCACTGCTGCCTCTACTACTACAGAACTGCATGGCAACCAGGACAAGAGAAAGTGGGAGAAGACAAAGCAAATAATAAACAAGAAATTCCTTCCTCTACACCCACTCCTGATCCATGGGATCCCCTCTCCTGTACCTCAGATTAGAAAGAGAAGGCTCCAGGTTTGGGTTGCCTTTAAGTCCATCCAGGATGGAACACAGCGTACAGTGGGGGAAAACAGGAAACTCACCACAGTTCAGTGATACTTCAAGTTCTAGTTTCCTTCCCCAGTCCATCTGCTACCATTTATCTTTTGGGGTATTCAAATACCTAATCCATGCATTCTATCCAGGGATTTTGGCTGCACTCTTTCAGAAAGAAATGGTAGAGTATATTTACTCCATCTTGATCAGAATCCTTTTTTTTTTTTTGTGGTGCTGGGGATTGAACCCAGAGCCTTGCGCCTGCAAGGTAATCACTCTACCAACTGAGCTATATCTCCAGCCCAGAATCCTTACTTTTTTTAACATAAAAATCTTCAAAATTTTCAGGATTCTTTGCCATTAAAGAAACTTTCCACAATGTGGCTGTCAGTATCTTTCTTTCAATTACATCATCATTTCATTGTGAGGAGCAGGTAGTGCTTTACTGTGTCTAACGAGTTTTCTACACAGGGAACGTATTATCTTTTTAAAAATTGTTTGAGGTGCTAAGGATGGAACCAGTGTCTCAAGCATGCTAAGCAAGTGTTACACCACTGAGATACATTCCCAGCCCATCTACTACTTTTATAATTAGAAAAAATAAAGACTACAGGCAAGAAATACACAAAAAGAGAACAGAAGAAAATGTTAGTAGTGGTTGCTGATCTTCATGGGGTATGATTACATAAAGAAAATTTTCATTAATTCTCTATACTTTTACTTTTTTTACTATGAGTACTGATTTTTTAATTTCAGGTAAACTTTTAAAATTTAAAATATCACAGAAAGGCATACAAACTATAAACCTATAGCTCCATGAATTACCACAAAGTAAATATCCATGTAACTTAAATATCCTCCACATTAAAAAACACAGTATTAGCCGGGCGCGCAAATAAATAAAAATATTTAAAAAAAAAAAAAAAAAAAAAAACACAGTGGCGCACGCCTGTAATCCCAGCACTTTGGGAGGCTGAGGCAGGAGGATCGCGAGTTCAAAGCCAGCCTCAGCAATGGCGAGGCACTTAGTAACTCAGTGAGACCCTGTCTCTAATAAAAATACAAAAAGGGCCGGGGATGTGGCCCAGTGGTCGAGTGCCCCTGAGTTCAATCCCCGGTACCAAAAAAAAAAAAAAAAAAAAAAAAACCACAGTATTACCCCAGAAGCCCCCTTTATGAGCCCCAATACTGATGCTTCAATTATGAAAGTAACCAATGTATATCTTTGTACTACAATATTACTGGAATACATTTCATTGTGTTGATCTTCTCTTGCCACCTTACAAGCCTCACAGATCCCCTCTTATCCTCCTTCAATCCGCCTGTCTCAGAAGTCAGAGTGGACACAGATTCTTTTTTATTTTCTCTGTGTGTGTGCCTGTGTTAGTGTTACTGGGGAATGAACCCAAGGGTGCTCTACACTGAGCTACATCCCCCACTGTTTTTATTTTTATAGACAGGGTCTTGCTAAATTGCCCAGTCTGGGCTCTTCCCACCCCAGTCTCCTGAGTAGCTGTGATCACAGGCATTTGCCACTGTACTCTGATTCCATCAATGTCCTGGGCCAGATACCCTCTGTACTTAGTACAAAAGCCCAAATGCGGGCTGGGGTTGTGGCTCAGTGACAGAGCGCTTGCCTAGCACATGTGCGGCCCAGATTCGATCCTCAGCACCACGTAAAAATAAACGCATTGTGGGCTGGGGTTGTGGCTCAGCGGCAGAGCGCTCGCCTCGCACGTGCGCGGCCCGGGTTCGATCCTCAGCACCAGGTAAACATAAATGCATTGCATTGTGTACAACTAAAGTAAATAAATAAATATTTTTAAAAAAATAAACGCATTGTGTACAACTAAAGCAAATAAATAAATATTAAAAAAAAAAAAAAAAAAAAACAAATGCCTGCCCCTCCTCCAAAAGCTCTGCACAACCTGCTCTGGTCCTCCCCAGTTTCACCTTGTGTCACCTCCATGTCCCCTGCTATCTTCCAATGCCTCGTGTGTGCCAGCCTTATTTCCATCTCAAGGCCTTGGCACATATTGTTCCCTTCTCTATTCCCTTTTCTCTTTATTGGCTGGCTCCTTTTCATCCTTCAGGTCTCAGGTGAAATGTCACTTCTACAAAAATACCTCCCCAGACAATATGTTACCAGTAGTTTCCTTTACTGTCCCACACAGAGCCTATTTCTTCTCTTTCAGAGCATTAAGAACTCTAATTGTATGAGTGGTTTGTTCCATGGTTTATTATCTGTCCTCTGTCAAGACTATAAGCAAATTCCCTGTTCATGACTGTACATCAGGGCCCTGAAAAAACTTGCTGAAACCAGGTGCGGTGGCGCACACCTGTAATCCCAGCACTTGGGAGGCTAAGGCAGGAGGATTGCGAGTTCAAAGCCAGCCTCAGCAATGGTGAGGCACTTAGCAACTCAGTGAGACCCTGTCTCTAATAAAATACAAAAAAAAGGGGCTGGGATTGTGGCTCAGCGGTAGAGCACTCGCCTGGCATGTGCGCAGCCCGGGTTCAATTCTCAGCACCATGTAAAACTAAAACCACATTGTGTACAACTAAAGCAAATAAATAAATATTAAAAAATAATAATAATAATACAAAAAAAAGGGCTGGGGATGTAGCCCTGTGGTCAAGTGCCCCTGAGTTCAATACTGGTACAAAAAAAAAAAAAAAAAAACTTGCTGAATAAGTAATGAGCAAATCAACCAACCAGAGTCAGATACCAATTAGCAGGACAGTGCTCACCACACACCTTGCTGTCAGCTTCTGAGAGGTGTTCTCAGAGAATGATAGGTAATAATCCCCTTTCTCTAAATGAAGTCTTTTTAAATAAGAAGCACTTCATCTATCCTGTTCTTCACCACTGTCCCAATGTAAACCACCCCCCTTTTCTTTCACCCTTCCCTCTTCCAAGGTGGTTTTCAGAGTGTGGTCCCCAAACCAGCAGCAATAACACACGCGGAAGCTTATTAGAAATGCAAATTATTGGGATGAAGATGTAGCTCAGTGATAGAGTGCTTGCCTATCATGCAGAAGGCCCTGCACTCATTTCCCAATACCAAAAAAAGGGGGAATTATTGGGCCTACCTACCTTAAATCCAATGGACTGACGGTCCGGGATGAGGCCCAGCAATCTATGTTTAAACATGTCCTCTGAGAACCACTGCCTTACCAAATCCCAGAATCCAAGAATTGCCAAATTAAGTCAAACCTATGATGCCCACATATTTTAACATATGTTAAACTCGACTAGTGGCAAGCAGGGCAGGATCCCCATAATCTTTAGCCAGTGCGATTGTAAGAAGTCTCCTGTGTGATTTTGCTACCTGCATTTGCACCTCATCTCTGGTTCATCTTTCAACACTGCCAGTAGGGACAGCTGCCAAATATAAACATCTGCTTGTGTCAGTCACCCTTTGCACAAAAGCCTTTAATGGTTCTCTAGTGACTGCATATTCAAGGGCACATTTCTTTGTTTGTTATACAGGTACACTCAAAATGTACTGAAAACTTTCCAGCTTTCTTCATTTATCAAATAAAAATAACTTGCAGGGCTGGGATTGTGGCTCAGCGGTAGAGCGCTTGCCTAGCACGTGCGCGGCCTGGGTTCGCTCCTCAGCACCACGTAAAGACAACACGTACAAATAACGCGTTAAATAAAAAAAAAAAAAAAAAAAAACGCATTGTGAGGGGCTGGGGTTGTGGCTCAGCGGCAGAGCGCTCGCCTCGCACGTGCGCGGCCCGGGTTCGATCCTCAGCACCACGTAAACATAAATGCATTGCATTGTGTACACCTAAAGCAAATAAAATAAATATTAAAAAAAAAAAAAAAAAAAAAACGCATTGTGAGCCGGGCGCGGTGGCGCACGCCTGTAATCCCAGCACTTTGGGAGGCTGAGGCAGGAGGATCGCGAATTCAAAGCCAGCCTCAGCAATGGCGAGGCACTTAGCAACTCAGTGAGACCCTGTCTCTAAATAAAATACAAAAAAGGGCTGGGAGCCGGGCATGGTGGCGCACGCCTGTAATCCCAGCACTTTGGGAGGCTGAGGCAGGAGGATCTCGAGTTCAAAGCCAGCCTCAGCAATGGCAAGGCACTTAGCAACTCAGTGAGACCCTGTCTCTAATAAGATACAAAAAAGGGCTGGGGATGTGGCCCAGTGGACGAGTGCCCCTGAGTTCAATCCCTGGTACCACAAAAAAAAAAAAAAAAAAAAAAGAAAAGAAAAAAAAAAAACGCATTGTGTACAACTAAAGCAAATAAATAAATATTTTTTAAAAAATTAAAAAAAATAACTTGCATTTATATACCAATGTGCTAGGCTCTGGGCTAAGACTTTTGACTACACGTCTCCATAAAACTTAAAAAAAAAAAAAAAAAAAAGAAGGTACTTCTGAAAAAGGGGTTTGTAACAAAGATTGTGAGTCTCAAAGGAAATACCCATGAACCACTGAGATGCAAAAAGCACTCAGGAACAACCACAACTCCTGAGCAACAGGCCCTTGGCCAAGGCCCTTGGCCAATGCCCTTGTAAAATGAGGAAAATGCGCAAGCAGAGGGAACACTGGAGAGAAACTACAACTCCACCCTGCCTCCACTTCTAATCCAACCCCTTGTCCAATCCTCTACAAATTTTTTAAATATCTTTCTTTCTTTCTTTATATGTGGTGCTGAAGATGGAACCCAGTGCCTCAAACATAGGAGGCAGGCGTTCTACCACTGAACTATACCCCCAACTCCAAGGGGTGGCTGTCTCTCCCTCTGGAGACAGCTCGCATTCTCCTTTGATGGTAATATCTACTTTTCTAAATATACCTGTCTATGCCTTCGAATGGCACATGCTGAAATTCTTCTCCGACTCAAATGCCAAGAACCCCAATGGTCTGAGTCAAGTTCCCCTTTCTCTCTGGGAACCCCTCAGACCTTTCCTTGGAGACATGACACTTCTAGAGCTGGGTGCAGTGGTGCACGCCTGTGTATCCAGATACTCAGGAAGTACTGATAAGTAAATAAATAAATGCCAATAACCCAACTGAGAACAAAAAAAATTTTTATGACAAAACCATCCTAAGTAAAAAAGACAGCTATAATTTATATCACTAACAAGATGCTGGTTCCCTTATATATATATAAAGAAATTTTTGCAAAATCAATTGAAAAAAATAAGAACAGCTTTTCCACTGAAAATAAAATATAAATAGTCCTTCAATCTTACTGCAACCAGACAGATATAAATTAAAACTCCCGCTGGGATAATATGAGCATTCATTCTACTACTCTTTCAATCTTTCTGCAGGTTAAACCAAAAGGTATGAGGGTATGAGGGTGTATGAAATCTACAAAGAGAAACTATTTTTCACTTGTCAAATTGTTAAGATCAAACTATGTGGTATCATAGTGTAGGTGAGGGTGTGGATAAAGAGGCACTATCACACGCTGCTTAGGAACATATGTGAATAAAACTGCTGTGGAGGTTTATTTGGTAAGAGCTATCAAAATTACAAAAACACATATTCACCAACCCAGCTCTCCTGGCTCTGATAACTGATGGGCAGATGCATTTGGCCATGGGTGGACTGATGCCACAGGAAGTCACTCATGCCAGCACAGGTTAAAACTGGTTATAGTTTCATCAGCAGAGCTCTAGCTAAATAAATTTAGGTACATCCTGACAATGAAATATTATTCAGTTGTAAAAGAAAACGAGGAAGCTCTTGTGCATTTTTGTTTTGGTTTGGTTTTGGCTTTTTGGCACTGAGGATGGAACCCAGGACCTTGTGCATGCTAGGCAAGTGCTCTACCACGAGCTATATGCCCAGCCCAGCTCAGCTCTCAGGTACTGACAATGGACAATCACAAAGATACATTCAGGGGGGGGAAAAAGGGCATATAGTGTGCTACTTTCAAATTAAAAAAAGAAAAGAGTTCTCTGTGTATTTGTATATGCACAAAACACTCCTGTATGGACACCTGAGAATAGGTAACAGCCACCTCTGGGAAAAGATCTGGTAGCCAGTGGCAGGGTGGAAGGGAAACTTTCCCACGTATACTCTATTGTACCCTTTCAATTTTGTGTCATGTGAATGAATTCCTGTATTAAAAAGTTAAAATTGTTTTTAAAAAGATGAGCAAGCAAAAGGAACAAGAAAAAAAAAAAAATGAACAAAGCTTTCCTGTAAGAAGCAGCAGCCCTCTTTGAGCTTCTGCAGCTGTATTTCCATCACACAGTGTTCCTGTGGACTCTCTGGCCTCCTCTTACTGATTGTAGTCTCCCTCAGGAAAAGGTCATAGTTGAATCACCTTGTGTTCCGTAGAGCACCCAGGGCTTGCCTGGAGCAGGGTGGAAAGTCACTGCGGATCCATTCACTATGCTAAACTAGTCCACTGGTGCAAACAATTCCTCTCTTCAGGGGAGTTTTTCTGAAAGTTGTTTTGCAAAGTGGACTAATGCTCAGGGCAGGAAACTTTGCTTCTCTAAGCATCAAAATTAGCCACGTAAGCTGGAAGAATTTTCAGATCAACTTAATAGTACCAAAAAAAAAAAAAAAAAAGGAATTTCAGTTAATCAACGAAAGCTGATTTCAGACAATTCGAAGCACAAATACATACAAGAGGATGACTATTGCCACATTTTAGAATAATTGTTGGGATGGCACAGAAACATCCAGATTGAACGAAGTCTTAATTACATTTATTGGTTATAATGACTGTCATAAATAACCATGCACATAATGCCAACTCCCTTCACAAATGAACATCAAATATATTAAAGATTTTCTTCCAAAATGCCACTGACCTACATTTTTACTCCCTCTTGACCTAGTCAGGAAAGACTAACAAAGGGATAACTGATTGCTGCTAGGAATGTGAGCAAAGAATCTACTTTAAAGCTAGAAATAATCCAGCAGCCCATGGGGGTGGCCCTTATGGGTCTCATTACACAAGATAAGACCCTTGGCCCAGGGAGACAGTGTCCTCAGCCTTGGCCCCAACAGGTGCCAGCAGGAGGAAGGCCAGGCCCAGCCTCCTGCTGCCAGCCACACATGGTTGGAGGCTCCTTGCCTGACTTCCTGTCAGGAGCGTGTTCTGCTGGAAGGCACAAGGCTCTTGACAATTTTCACAATCTTATCCCAAAAATGGAAGGTGTGATGAATCGGTTTTATTGCTACTTCAAGAGCTCTTAATAGAAATGCTGCATGGAAGATGGTTCCAATCCAAACAGAGTGCAGAGAGCTGTCTGTGAGGGAAGCGTGACACAGAAGAGAGCCAGGAAATGAGATTCACCCAGGCCCTTTTACTTGGGGACAGTCTGGAAATCCTCAGAGCTCTCCCCAGCATGCCAGCTGCAGACTTCACTGACCCCTTCCAACAACTCTCCTGCAGCCCCTCCACATCCACCTGCCACCAAGGGTCTCTTGTCCCCATTATCTCCCACACTGTTCATCAATGGGCCCAGACCAGGCCCCAAGATTCATCCCACACTCTTGAAGGCAAAGGGGAGTGTGCTGGGCTCAAACACCTTCTAACCACTGTGGTCCCTGTCAAGTCACAATGTGTGAAGCCTCAAAGATAAACTGAAATCACATTTATATGATACTCATTCCCAAATAGTTGGTCAGTCTAAAAAATGGAGTTTTTATTTCTGTCTCAAATTGCAAGGCCTGCTAACGTTTTAAATGCTTTTTTCTTTATCTTTCTGTTTTAAGTTCTGGGGATTGAACTCAGGTGCACTTGATCACTGAGCCACATCCCCAGCCCTATTTTATATTTTTATATTTTTTATTTAGAGACCAGGTCTCACTGACTTGCTTAGTGCCTTGCTTTTGCTGAGGCGGTTTTGAACTCTCGAGCCTACTGTCTCAGCCTCCACAGCCGCTGGGATTATAGGCATGTAAATGCTTTTTTTTTTTCTTTTTCTTATCCATAGTCTGATATTAAGTAACATTTTCAAGCTATGGAGAGTTATGGATTATGATATGCTCTGGGACCACAAAATTCTCCCAAATGTTCAGTCACTTCCCAGACTATAAGTGCCATCTTTCAGACAGGTAGTAGGCAAAAGGGAATAGGAAGTTACAAAATTTCAGAGATGAGAGAGATGAGATCACCTCACACAAAATCCTGTTTTTCAGATAAAGAAACTAAGGCTTAGGGAGATTATGCCATACAACCCAGGTCACAGTGTGTGACAATGGTCAGCACTGGTTCCAACTCCTAGCTAAGGAACACTCCCATGGTGAACAGCAGTGGAGTGTGCCTGTAATCCCAGTATTTCAGGAGGCTGAGGGAGGGGGAATCTCAAGTTCGAGGGCAGCCCCAGCAACTTAGCAAGACCGTGTCTCAAAATTTTAAAAATTTCAAAAAGGACTGTGGTAAAGCACTCCGGGATTTAATCTCCAGTACCAAAAAAGAAAAGAAAGTTGATTGCACAATACCTCTCAAAAAAAATACTTCACTTTAACCAATATGAGCAGTCTACCATTTAGTTTGAAGGTTTATCTTACTATAATCAGTGACAAAGTAATGTCCAGTAAATGCATATATACAGGCATATTCACCATGCCTGGCCAAAATCCTGTTCTTTTCAGTTATCTCAGTTAATTTCACTGCTATCTATGTGTGTGTGTGTGTGTATATATATATATATATATATATATATATATATAATATATATACACATATAAAATTACAATTTTAACCATTTTTTAAGTATGCAGTTCAGCAGCATTAGGTACAACCCCACCGTTGTGCACCCATCACCACTATACACCTTTTCCATTTTCCCAAACTGTACCTTTTGTCTTAACTGAAAATTTAACTTTGTGTCTTATAATAATAAGTTTTTACCATGTAACTTGTCAAAGTTTTTCCTGTTAGACAGTATCTGGTAACCTCTGCTCTCTAGGCTACTGAGAATACAAGAAAGCCTCCATTCTTTCAATCTATGAACTGCAAAATCCCCTTAGTAGACTGAGTCATGACTCTCAGGATCAAACACCAGCACAGGCAGTCACTGAAAGGACTGACAGTATCCCAAAACTGTGCAACATTCTATGTCCTGGCCTTCAATTTCATCATGTCCCCCTGTGTGCTCCCTGCTTCTTAGCCTCCTTTGCTACTTCCTTGGAGACTGTTCCTGGCTGGCTTCCTCATCTGCCCCTTCTCCCCAGAGCTTCACAACCAGCCTGCTGGCTCAAGTCTCCTTGTTTGCTGACGACTCTCAGACATGCATCTAAAGCCTCTTCTCCAAGCGCCTCCCTCAAACTCCCATTTCTACTTGGCATCTCCACTCAGATGTCTAATAAGCATCTCAAATCTAGTGAGACCGAAACAGAACTCTTGATTTCCCCCCAAAATCCTATGGGTCTTTTTGTTGTTGTTTGTTTGGTTTTTGGTATGGGGACTGAACCCAGGGATGCTTAAGCCCTGAGTCACATCCTTAGCCCATTTTAAATATTATTTCGAGACAGGGTCTTGCTAAGTTGCTCAAAGCCTCACTAAGTTGCTAAGGCTGGTTTTAAACTCTGGATACTTTAGCCTCAGCCTCCCAAGCCACTAGGATCACAGGCATGCATCACCATGCCTGGCCAAAATCCTGTTCTTTTCAGTTATCTCAGTTAATTACACTGCTAGCCACCCTATTTATTGCTCAGGCCAAAAATTTAGGAAGCAACCTAGAAAAGAGCCCACATCTGAATCTGCTGCTTGTAACAGATACACCTCCCAGCTAGATCCCAATCGGATCACACACCATCAGCTCCCTGGCTTCTGCCTCATGGGTCATGGGGGACAGGAGTACCGACCTCCACACTCCTGCCTCACACCATCCTCCATACATCTTTCTAAAGTACAAATCACTGATGTCACTACGCTGCTTAAAATACTGCCATGTTGACCATTACACTTAGTAAAATCAAAACTTACTATAAGGCTAAAATCCCTACAAAATCTGGGCCTTATCTACTTCTCAGACCCTCCCTCCTCCACCTTCCTCCAGACTCCGACAGTAGGAAGGACTGTCATGCTTGAGTCCCACCTCTGGGTTTCTGTACTGCCTACCCTGCTGGGAAAGCTGTCCCCCAGATCTTTACATACTGCCACCATCTCACCCCTGTCTCAGAAAGACCTGTCCCAACTCAAACTAAAACGTCCCCCTCTACCTTGCCAGTCTAACTCTACCCCACTTACAACCACAGCAAACACTCATATAGCTTCCAGTGTACAGCCCCTGAGCTAGGTGCTTTCGCCAACTTTCTGCTTTCCGCAGCACTTTCCATTGAAATTTTATTTATTTATTCCATGTATCAACCCATTCCCCTATGATATATGCTTGTTGAAAGCAGGGATTCAGACAGCCCTGTTCAGTGCTGAATTTCCACATAGGAGGAACTCAATAATTATCTGTTGACTCACTGAGTTTTATAAAAAGTGGATATTAAAAATTCATCTCAGATGACAAAGTGAGACTTATTCCCAGAATGCAAGGAAAGTTCAACAAACGAGTATCAAGTAATGTAATATACGACATTAACAGAAGGAAAAAAAACACAACAATATTTTCAATTGGTGCAGAAAAAGTACTTGAGGGCTTGGGATGTGGCTCAGTAGTATTGAGCTTGCCTGGCATGCCTGAGGCCCTGGGTTCAATACCCAGCACTGCAAATAAATAAATAAATAAATAATTCTCTCAGCAGGGCATGGTGGCATACACCTGAAATCCCAGAGATTCAAGAAGCTGGCTTTGTACTCCCAATCCTCTTGTCTTAGCCTCCTGAGCCACTAGGATTATATGCATGCACCAACATGACCAATCCTCAACACTCTTTTTTTTTTTTTTTTAGTTGTTCATGGACTTTTATTCATTTATTTATATGCAGTCCTGAGAATTGAACCCAGTGCCTCCACATGCTAGGCAAGCGCTCTACCAATGAGCCACAACCCCAGCCCTCAACACCCTTTCTTGATAAAAACACTAAATAGAAATAGAAGAAAATCTCCACATGATAAAGTCTATATATGAAAAATTTACAGCTAACATCACATTCTATGGTAGAAGATCAAAAACAAAATAAGAATGCCCATTTAAAAAACAAAATATATGTATATATGTGTGTGTGTGTGTGTGTATTTTTTTTTAGTTGTAGATGGACACAATACCTTTATTTTGTTTTATTTTTTGTTTTTTTTTTTTTTTTTGGTACCGGGGATTGAACTCAGGGGCACTTGACCACTGGGTCACATCCCCAGCCCTTTTTTGTATTTTATTTAGAGACAGTGTCTCACTGAGTTGCTAAGTGCCTCGCCATTGCTGAGCCTGGCTTTGAACTCGCGATCCTCCTGCCTCAGCCTCCCAAAGTTCTGGGATTTCAGGCGTGCGCGCACCGCGCCCGGCATTTTGTTTTCTTTTTATGTGGTGACGGGGATTGAACCCAGTGCCTCATGTATGCTAGGCAAGTACTCTACCACTGAGCCACAATCCTGGCTCTTAATATTTAATTTTTTTTAGTTGTAGTTGGACAATACCTCTATTTATTTATTTTTATGTGGTGCTGAGGATCGAATCCAGGGCTTCGCACATGCTAGGTGAGTGCGCTATCACTGAGCCACAACCCCAGCCCCAAGGATGCCCTTTATTGCCACTTTTATTTAATACTGTATTGAAATTCTAGCCAGCTGGGCACAGAAGCATAACCTGTAATCCTAGCAACTCCAGAGAAGAAGGCAGGAAGACTGCCAGCCTGGGGAATTTAGTGACACTCTGTCTCAAAATAAAATATAAAAAGAGTTAGGATGCTGAGTGTGGTGGCACACACCTATAACCCCAGCAGCTCGGGAGGCTGAGGAAGGAGGATTTTGAGTTCAAAGATAGCCTCAGCAACTTATCAAGGCCCTAAGCAACACAGTAAGACCTTGTCTTAAAATAAAATATAAAAAAGGGCTGAGGATGTCGCTCAGTGGTTAAGCGCCCCTGGGTTCAATCCCCAGTCCTGGGGGGTGGGGGTGGGGGTGGGGGACAATTCTAGTCAGAGCAATGAGTCAAGCACCTTCTTTCTCCCATTCTAATCTCCCCCTTCTCATAGACATCAAAATTGGAAAGGAAGTAAAATTATTTGTTTCAGATGACAGACTCCTATATGTAGAAAACCCTAAAAATTACACACAGGGGCTGGAATTGTGGCTCAGCGGTAGAGCGCTCGCCTCGCGCATGTGCGGCCCGGATTCGATTCTCAGCACCACATAAACATAAATGCATTGCACTGTGTACAACTAAAGCAAATAAATAAATATTTTAAAAAATTACACACAGCTATAAAATTAATGTATCGGTTGCAGGATACAAAATGAACATGCAAAAGACAGATGCATATCTATACATAAACAATGAATACCTAAAAAGAAATTAAAAAACATTACATTCACAATAGTATCAAAAAGAAAAAATAGAAATAAATTAAACAGGGGAGGGGGCAAAAGATAAAGTGAAACTACAAGACATTGCTGAAAGAAACTAAAGACAGGGGCTGGGATTGTGGCTCAGCGGTGGAGCGCTCGCCTAGCGCGTGCGCGGCCCGGGTTCGATCCTCAGCACCACATACAAATAAACCCATTTAAAACCCATTGTGTACAACTAAAGCAAATAAATAAATATTTTAAAAAAAAATCTTTAAAAAAACACAAAAGAAACTAAAGACATAAATGGAAAGAAAGCCTGTATTCATGAATTTGAAGAATACACTTAAGACAACACACCACCCAATGCAACCCACAGGTTTAATGTAACTGCTTTTAACATACCAACAGAATTTTTTGCAGAAACAGAGAAGCCCATTCTAAAACTCAAATGGAATTTCAAGGGGACCTAAAGAGTCAAAACAATTTTGAAAATGAAGAACTAAATTGAAGGACTTACACTTCCTGATTTCAAAACTTACTACTAAGGAACCGTAATTAAAACAGTGGAACTGGCATAAGGACAGACATATAGACCAGTGAAACAGAACAGACAACACAGAAACAAACCCTCACAATTATGCTTAATTGATTTTCAACAAAGGGACCAAGGCCATTTGACGGAGAAAGGACAATCTTTTCAACAAACTGTAATGGGATTAGCTGGACAGTCACATGCAAAAGAGTAAGATTAAACCCTTACTCTTCATACCCTGTTATATCATACACAAAAATTAACACAAGCCTGGCATAGTGGCACACACCTGTAATCCCAGTGGCTCGGGAGGCTGAGGCAGGAGGATGGTGAGTTCAAAGCCAGCCTCAGCAACGTCAAGGCACTAAGCAACTGAGTGAGACCCTGTCTCTAAATAAAATACAAAATAGGGCTGGGGATGTGGCCCAGTGGGTAAAGCATCCCTGGGTTCAATCGTAAACTAGAGTACCTTGGATACAAACTCTGAGCTCCCTAGTGGTCAAGGCAAAGAGGGAACACTGACATGGTTCACAGTGACAAAACTCAAACCAGTAGCTCAAAAGAGGAAGAACCACTCCAGGCATTTGACTTTAAGAAAATTTCCCATGGGCCTCCAAGGCTTCCTTGGAAATGTCTTAAGAACAACAACATAATGCAATTTGATGGGGTCATACAAAGCAAGCTGGGTAAGAACAACTGAAAGAGGGTCCAGAATTACAAAGCTTCTTCATGATCCAGCTTCACCCCAAAACAAAACATTACAGATCTAAAATAGGTGCACTGATGCATTTCTAGCACAGTTCCATTTTTTTTTTGGGGGGGGGGGTGTTGGGGGTTGAACCCAGGGGGTGCTGAGCCACAGCTCTGGCCCTATTTTTATGTTTCGAGATAGGGTCTCGCTAAATTGCTTAGGACCTCACTAAATTGTTGAGGCTGGCCCCAAACTTGCAATCCTCCTGCTTCAGCCTCCCAAGTTGCTGGGATTAAGGCATGTGCCATGGTGGCCAGCTCCAGGTATGTCCTTTTCCACAGGTGGTCTCAGGATGACTTTTGGGAGATGAAGAATTCAAGATTACCCTCCTGACAAGAATATGAAATGCAAAGCCTGGGGTTGTAGCTCAGTGAGAGTGTTTTCCTAGCACGTGTGAGGCACTGGGCTTGATCCTCAGCACCACATAAAAATAAATAAATAAAATAAAGGTATTTTTAAAAAGAATATGAAATGCAATATTCTCTGCTATCTATTAAAGGCAGGTTTTTGGTTTTTGTTGTACTGGGGATTGAACCCAAGGCCTTGAGTATGCTAGGCAAGCACTCTACCACTGAGCTACATTCCCAGGCCTTAAAAGCAGGTCTTGATGTTTCTATTAGTCACTGTCATTGTGGGTGACAAATGCAAATCACTGTCAAATTCAAACAAGGCTCAGGCCTTAACTTGTTTACAACATGGAGATGAGGCAGCAAGAACATGACCTTGGTAGAGGAAGGAAGGGTTAGGTGGGCTAGCTTAGGGCAGATAATGAAAGTGAGGAGCTACGGAGACCTTCTGACAGCACAGTCTTCTCAAAGTTACAACCCAAGCCCATAGGCCAAAGGTGCAAACTGGGTTGCACAAGGTGGCTCAAAGGAGGAAGTCTGTTGGAAAACATAAATATAAATGAGATTTTATGTTTATAAAAACAAAAAGCATTGCCATTTTAAATGAAAATGTTCACAATATGATGTGAAAATTGTATAAAACAGTATAATCCAGCCGGGTGCGGTGGCGCACGCCTGTAATCCCAGCACTTTGGGAGGCTGAGACAGGAGGATTGCGAGTTCAAAGCCAGCCTCAGCAGTGGCGAGGCACTTAGCAACTCAGTGAGACCCTGTCTCTAAATAAAATACAAAAAAGGGCTGGGGATGTGGCCCAGTGGTCGAGTGCCCCTGAGTTCAATCCCCGGTACCACCAAAAAAAAAAAAAAAAAAAAAAAAAAAAAAAAACCACCAGTATAATCCAGTTATACAGAGAAAGAGTGAGCAAGAAAGCAGTCTGAGCCGTCTAAGCAGCAGGTGCTAGTGGTTACCAAGGGGATTACAGACTATCTAAACTGGGTGTGTGCGTGTGTGTGCACGCGCACTTATCTGTTAACTTTTCTTCAACCTGGATACCTTGCACTTAAAAAACACACAAAACTGGGGCTGGGGTTGTGGCTCAGCGGCAGAGCCCTCGCCTCGCACGTGCGCGGCCTGGGTTCGATCCTCAGCACCACGTAAACATAAATGCATTGCATCGTGTACAACTAAAGTAAACAAATTAAAAAAAAAAAAAAAAAAAAAAAAAAACCACAAACTGGGCTGGGTATGTAGTTCAAGTGGTAGAGCACGGGCTTAGCATGCATGAGGCCCTACCTTCTATTCCCAGCACTAAAAAAAATAAATAAATAGGGCCTGGGATGTGATTCAGTGGTAGAGTTCTTAGCTAGCATATGAGACACCCTGAGTTCAATCCCTAGCACAGCCAAATAAATAAATAGCCAGGTATGATGGCATATGCCTGTAATCCCAACAACTCTGGAGGCTGGGGCAGGATTGTAAATTACAGGCCAGCCTGGGTAATTTGTGTGTGTGATGCTGGGGATAAACCCAGGGCCTTGTGCATGCGAGGTAAGCACTCTACCAAGTGAGCTTTATCATACCCAGTCCGCAGCCTGGGTATTTTAATGAGAGACCCTGTCTTAAAATAAAATTTTAAAAAAGAGGCCAGGCGCGGTGGCGCACGCTTATAATCCCAGCACTTGGGAGGCTGAGGCAGGAGGATTGTGAGTTCAAAGCCAGCCTCAGCAATGGTGAGGCACTTAGCAACTCAGTGAAACCCTGTCTCTAATAAAATACAAAAAAGGGCTGGGGTTATGGCTCAGCGGTAGAGCGCTCGCCTAGCACGTTGCGTGGCCCAGGTTCGATCCTCAGCACCACGTAAAGACGGATTGTGTACAACTAAAGCAAATAAATAAATATTTTTTTTTTAAAAAAAGGGCTGGGGATGTGGCCCAGTAGTGGAGTGCCCCTGAGTTCAATCCCCGGTACCAAAAAAAAAAAAAAAAAAGGACTGTGGACGCAGCTCAGTAGTAAAGTGCTTGCCTAGCATTGGAGAGGCCCTGGGTTCGATCCCCAATACCACAAAAAATACACATAAATAAATACTTAAACCTCTTGAGAAATTTAGAAATATGGGATTAAGGGGGGAAATGGAAATAACTCTATAATTGAGAAGGGGTACTGGCGATATACCAGGGGCACTTTACCATTGGAGCCACACCCCAGCCCTTTTTAAAAATTTTATTTTGAGACAGGGTCTAAGTTACTGAAGTTCTCATGTATTGGCTGAGGCTGACCTCAAACTTGCGATCCTCCTGTCTCAGCCTCCCAAGTCCCTGGGATTACAAGCATGTGCTGTGGCACCCACAAGAATGCAATATTTATTATGACATCATCTAAAAGTAATAAGAAAATGGGCTAAAAACAAAAGCCAATTATGTACTTGGCAATCCAGCACTATGAAACTGACTGATGCTGATGGGCTTCAGCAGGAAGCACAGGTGAGCCCTGGTATTGTGCTGGGGTTTATTTAGGTACCTTTCTATGGAACTCTCAAAGCTGTATCCAGGTCAGCAGCAGCAGCTTTGAGAGTTTAATCTGTTTGGAATTCAAATTTCCATAGGACTGGGGATATAGCTCAGTTGGTAGAGTGCTTGCCTTGCATGCACAAGGCCCTGGGTTCAATCCCCAGCACTGAAAAAAAAAAAAAAAATTTCTAGACATACCTCTGACCTAGAGAATGGGCAACTCTAAGGGTGGGGTTAAAACAAACCATGCAAGTGACTTTGATTCATGCTGAAGTTTGAGAACCAATGGTAGGAAGTAATAATGTCTCTTATAGGTAAAAATAGTTTCTCTAGTTAGGAAAACATTTCTTCCTCAAAACTCACTGTTATAATTATTCAATCTCTGAAACACAAACTATTCCATTCAACTGTGAAAAGATAAACTGGAAGAAGATAAAGATTTTTTTTTTAATTAGGTAGAATTCTGAACTGTTCATTCTGAGACTATATATCAATCACTGCAGTAAAACTGAAGAAAATGAAGTCTGATTGTAAAAATGGTAAAGAATCTATGTATTTGGAATTTCAACATTTAGATTTGAAAATACTCTAGATGGAGAAGGGAACAAATAGAATCATTATAACTGCAATATTTATGTGAACTGATTTAGTCCCTCTGGCCTCCAACTTAAATTAACATGTTTAGGGCTGGGGTTGTGGTTCACGGGTAGAGCGCTCACCTAGCACATGCACGGCCCTGGGTTCAATCCTTAGCACCATGTAAAAATTTTTTTAAAAAGGTATTATATCCAACTACAACTAAAAGATAAATATTAAATAAATTAACATGTTTAAAATATTAGTTCAACAAAGGGGAATGAAGGGAAGGGAAGAGGAATGGGAATAGGAAAGGCAGTAGAATGAATTCGACATAACTTTCCTATGTTTATATGTGAATACATGACTAGTGTAACTCCACATCATGTGCAACCACAAGAATGGGAAGTTATACTCAACGTATGTATAATATGTCAAAATGCTTTTTGCAGGCTGGGGTTGCGGCTCAGCGGCAGAGCGCTCGCCTAGTACGTACGCAGCCCAGGTTCGATCCTCAAAACCACGTAAAAATAAAGGCATTGTGTACAACTAAAAACAAATAAATTTTTTAAAAAAATGCTTTTTGCTATCATGAATAACTAAAAAGAACAAATTTTTTAAAAATAGGAGTTCAACAAAATGTTAACTTCTAGTCTTTATCAGTCACCACAGTTTCAAATTTAAGACTAGTGTTAAATTTGAAACATAGACTATTGAAATATCAGATCTTCTTTCACATTTGTGACTGCGATTTTTAGAAAATAAGTAGTAATTGGTTATTTATATGAACACTCATTCTGATTATGCAGAATTACACTGAACTTCTAGACTCCTGCTCAAGAACAACCAGGTGAGCAAAATGCTTTGCATATTCTGTACTTCCAGAAAATGCTAGGAATCAGTCAGGGTGGGCTTGCCAATCCATAATCTCAGCTACTCAGGAGGCTAAGTCAGGAAGATCACAAGTTCAAGGCCAGCCTGGGCAATTTAGCAAGACTCTTGTCTTAAAGTAAAATTTAAAAAGGGCTGGGTGGGAGGCTGAGGCAGGAGGATTGCAAGTTCAAAGCCAGCCTCACCAATGGCGAGGCACTTAGCAACTCAGTGAGACCCTGTCTCTAAATAAAAATAAAAAATAAAAAAAAAAATTAAAAAAGGGCTGGGGATGTAGCTCAGCAGTAGAGCACTTGCCTAGAATACACAAGGCCCTGGGTTCAATTCCCAAGTACCAAAAAAGAAAAAAGAAAAAAAAAAGATGAATATCAAAGAAACCAGGAGTTCCCAAATATTTTGATCATGAAATTCCAACAACATAATTCCAGTTGTGGGCCGGGGGAATGTACCTGTCAACCCAGATACTCAGGAGGCTGCGGCAACAGAATCTTTTCAGCCCAGGAGTTCAAAGCCAGCCTGGGCAACATAGTAAAACTCACCCCCCCACACCAAAAAAAAAAAACTAATTTAAGTACATGCCCTCAATATATATGTTTACATATAAATTATATACATGTCCTACTGTGACAATATACTGTAAGTTATAAAATGTATAATAAAAATTAAGTCTCGCCGGGCGCGGTGGCGCACGCCTGTAATCCCAGCACTTTGGGAGGCTGAGGCAGGAGGATCGCGAGTTCAAAGCCAGCTGAGGCAGGAGGATCGCGAGTTCAAAGCCAGCCTCAGCAATGGCGAGGCACTTAGCAACTCAGTGAGACCCTGTCTCTAAATAAAATACAAAAAAGGGCTGGGGATGTGACCCAGTGGACGAGTGCCCCTGAGTTCAATCCCTGGTACCACAAAAAAAATTAAGTCTCAGAGCTGGGCGTGGTGGTGCACGCCTGTAATCCCAGCACTTGGGAGGCTGAGGCAGGAGGATCATGAGTTCAAAGCCAGCCTCAGCAATAGCGAGGCACTAAGCAACTCAGTGAGACCCTGTCTCAAATAAAATGCAAAAAAGGGCTGGGGATGTGGCCCCATGGCCTAGTGCCCCTGAGTTCAATCCCCTGGTACCCAAAAAATAAATAAATAAATAAAAAATTAAGTCTCAGGGCTGGGGCTATGGCTCAGCAGTAGAGCGCTTGTCTTGAATGTGTGAGGCCCCAGGTTCGATCCTCAGCACTGCATAAATAAAATAAAGGTAAAAAAAAAATTAATAAATATTAAGTCTCAAATAAACACAAAGATCAGTTTTAATATTTTTTTTCCCTGAGACCCAGGTTCCCTTGATGCCTACATACACACCCTCTTTGGATTCCACTGCAAAGCTTATGCAAGACCCAGCAACCCTATAAGCATTCCTAGGCAATGCCCCTAACAGGCTAAGTGGAAACTATCCAATGCATGGGTTAAATTGCTGTCTTCATCTGCATTCTACCATGTCTAATTCAAGTGTGTGACACCAGCTTCCTCCTTCCACCCCAATACCTTCTTCCACTGCCTCTCATCCGCCAATGCAGCAAACAGAAGACTGAAGCCAGCAGGTCCAACAGCATGAAAACATGGAAGCTCTGTTGTCAGACAGATCTAGTTGTGTACCCAGGACCAGGCCCTAACTGGCCAGTGACCCAGGGCCAGTCAGATAACTTCTCTAAAACTCATCCATAAAAGATAGGATCATAGTATCATCTCATCTGTTGATTATAAGGATTAAGTAAGATAAGCTAAAATTAAAGCGCGTGACACAGTGCCCAGAAAGCATAAGCACTCAATAAATATAACCCAGAAGTGTTAATTCAGGTGGCAGAAGTCACATGGACCTTGTTTCCTTTTTTTTTTTTTTTTTGGATACTGGGGATTGAATACAGGTTGCTTTCCCACTGAGCTACAACCCCAGCCCTTTATTTATCTATTTATTTTTAAGACAGGGTCTTGTTAAGTGACCCAGTCTGTCTTTGTACTTAGCATCCTCCTGCCTCAGCCTCTTGAGTAGTACAACCTGTTCCTTTAGCCAGTGCAGGAACACAGCAAGATACAAGGGCAGCAGTCAAGTGGTGGAGTCCAGCAGACCTGGTCTCAAGGCCTGAACCATCCTTTACATCTGGGCAACCTTGGGAATCCACTCCCAATGGGAGTGATAACCCAAACCATATAGAGAATACCTGCTGGAGCCAGTAAAACTAAGACAGGTGGCCAGCAAATGGCCACCCATGGTGAGAGTAAATAAACAGCACATGAACCTAAGTGCCATGCCAGGGTTCCTGGGACACATTTATATGCATGGCTAGGCACTGGCATCCCTAAAATCTATCACCAAATTCAATAAATCCATGTGTACCCAAAGTCCAGCAGGCACAGTTCCTTCCCTAACTGGACAGTTAACTTGTTCACATGACCATCAGGCAAATCACAACCTTGATGCCTTTGTTATCTTGTCATAAACTAGGAGTAAACTTTTTACCCATCTCATGACAATAAACTAAATTGGAAGGGTCCTAAACTGGTGATTATAAAGTACAGGGAAGCCTCCAGAGAAGTGCTGTTTTTGCCACAGTAGCAAAACAAGGTAGACTGCATTCCAACACCAAATTAGTCCATAATAAATGAAAACTAATTCTTACCATTTCAATTTGTGACCAAAACAATGAATATGGAGATAATATTTATACATGTATTATGCGTTTTAATCATGTGGCCAGTGGGAATGCTGCAAATATGTAGAACATTTAAAATCTAAACTATTAACACATAAAGATACTATCTTCAATTAAGCATCACTTAGGAACACCTACAATGCATTTAGCACTAAGTAAGTACACTTGATCTTCACTCCTTAATAAAACCTTCAACTTTAGCACGACACACCGAAATGGCAACACACCAATAAGGGAACTGCATAATCAAATTCCACAAAACCTTTGGTCAAATGAAAGAAACATACACAAAGATAACATCACTAAGAAATCCATGTTCACAAGAATTATTACAAAATCAGAAAGAGTTTAGTCGCCCAGCTCTACCTGCCACCGCAGAAACGGGTGTAGTAAGTATCGGAAGCAGGTGACTGCCGGCACCAGGGGACTCAATGCCCCTCCATCACTTCCAGTTGCACAGCACGCTGCGATGCACGCAGTCCACACCTAGGGCTCCCTGCAGCTGGCGCTGGCGTGCCATTACAACCCTGCATTTACTGGGGTGATACACCCACCTGGAAGTCAACAGAAGCAACATCAGTGAGCAAAGTTTAGGGTGCAAGCTACACAGAAAACTAGAAATCGAGCGAACCAGCAAACAGTAGTGCAGCCTCTCAGACCTTCCGAGAGAAGAACGGACAACACACTTCCCTGTGCTCCGGAAACCCCGGCAGCCACAGCAGGCTCAGAGCAGAAGATGCTGGGGCGGAGGTGCGGAGCTCGGCCGGACCCGGTGGGGTGGGACCGGGGCTTCGGGGACCCCGGAGAGATGCTGGGCAAGGACGGACGACGGGCGCGGCGGGGGCGCGGAGCTCAGCAGGGCGGCGTGAGGACGGGTGATCGAGACCCGCAGCCCCCGCGGGCTGCGGTCTGAGGCCCGCGCAACTGCTGGACTCCCCGGCGGCAGAAGGAGGCCGGGCCCAAAGCCGGCAGGCGCCGCAGAGACGCGCGCGGCAATACCTGTGGCCGAAGCAGCTCCCGACAGCAGCGGCACGGCGTGCGCGCTCCCGGTCCGCGGTCCGGTGCGTGGCGCCCGCGCAATTCCCGCCCCTTCACCTCTCACCTCCCACCTTTCCCCTCCCGCCCACCGCCCTCCACACGTGCGCCCAGCGTCCTGCGCGTGCGCAGTGGCTTCGTCCGGTTCCCGCGCGGCCTCTGGCGGCCACCTGCAGCACAGCCACGGGATGCGCGAGTGCGCGAAGCTGTGCTGGGTTGGTGGAGCGCACCGAAGCTTTGACAGAGCGTTCCGGAGAGCAAGAACACGCACAACATGCCCATGTACTCTGGAGTGTGGCAGCGAAGAATTGAAGGCAGGGCTGGGTGAGGTTCGGTGGTGGAGCGCTTGCCTTTCACGTTCCAGGCCCTGGGTTTCATCCTCAACACTGAAGCGGGTAGGGGAGAAGCAAGCAGCTGAGATACATTAGATGCGAGTGGTTGAATAGATTATGTACATAAAACGAGTTTCCCTGCAGTCTTTTAAAAGAATGTTTTAAGATGGGAGCAGTGGTGCTGGGGTTGTGGCTCAGCGGTAGAACGCTCACCTAGTACGTGCGCAACCTTGGGTTCCATCCTCAGCACCACGTAAAAATAAATAAAGGTATTGTGTCCAACTACAACTAAAAAAATAAATTAAAAAAAAAAAAAAAGAAAAAGAGATGGGAGCAGTGATGCACGCCTGTAATCCTAGGGGCTCTGGAGGCTGGCGCAAGAGGATCACAAATTCAAAGCCAGCTTCAGCAACTTAGCGAGACTCTGTCTCAAAATAAATAAAAAGGGTAGGGGATGTAGCTGAGTAGGGAATCAGTCCCCAATACCAAGAAATAATGTTTATTACTTACTGAAGTTGAAAGATATTCTTGAGTGAATGTTCAAAATAAGCTGTAGAGACGATCCCATTTTTGTTAAACACAATGCAAGGAGAAGGGCCTAAGGTGGTAGTGATTGTTGTAGGTGGTTATCTGTGTGTGGGAGTGTCACCGGATGGGGTCTGAGGAGGTCTCCAGAAGGGACTTCAACTCAATCCTGGAAGGTTTTTTTTTTTTTTTTTTTTTTTTTTTTTTTTTTTTTGTGGTACCAGGGATTGAACTCAGGGGCACTTGGCCACTGGGCCACATCCCCAGCCCTTTTTTTGTATTTTATTAGAGACAGGGTCTCACTGAGTTGCTAAGTGCCTCGCCATTGCTGAGGCTGGCTTTGAACTCGCGATCCTCCTGCCTCAGCCTCCCAAAGTGCTGGGATTACAGGCGTGTGCCACCACGCCCGGCTCTGGAAGGTTCATTTTTTTTTTTTTTTAATATTTATTTATTTGCTTTTAGTTGTACACAATGCGTTTTTTATTTTTTACGTGGTGCTGAGGATCGAACCCGGGCTGCGCACGTGCTAGGCGAGCGCTCTACCGCTGAGCCACATCCCCAGCCCTGGAAGGTTCTTAATTGAATAACACAGAAAGGAGTTTCAGGATATTAAAAGAGACACAAGTAGAGATTTATTCAGGAAAGCAAACAATAGGGCATAATATGGCAGTGCAGTCCTTGGCGAATAAGAGACACGTTTGGTGGTCCTATGTTGTTTTGTAATTCTGGGGATCGAAATAGCATGCACTCTTACCACCAAGCTACTGGAACCGCAACCCCCTTTATTTTTTAATTTTTTAATTTTGAGAGAGGGTCTCACTAAATTACTGAGACTGGCCTCACTCTTATGATCCTCCTGCCTGAGCCTCCTGAATCGCTGGGATTACAGGTGTGGGCCCCCTGCCCAGCTGGCTTCTTCTTTTAAAGAAAAATTTGTAAATACTGAATATGAGAAACATATGGAGATGATATCAGCCTATTATGCTCAATTTCTTTGATGGTGGAGCACAGTGGGCCATGGTGGTCTGATTCTTCTCAGCATCTTCCAGTTGATGTTATCTAGTTGACAGCACTTGAACTGTACCCATATCATGGGTCTCTAACAATATTTCTCCCTAGGCTTCTTTTAATTAGTGTAAAAATGTATTCTGCAATCAAACAAGGTATATAGGCACTAATTACTTGGAGTTGCAACACTCTTTTAAGATTTATTGGACCTTTAAAGAATTTAGGCCTGGAGGAAAACAGGCCTGGGGGGTGAAGGTAAGGGCATTTATGGAGTTTTTAGATTTAAAGTTGCAGTCCCTCTTTCCTTTCCTGATTGTCTCCTTTCTATCCTATATCTTATATCCCACCTCAGGAGGAGTATGAGTGTGAGAGTTTTTCCAGTGGCCAGTTGGCAGGTAACCCTAATGTGCATGGGACAGGTGACATGTAATGGCAGTATTAACACTGAGTGATCATACTGTCTTGTGCTGAGCTGAGCATGCTGACTATCTTTACATTCTACCTTCCTGAACAATGGAGGCTGGCCTCCTTACTGCCTCATGGAGGGGGAGGGTGCAGCTACACTAAGATGGACGCGCTGCCCGCAGAAAGCAACCCTGTCCTCTTGCATCAATGCGGATACACCTTGACCACTCAGAGAGTTAGGGGTCAGCCTTCTCCCATCTCCACCCCGCCCATATCCACCCACAAGATGAAACCAAATCTGTTTCTGCCCTCAAAGGCTCCAGGGCTAGGGTGACAGTGCTGGTACAGTCAGTGCACTGCAGGAATAGGAAGTGGCCCTTCTCCTGGCCCCTGTGGCCCTCCTACACATTCTCTGAAAAATCATTCCCAGGGAAGATGCAGTGACACACACCTGTAATTTCAACACTTGGAAGGCTGAGGCAGGAGAATTGCAAATTTGAGGCCAGCCTCAGCAATTTAGAGAGAGCCTGTCTTAAAAAAAAAAAAAGTTGATAACCAAACAAATGGACTACCTCTCCAATGCTCTGTTTGGCCTCCCTCCTGCCCCTGACTATTGTGGCAGTGACATTAAAAATATCCAGTTGCTTTGTGCGCACGCCTGTAATCCCAGCACTTGGGAGGCTGAGGCAGGAGGATTGCGAGTTCAAAGCCAGCCTCAGCAATGGCGAGGCACTTAGCAACTCAGTGAGACCCTGTCTCTAATAAAATACAAAAAAGGGCTGGGGATGTGGCCCAGTGGTCAAGGGCCCCTGAGTTCAATCCCCAGTACCAAAAAAAAAAAAAAAAAAAAAAAAAAAAAAAATCCAGTTGCTGAGGGCTGGGGATATATCTCAGTTGGTAGAGTGCTTGCCTCACATGCCCAAGGCCCTGGGTTCAATCTCTAGCACCACCACCAAAACAAAACAAACAAACAAAAACCCCAGTTGACTGGCCCAGAAGTGTTCAGGATTGAATTTTGGACTAAAATGGAAATTTTTCTTCTATAAAAAAAGAATATGGGCCGGGCGCGGTGGCGCACGCCTGTAATCCCAGCACTTTGGGGCTGAGGCAGGAGGATTGTGAGTTCAAAGCCAGCCTCAGCAATGGCAAGGCACTTAGCAACTCAGTGAGACCCTGTCTCTAATAAAATACAAAAAAAGGGCTGGGGATGTGACCCAGTGGTCAAGTGCCCCTGAGTTCAATCCCCGGTACCACAAAAAAAAAAAAAAAAAAAAAAAAAAAAGAATATGGGGCTGGGGTTGTGGCTCAGCGGCAGAGCGCTCGCCTTGCACGTGCGCGGCCCGGGTTTGATCCTCAGCACCACGTAAACATAAATGCATTGCATTGTGTACAACTAAAGTAAATAAATAAATATTTAAAAAAAAATATGTTGCGGTGGTGCACACCTGTAATCCCTGCAGTGGGGGAGGCTAAGGCAGGAGGATTGCAAATTCAAAGCCAGCCTCAGCAAAAATGAAGCGCTAAGCAACTCAGTGAGACCCTGTCTCTAAATAAAAAATACAAATAGGGCTGGGGATGTGGATGTGGCTCAGTGGTCAAGTGCCCCTGAGTTCAATCCCCAGTACCAAAAAAAAAAAAAAAAAAGTTTAAAGCAAGGACAGTGGCACACATCTGTAATCCATCTGTAATCCCAGGGACTCGGGAGGCTGAAGTTGGAGGATCACAAGTTTGAGGCCAACCTCAGCAAATTATAGAGGTCCTAAGCAACCCAGTCTCAAAAAATAAAAAGGTCTGGGGATATATTCAATGGTTAAGCACACCTGGGTTAAATCCCTAGTATCAAAAAAAAAAAAAAATACACACACACACACACACATTGCTTGCCAACAAGCGATGTGGTGAGCCTTTCTTTCACCCCTTGTTCACCCTTACATCAATCACTGTCTCCAAGTGTGATCCCTTAAATACCATCATCATCTGCTAGTCCACAGTGGTACACTCCCATAATCCCAGCTACTCTGCACTCTGAGGTAGGAGGATTGAAAGTTTGATCTGTCCCCTCAGAAATGATCTCATTTCCTTATCACCAGTTTTTTGTTGTTGTTGTTGTTGTTCCCCCTCTCTCCACTGCCTCTTTTCTCTTGGCAAATATGAAGTCTGTGTGTGTGTGTGTGTGTGTGTGTGTGTGTGTGTGTGTGTGTGTGATACTGGGGGCCAAACACGGGGCTTCAAAGATGCTAAGCAAGTGCTCTACCACTGAGCTACATCCCCAGCCCTTTTTATTTTATAATTTGAGAAAAAGGGTCTCACGAAGTTGCCCAGGCTGGCCTCAAACTTGCAATCTTCTACTGCCTCAGCCTCCCAGTCACTGGGGTTACAAGTATGTGCTACTGAGGCTGGCAAATTTTTAGGTTTCTGATTGAACAAATTATGACCCTACAGCATTGAGTCACAACCCTTTTTTTAACTGCCAATTTTCTAAAAAGAATGTATTTCTAAACTTAGCTCACAACATAATCACCTAGGGAATATTTAAAGTTAAGTCAGAATTCTTGTGAGCCCTGGGCTCAGTCTTCTCTCCAGAGAGAGTCAGGAACTTTGAAACAACCTCCAAGGCAGGGATTTAGGCAGACTCCTCTGGGAACTGCTGTCATCCCTGTTACACGCACACCATCTAATCACTCCACCAAACCTCTGTTTACACGTGCCTGGACCCTCAGTAACATTAGGACACTTACCTTCAAAAACAAGAGCCTAGCCTGGTGTGGTTGTGCACGTCAGTAATCTCAGTGACACTGGAGGCTCAGGCAGAAGGATCACAAGTTCAAGGCCAGCCTCAGCAATTTAGTGAGGCCCTAAGAAACTTAGTGAGACCCTGTCTCAAAAAATAAAAAGGGCTAGCCAGGCGTGGTGGCGCACGCCTGTAATCCCAGCACTTGGGAGGCTGAGGCAGGAGGATCGTGAGTTCAAAGCCAGCCTCAGCAATGGCGAGGCACTTAGCAACTCAGTGAGACCCTGTCTCTAATAAAATACAAAAAAAGGGCTGGGGATGTGGCCCAGTGGTCGAGTGCCCCTGAGTTCAATCCCTGGTACCAAAAAAATACAAATAAAAAAATAAAAAGGGCGGAGGTTGTAGCTTAGTGGTTAAGTGTCGCTGGTACAATCCCCAGTACCAAAAACAAAAACAAAACAAAAAACTCAAAATTCAAGAGCTTCCAAGACTGGTGAGCACTCGGCTAAGTAACTCTGTGCTTTGAAGCACCAGGAACAACCCACTGCACAAGGAGGACCCATCAGAGCCCTCTGGAACCTCTGGGGAAATGAAGCTTATGGGCCCCTGGTAAAACTGTTACAGAATGTACTCTTCTCCCCCATGGAGTATAATGAAATGGTCATGACTTTAGGGATTCTCTCTCAATGTTTTATTATAAAAGCATACAGAACAGAGGAAGAACCACACAGTGACCAAGCATAAACCCAGGCTCTACAACTGTAAATGTTAGTATCTCACGTCTCCCTGAAATATCTAATGCTTCATCCACCTATCAACCCATCTTATTTTTATGCATTTCAAGTAAGTTGCAGATACTTGATTTTACTTTTTATATGTAATACTCACATAGAACAGCTCCATTTAGCCCCAACTGGCCCAAACTCAACCTTACTTCAGATTGTTCCCTACAAGAAACATAAATTCAAAATTTTTTTAAACTAATGGAGCCTGAAAATCATCAAGAAATGAGAATAATTCCCAAGTACTTCAGCTACACCCTGTGCCTATTCTCAAATCTGTTCTTACCGGGTGTGGTGGCACACACCTATAATCCAAGTGACTTGGGAGGCTGAGATAGGAGGAGCACAAGTCCAAGACCAACCTCAGCAATTTAGCCAGGCCCAAAGCAACTTAGCAAGATCCTGTCTCAAAAAAAAAAAAAAAAAAAAAAAAGGTCGGGGACGTAGCTTAGTGGTAAACGCCAGTGGGTGAAATCCTGAGCACCAGAAAATATCTAATCTCAATCCGAAAGACAGTCTTGAAAAACAGAGAATGGTGTATTTTACAGAAGCAGAAGCATTCCCCTAGAGAGGGGAGATGTGCCCAAGGTCATTCAGAATCGACCAGGTGGTGTCAGTCAGTCTGGGACCCAATACTCCAAGTTCCAGCCTACTGCCCAGCTGCCTGGCCCATCACAAACAGACAAGGGTGTTTCATCATGATATGGGGCCGCCTCTGCAATCGCTTGCACGTGGACTCATCCTCACCATGAATTAAGCTTAAGTAATAGCAGTTGGCAACATGATAAAGTGGAAAAGGCTGCTACAGGGTCAGACTCCTCGCATTCAAATTCTAGTTCTGACACAAACAGCAGCTCTGTGACTGAGAGGATTCACTTTACGTCAGGGAATTGACTTAGAAGACCCAGGCTGCAACCAAGAACACCACTCTGTGTGGCTGTTGAAACAAATTAAATCAGAGGGTAAACACATAAAATGTCTCTATTCCAATAAATGGGAGCCACTCTAATAGCCATAATACAGTCACTAAAAAAATCCTTTAAGGACTGGGGTTGTGGCTCAGTGGTGGAGCGCTCACCTAGCACATGAGAGGCCCTGGGTTTAAGCCTCAGTACCACATAAAAATAAATAAATATTCTGTACAACTACAACTAAAAATGAATGTTTTTTAAAAATTTTAAAATCTCAATGATTAATTCATACTCAAGTTCCTATCATGTGTCAGACAGCAGGGATACAAGAAGTTAATTTCCTGCACTGGAGATCTTTTCTTTTGTGTGGCAGTACTTTCAAACCCAGGACCTCACACATGCTAGGCAAGTACTGTACCACTCACCTAACCTCACTAAGTTGCTCAGGCTGGCCTCAAACTTGGGATCCTCCTGCCCAGGCCTCCCAAGTGTAAATTAACCTCTGGATTTTTGTTGTTGTTGTTTTTAAGAATTTAACCTTGGGGGCTGGGATTGTGGCTCAAGCGGTAGAGCGCTCGCCTAGCACGTGCACAGCCTGGGTTCGATCCTCAGCACCATGTACAAATAAACGCATTGTGTATAACTAAGGCAAATAAATAAATATTTTTTAAAAAGTTAAAAAAAAAAAAGAATTTAACCTTGGGCTGGGGATATAGCTCAGTTGGTAGAGTGCATGCCTCCCATGCACAAGGCAATCCTCAGCACCACAAACAAAAACAAACAACAAGAATTTAACCTTTACTTCATTTATTTTCATTTATTTATTTTTAATGTGGTGCTGAGGATTGAACCCAGTGCCTCACACATGCTAGCACTGAGCTACAGCCCCAGCCCTGAGTTAACGGCTTGAACGTGAACCTTTATTTATTTATTTATTTATTTATTTTTGGTACTGGGGATTGAACTCAGGGGCACTCAACCACTGAGCCACATCCCCAGCCCTATTTTGTATTTTATTTAAAGGCAGTGCCTCGTTTTTTTTTTTTTTTTTAAGTTTTTAAAAATCATTTTTTAACTTTTTTTTTTTTTTAGTTGTAGGTGGATACAATACCTTTATTTATTTTTATGTGGTGCTGAGGATCAAACCCAGTGCCTCATGCATGCTAGGCAAGCCCTCTACCACTGAGCCACAACACCAGCCCCAGTGCCTCACTTTTGCTGTGGTTGTCTTTGAACTTGCGAACCTCCTGTCTCAGCCTCCTGACCCTCTGGGATTACAGGTGTATGTCACCATGGCCGGCTAATGTGAACCCTTTAAACAACATTTTATAGGCAATATGAGGGTTATTATAATAATAATGACCAATTATTATTTTTTCTTTTTTAGAGACAGGGTCTACATTGCCCAGACTGGTCTCAAACTCCTGGATTCAAGGGATCATCCTGCCTCAGCCTAAGCAGCTGGAACTGCAGGCACTTTCCCTCACCTGGCCTAATGACCAATTATTGATCGTTGGTTCTTGCTAGAAGCAGGCTTCATAATACATTATTTCATGTAATCTTTATGATAACCTTTAGAAGCAGGTAAGATAAACCCCATTTAAGGCTTTAAATCTATAGCATGCACACAGCTGCTAAGTGACAGGGGCATCATCATATATGTTGAACTCCCTAACCCCAAACCCCCAAACTTCTGCTATGGAACTTCCAAGTTTTATGAGAGAAGGGAGTTAATGAGAGAATCCAAAGCAGGAATCACAAAGAGGATGCCAGTTGAGCCACGACTTGAAGGTTAAACTGTTTGTCAAATAACAGCAGCAGCACTTAGGCTTAAACCATGGACCAGGCCCATTTTACATTTTAACACATATCGATCCCAACAACACCAAAAACGCCATGAAACAGGCACTCTCATCTCCCCATTTTGTAGATGAGGAAACAGGCCTAGAAAGGTTAAATACCTCAAGCATGGTCATGTCATGGCTCTCTTCCCTGTAAGTGGATCATAGCACACACTGCCCATGCCAAGTGGCTGTGGTATCTCCCCACAAGCCAAGTGCACTTCCCTCTCCACTGTCAGCCAGGCCTACAGAGGGTGAGTGAGCATAACCTACACCAGTTCTGCCAGGAGCTGTAAGACCTAATACTTGAGTGAATGAGCCTCTTGTTCTTTCCAGCTGCCAGAACACAGTACCATATTAACCTGGGTCCCAGAATGAGAAGCCATGATGAAGAGATCCAGAGCCCCAAACCTGTCTCAAACTTGTAATCCTCTTGCCTCAGCCTTCCAAGCTGCTGGGATTACAGGTGTGCACCACCACGCCAGGCACTGACTAGGTTTTAAAAATTAAATCCTAAACCTATAATTCTTATTTTTTAGGTACCAGGCACTGAAACTTGGAGCGCTTAACCACTGCACAACATCCCCAGCCCTTTTTATTTTTTGAGACAGGGTATCACTAAGTTGCTTAGGGCCTCACTAAATTGCTGAGACTGGCTTCAAACTCAGTGACTCAAACTCTTGCCTGTCTCTTGAGTCACTGAGATTACACACATGTACCACCATGCCCAGCTTTTACCTATAATTTTTTTAAAGAATTTTTAAGCTTTTTTAAAAGAAAATAAAGTTGGGGCTAGGATTGTGGCTCAGCGGTAGAGCACTTGCCTAGCATGTGCGTGGCCCGGGTTCGATCCCCAGCACCATGTAAAAATTAAGGCATTGTACACAACTAAAACAAATAAATATTAAAAAAAAAGAAAGTATATATATATATATATATACATATACACATATATGTATATATATATGCAGAGAGAGAGATGTACACAGTACCTTTATTTTTATTTATTTATTTTTATGTGGTGCTGAGGATTGAACCCAGTGCCTCACACGTGCTAGGCAAGCACTCTACCCCGTATACCTACAATTTTTGAAAAAGAAAAACTTCCTAAAGAATTCCTTATAGGCCGGGTGCGGTGGCGCACGCCTGTAATCCCAGCACTTTGGGAGGCTGAGGCAGGAGGATCGCGAGTTCAAAGCCAGCCTCAGCAATGGCGAGGCACTTAGCAACTCAGTGAGATCCTGTCTCTAAATAAAATACAAAAAAAGGGCTGGGGGATGTGACCCAGTGGACGAGTGCCCCTGAGTTCAATCCCTGGTACCACAAAAAAAAAAAAAAAAAAAAAAAAGAATTCCTTATAGACATTGACAAAGCACTAGTGAGATTCATCTGGATAAAAAAGAGGGCAAAATACCTTTTCTTCCCCCCAGGATTGAGAGTTGAACCCATAGCCTCAGGCATGCTAGGCAAGTACTCTTCCACTGAGCCACATCCCCACACCTTTTTATCATTTTTTCTTTTTTTTTACTTTGAGACAGGATCTTGCTAAGTTGCCAAGGCTGGCCTCGAACTTGGGATTCTCCTGCCTCAGCCTCCTGTGTCACTTCTGATAGACAGGCTTGGGCTGACAGGCCACCTCCCCCATGGAAATTTCCATTAGGAGCAACCTGGTTTCATTTTCCCCAGGCAGGAGCCAATCAGCTTAAAGTTCGCCCTGTTTACTAGGAAAAGAGCCAATATCATTAAAGGTCACTCAGGCACACCCCCCACCACCACCAGAAATCCCTACTTAAGTCCCTGCCTGCCTGGAGCTCAAACACAACAGCTCCTCCCTGTGGAGAGGAATCAGCTGCTGCAACAGCTCCAGACTCACCGTCTCTAGCCTGACGGCAGCTGCCCCAGCCAACAGTTCCAGAGACCACAGCGAGCACGACCAGGCACCGACCCTCCATCCAGAGCTTGCACACTTCCTTCTCCCTGACTCCTCTCTCCCCATACTTCTTCTACCTCCGACCAGCCATAAAGGCTCGTGAATAAATCTCTTGGCTGCACGGTTGTCTCCGGTGTGATTTTTGCCCTTCAACTGCTGTTCCAATTTTTACAAATTATTAGACCCTAGCACATGCCTTTAGGATTTTGTTTTTAAGCTGTAAATGGATACAATATCTTTAGTTTATTTATCTATTTTTTATGTGGTAATGAGGATCGAATCCAGTGCCTCACACATGGTAGGCAAGCATTCTACCACTGAGCTACCCCCAGTCTCTAGAATTTTTTTTTTTTACATTTTTTTAAAATATATTTTATTTTTTTAATGTGGTGCTGAGGATTGAACCCTGTGCCTCAAGCATGGTAGGTAAGCGCTCTACCTCTGAGCCACAACCCCAGCCCCCTAGGATTTTTATTTTATATTGTTTAGTTGTTAATGGACCTTTATTTTATGTATTTATATGTGGTGCTGAGAATTGATCCCAGTGCCTCACACATGCTAGACAAGTGCTCTACCACTGAGCCACAACCCCAGTCCCACTAGAATTGTTTTTATATGTATAAAAGATGTTATGAATAAACATCCAAATATAAAACAAACATTTCTGAATACAAAGTATTAAAAAACAGTATGTAGAAAAATATAAAAAAAGAATGATAAAATATTACTGTCTAATATTATGAATAATAAACTCAGGGCTGGGGTTGTGGCTCAGGGGTAGAGCACTCGCCTAGCATGTGCACGGCCCAGGTTTGATCCTCAGCACCACGTAAACATAAATGCACTGCATTGTGTACAACTAAAGCAAATAAAAAAATATTTAAAAAAAGAATAAACTCAGATTGACTCCATGTTTGAATTGATAATGAGTAACAGAGAACAGATTCTATACATGTGAAAATACAGAAAACAGCATATCCTAGACATTAATGTTCACTTTTACACAATTCTGCATCACTGTTAAATTAATAAAAAAGAAGCTAAACCCAAAGGTGATGGGAAAGAAACCTATGCATCATTGTTAACTGGCTCCATCACTCTCGTTTCCTTGGTTTTTCATTCTGTATTGTTTTTTTTTTTTTTTTTTAAATATTTTATTTATTTGCTTTAGTTGTACACAATGGGTTTATTTGTACGTGGTGCTGAGGATCGAACCCGGGCCGCGCACGTGCTAGGCGAGTGCTCTACCGCTGAGCCACAATCCCAGCCCATTCTGTATTGTTTTTAGTACTTTGTGCATGCTGGGCAAGCTCTTTGCCACTGAGCTATATTCCTAGCCGCCAGCTCCACCATTTTTAAGAACAGCCTGGTGATGTGCAAGGGCCAGTCCCTGCTGCCATTCAGCAACCCCACTTTAGGGAGTACACTGAATTTTTTTTTTTTTTTTGTACCAGAGATTGAACTCAGGGGCACTCAACCACTGGGCCATCCCCAGCCCTTTTCTGTATTTTATTAGAGACAGGGTCTCACTGAGTTGCTAAGTGCCTTGCCATGGCTGAGGCTGGCTTTGAACTCGTGATCCTCCTGCCTCAGCTTCCCAAGTACTGGGATTACAGGCATGCGCCACCGCGCCCAGCAGGAGTACACTGAAATTTCTTTGTCTTTTCTTTCCTTCCCAGTATTGGGTATTGAACCCAGGGGCACTTTACCACTGAGCTATGTCATTTTTTGATAACTTAAGACTTTTTTTGCTTTTTGAGACAGAGTCGGGCCAAGTTGCCTTGAAACTGCATTCCTCCTCAGTCTCCCTAGCAGCTGGGATTATAGGTGTGCACCACCACGCCTGTCCCAATGCATAGAAATTTTTTTTTTTTTTTTTTGGTGGTACCGGGGATTGAACTCAGGGGCACTCGTCCACTGTGTCACATCCCCAGCCCTTTTTTGTATTTTATTAGAGACAGGGTCTCACTGAGTTGCTAAGTGCCTCGCCATTGCTGAGGCTGGCTTTGAACTCGCGATCCTCCTGCCTCAGCCTTCCAAAGTGCTGGGATTACAGGCATGCGCCACCGCGCCCGGCTTCCAATGCATAGAAATTTTAACAGCATAATTAATAACTGTCGAAACTGGGCCCTATATGCAGAGAGAATAGCTAAGCAAATTACAATATAATGATACCATAAAAGTGCTGAATAGCCATTAAACATAAAATATAATGGAAACATTTATAAACTAAATGAAGAAACATGATAGCAACAATTCATGTAATAAAAATAAAAATAAAGTGCCTTGCCCATCCAGAACAGTAGTTCAAATGAAGTTTGTATAAATTCTGAAGTAAGCATAGTGGCTCGTGTCTGTAATCCCAGTGACTCAGGAGGTTAAGGCCGGAGGATCACAAGTTTGAGGCCAGCCTCAGAAACTCAGCAAGACCCTTAACACCTTAGCAAGACCCTATCTTAAAATTAAAAAAATTAAGGTCTGGGGATGTAGCTCAGTGGTAGAGCGCCCTGAGTTCTATCCCTAATATCAAACAAAAACCCCAACATATTAATAATTTTTAAAAAATCTGGTGCTAGGATTGTGGCTCAGTGGTAGAGCACTCGCCTAGCACATGCACGGCCCAGGTTTGATCCTCAGCACCATGTAAGAATAAAGGCATTGTGTACAACTAAAACAAATAAATATATATTTTTAAAAAATCAATAAACTCTTTAACACCTTCTCTATCTTAAGTTACTTACACTCATAAGATTCCAATATTCTAACAGGTCTGCAATATTTTGAAAATAAAGGCATCTATTGTTTCAGAGGGAAAACCTACATGACAGTCAGTTTGATTTGGGACCAGAAGTGATACATTTTTCTCCTTCACAAAGCCTAAAAAATTTAAAGAAGTTAAACAGCAGATATGAAAATTCCTTAGTAGCCGGGCGCGGTGGCGCACGCCTGTAATCCCAGTACTTGGGAGGCTGAGGCAGGAGGATCGCGAGGGCTGGGGTTGTGGCTCAGGGGTAGAGCACTCGCCTAGCATGTGCACGGCCCAGGTTTGATCCTCAGCACCACGTAAACATAAATGCACTGCATTGTGTACAACTAAAGCAAATAAAAAAATATTTAAAAAAAGAATAAACTCAGATTGACTCCATGTTTGAATTGATAATGAGTAACAGAGAACAGATTCTATACATGTGAAAATACAGAAAACAGCATATCCTAGACATTAATGTTCACTTTTACACAATTCTGCATCACTGTTAAATTAATAAAAAAGAAGCTAAACCCAAAGGTGATGGGAAAGAAACCTATGCATCATTGTTAACTGGCTCCATCACTCTCGTTTCCTTGGTTTTTCATTCTGTATTGTTTTTTTTTTTTTTTTTAAATATTTATTTATTTGCTTTAGTTGTACACAATGGGTTTATTTGTACGTGGTGCTGAGGATCGAACCCGGGCCGCGCACGTGCTAGGCGAGTGCTCTACCGCTGAGCCACAATCCCAGCCCATTCTGTATTGTTTTTAGTACTTTGTGCATGCTGGGCAAGCTCTTTGCCACTGAGCTATATTCCTAGCCGCCAGCTCCACCATTTTTAAGAACAGCCTGGTGATGTGCAAGGGCCAGTCCCTGCTGCCATTCAGCAACCCCACTTTAGGGAGTACACTGAATTTTTTTTTTTTTTTGTACCAGAGATTGAACTCAGGGGCACTCAACCACTGGGCCATCCCCAGCCCTTTTCTGTATTTTATTAGAGACAGGGTCTCACTGAGTTGCTAAGTGCCTTGCCATGGCTGAGGCTGGCTTTGAACTCGTGATCCTCCTGCCTCAGCTTCCCAAGTACTGGGATTACAGGCATGCGCCACCGCGCCCAGCAGGAGTACACTGAAATTTCTTTGTCTTTTCTTTCCTTCCCAGTATTGGGTATTGAACCCAGGGGCACTTTACCACTGAGCTATGTCATTTTTTGATAACTTAAGACTTTTTTTGCTTTTTGAGACAGAGTCGGGCCAAGTTGCCTTGAAACTGCATTCCTCCTCAGTCTCCCTAGCAGCTGGGATTATAGGTGTGCACCACCACGCCTGTCCCAATGCATAGAAATTTTTTTTTTTTTTTTTTGGTGGTACCGGGGATTGAACTCAGGGGCACTCGTCCACTGTGTCACATCCCCAGCCCTTTTTTGTATTTTATTAGAGACAGGGTCTCACTGAGTTGCTAAGTGCCTCGCCATTGCTGAGGCTGGCTTTGAACTCGCGATCCTCCTGCCTCAGCCTTCCAAAGTGCTGGGATTACAGGCATGCGCCACCGCGCCCGGCTTCCAATGCATAGAAATTTTAACAGCATAATTAATAACTGTCGAAACTGGGCCCTATATGCAGAGAGAATAGCTAAGCAAATTACAATATAATGATACCATAAAAGTGCTGAATAGCCATTAAACATAAAATATAATGGAAACATTTATAAACTAAATGAAGAAACATGATAGCAACAATTCATGTAATAAAAATAAAAATAAAGTGCCTTGCCCATCCAGAACAGTAGTTCAAATGAAGTTTGTATAAATTCTGAAGTAAGCATAGTGGCTCGTGTCTGTAATCCCAGTGACTCAGGAGGTTAAGGCCGGAGGATCACAAGTTTGAGGCCAGCCTCAGAAACTCAGCAAGACCCTTAACACCTTAGCAAGACCCTATCTTAAAATTAAAAAAATTAAGGTCTGGGGATGTAGCTCAGTGGTAGAGCGCCCTGAGTTCTATCCCTAATATCAAACAAAAACCCCAACATATTAATAATTTTTAAAAAATCTGGTGCTAGGATTGTGGCTCAGTGGTAGAGCACTCGCCTAGCACATGCACGGCCCAGGTTTGATCCTCAGCACCATGTAAGAATAAAGGCATTGTGTACAACTAAAACAAATAAATATATATTTTTAAAAAATCAATAAACTCTTTAACACCTTCTCTATCTTAAGTTACTTACACTCATAAGATTCCAATATTCTAACAGGTCTGCAATATTTTGAAAATAAAGGCATCTATTGTTTCAGAGGGAAAACCTACATGACAGTCAGTTTGATTTGGGACCAGAAGTGATACATTTTTCTCCTTCACAAAGCCTAAAAAATTTAAAGAAGTTAAACAGCAGATATGAAAATTCCTTAGTAGCCGGGCGCGGTGGCGCACGCCTGTAATCCCAGTACTTGGGAGGCTGAGGCAGGAGGATCGCGAGTTCAAAGCCAGCCTCAGCAATGGTGAGGCACTTAGCAACTCAGTGAGACCCTGTCTCTAATAAAATACAAAAAAGGGCTGGGGATGTGGCCCAGTGGTCGAGTGCCCCTGAGTTCAATCCCTGGTACAAAAAAAAAAAAAAAAAAAAAGAAAATTCCTTAGTACATTGCAAAAATAATTTTTCATTTATTTTTAAGATAAAATTCATTGTGGTATTATTCACATACAAAACAATGCACCTACTTTAAGAGAATATTCCTTGGGGGGCTGGGGTTGTGGCTCAGCGGTGGAGTGCTCGCCTTGCACGTGCACGGCCCGGGTTTGAGCCTCTGCGCCACGTAAAAATAAAGGCATTGTGTACAACTAAAACAAATAAATAAAATATTTAAAAAAAAAAAAAAAAAAAAAATAGAGAATACTCCTTGGGTCCCCTCTGAAGTGACCCTAACTAAGGGGCTGAGTAGGACCAGTTGTCATCTACAGGATGCTGGGGGGCAAGAGCTCATCTGTTGCAGTCTTTAAAGGTGAGATAGGCACCAACTCCTCACTAAGACTCCCATCCTGCCTGGTATCAAGAACCTTTCTTGCCTCTTATACCAAGGCTATACCCACCTGTGTGCTACACAGGGACCCTGATGGTAAGGACTCCGGCATATGAACCAGGCACCACCGAAACAGGAGAAGCAGAAGATTCACACTGTTGGGTACGGGACCTGCCCCTGGGCTCCATGACCATCAGTCAGCAAGTGTAGAGTTAGGCCCCAATACCTACAGCCTGCTCTAAGCCTTGAATGTGCTTTCAACCCTCTCTTTTTTTTTTTTTTTTTAATATTTATTTATTTACTTTAGTTGTACACAATGCAATGCATTTATGTTTACGTGGTGCTGAGGATCGAACCCGGACCGCGCACCGTGCGAGGCGAGCGCTCTGCCGCTGAGCCACAACCCCAGCCCTCTCAACCCTCTCTTAAGCCTGTTTCCTTGCTGGTGTCTTTGCAGGATGAAGAAAAAACTTAAAAGATCCGGGTGCAATGGCACACTCCTGTAATCCCAGCAGCTCAGGAGTCTTGAGGCAGGAGGATTGCAAGTTCAAACCCAGCCTCAGCAAAAGTGAGGTGCTAAGTAATTCAGTGAGACCCTGTCTCTAAATAAAATACAAAATAGGGGGCTGGGGATGTGGCTCAGCGGTAGGGCGCTTGCCTAGCACGTGCGCGGCCCGGGTTCGATCCTCAGCACCACATACAAATAAACGCATTGTGTACAACTAAAGCAAATAAATAAATATTAAAAAAAAAAAAATACAAAATAGGGCTGGGGATGTGGCTCAGTGGTTCAGTGTCCCTAGGTTCAATCCCTAGTACCAAAAAAAGAAAAAACTTAGCAGAGACAACCCCCAGGAGGCCCCAATGTGGGAATTCACTTTATTCCAGCCACAGTTGTCCTAGTTGTCACTCTGTACACCTGCCATTCAGGATATCATCACTTGATGGCACACTGTATCCACTCTGGCTCTAAAAGACATAACAACCACCTAAAATGGGCAGGTGGGGGCTACTGCGTATTCACATGGAAAGCTCCTCAGCGCCTTCTGCTGGGGTTGTAACATCCAGCCTCGCTCAGGGTTGTGGATCTTCACCATGTTCTCTTTTTTTCTTCTTCTTCTTCTTTTTTTTTTTTTTTTTGGTACCGGGGATTGAACTCACGGGCACTCGACCACTGGGCTACATCCCCAGCCCTGTTTTGTATTTTATTAGAGACAGAGTCTCACTGAGTTGCTAAGTGCCTTGCATTCCTCCTGCCTCAGCCTCCCAAGTGCTGGAATTACAGGCGTGCGCCCACCGTGCCCAGCTTCACCATGTTTTCTGAACAGGGCCCTGGGGAGCAAAGGCACACATACCATCACAGTCCCTCCCTGGTGACAGGGGAGCTGCCAGTCCAGCCTGAAACAGTATGACAAGGTCACAAGACCCCATCCCGTAGGCTGCTTTGTCTTCCACATCCCAAACAGTCCAAAGGAGCCTGGGTTGCCTCTAAAGCAGGTCACAAAACAGCAGGAGACATTCCTTTAGCAAAAAAGGACACACTCTTGTCCTGTATCTTGTATTGGTAAGTGAGGCTCCGATCCCGCTGGGCTGTGGGCTTCGATGGTCTCCGCCAAAGGATCTTCAGCTGCAGAGAGGGAGAAGAATGAAAGAGGGGCAGCCACCCCAAGTACCCACCTGTTTCACTGTGAACCCTGCTTAACCACTTTGTGGCCTCCTATTGAGGTTTCTATGGGATCTTACTCAGATGTGCCACACAGTAATGGGACCAACGACTTTTTTGGGGGAGTCGTACCAAGGATTGAACCCAGGGGTGCTTAACCAATAAGCCACATCCCCAGCCCTTTGTTTAAAGTTTTTAATTTTTTTTTTTTAAATTTTGAGATAGGGTCTCACTAAGTTGCTTAGTGCCTCACTAAGTTACTAAGTTGCTAAGACTGGCTTCAAACTTGTGATCCTTCTGCCTCGGCCTCCTCAGCTGCTGGGATTAAAGGTGGGTGCCATCGCACCTGGCAGGACCAACTTTTTTTTTTTTTTGTATTTCTTCTTTTTAGATATACATGACAATAGAGTATATTTTGACATATCATACATACATTGAGTACAACTTCCCATCTTTGTGGTTATACATGATGTGGAGTTACACTGGTCATGTATTCATATAAGAACACAGGAAAGGGGCTGGGGCTGGAGCTGAGTGGTAGAGCACCTGCCTAGCATGTGGAGCATTAGGTTCGATTCTCAGCACCACATGTAAATAAATAAAAGAGCCAGGCACAGTAGCAAATGCCTATAATCCCAGAGGCTTAGAAGGCTGAGACAGGAGGACCACGAGTTCAAAGCTAGCCTCAGCAATAGCGAGGCACTACGTACTCAGTGAGACCCTGTCTCTAAATAAAATACAAAATAGGGCTGGGGATGTGGCTCAGTGGTTGAGTGCCCCTGAGTTTAATCCCTAGCATAAATAAATAAATAAATAAATAAATAAAGGTCCATTCACACACACACACACACACACACACACACACACACACACACACACACCTATGCTTAAAAAAAAAAAAAAAGAATAACATAGGAAATTTATGTCCAATTCATTCTACTGTCTTTTCTATTCCCATCCCTCCCTCTCTGGAACCAACTTTTAAAATAAACTTATGGCCAGCTAACTAAAATTAAAGGTTTCCCCCTCCATTACAATAGTAATATTTGCTTGTTACAGAAAATGTGAAAGCAAAAGAAAAAAGACAGAAAAAAAATCCCCCAGAGAAAAATTGTGTAAGTATTTTTATGCATTTTCCATTTGGTTTTTTTCTATACATGGTTTTGTACTTATTGGTTAGACTAATTCTGAAAATCAACACACTAGAATTTGTACAACCAACACAGAAGCTCAGGAAGACCGGACATTTATTTTTTGTATGTTTTGTATGTTTTGTTTTGGGGGTTTTGTTTTGTGGCACCAGGATTGACCAAAACATGCTACTGGTGTGCTCTACCACTGAGCTACATCCCCAGCCCTAGACATTTATTCTTATAATTCCACTGACTGAAATGCTCAGGGGACAGTTTTGAAAGGGACCACAGGTGCCCCACAGAACCCTCTCACACTGTGCCACAAGCACCAACACAGCATTTCTTGGCTTGCTCCTTTGCTGAATCTACCAGATTTGGCTCTGAATGACTCTGGGCCAAGAGGAGAATGGCTGCTGGGTCAAGAGTGGTCAACATGAGGGCTGGGATTGTGGCTCAGTGGTAGAGCGCTCGCCTAGCACGTGGGCGACCCGGGTTCGATCCTCAGCACCACATACAAATAACACGCATTGAATAAAATGCATTGTGTACAACTAAAAGCAAATAAATAAAAATTTAAAAAAAAAAAAAAAAAAAAAAAAAAGAGTGGTCAACATGAAGATAATTGCAAGCTATGGTAGAGGCCCAGGAATGATTCCAACAGAGAAGTTGAGAAAAGTGTAGAACCACAGCAGCCCATTTGAAGGGGCAGAGGCTGGCTTCCCTCCTGGCTTCTGCTCAAGTCCTGCACTCTGGCAGAGGCAGCAGTGGGGACAGCAGCAATGCAAGTCCATGAATATGGCCTCCCTAAGTCTTCATTTTCAAAGGAACAGTGTTAGCCAGAATACGTAGAGCACTTTTGCTGTCATTTGGTATCACAACCCCTGCAATTCACTCTAGACAGCTGTCTCCTCTTTAGGAGAGTTCCACTTTGTTCACAAAGGAGACCACTGTGGGAAATGTGCCCTGCCTCATGTGGCTGAGCACCATCGAGCACCGACACAGCTTCTGAGGTTTCCCTTCTATTGCCCCCTGAAGCGATGCCGCTTGGAGCAACGAAGCCGCGGGAAGAAGTTCAGAGGCGAACTGGAAACAAACAGGCTTTTTATTTTGATAACTTCTCTCTCTGGCTCTAACAACGACTTTAACACGCACCACACACCACCAAAAACCCACAGACCAAATGGCGCCGACCCGATCTGCAATCTCGGCCCAAGTCTCTCGAGATCCCGGGCCAAGTCTCGTGAGACTATGGAAGGCGGCAATGCCCAAACATCTTCATGGCCCGTAGTCAACCGCAATCTTAGCCATCTCCCCAAACAGGGCTCCTGCACCCTTCCATCTGAAGGAATGTCCTAGGCCTAGATATTCCTCCCTCAGACCTGATATCCTCACCTATACAGTCTGGACTCACAGGCACAGGGGCAAAGAGCCCACTGCCCAGTGAGCCCCTGGCCCTAGCCCCTACATACCTGCCCATGTACATCCTTGCAGAAACCAGTGGCCAGGCCCTCAGCCCTCAGGATTAGGTGGCTCTGATGACTGAGGCCATTCAGCAGGATGTCATTCTCCTCATCCTCAGCATCTCCACTGTCATGCACCAGGGCCACCACATTTCCCTGCATCAGACACAAGACAGAAGATTATTGCTTACTGAAAGGGACATGAAGGTTCTCAGTGTCTCCACCCCTGCGCATCCTCTCACAGATCATCCTCCCTGCTATGGCTACAGCCAGCCCCTTAGCAGGAAGGACTCCTACTGGGCCGGAGGACCCTAATTCTAATCATCCACTGGACACAGTCACCAGCAGACCCAACCTGTACTTCCAGCTCAATTCATCTAAAATCAAGCTCACCCTATAGTCGTCAAAATTAGCTCAGTGTCCTCAATTCCTGAATATCGTAACAAGCGCCACCATTCTACCAGGCCCCAATTCATCCATTCAACAAGTTTCCTGAGTACTTAACTGTGTACCAGACACCACAACGGAGATAAGAGATGTGGGCTCTGGAGACAGATGCTGAAAATACAGTATGACAAGACTAGGAGAGAGGGAATAATGGGTGCTGGGGAGCACAAAGGAGACACATCTTGTCTAGGCCAGAAGAGGGGTCAGGAGGTGAGCACATCTGACCTGAGTTGTCAAGGGCAAGTAGAAGTCAGCCAAGCAGAAATGACAGGGAAGGATGGGCATGGTGGCACCTGTAATCCCAGCAATTCTGAAGGCTGAGGCAGGAGGATTACAAATTTAAGAACAGCCTGGGGCTGGGGTTGTGGCTCAGCAGTAGAGCACTCCCCTAGCATGGGGGAGGCCTTGGGTTTGATCCTCAGCACCACATGAAAATAAATAAATAAAATAAAGATATTGTGTGCAACTACAAGTAAAAAGCAAACATTAAAAATAAATAAATAAGGGGGCTGGGGTTGTGGCTCAGTGGCAGAGCGAGGCTCGCCTTGCACGTGCACGGCCCGGGTTCGACCCTCAGCACCACGTAAACATAAATGCATTGCATTGTGCACAACTAAAGTAAATAAATAAACATTTAAAAAATAAATAAATAAATAAATAAAAAAGAACAGCCTGGGCAATGTAGGGAAATTTTGTCTCAAAACAGAAAATAAGAGCTGGGATTGTGGCTCAGCAGTAGAGTGACCCTGGGTTCAATCTCCAGTACCAAAAAAAGAGGGAAAAGTGACAGCCTGGGAGTAGGTGGATACAGCTCAGTGGTAGAGCACTTACTCAGCATGATCAAGGCCTTGGGTTTCATTGAGCCCCCTTCACTACTTCAGAAAAGAAAAAGAAAAAAAAAAAGTGACAGCTGAGGGTTGGGCACATAGCTCAGTAGGTTTAGAATGCACCTGGGTTCTATCCCCAGTACCACCAACAGGAAAAAAAGAGAAAAGAAAACTGACAATTTTTTCAAAGGAATTATATCCAGTTGTATTGTATTGTTGTTGTTTTTGGTACCAGGGATTGAACTCAGGGGCACTCTACCACTGGGTCACATCCCCAGCCCTTTTTTGTATTTTATTAGAGACAGGGTCTCACTGAGTTGCTAAGTGCCTCACCATTGCTGAGGCTGGCTTTGAACTCACAATCCTCCTGCCTCAGCCTCCCAAGTGCTGGGATTACAGACGTGCGCCACCGCGCCCCGGCTTTGTATTGTTTTTTTGGATAACAAAACATACTGAATAGCAAAATATACTGTGTTATTTAATGAAAAAAGAAATCCCAAAGAGTGTGGGTGGCAAATTACCAGTAATGTGAAGGAAAATGCAGGGAGACAAATTACATATAAAAATGTTCACATAGTCTCTAATAAAATTCATAAAAGGGCTGGGGATGTGGCCCAGTGGTCGAGTGCCCCTGAGTTCAATCCCCGGTAACAAAAACAAAACAAACAAAAAAAAAACTGCTCTGTAGATATCCTCACCAGGGCTAACTCGTTGAGCTCATCTCTCCCACTACTTCATACTCTCAGCCACACCGGACCACACCAACGTCCCCAGGTTCCTACAGCTCCATAACTCTACTGAAGGGTGACTGTCATATTAGATGGCATGCTGGTGTGTACAAGCTTCACCTCACAACTCTAGCAGTCAGGTATCTGTGAGGTACATGGCTGGTGTACAATTACTGCTAAAAATCTCTATTAAGGCAAAATCTCTAGTTTTGCCCCATTATTAAGATAATATCTTATATCCTATACTTCATTACACATTATATTTGTTACTGTACTTAGAATTGAATCCGGGGCCTCATGCATGTTAAGCAAGCACTCTACCACTGAGTTACTTTACCAGCCTCCACACTGCTTTTTTTTTTTTTTTTTTTTTTTTTTTTAATATTTGTTTTTTAGTTGTAGTTGGACATAATACCTTAATTTTATTTATTTATTTTTTAAATTCCTTCCTTCTTCCTTCCTTCCTTCCTTCCTTCCTTTCTTCCTTTCTTTATTATTTCTATGTGGTGCTGAGGATGGAACCCCAGGCCTCACACATGCTAGGCTAGTGCTCTACTGCTGAGCCACATCCCCAGCCCTTTATCAGCCCTTTTTATTTTTTATACCTTTATTTTGTTTATTTTTTTATGTGGTGGTGGGGACCAAACCCAGTGCCTCACATGTACTAGGCAAGTACTCTACCACTGAACTATAACTCCAGCCCCCTTTTTATTTTTATTAAATTACCCAGATTGCCCTTGAACTCATGAACCTCCAGCCTCAGTCTCCCAAGTAACTGGGATTACAGGCATGTGCCCAGCTGCACTTTACAATTTTTAAAGCAAGTTTAGTGTGAAGCCCTGGGCTCAATCCCCAGTACCCCACCCACAAAAAAAGAATACATAAAGCAATTTATACCCTTTATCTGAGTAGATCTTCAAAATACATGAAGGAATAATAACATCCCAGGACTGTGACTATAGCAATGCCACATGTGACTGGTCCCACTGAACATAGTGCTGGTCATTCCTTTTATTTTGAGGCATTTATTTTTTAGCAATGGCAATAGGGGAAAACAGTGTGGGTAGAACATGAATTCTGGACCTGCCAGAAGAAAGAGAAGTCAAACCCCAAACAAATAAAAAGATCACTTCAAGCAAATGAGTCCAGACCTGTCTGGACTCTTCAGAGGTCACCGGTGGCAGCATGGACAGTAGTTCTATTAGTACCTTTAGCTCCTGGCACACTGTGGCTCTGCAGTAGTGGATGAAGTCCAGCACGGCCACTGCCCCCAAGCCTAGGCTCAGCAACACACTGAGGTCATCCACCAGCAGCACTGGACACTTCCAGGTAGCCTCTCCATTATCCACAGGTTTCAAGGCCTCCCGCACAAACTGATACAATGGTTCCAAGTTCCCAGGACTGGCCTCCCTGGAGACACAAGACAAAAGTCACCAGAGCTAATTTTCTCTACACATATTTATGTGGGACCAAGTGGCACCAGGAAAGTGCTAGAGGAGGCCAAGAACTATATCACAGTCCTTGACAATCTGGAAAAGAAAAGGCATGCTCATGTATAAGTTTTACTCCAATTCAAATATTTCCTGCAGCCTAGGAGGTACAAAGCACTGTTAGAAACTGGGGGACACAAAAATGAACAGCTGCTGGGCACCTAAAAAGACACCATACAGGGGCTGGGGTTGTGTCTCAGTAGTAAAGCACTTGCCTGGCACATGTGAGGCACTGGATTCAATCCTTAGCACCACATAAAAATAAAACAAAGGTATTGTGTCCCTCTACAACTAAAAAAAAGTAACATGTAAAAAAAAAAAATGAGGCAGGAGGACAAGTTCAAAGCCAGTCTCAGCAAACGTGAGGCACTAAGCAACTCAGTGAGACCCTGTCTCTAAATAAAATACAAAATAGGGCTTGAGAAGTGGCTCAGTGGTTGAGTGCCCCTGAGTTCAACCCTCGGTATCCCACCGCCAAAAAAAAAAAAAAAAAAAAAGAGAGAGAGAGAGAGAGAGACCATACAACCTAGGTGCCATGGTGCACACCTATAATCCCAGCTACTCAGGGAGCAGAGGCAGGAGGATCACAAGTTCAAGGCCAGCTTCAGCAACTTAGTGAGACCTTGTCTCAAAATAAAAAATATAAAGAGCTGGAGCTCAGTGACAGAGTGCCCTGGGATTCAATCCCCAGTACCAATAAAGGAAGAAAAGAAGAAAGGAAGAAAAAGGAAGAAAGGAAAAAGAAAGGAAGGAAGGAAGGAGAAAAAGAATAAGAGAGAGAGCTCGAGCATACAGCTTCTCAACCCAAGAGTTTATTATGCATCCAGGCTGGGCACAGTGGTGCTTATCTGTAATCCCAGCAGCTCAGGAGGCTGAGGCAGGAGGATTACAAATTCAAAGCCAGCCTCAGCCATTTAGTGAGGCCCTAAACAACTCAGCAAAACCCTGTCTCTAAATAAAATATAAAAAGGGCTGGGGATGTGACTCAAGTGGTTAAACATCCATGATATTAAAAAAAAAAAAAAAAAAAAACTGTTTATGGGCTGGAGTTGTAGCTCAGTGGTAGAATACTTGCTTAGCATGGGTGAAGCACTGGGTTCGATCCTCAGCACAATATAAAAACAAATAAATAAAAAATAAAGGTTAAATTAAAAAAAAAAAAAAGAATTTATGGCATCTGGAAGATAAGATTGAATTAAGCAGGCAAAGACTTCCCAAGAGGTCATATGTGGCTATAAAAAGTTAAACAGGCCATGTGCAGTGGCACAGGCCCATAATACTAGCTACTTGGGAGGCTGAGTCAGGAAGATTGTAAGTTCAAGGCCTGCCTCAGTCACTTAGTGAGAATCTGTCTCAAAATAAAAAATCAAAAAGCAGCTGCGAATGTAGCTCAGTGGTATACTGTCCTCAGGTTCAATCCCTAGTACTGAAAGAAAACAAATTTGTTTAACAGTAATTCAAGCACTTTGGTGGTAAAGGACAATGGTCTAAGGGCTGTTTCTTTCTTTCTTTTTTTTTTTTTGGTACCGGGGATTGAACTCAGGGGCACTCGACCACTAGGCCACATAACCCCAGCCCTTTTTTGTATTTTTATTTAGAGACAGGGTCTCACTGAGTTGCTAAACACCTCACCATTGCTGAGGCTGGCTTTGAACTCGCGATCCTCCTACCTCATCCACCCAAATGCTAGGATTACAGGCATGTGCCACCGTGTCTGGCTTTCCTAAGGGCTGTTTCTATGCATAACAAATCTGACCTGTTTATTACACAAGCTAACCCATCTCCTTCTGAATGCCCCAGCAGTCAACTTCTCAATGCCCTAGCAGCAGGTAGAGGAATGGAGCCCAGGGCCTCATGTTCCAAGGATGAGCTCCTGGCATTGGGTTATCTTCCCTAACAATGAAGACAACTCCCCACACCTTGGGATCAGGTATAACTAGCCCTTACATTCAGATGAAGAAACCCAGGATTAGGGGTACTAAGGGATGTGTTCAAGATCACACATAAAGTTGGGGAACACAGCCTTCTAGTCCACTGTATAAGGGGGTACCTGAAAGAGGGAGACAGTAGGGAGAGTTCATATGAACTCCTGATCAGAAGTCGAAAAGCCAATCTGAGATCTGTGAATTTTTTTTTTTTTTTTTTGGTGCTGGGGATTGAACTCAGGGCCATTCGACTACTGGGCCACATCCCCAGCCCTTTTTTGAATTTTATTAAAGACAGGGTCTCACTGAATTGCTAAGTGCCTCGCCATTACTGAGGCTGGCTTTGAACTCGCGATCCTCCTGCCTCGGCCTCCCAAGTGCTGGGATTACAGGCTGTGATTTTTTTTAATTAATTAATTATTGTTGTAGTACTGGGAATTAAACCCAGGGGCACTTTATCACTGAGCTATATCCATAGCCCTTCTAATTTTTAATTTTGAGAAAGGATTTCACTAAGTTGCTTAGAGCCTCACTAAGTCACTGAGACTGGCCTCAAACCTACATCCTCCTGCTTTAGCCTCCCCAGTGGGTGGAATTACAGATGTGTGCCACTGCATCTGGCTATATTTTTATTTGACACAGGGTCTCACTAAGTTGCTCAGGTTGGCCTCGAATTAGTCCTCCTGCCTCAGCCTCCCAAGTTGCTGGGATTACAGGCCTGCACCATTGCACCCATATAGACCTGTGATGTTGAATACCGAACCAGGCGATCACATTTTTTTTTTTCTTAGAAGAGCCAGATAATAAAAAGATAGCAAATATTTAGAATCGTGGGTCACATGGCCTCTGAACTATGCACTATTGCTGTAGACCAAAACAGCCAATATGGAAACAAAATTCAAAAAAATATGGCTGGTCAGCCGGGCGCGGTGGCGCGCACCTGTAATCCCAGCACTTTGGGAGGCTGAGGCAGGAGGATCGCGAGTTCAAAGCCAGCCTCAGCAATGGCGAGGCACTTAGCAACTCAGTGAGACCCTGTCTCTAAATAAAATACAAAAAAGGGCTGGGGATGTGGCCCAGTGGTCGAGTGCCCCTGAGTTCAATCCCCGGTACCACAAAAAAAAATATATATGGCTGGTCCAAGGCCCTTAGTTTGCTGATCCTTATATCAGGGCAAGAACAAAGCAAAGTTGTGCACGCTATTGCTCTGAGCCAGCACATGAAAAACAGCAAAGTATGTTGTTCTGCCATACTCCCAGCAAATGAGGCCTTCTGTAGCCTTTGGGACAACTGTGTTACCTTGGTACCATGATGAGAGCCATGCATTTTCTTTTTGCTATGGGGGATTAAACCCAGGGGCACTTAACCACTGAGCCACATCCCCAGCCCTTTTTTTGGGGGGGTACCAGGTATTGAACTCAGGGGCACTCAACCACTGGGCCACATCCCCAGCTCTTTTTTGTATTTTATTAGAGACAGGGTCTCACTGAGTTGCTAAGTGCCTCGCCATTGCTGAGGCTGGCTTTGAACTCGGGATCCTCCTGCCTCAGCCTCCCAAGTGCTGGGATGACAGGCGTGTGCCGCCACCACCCCGCCTGGCTTCCCAGCCCTTTTTTGTATTGAATTTAGAGACAGAGTCTCACTGAGTTGCTTAGGGCCTTGCTAAGTTGCTGAGGTTGGCTTTGAACTCACAATCATCCTGCCTCAGCCTCCCAAGCTGCTGGGATTACAGGTGAGCCATGTGCTTTCTGATAATGTTGCAACACCAGGTGAAGTGTCAGACCCCAGAAGCTAGTTCTGCCGCCTACACAAGAAGGAATCACACAGCAAACCTTTTCTGGATCCACCTGTCAGGTGTGCATTCTGACCTGAGAAACTGTAGGGGGTGCGGCTCCTCCTGAGCCTGGAAGAAGACGTCCACCGAAGACTTGAGACCCTCAAGGAATACAAGCTGCCCACGTTCCCGTGCCATGGTCAGACTGACACCCTAAACGTGAGAAAAAGAACAGTGAGTTACTGTGTCTTGTAGGGGAACCCATTAGTGAAGCTAGATACAGCTCACAAGAAGGTGCAAAATACATTCCAAAGCCTGAGGCTGGCTTTGAATTTGAGATCCTCCTGTCTCAGCCTCCCACTTGCTGGCCCTCTCTATTTTTTTTTTTTTAAACATGGTGTCATTTTTTAAATACCTTTATTTTGTTTGTTTGTTTATTTATTTATATGTGGTATTGGAGATCGAACCCAGTTCCTCAGGCATGCTAGGCAGGTGCTCTACCACTCAGCCACAACCCCAACCCCCCTCTCTACTCCTAATACAAGCCCACACTTTCTTGCCCTTGGGCATTCCCAACTCAACCCTCATTCTATTTTCAGACATGTATTTCCATTTAATTGCCACATTTTTAAGAACTTACATTATTTTGCTTAAACACATAAACACACACAAATTTTATGATTAAGCAATATTGCTATTTTTTGGGTTTTAACATTTTTTCTTTGAAATAGTCTCCTTAGGTTGCCCAGGCTAGACACAAACTTGCAATCTTCCTGCCTCAGCCTCCATTGCTGGGATTACAAGTATGTGCCACCATGCCCAGGAGAATTTATTCATAAAGAGTTCTTACTGTATTTCAGGGAGACTTACAGTTGCAGTCTATGAGTTGTATCTTTTTTTTTTTTTTTAAGGTACTAGGGATTAACTCAGGAGCACTTGACCACTGAGCCATATCCCAGCCCTATATTGTATTTTATTTAGAGACAGGGTCTCACTGAGTTGCTAAATGCCTCACTTTTGGTGAGGCTGGCTTTGAACTTACAATCCTCCTGCCTCAGCCTCCCAAGGTGCTGGGATTATAGGTGTGCGCCGCCACAGCTGGCTATAAGTTGTATCTTTTTTTTTTTTTTTTTTTTGTACTGGGAATTGAATCCAGGGGGCACTTTGCCACTGACTTACAGCCCTAGCCCTTTTTGTTTTTCTTATTTTGAGACAGTCTTGCTAAATTGCTAAGGCTGACCTCAAACTTATGACCCTCCTGCCTCAGCCTCCCAAATTGCTAAGATTACAGGTATGTGCCACCTCATCTGCCTTAGTCGTGTCCTTTTAAAATTTCAGAACTTTGGGCTGGTGCTGTGGCTCAGTGGTAGAGTGTTTGCCTAGCATGTGTGAGGCACTGGGTTTGATTCTCAGCACCACATATAAATAAATTAATTAAATAAAGGTCCATCAACAAATTAAAAAAAAATTTTTTTTAAATGCACAACTTTGAGGTCACGTGCCACTGATGCAGGAGAAAGGGCCAGATGAAACCAAAAGCCTGGCCCTTTTGCCTGCATCATCATTTTCCAGACTTTGACCATTCACTTATTGTTTTATTATTCAGTTATTGCTGATTTTAATTGTGGGGTTTTTTGTTTTGTTTTGTTTTGTTTGTGTATGTGTGTGTGGTACTGGGGATTGAACCCAGGGCCTTACACATGAGAGGCAAGCACTCTACCTACAGAGTTATATCCCCAGACCTTTGCTTATTTTTATAAGTGCATGCATTTAAAAATAACATTTTAGGAAGCCGGGCGCGGTGGCGCACGCCTGTAATCCCAGCACTTGGGAGGCTGAGGCAGGAAGATCAGGAGTTCAACGCCAGCCTCAGCAATGGCGAGGCACTTAGCAACTCAGTGAGACCCTGTCTCTAATAAAATACAAAAAAAGGGCTGGGGATGTGGCACAGTGGTCGAGTGCCCGAGTTCAATCCCTGGTACCAAAAAAAAATAATAATAATAATAAATAAATAAATAACATTTTAGGGGCTTGGGTGGTGGCTCAGTGGTAGAGCGCTTGCCTAGCATGTGTGAGGCACTGGGTTCAATTCTCAGCACCACAGATAAATAAATAAAAATAAAGGTCCATTGACAACTAAATATATATACACATAAAATAAATAAAATTAAAATAAAATTTTATATTACTATGGTTAATTAAAAACTGGTATTGAGCCAGCATGGTGGTACATGCCAGTGATCCCAGTGGCTCAGAAGGATAAGACAGGAGGATCGCAGGTTCAAAGCCAGCCTCAGCAATTTAGCAAAACCCTGCCTCAAAATAAAAAATAAAAAGGGATGGGGTGTAGGGCATGATGGCACACACCTATAATCCAAGCAGTTCGAAAGGCTAAGGCAGGAGGATCACAAGTTCAAAGCCAGCCAGCAACTTACCGAAGTCTTAAGCAACTCAGTGAGACCCTGTGTCTAAATAAAATACAAAAAAGGGCTGGGGATGTCGCTCAGTGGTCAAGCGCCCCTGGGTTTGGCTCAATCTCTGGTACCAAAATAAACAAACGCTATTGAGAGCTGAGGAACGGGGCTCAGTGGTATGGTGCTTCTCCTACATTCAATTTCTAGCACTGCAAAAAAAAAAAAAAAAAAGGCAGATCCCTGGCCTGATTTCAGACTTCCAGAATGGTGGCAGGGCCCAGGACCTGCATTTCAATGCACACACAGGGATAGTGTTGCATTCTAAATATGCACCCCCTGCTCCACCTGTGCAGAAACAGATCACATGGGAAGTCTTTCCTATGCCCTAGACCAGGTCTCAACTGCTTATTCACATACCAAACATCAAGTATCCACCACCACCCTACAAATTTTGTGGTTTGACAGCTGCCCCTAACACACACACTCACACACACACACACATACACACACTCCTGATCCTCACTCTGCTGTGGCTCATTACTAGTCTACTTATATAAATGCAATAATGTGCCACAAGCATGGAAGCTCACACTCCACATGCCAAGTGCTGGGCATGCCATTCCTGCTGGGCTGATAACCACTCAAAGGTAAAAGGAAAAGTGGCCAATGTGGATGTGAGAGTACACAGCTTGCTCATCCTGAAGCAGAGGCTGGGGTCTGGAGACATGCCTCAGCGACCTGGAATGTAACGCTGGTCCTTACAGGGCTGCTCTCCCGGAGCTCATGCCCTACCTCCAACACAAGAGTTTCTTCCTTTTCTAGAGGACGGGAAGAGGTTGTCCTTCTCTTACCCTTCATTTGTTTCTCCCAAACACAGAAAAGGCAGTGATTTGGCCTAACAGTAAGACTGGCATTTTAAAGATCAGTGTGGGCCTGGGAATGTGGCTCAGTGCCAGAGGGCTTGTGTATATGCGAGGCCTTGGGTTCAATACTTAGTAATGCAAAAAAAAAAAAGAAAAAGTAAAAAGCAGGTGGCCCGGTTCCCTCCCTCTCTAAGACTGACACGGCCCCTCTGCCCTCGTCAGTTCCCACGCTCAGGCAGTACATACACCTGGTCACGGATCACAAGCCATGGCTCCAGCTAGGGGAGGAAGTTCACTGGTCTCTTGGCGATGCTATTCTCATCTGACTACATCAGATGTAAGTGAGGGGCAGGCAACAAAAAGCACCTCTCCCCATATTTGGGTCTCAAGTCCTAGAGAGGGAGAAAGTGGAAAGCAACGAACTTGGCAAGAGACCAACCAACCTGTGATCTCCAACCCAGCAGGACCAAGATTAAAGCTCACAGTGAGAAAGAGAAAACTTTTTAGTAGAGAAGGATTTGATTAATTGACATCCACAAACAACAGGTCTGGGTCTGTAAACTCTCAATTAATAACACATGCTGAGGGCTGGGATTGTGGCTCAGCGGTGGAGCGCTCGCCTAGCCCGGGTTCAATCCTCAACACCACGTAAAAATAAAGGCATTGTGTACAAATAAAGCAAATAAATAAATATTAAAAAAAATAATAATACATGTTGAGATGCTGCCTTTCCCCTTTAGGTAAAGGGCTCAGAAATCCAACATTTCCTTAGATGGAACCCAGAGCCTCGTTGCATGATAGGCAAGCACTCTACCACTGAGCCACATCCCCAGCCCCCTCCTTTGCTAAATTCTCTATAACTCAAACAGGAAAGCCCAGTCTTAGCCCACACTCACACATGTATGCACACATTCTCACTCAAGAACCTCACCATGGAGGTCTAAAATATTTACCAGCTTCTGTCCCACGATATTGTAGTGGCTGAAAGACTGGACGAGTGCCACAAAGCAGACTTTACAGTTAGCTAGAAAACAAAACAAATTGACTTTTAATAACTCCTCTGCTTATACTCTGTCTCACACATGTCATACCTCTGGAAACAAAAGCACTGAGGCAAAGCCGGGCGCAGTGGCGCACGCCTGTAATCCCAGCACTTTGGGAGGCTGAGGCAGGAGGATCACGAGTTCAAAGCCAGCCTCAGCAATGGCGAGGCACTTAGTAAGTCAGTGAGACCCTGTCTCTAATAAAATACAAAAAAGGGCTGGGGATGTGGCCCAGTGGTCGAGTGCCCCTGAGTTCAATTCCCAGTACCAAAAAAAAAAAAAGAAACACTGAGGCAGATCTAAACATCCAGGGGCCTTGCAGCCTGACTTACCTAATGTGCATCTAAGATGCATTTTCCTCATATTTAACAGTTATGCCTTGTTTCACGGGTTCTGAGATGTATTTCTGTTGGATTATTACTGTTTGTTCTATTAGAGAGTATGTCTTTTTCAACTTTTTTTCTTTTCTATTTAAACTTGGTATATAGGAATACAATTAATTTTTTCCTTTTTTGGTACTGAGAATTGAGACAAGGGCTGCTTGACCACTGTGCTACATCCTCAGCACTTCTTATTTTGAGACAGGGTCTCACTAAGTTGCTTAGGGCTTCACTAAGTTGCTGAGGCTGGCCTTGAACTTGTGATCCTCCTGCCTCAGCTACCCAAGTCTCTGAGACTACAGGCATGCACCACAGTGCCCAGCACATTTTTTAAACTAGTCTTATATCCAACATAAAATAAAGGACCACAAAGTCCCCAGCTACCTAACTGTAATAATCCTGATTTATCTGTATATTCTGTTGCTTTTTCTATGCTGACAATCCCATCAACTGAAAAAAAAATCACTTTAGAAGTTGTAAATTATTATTTACTTTATATCCTGGCCTGGCACAGGAGAATCCACTGATAAATGAGTTTCGTTTGGCTATTTTTCTAATCTACTTTCAAATGTGAATTGCTGTTCTTGGGGAGAACTAGGAAGCACCTACTGTCAAGGAAAAGTGTCAATGGGGTCAAGTACCCAGAGATTTAAAAACACACAAGGACTAAGGAGCAATTAAGTCACAAGGCTATAGAAGGACCTCAGTGAGGTAGTGTCTGCACAGCAGCTGAAGAAGGGGAAGGCAGGACATGGATACAGTGAGCACAAGCCACTCTTTGAAAAAGTGAACAAGATGGCCCAGTAATCTATTCCTAACAAAAAAGCCCCCTGGTTACTCAGACACCAAAGCCCTGGTTAGTTTTACTACTTATTTATTTATGTTTACAGTACTGGGAATTGAACTTAGGACCTCACACATGCAAGACATGTTCTCTACCATGGAGCTACAGCCCCAAGGTTAATAAATGCCTTTTCTAGTACTGGGTATTGAACCCAGGGTCTTGTGCTTACGGGCAAGTGCTCCACCACTAAGTTATATTCTGAGCCATTTATTTATTTATTTATTTTGGTACCGGGGATTGAACTCAGGGGCACTCGACCACTGGGCCACATCCCCAGCCCTTCTTTATATTTCATTAGAGACAGGGTCTCACTGAGTTGCTAAGTGCCTCACCATGGCTGAGGCTGGCTTTGAACTTGTGATCCTCCTGCCTCAGCCTCCCAAGTGCTGGGATTACAGGCATGTGCTACCATGCCTGGCTCCTTTTATTTATTTTTATTATTTTATTTAGCAAGGCAGGGTCTTGCTAAATTGCCCAGGGTGGCCTGGCACTCTTGATCCTACTGCCTTAGCCTCTGGGACTACAGGTGTCTGGAGATCAATGCTCTTCCCATTGCTTCCTCAAAGTTTTTCTTTTTTCTTTTTTTTTTGTGTGGTACTGGGGATTGAACTCAGGAGCACTCGACTACTGGGCCACATCCCCAGCCCTTTTTTGTATTTTATTTAGAGACAGGGTCTCACTGAGTTGCTAAGTGCCTCGCCATTGCTGAGGCTGGCTTTGAACTCGCGATCCTCCTGCCTCAGCCTCCCAAAGTGCTGGGATTACAGGTGTGCGCCACCACGCCCGGCTTTTTTCTTTCTCTTCTTCTTCTTCTTCTTCTTCTTCTTCTTCTTCTTCTTCTTCTTCTTCTTTTTTTTTCCCCTTAGGTTTTTCTACAGAATCAATGACAGTCATACCTTTGAGGTAGAAGGAAAGAAAATGGTGGACAAGGAAACTGCCATCTGTCTTGGAATCACAGAGTAGAGTCAGTTTTCCCTAAAAGTTAAGAGCAGAAAAAGGTGAATTAGACTTCCTGGAAAGAGATAAGCTCAGTGTAGAAATACTGGGTCTCTTCTAAATTTCTCCACCTAGACACCTAGAATGTTGGGGTTTTCCTGGTACTTGGGATTGAAACCAGGGGCACTTTACCACCGAGCTACATCCCTAACCCTTTTAAAATATTTTATTTTGAGACACTCTTGCTAAATTGCTGAGGGTCTTGCTAAGTGGTTGAAGCTGGCTTGAACTTGCAATGCTTCTGCCTTGTCCTCCAGAGTTGCTGGGATTACAGGTGTGCACCACCACGCCTGGCTATAAAATGTATTTTTAAATGATAAATATGCTAGCCAGGTGCAGTGACGCACGCCTGTAATCCCAGCACTTGGGAGGCTGAGGCAGGAGGATCGCAAGTTCAAAGCTAGCCTCAGCAATGGCGAGGCACTTAGCAACTCAGTGAGACCCTGTCTCTAATAAAATACAATAAAAGGGCTGGGGATGTGGCCCAGTGGTCGAGTGCCCCTGAGTTCAATCCCCGTACAAAAAAAAAAAAAAAAAAAAAAAAGATAAATATGCTAAACTTACCCCAAAATGAAGAAAATAAATCACAATTGTGGGGGAAAATTATGAATATTAGGTTACTCATGATGGGCAAGCCTCCACTTTCTCAAAGCAAAAAACAGAATAAAATTCCCCTGTTTCCACTCCTCACTTTAGTGACTCAGGCACCAGTCTCATGGAGAACTAGATCCTTAGCAAAGGATGTGCTGACCATCAGATGCCAATTATTCAGACTGCAGGACAGGAAAGGAGCTTCAAAAAGGTCTTCTGACATAACTTCTTCCCTATTTCTAATTCTAATGTCAATTCTGTCCTGTGAGGTAGGGGAGAGGGGACCAGCAATTGTGCAGTTCACCCAGTGGCCTGCTTCAAGTGGGGTTCAAATCTTGGAGAGTCTTTGGAAGTACCTCTAAAGGTGGCTTCTACAGAGTCTGGCTGCCCTGCCCCAGCCAACTCTAGTTCTGTCAATGACAGGGAACATCAGGATGAAATGGTATCACACATGCCATCTTCAAGGTGTGTGACTTTAGGCAAGTGCCTAACTTCTCTGGGCTTTAGTTTTTTCACTTATAAAATATGAAAGTTCACATACTCAAGCCTTGAAAGTTACTCCCCAGTGCTGTCATTTCCTGGTGCCATTTCAACCTTCATTGGTCCAGGGTGAGGACTTCGGAAGTGCCCTAGTAACTGGCAAAGTAACCAGCGCTATCTGGAGGCTTAAACACATTGCTGGGCAATCAAAACCAACCAGCATCTACTGAAAGCTACAATTTGCCCGACGCTATGGAATCATAAAAAGGCTCTACACACATTGGCATCATGGCTGCCTGTGATAGGGGACAGACAGATGTGAGCGGTGGGAATATAAGGTTAAGGGAATAATCCTATAAACTGGGCCCACTGTACTGACCCCCAAGTGCTTTTTTTTTTTTTTTTTTTTTTTGGTACCAGGGATTGAACTCAGGGGCACTCGACCACTGGGCCACATCCCCAGCCCTTTTTTGTATTTTATTTAGAGACAGGGTCTCACTGAGTTGCTAAGTGCCTCGCCATTGCTGAGGCTGGCTTTGAACTCGCGATCCTCCTGCCTCAGCCTCCCAAAGTGCTGGGATTACAGGCGTGCACCACCGCGCCCAGCTCAATGCGTTTATTTTTATGTGGTGCTGAGGATTGAACCCGGGTAGCGCACGTGCTAGGCGAGCACTCCACTGCTGAGCCACAATCCCAATCCCCCCAAGTGCTTTTTATTTTAAAATAATTTTTAGTTGTCAACGGACCTTTATTTTATTTATTTATATGCAGTGCTGAGAACCAAACCTAATGCCTCACACATGCCAGGCAAGCACTCTACCACTGAGCCACCACCCCAGCCCCCAAATGCTTTCTTTTAAAAAGCAATTTACCTGCAGCCCTGCCAGGCTTAAATGACAGGATATGTTACATTCCTCAGTAAACTGTTATCTGCACAAGAAATGCAGGTCCAAAATAATTCTGATAAGAAAAACAAGTTACCCTGTAGTGGTCATTTTTGTGACCCTTTCACAGACCAGTTCCCTGAACTCAGGGAGATAAGAATAATCCCCCCTAACCATAAAAATCTTTATGAACAGGTTCTACTCAGAACCAGTCAGCATGGGCCAAAGTGACCTAAAGTTGGCATGGCAGTATGGACTTGAAATTCGGATGTCAGGGCTAGGGCTGTAGCTCAGTGGCAGAGCGCTTGCCTAGCATGTGTGAGGCACTAGGTTAGGATGCTTAGCACATTAAAATACAAACAAACAAAATAAAGGCATGCTATCCATCTACAACTACACACACACACAAAGTCTGATGTCATCCTGCTGTCAGTCAAGAGGTGGACATGGCCCCGGGGCCCTGGAAACTCCCCTGGGTCCCGCAATAAAACTAGAGGGCAGGAGAAGCGTGCTGTCCCTCTCCTGAGAGAGAACCCACTCTCTCCCTTGAGTGTGTCCCCTTTCTCCTTTCCCATCCCTTCTAATAAACTCATGCCTGTTACTCTGAGCAATATGTCTGAAATCTTGATAGCAAGAATTGGGGGTTGAAGGAGGATGTGGGGCTTCATGCTGCCTCAACTGCGCAGAAGGCCTCAGCCCAATGACACCTGGAGAAACCAATCACTTCATTAGGAAGGTAGAGGTTATGGATTAAGCCGGATGTATTCTTGGAAAAGGTAGGTCCTACATTAACATGTAAGATTCCCAGGTGTGGCGGAGTGTGACAAGGGTAGAATAAACGGTGGCTAGGCTGTGGCGCCGCAGGCTGGCTTTGAGCAGCCCTTTGAACGACACAGTAGAGTCTAGTAAGACACCCCGAGGTGACAGCGATTCGGGACAAGGCTCTGTCTTCTCTAAAAGCTCCTCTGCAGGGGCTGGGATTGTGGTAGAGCACTTGCCTAGCATGTGCGCGGCCTGGGTTCGATCCTCAGCACCACGTAAAAATAAACGCATTGAACGCATTGTGTACAACTAAAAGCGAATAAGTAAATACTAAAAAAACAAAAAAAAAACTCCTCTGCAACCTCTCCAGAGCGCCAGGGACCCCATCTCAGCGGGCGCACAAAGGTCTTCCCAGTACACGTCTATAAAACTAAGCCAAAACGACCGTCCGATAAGCTGTGTTTTAAGGGCATGCACGGCCTTTGAAGGCTGAGAGACAGTCAAGAAGCACTTCTCCCGCGGGCCCAAGCTCGGGAACAGGCCTCTCCGCACCACAACACCCAGGATCCCGGGACAGACGGCCCTCGTGCCTCCCCAGTCGTGCGCCCTACGTCCCGGATGCAGTCTTCCGTCACGCTTCCAGGACCCGCCCCCTTCCGGGCCGCGCGACATCTTACCTGCTCCACCCCGGCAGGGGTCGTGTTCAGAAGGTTATTAAGTTCCGGGAACATTCCAAGCTCCGGTGACTAGAACTCTGGATGAGAAACCGGTGCTGCGGAGGGGCCGGGGGCCGGGGGCCGGAGGCCGAAGAGCAACACCACCTGTGGTTCACTACTGCGCGATGCGCGCGCATACGCAAGTCCACTCCTGGGAACTCTGCCTCAGCCAATAGACCGGCGCCTCGATGGGCCGCTGTGTGCGCACGCGCGGAAAACGCGTCGCGCCTGGGGAGGCGGAGCGCTGCATCGTTGCTGCCGGTCTGCGGTTCTCAGCGCTGTAGTTCTCTAATGGTTTCTGGTTTCCCGCCTCCTGTGATGGCCCCGGCTCTCCGCGTTTGGCGGTCGAAACCGCTGCGTCCCACACTGGCGGAAGCTTGGGCTGTGTCAGTGAAATAGAAGGGCGAAGAAATCCGCCCTCGCGGAAGGCAAAAAACAAACAATATTCACGGAATTACACCTCGAAAAGCACAGTGAGAAAAGCAAAAGCCGCATGTGGGCATGACAGTGGGCCAAGGGTTAAAGAGGTGGTCAGAGCAGGCTTCTCTAACACGGTGATGGAGACGTGCCCTTGCTGGACTAGAGAACACCATGCTAAGCGAAATAAGCCAATGCCCCAAATCCAAAGGCCGAATGTTTTCTCTGATAAGCAGATGCTGATCCATAGTCGGGGGAGTTGGGGGAATAGGGAAGAATGAAGGAAATTTACTTTGGATTGTGCAGAAAGGAGTGAGGGGAGGGGTGGGGCTGTGGGTATAGGAAGGACGGTAGAATGAGACAGACATTATTAGCCTATATACATGTATGATTACACTACTGGTGTGACTGCACCATGTACAGCCAGAAGAGTGAGAAGTTGTGCACCCATTTGTGTACAGGTGTCAAAACGCATTCTACTGTCATGTATAACTAATTACAACAAATTAAAAAGAAAATAAAAGGGAGACCAGTAGAATAGAAGAAGGGGATCAGGGGGAGGGACAGGAGAGGTACTGGGGAATGAAATTGATCAAATTACACTGTTTAATTGCATGTATGAATATATTATAACAACCCCCCCCCTCAGGAAAAAAAAAAAAAAAAAAGAAATGTGCCCTTGCCCCTCCTTAGGGTCTTTGCACTGAAATTAACTTTTTACTAGAAATTGATTTGTTTTGCCCGCCGCGGTGGCACATGTCTGTAATCCCAGCTGCTCCTGAGGCTGAGGTAGAAGGATCACAAGTTGGAGGCCAGCTTGGCCAACTTAAGGATGAGGTAGGGGAAACAGGTAATCAGAGTGGGGGAAAAATGGTGAGGGTGGATAAGGAGGATGGGTATTGGGACCACCATTTGAGGTATGCTCCAGCACGTCAAACAACAACATCTGTTTCCTAAAAGGGACAAAAGACTCCATTCTTAGAGGAGAAAAAAAAAAATTGGCAACCACCGTTCAGCCTAAACATGCACACAAGACAATTAAAATCTCTAGGATAGGTTACAAGGGGGCAGTCAACTTCCCCTCCCTGTGCCTTTAAAAGAAGGGATATCAAGAGACCCTAGTGGCACTCTTGCCCCAATCTTACTCTCCATTGGGAGCTTTCTTACACTTCTGAACCTTAACCTCCTTAATAAATTTCTGCTTGCTTGCTTATCTCTGCATTCACGTGTGCATTCTTCACCTCCTTAGAACACGGAGGGTCCCGATTTCTACCAGTAGCAGCAAGACCCTGTCTCAAAAACATAAAATAAAATAAAATAAAAGGACTGGGACTGCAGCTCAGTGGTAAAGTGCCCCAAAGTTCATCCCCAGTACTGAGGGTTGGGAGGGGATTCAGCTGATTTAAAAATATCCACCTCCTTCAAGTCTTTCCTCAGATGCCATTTATATCTCTTACACCCTATAACCCATTCAGCCTCAACATCAGAGACACCTGTAATTCCACCAAAGTCAAGTTTATGAACTCATTGCACACCAGTGGATCCTTAGAGCCTGTTACTAAAGGGAAAAGAGTTGTTTTAGGATTTGGGAAAGGGTGGGTTAAAGAAAGCAGTGTCTTGAGAAACTCAAAGCCAAGCACAGCTAAGTGTAAAGGGGTCACTTATCTGACCTGAAGGGCAAGGATCCAGGGTCCTGTTTCTGTGGAAACACAAGTTTAATATAGATAAGGAATGTAGTCACTTATCTAAAGCTCTGCACCTGAAAGGGAAATCAAGGCCACTTCTCTGTGTCAAAATGGCTTAAAATCTTCAGCCCAAAATGGGCTGTTTTGTGCTTATTGATATGTGTGAGAGAGAAACAACCACTGCCCTCCAGGAGCGAATCTGGTGCTCACAGCTAAGTCTTTGTGTTCTGTTGAGCATAAACAATTTCACAAAATGTCAGAATCAGGCTTATTGTAATGGAACAAAACAAAACTAGACCATTCTATAATCATGTTGAACACAAAACATGTACATTGTCCAACTCAGAAACTACCAAACATCTTTCTCCCAGCTAATAAGACTTCTGCCTCTTTACCAATCACAACTTTAGCCTTGCTGTACCCTCCCCGACAGATAATACCCAAATGTAGAATTAACCCACTTTCTGAGATCATCCATTCCTAAGCAAAACTGTGCTTCTGTAAACCCTCCCCAAATCACTTAAGAAGCCCAAATCCAGGGGCTGGGGTTGTGGTTCAGCGGTAGAGTGCTCGCCCAGCACGTGCGCAGCCTGGGTTCGATCCTCGTAAAAATATAAGGCATTGTGTACAACTAAAACAAATAAATAAATATTTAAAAAGGAAAAAAAAAAAAAAGAAGCCCAAATCCTATCACTATTTTCTAATACTCTCTTTTTTTTTTTTTTTTTTGGTACCTGGATTGAACCCAGGGTGCTTAACCACTGAGCTACATCCCCAGTCCTTTCTACGTTTTATTTCAAGACAGGGTCTTGCTAAATTACTTAGGGCCTCACTAAGTTGCTAAGGCTGGCTTTGAACTTGTGATCCTCCTGCCCCAGTCTCCCTAGCCTCTGGGATTATAGGCATACATGCCACTTTTAATATTCTCTTAACGAGAGTAATAAAATCAACTTTTTTTTTTTTTTGAGACACGATGTCACTAAGTTGTTGAAGCTGGTCTTGAACTTTCCATCCTCCTGCCTCAGCCTCCTGAATTGCTGGGATTACAGGCTTACACCACCATACCTGGCCTTCTTTATTTTCTCTAAGCAATATTTTGTAGTTTCCAGTATTAATGTCTCTCATAACTTTTGTCAGATTTATATTTTATAGTTTTATGCTATCATAAATAAATAGCATTCTTTTTTTTTTTTTTTTTTTTGTACCAGGGATTGAACTCAGGGCACTCGACCACTGGGCCACATCCCCAGCCCTTTTTTGTATTTTATTTAGAGACAGGGTCTCACTGAGTTGCTAAGTGCCTAGTCATTGCTGAGGCTAGCTTTGAACTCGCGATCCTCCTGCCTCAGTCTCCCAAAGTGCTGGGATTACAGGCGTGCACCACCGTGCCCGGCCATAAATAGCATTCTTTTTTTAGTACTGGGGATTGAACTCAGGGGCACTCGACCACTGGGCCACATCCCCAGCCCTTTTTTTTTTTTTGTATTTTATTAGAGACAGGGTCTCACTGAGTTGCTAAGTGCCTCACCATTGCTGAGGCTGGCTTTGAACTCGTGATCCTCCTGCCTCAGCCTCCCAAGTGCTGGGATTACAGGCGCGCGCCACCGCGCCCGGCTAAATAGCATTCTTAAATTTTCAATTTCCCTTACATTATTGTCAATATATAGAAATTCAATAATTTTTTTCTTCACTCCTGGGCATAGAACCCAGGGCCCCACACATTCTAGGCAAGTACTCTACCACTGAGCTATACCCCTAGCCTGCAAATGTTTCTAGCATATTGATCTGATCTTACAACCTTGCTAAGCTTGTTAATTCTAGTAGCTTTTTAAATATTCCATTGTATTTTCTATGTACATGATCATGTTCTCAGAGAGTAAATAGTTTTCTTTTTTTTTCTTTTTTTTTTTTTTTTTTGTGGTGGTGCTGGGGATTGAACCCAGGGCCTTGTGCGTGCAAGGCAAGCACTCTACCAACTGAGCTATATCCCCAGCAGTTTTCTTATTCTCTAATCTAGATACCTTTTATTTCTTCTTCTTCCGCTGCTTCTGCTGCTTCTTCTCCTTCTCTTCCTCCTCCTCCTCTTCCTCCTCCTTCTTCGTTCATTAGCTGGACATAGGGAGAGCATGCATCTTTGTCTCATTTTTAATCTTAAGAAAAAGAATTTGGTCTTTCACCTTTAAATATTTTACCTAATTTTTTTATGGCTACCCTTTGCCAGGTTGGAAAAATCCCCTCTATTCCTAGTTTGTTTGTTTGTTTGTTTGTTTAGTTAGTTTGTCTGTTTACTTATTTTTGATGCTTCTTTCCCCAGCCTTGGGGGGTTTCCTCATTTGCCGAATGCTTGAGGATGACTTTCTGCAGATCTTCAGGTTCTCTCTGTGTAACACTTCCCTCTCTGGTACTATGTCCTTGAAACTCTGGCTGCCTGGTTCTCCCTACACTCTTTCCAACTCAAGGAGTAATCCAGGATCCACCTTAGTTCCTCCTCCCTGTCTGGGAACTCATTCAAGGGCATCAGCTTCATCATGGGACTCACCTTGTATGTTCTCATTTCTCATGGATCATGTCCTAGGTTGCCTAATGTCCAAACTCATGAAAGTTGTTGTTTCATACATTCATATATTTCTTGCGTTGTTTTAAGCAAGAAGGTAAATCCAGTCCTGATTACTCCTTAGCATGTGCACACACACACACATACACACATACATGCACACAATGTTTATATGGGGTACTGAGGATTAAATCCAAGGCCTGAAGCTTGCTAACAAGTGCTCTACTGATGAGCTACATCCCCAGCACTATTTATTTTTTATTTTGAAACAGGATCTTGCCACATTACCTAGGAACTTGATAAGTTGCTGAGGCTGGCTTTGAATTTGCAATCCTCCTGCTTCAGCCTCCCAAGCCACTTGGATTACAGGCATGTGCCATCGTGCCTGGCTTAGATCATCTTTCAGTGAGTCAAAGTTTAGCACATTTTTTCTTTACTATTTGAGCACACTGAATCTCCTTTAAGAGAGTCTTTCTGTCCTAAAGCTCATAAAGACATTCTTTGTTATCTTCTCTAAAAGTTATAAAGTATTTCTTTTCACAGTTAAGACTTTAATCCACCCATAATTGATTTTGATTGGTGTGACATAAAGGATATAGATCAATTTTGGAATTAAAATGCTGCAATTAACCTTGTTAGAAACTTTATTGGTATTGTATTAAATCTTTAGATACAATTGGAGGATAATTAGCATGTTAATGTAATACAGTAATTCTTCCTATATTTATTCATTCTAGTATCAATGGTTCTGTTTTCTTCTGAATGGAAAGATACCTCTGGGCAAGCACCACTGCACCACTGTGTCCCCAGTATTTGTACAGGAGTCTCTCTCTATAATATGCATCTGGAGTAGATTGTTGGGTTATCACCCAAAAGGCAGAGGTGAATTCACCATAAACCCAATAAAGCTGATTTAGTATTCACAATGTTGTCTTTTTTTTTTTTTTTTTTTTTTTTTTTTTTTTTTTGTACTGGGGATTGAACTCAGGGGTACTCAACAACTGGGCCACATCCCCAGCCCTTTTATGTATTTTATTAGAGACAGGGTCTCACTGAGTTGCTAAGTGCCTCGCCATTGCTGAGGCTGGCTTTGAACTCGTGATCTTCCTGCCTCAGCCTCCCAAGTGCTGGAATTACAGGCGTGCACCACTGCGCCTGGCTTGTATTCTTTTTCTAAAAGAAAACCTTACCCCCGGTTCTACAAGCCTCTGGTCCCAACACACCTGAATTCGCCCCCACTTACAGTTTATGCATGTGTTGAACAAACCAATGTTAAGTACAGAAAATTCAATCACAGAAGGATTTGACAAAGGCATTCGGGTAGAATGGCACTGGAAGGACTGAAGGAACAAAAGGACAAATAGGCTTTTACATGGCAAGGAGTGAGCCAGCACCTCCCTTGGCCTGCAGTGCTCTCTGTTGAAGGCCCTGCAAGTCTGCACACTACACCTTCTGACTGCTTGGTCTGCTGGATTCCAGTTCAGCTCTGCCCGGGGCACAGTGACAGTAGACCAGAAGGCAGGAAGAAGGAAGAAGGTTTTTTGTTTGTTTGTTTGTTTGTTTGTTGTTGTTTTTTTTCCTGCCAGTGATGATTTTTCTGGCAGTGTCAACATCAGTGGTGGGTGACTGGGCTGCAGCAGCAGCGATGCAGGCTTCTGGGTTCCAGCATCAGCAAAAGCAGCAGCCACACCTCTACGGGCCCTGCAAGCTTCCATTTTTGCCCTTTGTTCACAGTCCTCTCATGCCCTCACTCCCCCAGCTCTCCAGCTCCGTTTCAACCTACAGGTCTTCATCATGTCCTTTTTTTTTTTTTTTTTTTTTTTTAATATTTATTTATTTACTTTAGTTGTACACAATGCAATGCATTTATGTTTACATGGTGCTGAGGATCGAACCCGGGCCGCGCACTTGTGAGGCAAGCGCTCTGCCGCTGAGCCACAACCCCCGCCCATCATGTCCTTTTTATTTCTATTAGTCAGGCCTTCTCAGTTCTGTTCCCTTACCTCCCTTTAGGAGCCTATGACTGTGCCCTTGAACTCAGAACTCCGTCATGTTTTTACCTCCTGGGAACAGCGCCTACTGCACGGTTCCAGCTCTAGATGCCTGCTTCAGCATTTCTGGATGCTGTGACCATCACCACTGCATTATCACCATATGTTCTCTCTGCCTTCCTGTCTCTAAATTGATGAGTTGCTTCTCCCTAAGTGCTCCCTGACACCTCTGCCATCTGTGACAAGAGAGCTTCCATAGCCTGGAGTTGAAAGTGAGCCCACACAGTCCACAGGCTGCTGGCAAAAGAAAAGCACCAGTGGACGCCAGTTGGGTCATTTCCTGCACCGCCACCAGAGGGCAGCAAACACCGACTGATGCTCCTGGTCAACTAGTTCTGAGATGCTGGGCCAGCATCTGGGCGGAATCCCACCAGCCAACAGTTCACAGAGGTCAAAACCTGTGGTGCATGTCACAACCTCTCTCCCCCACAGCCCCTTCCCCAGCTTAGCCTTAGCTCCACCCTTGGGTAGCTCAGCAGCGGATTCTTTGCATCAGGTTCTCCCTCAAGAATGTACCCACCATCCTCAGTTCTCCTCAGCTCACCTCCCTCTAGAAAAAGAGCCCAGAGTCCTCAGGTGGCTCTTGGACCCACCTGCTGGGAGCTCACCCACTCCATCCAAAGCCGCTGACATAGTTGCACAGTCTCTGCTTCTCCTCCTGCTATCTGTATGGCCCTTCCCCAGGTGTCTGCAGGGATGGCTTCCTTGAACTCCTCCAATCTGCTCTGTGAGGCCTTCACTGAGCAGCCCTGTGGGGTAGAAAGCAGAGCTGCACCAGCAGATGCCTTTCCAAGGGCACCTGCAGGGAGAGCAATCGCCAGACAACCTGCAGCTCTCAGTTCCTCCAGGTCCGCCTTGGCCGCACAGTGCCTGACCTGAGGTCACTCCCTTCCCACTGCAGCCTTGGTCTGGCAACCGTCTCCACCCTCTGTGAGGCACTCGGATGGACCATACTCATTCCAGAATGCCCCCAAAGCTTTGTTGGGTTTTTACACTGTTCAGGTTCTTCCTCTGTTCAATCTTGCTTCTTTCTCCTTCCTCTCACAGGTGGTGACCCCAGCCTCCATCTCAACATTTGCTCCTGGAGAAACCAACCTGTGACACCCCAGCACTACCCATCCGACCTCTCTGCTTTATCTGTCTCTATAGAACCTATTGCTACCCAACTCAGCTTCAGTCCGTTTACCCTGTGTCTTTCCCTGCCAGAATGCAAGCTGAGTGAGGGCAGGGAATGTCTCTTTTCCTAACTAATGTATTGCTAGTGCCTAGGAGACTATCTGTGAGATAGTAAGTTGTGAAATAAATGTGATGAATGAATGAGACAAGGACCTGTGGTTAGTTTGGGATTTCTGGAGCAAGATGGTAAGGGAATTGGAGAAAATGAAAAGGGTGTTTTTACCCTAGCTTTTCCAAGAGGCTGAATTGAGAGGAAGTCACTCCCAACAGGGAGTGAGGCAGAAGTAGGAGAGGCCAGAACAAGGGAGTATTTTTTTTTTTTAGTTGTAGATGAAATCACAGTATCTTTATTTATTTTTATGTGGTGCTGAGGATGGAACCCAGTTCCTCACACATGCAAGGCAAGTGCTCTACCACTGAGCCACAGCCGCAGCCCTAGGGGTGTAGTGTCAATGTGGAAGAGTCTCCCAGGGTCTAGAAAAAGGCAGCACAATGTCTCCCAGAACTCTGAACCTGCAGGACAGATGAGCACAAAGATGATCGTTTTCCATGCCCCCTGGTCAATGGTCAGCAGTAGTGTAGATTGCCTGCACCCCAGAGCTATCTGCTCACCTGCCCGTGGGTTAGAAAAGTCTTGAGGCTCATGAGAATCACGTGACAGAGAGACTGAGCACACAAAGGGAGTCAGGGCTGAGACTGGAAGAGCCTGTGGATTATTGGTGCACCCACTAAGAGGAAAGGCAGGATGCTGCTGACAAGGTGGGAGTGATGCAGTGGGTGCCAGGTGTGGATGGGTATGAAGCCACTGTCCTGGCTGCATTAGAAGGGGTAGGACGGGAGGCCAGGAGGGGCTGAATCAGCCTTGCAGTGAGGTTAGGGAGAGAAATATTAAAAAGCTATCTAGGGTTGGACTTAGTGGTACATGCCTGTAATCCCAGCGACTTGGGAGGCTGAGGCAGGAGGATCACAAATTTGAGGGCATCCTCAACCACTTAGCAAGGCCCTGAGCAACCCCGTCTTGAAAAATAAAAAAGGGCTGGGTATGTGGCTCAGTGGTTCAGCACACCTGGGTTTAATCTCCATACCAAAAATAAATAAGTAAATAAGAAGAAATGGTGGGTACATGGTTGCTTGGCCCTGTTGCTTCTGGCCTGTGGTGAGGTGGAGCATCATGGCGGGCAGTGCATGCAGGGCAAAACTGCCCACCTCATGGCAGCCAGGAAGCAGGAAAAAGAGGGAGAGGAAGGGGCTGGGGTCCCAATATCCTCTTCAAGGGCATCTCCCCAGTAACTACTTCCTCCAACTTGCCCTACCTTCTAAAGTTGGTCCAGTAGCACCATCACCGGGGACCCCAACTTTCAACACATGGGCTCTTGGGGGACATTTACGATCCTCTTTAACTCCACATCAGGCTTTGAAGTGACTTCCCTGATGTGACGACCCAGGCAAGGCAGGGTCTCTCCGTGCCCACTCAGGGCTTCACCCGTTACTCCAGGATGAAGAGATCTACACCAAACTGCACCCTGGGAGCCTAGCCGCAGCCCTGAACAGCCCAGTTTGCTGCCCTGCCCAGCTTTGGAGTGGAGGGAGAGCAGGAGCCCTTGTTAGACTAATCAAAACCAAGCACAAACAAAGCAGGGGTTCTGTTCGGGCTGCCTTTTGGGGGCTTTATGAGGTCATGAGGAAGAGAAGTCACTATTGAAAATCTCAGTTGCCACCTGGACCTGGGTCCCTGAGAAGACAGGGTGACTTTGTGTGAACAGGCAAGACAGGGTTGGAATGAGACCTTGAAATAGCAGTGAATGGGCTCTGCAGAAGTCGGGCTGAGAAGCCTGGGCTCAGGCCCTGTGGAGGCAGGTGGGGCCTGGAGCTGCCAAAGGACTTGGAGGAACAGTGATATCTAATATCATATACTTTTCTCCCCCAGCATTGGGGATTGAACCAGGGGCACTCTGCTTCTATGTGACACCCCCAGGTTTTTTTTTTTTTTTTTTTTTTATCTTCTATGTTGAGTCGGGGTCCCACTGTGTTCACCAGGCTGACCTGGAAGTTGGAATCCTTGCCTTGGCCTCCCGAGTACCTGGGATTTCAGACATGTGCCACCATACCCGGCCCCTGTTTTCTTCTTCTTCTTTTTTTTTGGTACTGGGGCCACATCCCCAGCCCTTTTTTGTATTTTATTAGAGACAGGGTCTCCTCGCTGTTGCTGAGGCTGACTTTGAACTTGTGATCCTCCTGCCTCAGCCTCCCAAATGCTGGAATCCTGTTTTCTTCTTAAAAAAAAAGAAAAGAAAAACCTGAAGATCCAGGCAGCCCCTGTGACTCCCATTCCTCATTTCAGTCCCAGCTCAGGTGCTCCCTGGGCATGTCATGACTTCTGTGTGCCTCAGTTTCCCTACCCCTATGTCCCCACAGAGGCTGGGCTAGGTGGCTGCATGCCTCCTTCCATCCTTTACATTCCAGGGCTCTGATTCCCTTGTAAGCTACTGCTGACTTGGAAAATCCCCCGTGCCAGCCTGTGGGTGGCACAGGCCTCCATCGCAGGGTGAGGATGTCCCCCCTGGGCCCTGGAGCTCAGACCTCAGGCAGATCTGGTAGGGGCTAGATGTCAGTCACCCATCAGAAGTGGGGCAGGGCTCCTTGTGCTCCCCCAGAGCACTAGGCTTGGAGGGCGAGAGATTGGAGGTCCCTCCTCACCTTTGTTCCTGTCTCTGGGGCTTTGGAGGCCAGTGAAAACACAGGCCTGAGAATAAAAGCCCCTTGTCCAGAGTTCTGAGCCCTAATCCTCTTACGTATCACCAGCGGAAAGCCGGAGCCGGTGGCAGAAAGGCTGCTCTGATTCCTTGCCAGCCTGTCCCTCGTCCCACACTCTGGTGCCAACCTGCATCTCATCACGAAGGGTTGCTGCTCTGGCCAAGCAACCAAGCAGCTGAAAGTAATTGCCTCTGATGATGAAGTGGTCGGGCTGTGAGCTCTGAACAGGGCATGGAGAGCTCAGGAAAGTCTGAGGACTCTTCCTGTCCTGAGAACCACGGGCAGGTGCACAGCCTCAGGTTGGCTGGGTCCAAGGTTCTGGCCCAGGGTTCTGCCTCCCTCTGCTTGAAGCGCAGATTCTTCTACTGACAAAGGGACCCAGATTAGATAGTCACAGGGTCTCCCTTGGCTCACTCATCCCTTTAGGAAGCTTAGACAAAACACCAGCCCTGGCTGAGACTGGCAGGGCCCTGTGTGAGCAGCAGAGAGATGGAAACTTTATAGCAGCAAGAAGGACCCCAGTTCCAGTGTGGCCACTGAGACATATGAGCTGGCCAGACCCCCAGGAAGCTGACAAGACCCTGCCAGATATTGAAGAGTGGGCAGGAGAAGCAGGGGACTGGGAAAGAAGGACTAGGGGTGGGAGAGGAGGAGGGACAGGACATTTCAGGAGGAAGGAGGGGCAGCCTGAGGCTCTGGGGCATGCAGCTACAATGGTGCCAGGGAACTGTGAAATGTGAGCTGTGCACCGGAGGCCCAGGCATTTGGAATGGGGTGCACATACCCCAGGAGACAGAACTTCAGGAAGCCAGGCAAACCAGACACCAGTTTTACCTGAATATTTAGTGGATGAAGAAGTCAAGAACTGGGCTGGGGATATAGCTCAGTTGGTAGAGTGCTTGCCTCGCATGCACAAGGCCCTGGGTTCAATCCCCAGCACACACACAAAAAAGTTTACACTGTAAAAGTCAATGCTTTAAAATGAAAACATACACAGCCATGAAAACAAAATGCAAAGTTCACATGTGTAAGCTGCCTGGTACCGTAACCCGGGAGGAAAACTCTCAGAGGCAGAGTAAAGCTTTTACTACTTTTACTTCTACTTTAGCTTAGAGAGAAAGAAAGATAGAGCTTAGCTTCTTCTTGTCTTCTTAGCTTAGAGAGAAAGAAAGATAGAGCTTAGAGAAAGATTATTTTTTAGAGCTTCTTGCTTCTTTCTTCTGTCTTCTGTCTTCTTGTCTTTTTCTTCTTGTCTTCTTAGCTTAGAGAAAGATTATTTTTTAGAGCTTCTTGCTTCTTTCTTCTGTCTTCTGTCTTCCTCGGGAGCCTCGGCCTAACTCTGACCAGCCCTCGGGAGCCTCGGCCTAACTCTGACCAGCCATTACTTCTTCTAACCGCTCTGCCTACGTTCTGGCCGCTCTGATTCTTTTCTCCGACCCGAACTCTTCTTCTGACCGACCGAGCTACTGCACGACTGACTGACTGAATTCTCCGTTCTCCTAACTCGGACCGCTTTCACCCGGTTATATACCTTCAGCTTTGCGGGTGCCTACAGGTGCGTCACATACATATCAGGTGGAACTTATGGCTTCCAGCTAGCTGCAACAGCCCTTCCTAATTAGGGCTCCTTCACACATGAATTTTAAAAATGACCCAAAAAGATTCCAAGATCTCTGTGGAGATACTTTGGACACTACTGGCCATGTTTTTGAGCAGGGTGGTGACATAATTAGGACTATGTATAAACAGGTTGCCAACCAAGTCAGTCACCCCACCCCTAGGCCCCCCACCCCCATCAAAGGGTGCCGTGAGGCATGGGGAGGAGGCACATCCAGGCAGGCATTTTTTTTTTTTTTTTAATTCCAGGCAGGTATTTTGATGTGCCACAATAAAGGCAGAAACAGAATGCTGTGTGTGTCCTCAGAGTCTGGGACAAGGCAGGGTGTTTGTGTGTGCTGTGTCTTTGAAGCCCTGCTAGAGGCAGGCCTGTCCAGGCATCACAGGCCTGTGCGCAGAATAGACTGTGCATTAAACCAGAAGAGCTGAGATGCAAGTGACATTTTGGGACCAAAGCCAGAGTGGTGGGGTAAGGGCAGGTGAGGCCACTGCTTCTGACATGCAGATTTGCAGTTTGTGGACCCTAGGCCTGCAGGGTCTTCCTGGGTGCAGACTCTGGATTGGGGTGCCTGCAGGGTCCTTGCTCCCGGGGGCAGCAGGTTCAGCCTTGCCTGGTCCCTGAGATAACTGAGGCAGACCATATTTTGGAAGCAGAGCTGCTCTTGTGGTGGGAGCCAGGTGCCCCAATACTACAGGTGCCCCAAAGCCCCCACAGGAAAACATTCTTGGGTAATGCAGTACCCACACACTATGGGCTGCCTCCCCTCCTACTCAGATCATGCTACTGGCCCCATTGCTCCCTGGACCTTCTCCTGTCAAGGTCACCAATGACCTCTGTGCTGCTCATCCGTGACCAATTCTCATTCCCCATCATATTACTTGAGCACCAAGGTCATTTCCCACAATGCACCACTCCCTGATGCACATTCAGGGCTCACCTGCCTTTTGCTTTCCCAATTTTCTTTTTGCATCCTTTGCAAGCTTTTCCTCCCCATATTGGGATAGTCCCCAGGGTTCAGGTATGGATCCTGGAAGGGCATAGACCTCTGCCTCCAATATAATTACTGCCAGCGTTGAGGACTGTTTGTTTGGTGAAAGAACAACTCCTCCTTCCTCCTACACCTCACACCCTGACCCACTGCCAGAAACCCTGCACTGCCTGACCTCTATCCTGCACGATGAACAGCTGCCACATGACCCACTGTTATGGTTTGGATATGAGGTGTCCCCCAGGAGCGCCTGTGTTAATGCAGGAATGTTCAGAGGTAAAGCGATTGGATTGTGAGAGCTGCATCCTAATCAGTCCATCCTAGTCTGAATGACTGGGTGGTAGCTGTAGGCAGGTGGGTCATGGCTGGAAGAGGTGGGTCACTAGAGGTACATCCTGGAAGCGTGCATCTTTCCTGCGGCCTCTTCCCCTCTCTCTCTGCTTCCTGACCTGAGCAGAACCGTTCTGCTGGACTCTTCCCCCAAGGTGTGCATAATGTGCTGCCTCACCTCTTTTGTCAATACCGGGATCCATGGAGACAGCTGTCTATGGACTAAAACCTCTGAAACCTCTGAAAACCTTGAATAAAATTTTCCTCATCTAAGTTGTTCTTTTTTTTTTTTTAAATATTTATTTATTTGCTCTTAGTTGTACACAATGCGTTTATTTGTATGTGGTGCTGAGGATCGAACTCAGGCCGCGCACGTGCTAGGCTAGCGCTCTACCGCTGAGCCACAACCCCAGCCCCTAAGTTGTTCTTTTTTAAAACAATTTTTTTTGTAGTTGTAGATGGACAGAATGCTTTTATTTCATTTGTTTATTTTATTTTTAAAAAATATTTATTTATTTACTTTAGTTGTACACAATGCAATAGTATTTATGTTTACGTGGTGCTGAGGATCGAACCCGGGCCGCGCACGTGCAAGGCGAGCGCTCTGCCACTGAGCCACAACCCCAGCCCTTCATTTTTTAAATTTTTATGTGGTGCTGAGCATCAAACCCAGTGCCTCACGCATGCTAGGCAAGTGCTCTGCCACTGAGCTACAGCCCCTCTAAGTTGTTCTTGTCGGGTATTTTGGTCACAGTGAGGAAACACACCATGTCTGACAGTACAAAAATGTGGCTCAGAACCGAAAAGCTCCCCAAAAGTTTCTCATCGTACTTGACACTTTCCATACACTCTCACAGCACTTCACAATCCCACTCACTCATTCATTCATTCAATCCCCGTGGATTCACTTCTTTGGGGACCTATGAAACACAGTGAGAAAGTTGACTTCCTACTGAGAAACCAGAAATAAGCACCAAAAATTTTTTTTTTTTTTCTTCTTTTTTTTTTTTTTTTTTTTTTTTTTTTTTGGTACTGAGGATTGAACTCAGGGGCACTCATCCACTGGGCCACATCCCCAGCCCCTTTTTGTATTTTATTAGAGACAGGGTCTCACTGAGTTGCTAAGTGCCTCTCCATTGCCGAGGCTGGCTTTGAACTCGCGATCCTCCTGCCTCAGCCTCCCAAGTGCTGGGATTACAGGCGTGTGCCACCGCGCCCGGCTCTTTTTTTCCTATTTGTATGGAGAATTAAATGCAGGGGCACTTTACCACTGAGCTACACTCCAGTCCTTTTTACATTTAATTTTGTGTGTGTGTGTGGTGCTGGGGATTGAACCCATGGCCTTAGTGCATGCAAGGCAAGCACTCTATCAACTGAGCTATATCCCCAGGCCCTGGCCTCAAACTTTTGATCCTTCTGCCTCAACCCTTGAGTCGCTGAGATTACAGTTGCATGCCACCTCAAGATTAGGTTTTTAAAACAGGAATTTCAAAATATCTTTCATTTTTCTTTTCTTTTTTGTGTGGTGCTGGTCAAAATATCTTTTCTTAAAGAATTAATAAAAGCATAAAGATTTTGCACAGGTGAAGACATTTGAGGGACTAAATAAGATGTTGAATCATAAGAAATGTTGGTCTGAGCTGGATGTGGTGGCATGTGCCTGGAAGGAGGATTCCTTGAGCCCAGCAGTTCAAGACCATCCTGGGCAACAAGTGAGACCTTAAGGAGCCAGGTGTGGTGGTGCACGCCTGTAATCCCAGCACTTGGGAGGCTCAGGCAGGAGGATCGCAAGTTCAAAGCCAGCCTTAGCAATGGCGAGGCACTTAGCAACTCAGTGAGACCCTGTCTCTAATAAAATACAAAAAGGGCTGGGGATGTGACCCAGTGGTCGAGTGCCCCTGAGTTCAATCTCCGGTACCAAAAAAAAAAAAAAAAAAAAAAGTGAGACCCTATCTCAAGATAGAAGAAAAAATAAATCTGAAGTATGATGTGCCTTTTATTTATTTATGTATTTTTTGGTGCTGGGGATTGAATTCAGGGGCACTGGGTCACTGAGCCACATCCCCATCCCTATTTTGTATTTTATTTAGAAACAGGGTCTCAGTGAGTTGCTTAACACCTCGCTTTTTCTGAGGCTGGCTTTGAACTCGTGATCCTCCTGCCTCATCCTCCTGAGCCACTGGGATTACAGGCGTGTGCTGTGGCACCCGGCTATGATGAGGTCTTAAATGATTGGCTCTGTGAAACACAACCTTGAGGAACTTCACTGGGCTTCAGATACTTCCTTTTGAAAACCAAAAAAGTAACAGCTCCATACAACTAAGGGTCTACATGAAAATTGAATGAAATTCGGTCAGCCATCCATATCCACAGGTTCAACCAACCACAAATGATTGAAAATATTTTTCAAAAAGATGTGCTTGGTGGCAAGTTGGAGGCCAGTCTGGGCAACTCAACAAGACCCTGTCTCAAAACATAAAAAGGGCTGGAAACAGCTTAGTGGTAAAAGCACTACTGTGTTCAAGCCCTCATAGCACAAAAATAAAGTGCATCTGTACTGAAAAGGTACATCCTTTTTTTCTTGGTGCTGGGGTGTAGCTTAGTGACAGAGCTCTTGCCTAGTATGCACAAAGCCCTGGGTTCAAAACCTAGCAGTGCACACACACACAAAAATTAAGTTGTATACAAAATTTCTCCTCGTCATTATTTTCTAAATGATACATAGCATTTACATTATACTAGGTATTATAAGTCATTTAGAGATGATTAAAAGGCTACGGGAGGTTGTGGATAGGTTACGCACAAACACTACACCATATTATATGAGAGACTTGAGCATCTACTGATTTTTGATTATCCCAAGGTGGGGGATCTTGAAACCAGTCCCTTGCTGATAGCAGAGGATAACTCTAATGCTATTGAGTACTGTGCAGAGTACCTGCCTCTCTGAGAGCTATTGTTTGTTAATCACAGTTAATAAAGCTTATTATGGAGGAATATCCTGGTCTTCAAAGGGTTAAGCAGAAAACTTTAAAGTCTCCTCATCAAACCTGCCAGAGAGGCCCAGGTATAAAGCAATCCAGGGATAGCCTCAGCTGACCCCCACGGTGAGGTCTGGAGCTAAAGCAGGCCATCAGGTTTTCTGGGCCAAGATGACCAGGCTTTCGTGCCCCATGTGGATCAGCCATTGGATGTGGGCCATCCTGGGAAGGGAGACCTCAGGTGCAGCCGCTCTGCAGAGGAGCAGTCCCTGAAGGGGCCGTCTGTTGTGGAGGTTGGCTGACTGTGCTCCCAGCAGCTGGGCCATCAGCTCTCCCCTGAGGGGGTCATGGTGGAGCATCTCAGCACACAGGGCTGGGGTGGTGCCAGGCTGGAGAGGGCTGCGGCACAAGGGTCCATGTTCAGGGAGCCCACATGGTCCAGCTTCTCCACACTCCCTTGGCCTCCTCTCAGACTTCATCTCTAGGGAAGAAGGCTTGGAGCCATTTGGGCAAAAGATTCTGGAAGCTTGGCCCATGATTGGACCCTGTGCCAGCTGAAACTCAAGCAATGCTGGAGAGGCGGGGGCTGCAAGACCGCTGTCACAGTCTAAGTGCTGTGTAGGGCAGCCTGCAGCCCAAAGCCCTGCTAAGCCAACAAGCCAGCAGAAACTAGCAACCAAGGACTCACGAAGAACAGAACCCGCAGTTTACCAAGTGCTGTCCATGCTGTACAGTCCCACCCTCCCCAGCAGCATTAGCTTGCTTTTCTCACTGCCAATGGCTGCACGCACCCTGGGACCAACATAGCCACAGGGAACTGTGATGCCAGGTGAAGCAGCCAGGCTCTGGGGCTGAGATGTACAAAGGGTTTGGCTGGGGACGCAAGTGGCACACTCAACACAGGTACAGATGGCAGGTGGCACTCATGGTTAGCTCAGAGGTGATTCTGGAGGTGATCCCTGAAAGGATATTAACAGATTAGAAATATGATACTCTGTTTTTCTAAAGGACAAGTTCCAGCCTTGGGCCCCAAATCCAACTGTACAAATAGAGCAGTACTTCTCTCAGAAAAGTGACTTTGGGAACTGTATGGTGATTTGACAGAGGAATGCATGGTGTTGGCAAGTCAGGGAGGCCCTTGGAGCCAGCAGTAAGGGACTGACTCTTCACTCAGGATGAAGGATCTTCAGGGCCAAGGAACATACCCATGCAGAACCCATACCCTTCCCTTGCGACCCACACTTACTACCTGGGACCCAGAATCATTTGGCCAAATGGCCCCAAACCTGCTTCCCTGGGGATGGGGTATGAGAGGAGGCCAAGGGAGCAAACAGGGCCAGAAGGTGTCTTGTGTGGATTCCTGATACATCCTGTAGTGCAGGGGGAGCCAGAGGCAAGAGGGAAGGGGACCTAGCTTGGGCCAGTGGGACTACTCTCCCAGCCCTATCACATCCTGGAGCAGAACTCTAAGGGGTCCGATACACCTAGTCCAAACTTAGTTTTCTACATTGTTACGTATGAAGTTCTTCTTCTTTTTTTTTTTTTTTTATCAGGGATTGAACCCTAAGGTGCTTAACCACTGAGCCACGTGCCCAGTCCTTTTATTTATTTATTTTAAATATTTATTTATTTGCTTTAGTTGTACACAATGCGTTTATTTTTACGTGGTGCTGAGGATTGAACCCGGGCCGCGCACATGCTAGGTGAGTGCTCTACTGCTGAGCCACAATCCCAGCCCCCCTTTTTATTTTTTTATTTAAAGACAGGGCCTTGCTAAGTTGCTGAGGCTGGCTTTGAACTTGAGATCCCCCTGCCTCAGCCTCCCGAGCTGCTGGAATTACAGGTTAGCACCACGGTGCATTATGAAGGTATTATTAGAGGTTTCTTTCTTTTTTTTTTTTTTTTAATATTTATTTATTTGCTTTAGTTGTACACAATGCAATGCATTTATGTTTACGTGGTGCTGAGGATCGAACCCGGGCTGCGCATGTGCGAGGCAAGTGCTCTGCTGCTGAGCCACAACCCCAGCCCCAAATGTATTATTAGAGGTTTCTTTGTTGGTGTTTGTTAGCTTGTACAATTTCTTTCTTTTTTTTAAAAAATATTTATTTATTCGCTTTAGTTGTACACAATGCGTTTATTTTTTATTTTTTTTTAATATTTATTTATTTGCTTTAGTTGTACACAATGCCTTTATTTGTACGTGGTGCTGAGGATCGAACCCGGGCCGTGCACGTGCTAGGTGAGCGCTCTATCGCTGAGCCACAATCCCAGCCCTCTTTTTTGTTTTATTTAATATATTTTTTTAGTTGTAGGTGGACATAACACCTTTATTTTATTTATGTGGTGCTAAGGATCAAACCCAGGGCCTCACACATGCTAGATGAGTGCTCTGCTGCTGAGCCATAGCCCCAGCCGCATTGAAGAGTTTCCTATAAACTTTCAGACATGAGCCTCCATCTGTACTCCAGTCCTGCCTTGTGAGTGTTGGGGTGGTCTGTGTGTGCCCCTCTGAGTTAACAAAACACCTAGAATGCAGCAACTCTTTCTGAACTTATTCAGAGCACTTGAGAAGACCCCCCACCCCAGGACATTGAGGGGCTGGGAGAGCTGTCCCCTGAGGGACTGGAAACGTTCAGCCAGACGAGCAGGTTCAGGAACAGCTTTCTGGTTGTCTTATGACCTGGAAAAGACCATGGATTTTAAAAAAGAAGAGATTTATTCATCAACTCTAAGTGCTCAATGGTAGAACCAGGACCAAGGGTGACTCAGGGAGGTGGAAGTCCCAATAGAAAAATGACGCACTGAGGGCTGGGGTTGTGGCTCAGCGGTAGAGCACTCACCTAGCACGTGCACAGCCCGGGTTCGATCCTCAGCACCACATAAAAATAAACACATTGGGGCTGGGGTTGTGGCTCAGCGGCAGAGCACTCGCCTAGCGTGTGTGTGGCCCGGGTTCGATCCTCAGCACCACATACAAATAAACGCATTGTGTACAACTAAAGCAAATAAATAAATATTTAAAAAAATAAATAAAATAAACATATTGTGTACAACTAAAACCAATAAATAAGCCGGGTGCGGTGGTGCACGCCTGTAATCCCAGCACTTTGGGAGGCTGAGGCAGGAGGATCGCAAGTTCAAAGCCAGCCTCAGCAATGGCGAGGCACTTAGCAACTCAGTGAGACCCTGTGTCTAATAAAATACAAAAAAGGGCTGGGGATGTGGCCCAGTGGTCGAGTGCCCTTGAGTTCAATCCCCGGTACCAAAAAAAAAAAAAAAAAAAAAAAAAAAAAGAAATTATAAAAAAATTAAAAAAAATAAAAAGAAAAGAAAAATGACGCACTGAACACAAAGGTGAGGAAGGTGGCGGAAGGGAAAAAAAAAGAAGGTATGAAGTGGACCATGGTGGGAGGGCGTGAGGCCCTTTTGGCAGAGGAAGCACAACCTTGCCAGGCTCATGATATTTGGGATTTTGTGGAGGTGACTTCAGCCACAAATAGAGTGGCTGCCTCTCTGAGTGCTCTGCCCTGAGAGTCTCTCCGAGTCTGATGGACAAAAGGTATGTTGAAGCCCCCAAGGTTCCCCTGGCCCTTGATGGAATGTGTCTGAAATTCTTTCCATTTTCCAGGAAAATATTAATCCAGGCCGAGGGTGGGGGAGTCACTGCAACTGCAACGGGTGGGTTCTGCCAGGTTTCAGAGGGGCCTGCATCTGCTCTTGTGGTCATCATTTCTTTTTCTTTCTTTTCTTTCTTTTTTTTTTTTTTTTTTTTTTTTTTTTTTGGTACAGGGGATTGAACTCAGGGGCACTCAACCACTGAGCCACATCCCCAGCCCTATTTTGTATTTTATTTAGAGACAGGGCCTGAGTTGTTTAGCACCTCACTTTTGCTGAGTCTGGCTTTGATCCTCCTGCCTCAGCCTCCTGAGCCGCTGGGATTACAGGGATGCGCCACCATAACCGGCCTGGTGGTCATTTTTTCATCTGCCTTTTTGTGGGTTTGTCAGGGTCTCTGGGGCGTGTGACGGTTCTCACGTAGGTATCTCTTCATGAACACCAGAAGCCAAAGTCCTGTGCCCATCATTTGGCAGAGTCTGGGCAGCCATGGCAGCTGGCGGGAGGGCCTTTTTCCTGTGGGAACCCGTTCCGCTTGCCAGCAGAGTGGGGAGCAGAGCCATGTCACCCGGCTTTCTGGTCGTTACTCCTGGCAACCTAGTTTGGCCTTGTTTGGGCAGGGACCCAGACGGCCCCAGGGTTTCTGTTGCTCCATCTGTAGAACAAGGGTGAACTTCTGCCCTGGTGGCCGCGGAGCCAGCTGCACCAGGAAGCATGCTGTCTTCCTGGAGAGGGTGAAGCAGTGGCCAGAGTAAAGACAAGTGAGAATCAGGGCCTGCCGCCTCCCCAGAGAGGCCCCATTAGGGCAGTGAGCGGTTCCCACCAGAGGCTCTGGCGGACCCTCAAAGCCGGCCGCGTGGGCAGGCTGCAGCGGCTGTGTGGTTAATGACGGTCGCTTGGGCCGCCTACTGGGCCTGGCCTCAGGAACTTCAAATGAACACAAGTTCTGCCAAGGAGGAAGAAGGCCAACTCCTTTTCTTCTGCAGGGAAAGGAGGAGAGATCCCGCTGCACCCAGCAACAAGGGGGCAAGCCCCAGTAAAGGGCCACGCCCGTGAGGCCTCCTGAGGCCTCTGCACAGGCTTCCCAGGGACCCAGGGAAGAACATCACCGGGGATCCAGAAATGGGCTCACTCCAGAGGCCCCCTTCAATACATCCTGAGGAAGACTCCACCCTCCTCCAGGAAGACGGGACCTGGGTACAAACAAGCAACTGCCCTGTCCTCAGGAAGCAGAGCCTGCCATTCATCCACCTACCCATCCATCCATTGACTGCCACCTACCAAGTGTCCTGGCCTGGGGCCACATAGTGTACAAGCCAGTCAAGGCCCCCTCCCCATCTCAAACTAGACCTACATCCTATGAAGTCAGACAGAAAGGAAGTAGACTCCTGAGGAAAAGACTGTTTTCAAGTGCACAGAGAACATTAGTCAAGTAGAGATATTCTGGGCCATAAGGTAAATCTCAAAAATTTGAAGGTGTTGAAATCATACACAGCATATTCTCTGAATACAATAGAATTCAACTAGAAATCAGTAATGAAGATAACTGGAAAACCCCCACCTCTAAGCATTTGGAAATTTAACAACGCACCTTGAACTGTGTTTCAAAGACTAAATCATCAGAGAAATGGGAAAATATTTTGCATTGAATGAAATGAAAATACAACCAGCCAAAAACTGTGGAATGCAGTTAGAGGGAAATTGAAAGCATGAAACACTCTTTTTTTTTTTTTTTGGTGCCAGGGATTGAACTCAGGGGCACTCGACCACCGGGCCATATCCCCAGCCCTTTTTTGTATTTTATTAGAGACAGGGTCTCACTGAGTTTCTAAATGCCTCACCATTGCTGAGGTTGGCTTTGAACTCGTGATCCTCCTGCCTCAGCCTCCCAAGTGCTGGGATTACAGGCCTGCACCATCAAGCCCGGCATGAAACACTCTTATTTCTCTCCTCAGTCATGTTTTTCTTTTTAGATCCATTATTCAAGCATCATGGTCAGACTTCCAATCAATCAAATATAGCAATCAATGGCATGGGTCAAAAAAAAAAATCTACATTGAAACTCTTTGTTGGAATACCTTATACTTGGTACCAAATAGAAAATAAAATAACTTGTGCAATTAGGGACACACATAGACCTTAGTTTTAATGCCCATGTACATGAAGGTTATCTAGCAGTGAGGCCTACAATACTGCTTGGCTGTGTTCACAAATATGTTGTGCCCTGTAGCTTGCCTGTCACTTCTCTGACTTCCTCTCCTACTAAGCATCGTTTCCTGGCAGTAATTAAGACCTTCTGCCACTGCTATAGCTACTGCTGCTGCTGAAACCGCCAGAGCCACCTCAGTTTTGTGGTTTGGCAAAGTATTGGCCTCCATCACCACAGGGGCCAGAGCTTCTGCCTCCAAGTTTCCTCTTTTGTGGGTCTAAAATTTGAAGATTGATTTTTTTAAAAAATATTTATTTATTTTAGTTGTACACAATGCCTTTATTTATTGTTACGTGGTGCTGAGGATCGAACCCGGGCCGTGCACATGCTAGGCGTGCGCTCTACTGCTGAGCCACAATCCAAGCCCCGTGATTTTTTAAAAATTTACTTACTTTTTTTGTGTGTGTAGTATTGGGGATTGAACCCAAGGGCACTTTATTATTGAGCTATATCGCCAGACTTTTTTGTTGTTTGAGACAGGGTCTCACTGAATTGTCCAGGCTGGCTTTGAACCTGTGATCCTCCTGTCTCAGCCTTTCAAGTAGCTGGGATTATAGGAATGGGCCACTATGCTGGGCAATATGGGTGTCTGAATTTAAGTTAAGTACAATTAATTTAAATTTAAACACCCACATGTGGCTGGTGGCTCCTACACTGAATAGCATAGCTCTAGAAATTACAACATGCCTCCTTTCTTGTCAAGGCCTGATACTGACATTGTTGTTACTCTTTTCCCAGACAATGCAAGAACCTTAGAACACTAATTCATTGGTTCCTCTTCTGCTCTATACGTAACACTTACATTTTCTATATATTTAAAAATTCCAAAACGCATTATTGTTGTTGTTTTACACCATCTTCCCTCTTGTTCAGTCCATTCCTTAGCCACTCAGGTCTCCCTTACCTTCCTTGGATACTGAGCTCATTTTCACTCAGTCTTCGCACTTGCTATTCCCTCTGCCTAGAATGTCTTTCTCCCAAACCAGGCTCGGTGGCACAAGCCTGTAATCCCAGCAATTTAGGAGGCTGAAGCAGGAGGGTCCTTTGAATGAGGGAGGAGGCTTCCTGCACCTTCCCAGAGGCAGCTGGATTTTCCTGGTGGTGGTGACAGGGCGGCTTCCTGTCCCTCAGTTGCTGGAAGAGTCAGGGGAGGGGGCCATGTTTTGGTCTTGTACACCACCTCCCAGGATGTTCTCAGGACTCTGTGCCCTGCTGCAGTTTTTCCTGGAGCACCCGGTAAAGGCTAGAAAAGACACCTCACACAGAGCTGCAGGCTGCCATGTCTGCAGTCCTGGGAAGCATGGTGGCCACGTTGCTCACGTGCCACCTGCACAGATACGTCCACATTTTATTCTTTTTTGTTTTTTGTTTTTTTTGGTACTGGGGATTGAACTCAGGGGCTCTCGACCACTGGGCCACATCCCCAGCTCTTTTTTGTATTTTATTAGAGACAGGGTCTCACTGAGTTGCTAAGTGCCTCGCCATTGCTGAGGGTGGCTTTGAACTCGCGATCCTCCTGCCTCAGCCTCCCAAGTGCTGGGATTACAGGCATGCGCCACCACGCCCGGCTACGTCCACATTTTAACAGTCTTCTTTCCTGCTCCTGTGGTGTTGCTTTTCTTTCAGGGCTCTGCCATCCACAAAGAAGCATGTGAGTTCTGTCTGTCCTTGAAGGTTCTTGTCATACTTTGGAATTCAATGTATCCTGTTGGCTGTGACCCCACGGCTTTGATAGGCTCAGAAGTTGTGATTCTGTAGATATTTAACTGTTTTCCTGCTGGTTAGAGTGTAAGGGACACTTCTTTTTTTTTTTTTTTCCTTAACTGTTTTGACAAAAGTATAGGTAAATGGACACTCTACTGCATTGTAGAAAGAAAAGTAAATTAGTAAAACTAAACAAAGGAAATTTGGTCTTTTAAAAACTGCATGCAGGCACTAACCCAGCAATTCCACTTCATGGATATAGCTTTTATATCTTTGTATATGGACACTAAGCAATATATACAAAGATAGTCATCTCATTTTTATTTCAAGGGATAAAAATATTTATGTACCTCAATAAGGGACTATGGTTTATGATTCAATTAACTATGGTTTATGCCCACTAGATAACACTATGCAGACAGAACACCAATGAGGAAGATGTTCTGTACTTGTTTTTTAAGCATTAACATTTTTCTTTTTTTATTATTATTTTTATTTATAATTGGACAAAATATCTTTTTTTTTTTTTTTTTTTGGTACCAGGGATTGAACTCAGGGGCACTCCACCACTGGGCCACATCCCCAGCCCTTTTTTGTATTTTATTACAGACAGGGTCTCACTGAGTTGCTAAGTGCCTCACCATTGCTGAGACTGGTTTTGAACTCGCGATCCTCCTGCCTCAGCCTCGCAAGTGCTGGGATTACAGGCATGCGCCACCACGCCCAGCTGGACAAAATATCTTTATTTCATTTTTATGTGGTGCTGAGGATTGAACCCAGTGCCTCATGCGTGCTAGGTGAGCACTCTACCACTGAGCCACAACCCCTGTCTCTGTACTTTGTTTTGTACATTTCACTTTCAATAGAGATGCCCTCAAGGAAATCAGTCTTCAAGAATTGTAAAATTTTGGGATGGGGTTGGGGCTCAGTGGTAGAGAACTTACCTGACACTCATGAGGCACTGAGTTGGAGCCTCAGCACCACATAAAAATAAATAAATAAAATAAAGATACTATACCTACCTACAACTAAAAACTATTTTTAAAAACCCAATACTTAAAAAAAAAAGAATTATAAAATTTAGTTACTTAAAAAAATATTTATTGCCGGGCGCGGTGGCGCACGCCTGTAATCCCAGCACTTTGGGAGGCTGAGGCAGGAGGATCATGAGTTCAAAGCCAGCCTCAGCAATGGCGAGGCACTTAGCAACTCAGTGAGACCCTGTCTCTAAATAAAATACAAAAAAGGTCTGGGGATGTGACCCAGTGGTTGAGTGCCCCTGAGTTCAATCCCCGGTACCACAAAAAAAAAAAAAAAAAAAAAAAAAAAAAAATTAACTTTAAGCTGGGGGTGGTGGCACACGCCTGTAATCCCTGCTACTCAGGAGGCTGAGGCAGGAGGATCTCAAGTTTGAAGTCAGCCTGGGCATATGAGACTCTGTCACAAAATAAAAAATAAAAATAAAAGGGCCTAAGCATTACCACTCTACATAGTGGTAGAGTGCCACTGGGTTCAATTCCTGGTATTGAAAAAAAAAATTATATTAACACTAAGAGTGTGAGGTTGCAAGCCACCAACTGGGAAAAGGTATTTGCAACACAGATGACCAATAAAGGGCTCATAAACAGGACAAAGATTGCTCTTAAGTCAAACAGAAGAAGATAACCTAATATAAAACCAGGATGATGAGTTAATTAGTAAGTGCTTCATGATGGCAGAAATCTAGATGACTAATCAACATCTGAAAAGTGTGCGATTTCATCAATAACTAGGGATCACAAATTAAAATCATAATTATAGACCAGTGCTCTCAAGTGCTGGGAAGGATATGGAGCAAAAGCAGTGCTCATCCTCAGTTGGCTATGCATTGAACAAACCACATTTTTTTTTTTTCACTGAGAATTGAACCCACGGACTCTCAACCACTGCGCCACATCCCCAGTCCTTTTTTATATTTTATTTAGAGACAGGGTCTTACTAAGTTGCTTAGGGTCTCACTAAGTTGCTGAGGCTGGCTTTGAACTCATGATCCTCCTGCCTCAGCCTCCTGAGCCTCTGGGATTACAGGTGTGCACCACCATGCCCTGCCCTTTTTATTTTTTGAGACAGGGTTTTGCTAAATTGCTTAGAGTCTTGCTAAGTTGCTGAGGCTGGACTAGAACTTGTGATCCTCCTGCCTCAGCCTCCAGAGCCGCTGGGATTACAGGTATGTGCCACCATGCCCAGCCCGCTTCTTTTTTGAGACAGGGTCTCACACAGTTGCCAAAGCTGGCTTTGAATTTGGGATCCTTCTACCTCAGCCTCCCATGTTTCTGGGATTACAGATGTGTGCCACTGCACCTGGCAGAACAACCACTTTGGACATTATCTTATAAAGTTGAAGACTCCGTCTTAGCAACTCTGCTCCTAGAGAGACACTATGGAATTGGATATGCGTGATACCAGGGGCAAATCCCTTTGATTGACATATACTTTTTTTTGCTTTGATAAACCATTAGTCAGAGTCCTGCCTGCTCTGGCTGGCCATCTGATTCCTTCTGTTACCTTTGGGTATCTTTCCTCCCATGTCTTTTGTGTAATCTCAAGATCACATACTCAGGAGGCAGGACTGTTTGCCAGTGTGCTTTACTGGAGTGCTTTTCTCTTCCCCAGGCCTCCTGTGTTCCTGGGATGACTCCTGGGCTGAGAGAAGAGCCTCCAACTGTGCTGAGCCTTGGTGGTGCTCACATACCTCCTTGCCCCATTGACCAGGAACTGCCTGATGTTCCTCTGGTATTGGGCCTAGAGGATGGATATGTACAGCCTTTTCCAATTCTCAGAACACTTCCACTATATATTACTGCTCTATTTGAACTATGTCCCCCAAATTTCATGTGTTGGAAACTTTTTTTTTTTTTTTTTTTTTTGGTACTGGGATTGAACTCAGGAGCACTCGACTACCAGGCCACATCCCCAGCACTTTTTGTATTTTATTAGAGACAGGGTCTCACTGAGTTGCTAAGTGCTTTGCCATTGCTGAGGCTGGCTTTGAACTCACGATCCTCCTGCCTCAGCCTCCCAAGTGCTGGGATTACAGGTGTGCACCACCGCACCTGGCCATGTGTTGGAAACTTAATCCCCAAAGTCATTTTTTTTTTTTTTTTGTACTGGGTATTGAACACAGGGGCACTCCACCACTGGGCCACATCCCCAGCCCTTTTTTGTGTTTTATTTAGAGACAGGGTCTCACTGAGTTGCTAAGTGCCTCGCCATTGCTGAGGCTGATTTTGAACTCGCAATCCTCCTGCCTCAGTTTCCCAAGTGCTGGGATTACAGGCGTGTGCCACCGCGCCGGCTTTCAAAGTCATATGTTAATGGCATTTGGGAGCAGAGTCTTTGGGAAGTAATTACAATTAAATGAAGTTGTGAGGGCAAGGCCCCCATGACTACATTAGTGGCTACATGAAATGAGGAAGAGAAGCCCAAGTGTGCCCACTTGCCCTGTTTTGCCCCGTGATGCCCAGGCCCTCACCAGATGCCAAGCAGATGCGGACTCCTGCTCTTGGACTTCTAGAGCCTGAGCTAACAGTGAGAGAAAAATTCTAGGATGTCCTAAATTTAATTACAAGGCCTGGAGGGTGGATGGGGGAGGTAAATAGTGAATAAGTCACAGGTCAAAATGAATAAAAGGCCGTTTCATATTCTTGAATGTAGGTTGAAATGTTAGCTCATATTCCATCACAACTTCCGGGCTCAGCGGCACATGCCTGTAATCTCAGCATCTCAGGAGGCTGAGGCAGGAGGATCGCGAGTTCAAAGCCAGCTTCAGTAATTTAGTGAGGCCCTAAGCAACTCAGCGAGACAGTTTCTAAATAGAATTTAAAAAGTGCTGGGGATATGTCTCAGTGGTTAAGCATCCCTGGGTTCAATGCCCGGTACCCTCCTCCTCAAATAAAATTTTCATCACAACTCCCTAGCCAATACCACATCTTGCTTCCACCCCTACCAATCCAGAAGCAATGATTTCTTCTCCTTAGGGCCTGTTCCCCTATCTCAAAACACACCACTTTATGTAATCATTCTATCTATATCCAATGTAACCAACTTATGTTTTTTCTTTCCCAAACCTTTTAGTATGAAAAATATGTTCCTAGGGGCTGGGGTTGTGGCTCAGTGGTAGAGCACTCATCTAGCATGTGTGCTGCCCGGGTTCGATCCTCAGCACCACGTAAAAATAAAGGCACTGTGTACAACTAAACAAAACAAAACAAATAAATATTTAAAAAAAAAAAAAGATGTTCCTAGCTCTGGTTCGGTGCACACACTTCCAACTGCTACCTAGCTCAGCTGTTGGTAGTTATAGGGACTTGTCCTAGATCCCTTGTCTTTTTTCTGACTAGCATTTGTAATGGCTCCATAAACCCTTTTATTTCAGAGACCCTTCAACTCAAGAGGTTTGGTTTAACACTAAATAAACCTATTTTCTTTATAAAATACCCAGTCAGTGGCATTTAGTTATAGCAACAGAAACTAGACAAAGACAATGGTTTTGAATGGATTTCATGAAACCTAGTTTAAGTTACACTAGGTACTTTTGGTCCATGTGGTTCATTGCTATATCTTGGGTGCCAAGACAATTCTGTGAAAAGGTAAGGATTTAAAAAATATATATATGTATATATTTAATATATATACATATATATATATTTTAGTTGTCAATGGACCTTTATTTTATTTATATATCACACTGAGAATCGAACCCAGTGCCTCATGCATGCTAGGCAAGAGCTCTACCACTGAGCTACAATTCCAGCCCAAAAGGTAAGGATTTTATAGATGAAGAACCTTGGGTTCAGAGAATGTGTGGCTCCTGACTGGAGAGAATGTCTAGCTCTGAGTCCAGTGTTGAGTGCCACTGTTTGGTGCACAGGCTAATCTCTTTGCTTCTATCAGTTCTATGGGAAAAGATGAAGAGCTGCTAGTACAATGTCTATGGTACAAGGTGATGCAGAGGAAAGGATACTGAAACAGACGTCCAAAGTCCAGGTTCGAATCTTGTCACTGATGCTTTTTAGTCCTAAGACCAGGATCCAGGGCTCTGGAGAGGATGGAGAATGTGACCTTATTGGAAACAAGAGTCTTTATAGCTGTAACCAAGTTAAGATGAGATCATACTGAACTAGGGTGAGCCTTGAATCCAACAATGGGTGTCCTTATAAGAAGACCACAGGAGGGCTGGGGATGTAGCTCAGTTGATAGAGTGCTTGCCTTGCAGGTACAAAGCCCTGGATTCAATCCCCAGCAACACACACACACACACACACACACACACACACACACACAAAAAAAAGACCACAGGAAGATGCCAAGACACTGACAGCGCACACAGGGAAGACAGTCATGTGCAGGCAGAGGCAGCAATTGGAGTGATGTAGCTACAACCAAAGAATGACAAGGACTGCTGGCAACCTCCAGCAGTGAGGAAGGGTCCCTCTTTTGGAGCTGTTGGGGGTAGCTGTGCCTGGCTACACCTTATCTCAGGCTTCTTGCCTCTATGGCTGTGAAAAGGAAATCTCTGCTTTTTTAAAAATATTTTTTTAGTTGTAGGTGGACATAATACCTTTATTGTTTATTTATGTGGTGCTGAGGATCGAACCCAGGGCCTCACACATGTGAGACGAGTGCTCCACTGCTGAGCCATAGCACCAGCCCTGAAATCTCTGTTGTTTTAAGTCATTCAGTTCGAGGTGGTTTGTTGCAGCAATCCAAGGGAACAGATACAGGTGTTGGATATAGAGGATATGCTCTGTGTAGACAAGAGCGTTCAACATCGTCCACACTGCCCTCCTTGTTGGCATGACCTCTTCAGTGCTAGAAGGCTCCAGAGACACACGACTTCCTTCCATGATGTCCAGTTCTCCCATGTTTCCAGTCTGCTTTCTTCTTTCTTTTTGTTTTTTCTTGCAGTACGAGGGACTGAACCCAGGGGTGTTCTACCACTGAGCTATATACCCTTAGCTCTTTTTATTCTTTATTTATTTTGGGGTACTGGGGATTGAACTTGGGGCACTTGACCACTGAGCCACATCCCCAGCCCTATTTTGTATTTTATTTATAGAGACGGGGTCTCACTGAGTTGCTTAGCACCTTGCCATTGCTGAGGCTGGCTTTGAACTCGTGATCCTCCTGCTTCAGACTCCCAAGCTGCTGGGATTACAGGTGTGCACCACCACGCCCAGTTTACTCTTTATTTTGAAACAAGGTCTCATTCAGTTGTTGAGGCTGGCCTTGAATTTAGGATCCTCCTGTCTCAACCTCCTGAACTGCTGGGATTACAGGTGTACACCACCACGTGGCTCTCCTTTCTTTATTTTATTTTTTATTTTTGTGGTACCAGGGATTGAACTCAGGGGCACTTGACCACTGGGTCACATCCCCAGCCCTTTTTTGTATTTTATTTAGAGACAGGGTCTCACTGAGTTGCTAAGTGCCTCGCCATTGCTGAGGCTGGCTTTGAACTCACGATCCTCCTGCCTCAGCCTCCCAAAGTGCTGGGATTACAGGCGTGCACCACCGTGCCCGGCTTGGCTCTCCTTTCTTTAGAAAGGAAGATTCAGGATAGGCTATGGTGTGGGGTAGAAAGGGCAGAGAGAAGAGCACATTCATCTGAAAGCACAAGGGTGAAATGAAGTGTCACCAGAGCTAGGCAATTACTGTGGGGGTTGGGGGTGGCAGTAGCAGCAGAGCTGGAGGGTCCCCAGAGAGGGCACCAGCCATCCCTATGAATCACAATCATTGTGCAGTACACACACTCTGGCAGGAAAGAGGACAGGCACAGACAGAAATCAATATATCCTACTCCAACATTTTAGTTTCTTCTTTGGGACAAAGACCCTTGGTAATATCTGGTGACTCTATTCAATGGGCCTCCACTGTCCCCTGCTGTCCTTGTGATCTGGGATTTCCTATCCATCCTGTACGTACTGTGAAGGTGGGACAAAGCCAAAGGCTTTGATACACATTTCATAATACTCTCATGGGAAACACAAAACAAAGCACAATACTAACAAGCCCTGCTGTCTGTATGGGATTTAGAATTTACAAAGCACTTTTAACACACAAGCCCTCTTGATTGGGCCTCCTTGTGAAAGGATCCAGAGGTGCCTACCCTTGAAGGACAGGTCTCCTAATTCAGAGAGTACAGGAAGTTCTAATCAGAGCCATGCCAAATCCCCCAAAGTGGATAAGAAATAGGGTTAGGAAAGTATAATACATATCCCAATAAGCAGTCCTATCCAATAGCAGAGAGCAGGCTGCGCTGAACACGGTCTGGGCAAGAGTCCAAGGTGGAAACAGAGGACTTCTGTTGTTAGCCAATAGGAGACTAGGTAAATTGGACCCAGTCTCCCACTAACGACAACCAAAGAGCTGTATAAACATCTGACAAGCATCAAAGAGCTCACAAGATCCTAAGGAGTTACTAGGCCAACATCCAGAGAAGACAGGAATCTAGACAGAAAAGTCTAGTAATTGAGGCCATTTTTGTGCCCTGGAGGCACTTGTCCATTCAGATAAGGTGAGAGAGAACAAGTCGTGTTTCTGAAAGTCTCGCAGGGCTGTGCAGGTGGGACACTGCTAAAGCACTGCCCATGTTGGGCTGTGACCCCAGAGGACTGTTAAAAGATAAACCAGCAGCAAACGAGCCCTTGTACAATAGCTCTGTGACCACCAACCCTGAATCTGTATTCATGTGATTTCATAATTCTAGGATCCCTGGCACCTGACAGAAGCAAACAAAAACCCTGATGGGAAGAAATCATTCCAGGCTTCAAGATATGTTTAATAAACAAATTTTCGGGGCTGGGATTGTGGCTCAGCGGTAGAGCACTCGCCTAGCACGTGCGCGGCCCGGGTTCGATCCTCAGCATCACATAAAAGTAAATACATTGTGTACAACTAAAGCAAATAAATAAGTATTTTAAAAAATAAAATAAACAAATTTTCAAATACAATGTCCAGCGCGAAATAAAAAATAACAAGGCACATGACGATGCAAGTCAGGAAGAACATGCAGATATTAGTCAACAGAAACACACTTCCAGGGGCTTCAGGAGCTAGAATTATTGCAGACTGAATGCAGGCAAAAAGTTCTGGAAAACTCCCAGCTGCTGGTAAAACTTGCTATTTGAACTACTGTCTCTGATCCATCCCTATGCATTTCCTGGATTGTTACAGCCTCCATCCTCAGTTGGCCTTCACTGCTGTCTCCAGTTATCTTTCAAGAAAACAAATGTGGTCCTGCCTTTCCATGCTTACTGGGCATTCTGAGCCCTTCCCTATCTGTCCTCAATGGCTCCTTCTAGGCCCGTTACCTAGGACCCTTCCCTCTCATATAATCTCAGCTCATCCGGCACCACTTTCCTGAGTAGTTCTTCTTTGCCTTGAACACCCTCTTCTCTTGCTTTCCTGTTTCATCCCAAAAAATGCCTCCTTATCATTTAACATCCACTTTCAACCTCTTTGAACTCTTCATACACACTCCTATTATAATACTGACAGACTGCATTATAATTATTTAAGTCTGTTTCTTAAGTAGACTGTGAACTTCTTGAGACTAGGGCCTACTTTATTCATACAGTATTCCTGGCATGTAGCACAGTGCCTGGCTCAGAGTGTCAGTACTTAATAAATAGTTATGAAAGGACAAAAGCGGTGAGGCACAGTGGTACAGTCCTGAAATCCCAGCTACTCATGAGGTTGTGGCAGGAAGATCTCACATTCAAGGCCAGCCTAACCAACTTAGTAATGCTGTCTCAAAATAAAATTTGGAGAAAAGGGTTGAGGGTGTAGCTCAGCGGTAGAGCATTTGCGTAGCATGCACAAGGTCCTGGTTTCCGTTCCTGGCGTTGGATTCTTTTTTGGTACCGTGGATGGAACCCAGGGGCACTCTACCATTGAACCACATCCCCAGCCCTGTTTTTATATTTTATTTAGAGACAGGGTCTCACTGAGTTGCTTAGAGCCTTGCTAAATTGCAGGAGCTGACCTTAAACTCATGATCCTCCTGTTTTAACCTCCCGAGCCTCTGGGATTACAGATGTGTGCCACCATGCCTGACAATTTTTATTTTTATTTAAAAAATATTTCTTTTAGTTGTTGATGAAACTTTATTATTTATATGTAGTGCTGAGAATCAAACCAGTGCCTTACAAATGCTAGGCAAGCACTCCACCACTAAGCCACAACCCCAGCCCCTGTTCTTTATTTTGAGACAGGGTCTCACTACGTTGCTGAGGCTGGTCTTGAAGTTGTGATCCTCCTGCCACAGCCTCCTGAGTCACTGGGATTATAGGTGTGCATCACTGCACCCAGTTGGAAGAGTATATATTTTTTTAAAGATTTCTCCCCCTCCCCCTCCTCTTCTTCTTCCCCTTCCTCTCCTTCCTCCTCCTCCTCCCCCTCCCCCTGCCTCCTCTTCCTCCCCCTCTTCTTTTTCCCCCTTCCCCTTCTACCCCCTCCTCCCTCCTCCTCCTCCTCCTCTCCTCCTTCTTCTTCCCTCCCCCCAATCTTGGTACTAGGGATTGAACCCAGAGGCACTTAATCACTAAGCCACATCTCCGGCCCATTTTATTTTTTATTTTGAGACCAGGCCTCACTAAGTTGCTTAGGGCCTTGCTAAGTTGCTGAGGCTGGCTTTCAAATTGTGAGCCTCCTGCCTCAGCCTCCCAAGCCACTAGGATAACAGGTATTGCACCACTGCACCTGGTTTAAAATAATATTTAAAAAATTTTTTTTAGTTGTCAATGGACCTTTATTTTATTTATAGGACTGGGGATATAGCTCAGCTGGAAGAATGCTTGCCTTGCATGCACAAGGTCCTGGGTTCAATCCCCAGCACCACACACACACAAAAGACATTTATTTGTATGCAGTGCTGAGAATCAAACACAGTGCCTCACACATTTTAGGCAAGTGCTCTGCCACTGAGCCACAACTCCAGCCCCAGAGCAATTTTTAAAAAATTTTTTATTTAGTTAGTTAGTTGTACACATGCCTTTATTTATTTTTTTACATGGTGCTGAGGATTGAACCTGGGCTGTGCACGTGCTAGGGGAGTGCTCTACCACTGAGCCACAACCACCTCAGCCTCAAGAGTATTCTTTTTTTTTTTTTTTTTTTTTGGTACTGGGGATTGAACTCAGGGGCACTCTACCACTGGGACATATCCTCAGCCCTTTTTTGTATTTTACTTAGAGACAGGGTCTCACTGAGTTGCTAAGTGCCTCGCCATGGCTGAGGCTGGCTTTGAACTCGCAATCCTCCTGCCTCAGCCTCCCAAGTGCTGGGATTACAGGTGTGCGCCACCTCGCCCGGCAAGAGTATTCTTTTTTATTTTATTTTATTTTTTTGGTATTGGGGATTGAACTCAGGGACACTCGACCAATGGGCCACATCCCCAGCCCTTTTTTGTATTTTATTAGGACAGGGTCTCACTGAGTTGCTAAGTACCTCACCATTGCTGAGGCTGGCTTTGAAATCGTGATCCTCCTGCCTCAGCCTCCCAAGTGCTGGGATTACAGATGTGCACCACCTTGCCCGGCCTGGCAAGAGTATTCTTTTTTTTTTTTTTTTTTTTAAATATTTATTTATTTGCTTTAGTTGTACACAATGCGTTTTATTTTTACGTGGTGCTGAGGATCGAACCCCGGCCGCGCACGTGCTAGGCGAGCGCTCTACTGCTGAGCCACAACCCCAGCCCAAGAGTATTCTTAATAGTAGATGAGACAGATTGTTTGGTCTAAATTATGCTCTGTTCTTGAATTTATACCTTGAGGTCTCAACCTACAACCTGATTATAGTAAGAGACAGGCCTTTAAGAAGCTAATTAGGGCTGGGGTTGTGGCTTAGCAGTAGAGTGCCTTGCCTCACACAATAAACAAGCCAGGTGTGGTGGTGCACGCCTGTAATCCCAGCACTTGGGAGGCTGAGGCAGGAGGATCATGAGTTCAAAGCCAGCCTCAGCAATGGCGAGGCACTTAGCAACTCAGTGAGACCCTGTCTCTAATAAAATATAAAAAAGGGCTGGGGATGTGGCCCAGTGGTGGAGTGTCCCTGAGTTCAATCCCTGGCACCAAAAATAAATAAATAAATAAACAAACAATAAACATACAAACGAAATAAAGGTATTTGTCCAACTACAACTAAAAAAAAAGCTAGTTAAAGGCTGGGTGCAGTGGTAAATGCCTGTAATCCAGTGGCTCAGGAGGCTGAGACAGGAGGATCACAAGTTCAAAGCCAGCCTCAGCAAAAGTGAGGCAACAAGCAACTCAGTGAGACCCTGTCTCTAAATAAAATACAAAATAGGCCTGGGGATGTGGCTCAGTAGTCGAGTGCCCCTGAGCTCAATCCCCAGTACCCCCCCCACCAAAAAAACAAAGAAGCTAGTTAAGGATAAATGAGGTAATCAGAGAGGCCTTATAAGAACAAGAAGAGACATCAGTGACCTTCCTCCTTCTGCACACACAAAGAAAGAAAGCCGGGGGCTGGGGTTGTGGCTCAGTGGTAGAGCGCTCGCCTAGCATGTGCACGGCCCAGGTTCGATCCTCAGTACCACATACAAATAAACGCATTGTGTACAACTAAAGCAAATAAATAAATATTTAAAAGAAAGAAAGAAAGAAAGCCATGTGGAAACATAGCAAGACCGTGGCCATTGCAAGCTAGAGGGAGAAGCTGCATCAGAAACTAACCCTAGTGACCTTGGATTTCCAGACTCCAGAACTGTGAGAAAATAAATTCCTGTTGTTTAAGCCACTGAGCCTGTTGTATTTTGTTATGGTGTCCATCTCCAGTGAAGGTCAGAATGCAAGTCAAACTGGTGAGAATGGGCAGGGAGCAGACACATGACATTAAAAATATGGATAGCTTTTTAAAAAGTTTTATTTCAAGAACTTTGTTTTTGTTTTTGTTTTTTTTTTTAAACTGGTATTCCAAAAAAAGTGGGTCAAAGTACAAAAAAAAAAAAAAAAAAAAAAAGTCAGTCAGATAACAGTGTAGGTTTAGAAATCACAGCGGCAGAAGCAATGTACAGACAGCACAGATAAAACAATCCAATGTATGCAATTCTGTTCAGTTTCTTTGCTTATTTTACGTGTTTCTTTCCCCTCCTGTACAAAATACACCAAAGCATGCCATGAGATCAGAAAAAGAAAAGAGTCTAACAAATGGTTACTTGGAACAGACTCTGTACAAGAGGAGATAATGTTTCTTCCCCGCCCCCACCCCCACTTCTTCTCTTCTTGCTCGGCTTTAGGTTAGGTTATTCTGGAGACAGTTCACCTCCAAGTCAGCCTGGTCACCTTTGCCACCCTCAAGTTTGGGTGACATGGAGTTCTGGATGTTAAATGACTCCTCCTCTTTCAGGCAGGACTTGAGAACTTCCTGGATTTTGTGGGGAGCATTAGGGTCATCCTGGAGGAGGAAAAAAAGTTGGGGGAGGGGAAAGAGAGAGTGGGCAGAGCAATCAATAATCACCTTGGGTTTTCTAACTGTCCGAAGGAAGCAGAGCTTAAACATTTATATACAAAAAGGAGAAAAGCTCTAAGACCTGAATAAACTGAATGTAACTGAAGTAACTGACCAGCAACTACTTTTTAGGAACGTCATCCTTATAAGCTTATAAGCAACGGCCAGATGTAGATAAGAAGTTGACAGGTAATCAAATACCTGTAATCAGGGCCACTCAGGTCTTCTTTCAGACAGAGCCTGGGGAGAAACAGCCCCTTTCATTTGGCTCAGAGACCTTTGAGGTCTCACACGAGGAGCTCTGTTTCCATCAGGGAACACACGGGGGACACACAGGACTGTGCTCAGATGGACACTCTCCCCAGACATGCAGACATGTCCCCTGACTACAGGCCAAAGACCCGCGAGCCTCTTGCAGTCAGAACTGTACTGCTGAAGATGTTAACTGAAAAGATGCTTCCTCAACCCAGCCCCCAGGGTCCGGCTGCCCCCGTGGCCTGCCACACTCTGCGTCAGATGTTAAATTGTGGATCCCCACCTTCTTCTGAGGTGCACCTCTGCCTTCGTGCCACCCATGTGTGCCACCTGCAACCCTAGGACAAGCTCCTGAACCTGACCTGAATTTGCCAGTGAAAAGCTGCCAGGGAGCCTAGTAGCACCCAGTCCTCCAGTTCCATATTCTGGGCCCTTAGAAAGACTTCTGCAGTAGGTCTTGCCTTACTCTTTTCCTTGAGGACCCTCAGAGGGCATCACACCTAGAGTGATTCTGTAGGCCTTGGTTTTTTTGTCTGGTATCCCAAAGAGCTGTTGTTAAGTACACAGAACTCAGCTGATGAGAGAGGTGGATTCACAGATGGCATGAACAGTGGAGAATGTCCCCATCTGACCAACTAGTTAGTACTATTCTTTTTTTTCCCCCTAAGACTATTCTTGTTTTAACCACTTTCAAAATTCAAGACAATTGTCATGCTTAGTGGCCAGGCATTCTCCATCGCACTCTGGGGAACTCTAGTCCATTCCACCAACTGCAGTAGGTTAGGGTCATGACAGGTTGGGAAAAGTCTGGCTCTTCATGGTGTTACGCATACAGAACACTGTGGGTATGGAAAACTGCCACCTGCCTACTGCCAGAGCCTTGCTGGCTGCTTTTCCAGAGGCCCAGACTGAACAAGAATTTAATAGAGTTTTAAAGACTTTGGACATGATTTGTAGATAACAGGGGACACATATTCTCCATTCCAATGAGACAAGAAGAAATGGACTTCATAGAGTCCTGAGGCAGACTTGAGGCACAACAACTGTACACAGCACATGCGGGCACCTGACTTTGTCAATCACTGTTTGAAGGGAATAAAAAACAAATGCAGGGGCTGGGCACGATGGTGTATGCCTATAAACCCAGTGACATGGAAGCTGATGCAGGAGATTGCAAGTTTGAGGCCAGTCTGATAAATTTAGCAAGACCCTATCTCAAAATAAAGAAATAAGCTAGGCATGGTGATGCATGCCTACAATCCCAGCAGCTCGGGAGGCTGAGTCAGGAGGATTGAGAGTTCAAAGCCAGCCTTAGCAACAGCGAGGCGCTAAGCAACTGAGTGAGACACTGTCTCTAAATAAAATACAGAATAGGGCTGGGGATGTGGCTCAGTGGTTGAGTGCCCAAGTTCAATTCCTGGTACCACAAAAAAATAAATAAAAAATAAAATGGGTTGGGTATGTAGCTCAGCGGTAGAGTGCTTCTGGGTTCAATCCCTAGTACCAGAAAACCAAATAAAACAATAACAACAACAACAAAAAACAACAACTGCAGGACAAAAATCTATATACACTGAGATGGAAAGATGTCTAGGCAACATAGAAACATGGTCTATATGTGTATACATTTTGGTTACTTTTTTTTGGTGGGGTTGGTGCTGGGGGTAGAACCCAGGGCTTTGTGCATGCTAAGCACACGTGCTACCACTAAGCTACACCCCAAGCCCAGCCCATGTGTATGTTTTATGGAGAGGGAAGTGGGGGTTGAGGTGAAACTGTTTTTTTTTTTTTTTTTTTTTTTTTTTGGTACCGGGGATTGAACTCAGGGGCACTCGACCACTGGGTCACATCCCCAGCCCTTTTTGTATTTTATTAGAGACAGGGTCTCACTGAGTTGCTAAGTGCCTCGACATTGCTGAGGCTGGCTTTGAACTCGCGATCCTCCTGCCTCAGCCTCCCAAAGTGCTGGGATTACAGGCGTGCGCCACCGCGCCCGGCTTGAAACTGTATTTTTAAAAAATATTTATTTATTTATTTTAGTTGTACATGCTGCCCTTTTTTTTTTTTTTTTTTTTTTTTAATTTTTACGTGGTGCTGAGGATCAAACCCGGGCCACGCACGCGCTAGGCGAGCGCTCTACTGCTGAGCCACAACCCCAGCCCCAGAAACTGTATTTTTTTATTGTGTGTGCTTCTGTACTGTTTGGGGAAGATGCTGGACATGGAAGCTTCAGAGTTGAGCCCTTAAAGATCATGGATAGGATGGACTTTGAATCACACCAAAGCCTGGAAAAAGACAGTAAGGGTCTGTGCTCATTTTCCCTCTTATGAGGATGCAAACTGCTTTCATGTTTTTTCAGAAATCCCCCCATGTTCATTCTATATCACATGCTTTTTTGGGCACATAGGGCACAGGAATATTCTCAAAATGTGAAGAAAAGTACATCAATTGACTCCTTATACAGCTGTGATGTCACAAAGAAGGGACACCCATTCAACTTGTCCCATCCAGGGCAAAGAAAGATGAAAAAATTGCTTTCTGTGCTGAGTTGGGAGAAGCAGATCCTAAAAGTAAAGAACAGAGGTGTCCAAACAAGGCTCTTAGGCAAGTCAAGTGCCTTCCACAAAAAGAAGAGGCAAGGGCTGGGCGCGGTGGTGCACGCCTGTAATCCCAGCACTTGGGAGGCTGAGGCAGGAGGATCGCGAGTTCAAAGCCAGCCTCAGCAACGGCGAGGCACTTAGCAACTCAGTGAGACCCTGTCTCTAAATAAAATACAAAAAAAAAAGGTCTGGGGATGTGACCCAGTGGTCGAGTGCCCCTGAGTTCAATCCCCGGTACCACAAAAAAAAAAAAAAAAGAAGAGGCAAGGGAGTGTCTGAAACAATGTCTTGTCTTTCTAACCACAGTATTTTCTCCAGAACTGATCTGCTTTTTATTTGTATCTTCCAGTACTGGGATTTGAATCCAGGAGTGCTCTACCATTGAGCTACATACATCCCCAGCCCCTCTTAAAACTTTTAAATTTTGAGACAGGGTCTTGCTAAGTTGCTGAGGCTGGCCTTGAACTTGCAATCCTCCTGCCTCAGCCTCCTGAGCAGCTGGGATTATAAAAGTGCACCACTGTGTCCTATTTCCTGTAAAGCCTAACTCTGCTGCCAAACTCTGTAGCAGCAGGCCCATCTGCCTTTGATGTGGCAGACGTATCTAGTCACAGCGGAGCAGGATAGACATCTGACATAAATCCTGGAAACCACAGAGGGCCCTGCTCCCAGTGTTCCACCCTTGCCATATGGGTACCCTGCAGCCCAGAGTTAATATGCATTCAGGCCTGGACCCCCATGTGTCCAGGTGCAAACCTCTGTCAGAGGGGGTAGGCAGCCAGTGCTTTACCATACACATGCAAAAGGAGAGTCCGGAAAGGAAAAAAAAATGTAAATATGGAAAAACAGCACTAATGGGTACCACGAAGTCCTAGGAATAAAACAAACTCTTAGAAGGCCTGTCAGGTCTTAGGAAGACCAATTTATCTGCCACATTCCCTCGACAGCACCGCCGTGAGGAGCAACAGGGCAGCTCAGCCTGGGCAGTCTGCCCATGGGTTTCAGGTGACTTCATTCACACAGTACACCTGGAGCAGGTCCAGCTTGCTGTGCTCCCTCCAGTCTCCTGATGTCCCCTCCCCAGGCTGGCTGCTCAGCCACACAAAAGTCACACATAGACTCAGCCTGTGACCCACGCTGACAGCACCTCACCTCAGCCCAGTGGGCTCAGAGCAGCAATGGAGAGCAGGGAGCCACTGACACAGAAATCAGTATGGGCCCTGCCACACAAGGCCCAAAGCAGCAGATTTGTTTCTTAATTTATTTTATTTTATTTTTGTACCAGGAATGAACCCAGAGGGACTTAACCACTCAGCCACATCCCCGGCCCTTTTTTTTTTTTTTTTTTTAAATATTTATTTATTTGCTTTAGTTGTACACAATTCGTTTATTTGTATGTGGTGCTGAGGATCGAACCCAGGCCGCGCACGTGCTAGGCGAGCGCTCTACTGCTGAGCCACAATCCCAGCCCCCCCACCGCCCTTTTTTTAAATTTTGAGACAGGGTCTTGCTAAGTTGTTGAGGCTGGCTTTGAACTTGCAATCCTCCTGCCTCAGCCTCCCGAGCTGCTGGAATTATAGGCGTGTGCCACCGTGCCTGGCTAATTATATATATATATATATTTTGAATAAAGCTGGTAGAGATTATTGCAATGGAGTAGGAAAATGACCCACTCAATCTACTTTATTTAGAAATAACCCCTCTAGGGCTGGGGTTGTGGCTCAGCGGTAAAGCGCTCGTGTAGCATGTGCGCCGCCCAGATTCAATCCTCAGCACCACGTAAAAATAAAAACGCATTGTGTAGAACTAAAAGCAAATAAATAAATATTAAAAAAAAAGAAATAAAGAAATAACCCCTCTAGTAAGAGAAATAGAATGCTCAAAAATTTCAGGCTCCTCCATACCAAAAGGGAATTGGAGGATGAAGGGAGAGGCTGGGGAAGGCTGACCAGCAGGCCAGACTCTGGACCCTTGCCTCTCCTGGCACAGTGTAGAGGTGGACAGTGTGATGGCCGTGGCAACAAGCAGGGTTACATTTCACAACAGAGTGGCAATTTTTTCTTTCCCTTTTGCTAGGGATGGAACCCAGGGCCTTGCATGTATGAGATGTCTTCTACCTCTGAGCTTCACCCCTAGCTCCAGCACACCTGTCCTAACTGGCCACGCCTACAAGACCTTGACTATGATTAAGTTTGGTCTGTAGGCTAGGTGGGGAGAGCGAGAGAGAACAAGGAAGTCCACCAGCTCACTCCTGCTGCACCGACAACCACCCGCTCACACTCAGTGCTTTACAGAGTGGAAAAGATGCTGTTGCTGGGCACAAGCTGGGGGAAGGACACCGGCTAGAAATGATGCTCAAGATCCAAGAGGAGCCAAGGGACCCCAGAGCCTCGTCCCACCCTTCCCTTGAGGGATGGCCATAATGCTGTTCCAGCTGAACCCCATGACCCCTTCTCAGGCAGAGTCCACTGTGTCTGCCCACCTCTGCTCTGGTCCTTTTTCAAGATTGCCACAGTCAGAGCTTGGGGTGGGCAGAAACATTCATGTACAGATGCCCCACCTTCCACATGGCTGGTTTGGCTACAAACAGGAAGCCTTTGCACTGGGGCTTATGCAACTAAGTCCCCAACAGGAGCTATCTCCTTCCTGTCTTTTGTGAAGACATGGCAAAGGCGTCCATGTTTGTAGTGCCGGAAACACATGGGTCAGAAGCTTTCCTAGGAAGTCTTGCCCTCTGCCAGGCAGGAGCAACCGCCATGGACAGGAACGCCCTGACTGGCCATATCTGCTGTCCCATGTGTACAGGATGGCAGATCCAACAGTGGAACCAAGAGAGCAGGTGGTGGGTTGTTGTCACCAGTGATCAACAAATGTTGACTGAAGGCATAGCACTGCAAGGGGCTGGATAAGGTGGGAGGGATTGGTCTGATGAGTGAGACTCTGTCCTGCCCTCAAGGTGCCCACATCCTGGTGGGTTGAGTTATGTCGTTATCCATCTTAAAGCTTTAAAATATCCTGTGTCCTTGGTTATTATTTATATCTTGAACTTATTAATATTTTGCTGCACACCACATGAAATCATCTGTTTTCTATCCTTCGCATCAAAGACATCAGGAAAAATGATCCTTTCATTTCCTACTTAAATCAATGCCTTACTCTTTCTCTGTCAGGTCATTTTTCTTGTCTGTGACTAAGGCCACATTTACTATCATTCTCTCCTTTCCTGTCTGGGTCTACATCTACAAAAAGATGACTGTCTCGATTTGTGCTGTTCATGCGTCAAGAGCTCTACAGTTACATGTTGCTAGTTGCTATTGTAGTAGTGGACAGTGCAGACAGAAGACACTCCTGTTTCACTGGAAGCCCCACTGGACAGCACTGTTCTAGACTGTCAAAGTCCCGATGAGTTCTGATACCCCATTACTTCAAATAACTTCTTCATAATTTCCACTAAACTCCACTGTCTTAGTCAGAAGAGTCTTAGTTTAGTTCCCCAAATGGTGTAATAATGCATTTACTTTAAAGTACCTCTGTACTAAGTGCAGAATTCTTGGACGTGGATATGACATAATTTGGGGGCTTCTATTTGACTTTCAAAATTCTCTGAGAGTACCCAGTGATTTTTTTAATATTTATTTTTTAGTTATAGGTGGATACAATATCTTTATTTTATTTTCATGTGGTGCTAAGGATTGAATCCAGTGCCTCAAGCATGCTAGGCGAGCGCTCTACCTCTGAGCCACAACCCCAGCCTCCAGTGATTTTTTAAAAAAAATATTTATTTATTTGCTTTAGTTGTACACAATGTGTTTGTTTTTACGTGGTGCTGAGGATCAAACCCCGGGCAGCACACGTGCTAGGTGAGCGCTCTACCACTGAGCCACAACCCCAGCCCGTGATTTTTTATATATACATATTTTAGCTGTAGATGGACACAATACCTTTATTTTTTTATGTGGCGCTGAAGTTCAAACCCAGTACCTCACACGTGTGAGGCAACTACTCTACCGATAAGCCACAACCCCAGCCCCAGTACCCATTACTTTAATGGTTAGCCTGATCCAGGCCATACACTAAATTAGTATCTTTGGAAAATGGTCTACTGAGACCTTTTTTTAAAGTATATATATATTTATATATATATATATAAATACAGATATATAATTTATAAAAGACTTAATTTTTTTAATATTTATTGATTTACTTTAGTTGTACACAATGCAATGCATTTATGTTTACGTGGTGCTGAGGAGCGAACCCAGGCCGCACATGTGCAAGGCGAGTGCTCTACCGCTGAGCCACAACCCCAACCCCTATTTATATATTTTTTTAAATTTATTTTTAGTTGTAGTTTGACACAATACCTTTATTTTATTTTATTTTATTTTATTTTTTGTGGTACTGGGACTTGAACTCAGGGGCACTTGACCACTGGGCCATATCCCCAGCCCTTTTTTTGTATTTTATTTGGAGACAGGGTCTCACTGAGTTGCTAAGTGCCTCACCATTGCTGAGGCTGGCTTTGAACTTGCGATCCTCCTGCCTCAGCCTCCCAAAGTGCTGGGATTACAGGCGTGCGCCACCGTGCCCGGCACCTTTATTTTATTTATATGTGGTGCTGAGGATCGAACCCAGGGCCTTGCATGTGCTAGGTGAGCGCTCTACCGCTGAGCCACAACCCCAGCCCTACTGGGACCTTTTATTGAATTTCAATTGATATTCATGAGCTCATCCTACTAAGAATAGAATTACTCCCAAGTTTAAGGTTCCACCAGTGTTTTGTGCTCACCTTGCCCTAACCAGTTGTGTATAAGACTGTCAGTTAGGGTCCTCAAACAGGATCAAGGATGGAAGGGGTTTTCCACTTGTCCCAAAGGGAAACCACTATTTGCTTAAATGACCATCAGAATCTATGAGACTAGCAATGAAAGCAGAGCATTTCTACTTGATGTGGAAAGTAAAAGACAATCAGACTTCCAAAGGACAGATGAAGCTAAAATCACGAGTCAACCTTGTAGAAGATCTCTACTACATATGAAACCCTGCTTGTCAAAGAGGCCAGACATCGTCAAGCCCCTATTCCCACCTTCACTGCTCCACGGGGTTGCCCTAAGCTGACCTCCAAAGCTAGAGGAAATAGATCAAAGGCCTGGGCTGGGGGCTGAGGCATGCATAAGGGTAGATGTGAAGAAGACAAGTTACCTGACAGATAACGTTATCATAGTGAGCCAAGGCACGGGCATGGGGGGAGGAGATACGGGGAGTGTCGCAAAATTTCCTTACGTTTGGGTGAGAGCCCTCAGCAATGGTGGAGAGGGAGAAGTTGTCGTTGTGGAGCTCAGATGGGGTCCGGAATTTGCTGGTAGGAAAGAAGAGAGACGGGAAAACACAAGTGAAATGATCATGGCAAAATGTAATGAGAGAAGTTAATCTCTCAGCCTCACAGGTCAAATACTACATTTTGTTAAATTCCAAGGGTTGGAATAAGATGTCCTGTTACTTGATATACCATAAGAAAAAGCTTCTGCCACTTAAATCATGATCCATACTTTGTTGCCACCTTGTGTTTTTGTTTTTTTTTTTTCCCCCTTCGGTGTGGTGCTGGAGATCAAACCCAGGGCCTTGTGCATGCCAAGCAAGCACTCTACCAACTGAGCTATGTCCCCAGCCCACGTTGTGTTTTTAAAATATACTTGAAGGAGCTCATTTGGACTTTGGATACAGAACTGACAACGATATGAACAGCTATGACCATGTTTGTGCATGCCAGGCAATTACAACCACATCAAAACTACCATCTGGGTAACAGTGATTGCAAGATGCCAGCGATCGTAAGATACAATCCAATTTCAGAGATGTTAATATGTGAGAAAAAATATTCATCTTAGAATCAATCAATCGCAGCAGTATCTACAGTGCTATGAGCACATGTAGCATCATCAGAGCAGTAACTGGGCTCAGGAAAGAAATAAAGTATGCAGAGAAATGAGGGAGCTGCCCCTGCAAAACACAAAGCCCACCAAGGGAGGGAGACCTGGAAGGTGAACCAGACTCTGCTACAGCTCTTGCTTCTCCTCTTCTTTGGAAGTTGCTCCTTTCTGCCCCCTATCCTCATCAGCAGCTGCCCAGATGTAGATGGTCCCATCGTCTCCACCCCACATACCCACCCCTTTGGTGTAGGCATGAGAAGACAAGGGTCCTGGCTTGTGTCTGTGTGGAGTGATCACATGCCCAGATACACCCCCGCCTCAATGCACAGGCACAATGGAGAGGCCCTTCCGGCCCCATGGCAGTTAACTGAAATGCTGCAGGGCTGCCGGCATCTGCACATTGCCCGAGTCCTCCCGCATAGGAGCAACAGATGGTGTTTTGTCCTTTTTTCAGGACCCAGGGAAGTCCTTCAGTCACATTCTCTGGAGGGTGTCTCAGGTCAGAGGGATTAATGGGGTGACAGGTTGAAAGGCAATTGGGGCCAGTTTTGCATCAACTGTCTCTTGGGTCCCAAAGAAGCTGAGCTTCAGTTTCCTCCTTTTGACTCCTGAGACACTTTAGAAAGGTTTTTATTTTACTTTGTGATGAGAATAATTCCCTCATGGTGCATAAGGTCACGTTTGAAAGTTCAAGACCTAGCATGATGGTAAATGTGTGCTGGCGCTCACGTGCACACACAGGCGCTGCTCTGCTGAAGAGCTGAGCAGCCAGCCATTCTGCATCCCCACATGGGTGTCACAGAGAAAGTTAAACCTGGACCCCCTCCTCAGCCACAAAAATTCTACTCAGGAGAGGTAAAGAGAATTTCCTTAAATACTTCTGTTTGGACCAGGGGTTGACCAGTTTTTAAAAAGCAATGCAAGCCAGGCACAGTGGCACACGCCTGTAGTCCCAGTGATTTGGGAAGCTGAGGCAGGCGGATTTCAAATTCAAGGTCAGCCTTGGTAATTTAGCAAGACCCTATCTCAAAATAATAAAAAAGGCTAGGGGTGTGGCTCTGTGGTAAATCTTTAATCCCCAGTAGTGGGGGGTGGGTGGAAGGGGTGAGGGATGGGAAGCAATTCATTGTGATCCTAAAGCCTCTCTCTTCAGCATCCACTAAGGGGGAGCTGGTTTGAGTGATAGCAGACTTGAGGGGGATGAAATTACTCCACACTGATTTGTGAGCAAAATCCTTGCACTGGCTACTGGTTGTCAAAGACCAGGGAAGCAGATGCTGTCTGGTGGGGTGGGCAGACCGAGTACAGCAACTTGCCTGGGGACTAAGGTTGGGACATGCTGGCCTCCCCTTCTTTAAGCACTCTCTGTCCTGAATAAGGGTGCTGGGAATGTTGCCGGGTAGCTGCAGTGTGCCACGGGGGCTTCACCTCTGCTGCAATACCAGAACATTCTGTATATGAATGGACAAGCCTGGGTGACTCTTCAGCATGAACAAAACTGCTAGGGATGCAGAGCAGGTGCCAGAAACCCCCATGACAACATCCCTGGATCAGGGGTCAGGCATCTCCTGCCAAGAAGCCGGGTGGCAGAGACTCACTTGGTCCTTCGCAGCTTGGTATTCTCCGTCTTGAGCAGATAGAGCTTCTTGGCAAAGAAGACAGTCATCATGAAGAGCAGGAGCAGCACAAGGGCTGCAGAGCCTACGGCCACGCACATCACCTGGAAATCAGTGATGATGGACTCGCAGCGCATCCCCTTGTGCCAGATGTAGTCCTGGGTGTTGCACCTGCAGCAGTGACAGTGACATCACGACTGAGGGGCAGCTGTAGCCACAGCCAGGGCCTGGGCCTGACCCCACCACTCATCTCAGTAACTTGCTCCTAGGACCACCTGGAGTTACTCAAAGCTAGTATTCTCCCCTCACTTTACAAATCTTCAGTGAAATGGATCAGGCTGCTCTGAGGTCCATGATATAAATTAGGTAACCAAGGCACAGAGAAACTGAGTGAATGGCTCTAAGTTACATGACTGTTATGTGACTATAACTCAATGGAGACAATCACAGGATTCTTTCAGACCTCTGCCTGCCCTGGCTTTGGGTGAAAGACAGATGAGACACAAAATGAACAGGAGCTATTGCTACAAAGTACTAGGCCCTTCCCCAAACATGAAAAACCTATCTTGTTGCTTCGCATCTCATCTAGTTCATGTGGTTAACCATATACTGAAAAATAAGGAACTGACAGACAAGGACAGACACAGGATGGATGTATATTCTCCTCCTAGTCCTTTAGCCCCCAAACTTATGCCCCTAGAGCTTTCCAATACTATGAGAACTGTCATGTAAGCATAGTGAGAATCAACCTTCTGGGTGGGTTTTAGTCCTTTTGTTGAGTGACTTTCTCCTGCCCTTGGGGACATTCCCAGGCTCCAACTCTTCCAATGACATTGCTGTTTCCATGGGAACCAGGCTGCTTCAAAGAGGAAAGATGTGGAAGGATATAGAGGCAGGCAAAGGAGGGAGGACATGAACCTCAGGGTGAATGACAGACAAGAAAGGGGCCCAGAAATGGGGAAATTATGCACCAGAGAATTGGCTAGTCTACATCCAGAATAGGCTAGGGAGAAATGGCTAATAAGCAATTCTTCTTTGTTTTCCAACTGAACCTCTCCTATCAGGGGAACTATCTGTTTGGGGTTGCCAGGGAATGCAGACCCTCTAAGTGGGGCCCTCTAACCCCGTGTTCTAGAGAAGTCCAGCCACAGCTCTTGTTTCTCTGCAGTGGGTCAGGGTGACAGAGACAAAGGCACGCTGCAGTCTGCAACTAAAGGCTCAGCAGTCTCCTGTGAGTGGAATGCAAAAGCAGTTTTCAAGCAGTGGGCCAGGCCTGGGTGTGCACAGCCAGAGCAGGAGTTGGGCAGGGAGGCCCCAGTGTGACCCTGGAGTGGAAGCTAAGCAAGGATTGCTGAAGTGGGCATGTGGGGAAGCCCTTCTAAGGCAGACTGGTAGACCCCTGGTCAGCAGAGCCAGGTATCTTAGTAAGGAGGACAATCTTACTCCTCTACTCAGGAATTCCCTGAGAGCTCCAAGGGCTTCTGGGAACTTTTACAGATCTCCAGAGGCAGCAAGACCTTAAAATTTCATATTCTGATGGGGAGCTCATTTTGAGGGTGAAATGCCAAGCCTCCAAGAGGATAAAGGGTGACTCTGCACAGATTCCACAGCTCCCAGGCTGAAATCATCATTATAGTTCCCCAGACTAAGGTTTGAATCACAAAACTACAGGGTTTCCCCATATTTCTGGTAGTCCTTAACCAGCTGGCAAAGGCTTACCACCTCCTCCTAATTTCTAAACCACAGTACCTCCTCTTTTTTTTTTTTTTTTGGTGCCAGGGATTGAACTCAGGGGCACTTGACCACTGAGCCACATCCCCAGCCCTTTTTAATATTTTTTATTTAGAGACAGGGTCTCACTGAGTTGCTAAGTGCCTCACCATTGCTGAGGCTGGCTTTGAACTCACGATCCTCCTGCCTCAGCCTCCCAAGTGCTGGGATGACAGGCGTGCACCACCACGCCCAGCTAACAGTACCTTCTCTTGGCAATGGCTGGACAACTCCAACCAGAACTTTGTGGTCACATCATGTGTGAGTGACCATTTATGGAAAGGAACTTTCATAGAAGGGAACTGGAACTCTTTGAGCATCCACTGCTGTTATTCTCCCATCACATCAGCCCTTAAGAAACCTGACTCTTCACATACCTATACAAAGAACAAGAAAAAGAAGCATCGAGAATGACACTGACAAGAGATTCGATAACAGAAATGTTCCTCCTAAGACCAAAGGAAGCCAGCCTCAGAGGAGAGTGAGCATTCTATTCCACTTCTAGGACCTGTAAAGAACCACCCAGATCATCCCTGACTTATGATCCTTCTAGAATAAGGCAGTGAGTTCTCCAGCAGGTAAATACCTCCCACTAGCGCAGTTCCCAAGAGTGAGGTGACTGGGGTTATTACTGAAGAGATGGGGGATGGTGCCTGTAGACAATGTCCTCAGGACTATTCTAAACTAAATGTCTGAAGGCATCATGGACATGGTATCCTACGGGAGACAAGTATCAACCAATGGAAAGAAAAAGAGTCACTATCCAAAGTCAACAAACGCCAGACTCAGTTTGATTTCACCTGTGTGAAGTGGCTACTCTTTTGGGTCTGGTCCTGAGGTTGTCATTGAATTTACATGCCCATCTATGAGACTGGGTCTTCCTGCTACATTCACTGGGTTTGGACAGAGCTATCTCAGCTGTCTTTCCTCTGGGACAGGTTAATGGGCCTGCCCTCCTTGGCCATACTAATGGCCAGCACTCTCTAACAAAACCCCCTTAACCTGCAAAGGCCTCTTTCCAAAATCCTTAAAGAAGTCCCTTCACTTGCCTTCATAATTGAGTAGTATAGGTCAAGTAGAGAACTTGTAAAATCTTATTTCTGAGGAACCTGACCTGGTGATGAGACCACAGGAAGAATATTTTAAGAAGTAATTCTGTAGAAGGAATGTGAGTGGATCTTTATTGATCTGGGAATCCTTGGAAGTTGTGCCCCCTGCACCCTGCTTTTGCTGGGTCTGCCTCACCTACACTTTTATAGCTCTCACTGCCTGCCTGCCATTCACTTACCTGCAGAAGGCCCCTATGTTCTCCACCAGGTAGCACTGGCCGCCATTGTGACAGTAACTTGGGAAGAGGTCACACACTGATCTGCAGGAGCCATTGTGCCGCACAAAGCCACTACGGCACTCAGTGCCATTTTCATTTGAGGCCAGGTCCCTGCTCGGCTCTCCTGGGCGGGGCCTGAGGGCGATGCTGCTGCCAGGGATCATCCCCAGAGTATGCTGTGGAGGGACAGCATGCCACTGACTGGTGGGCTGGCCTGTCCCGGGACCCACACCAGGCTTATCAGTGGGCACCAAAAGGTCATTTTCATCTTCTAGGTCTCCTCCTCCCACTGCATCTTTGTCCTCCTCGTCATCCTCTTCTTCCTCTAAGTCATCATAGAAGGATGTGGTAGGGTAGAAATCAGACTCATCAAAAGGGGTGAAGTCATCGTATAAGTCAAGGAGGCTCCAAGAAGGGGTCTCTCCTTCAGTATCAGGGTGGTTCTCTGAGGTTCCTGGTGACCCTGGGAAGCTCCCTAGGTCTGCACCACGACCCTCACTGTCCAATCCTTCAAAGTAGTCGATGTCAATTATATCTGAGGCTGGTTGGGACTCTGGTGTGCCCTGAAGTGGGTCAGTGGGCTCTGGCCCTTGAGGGTCAGGTGTGCTGCCGCCTAGGTTCAGCCAAACCTCCAAGGGACTCTCCTTGGGGAGTTCAGGGCCTGGGCTCTGCTTGTCAAGAGCAGTGGGGGAGGGAGGCCCATTGGCTTCAGTAGCCTCAGAGGTGGCAGGGGGCACTGTCGACTGCCCAAGGGCCCGTCAGGAGCCTGGAGAGTAGCTGGAAGGGCCTGGGCATCACCACTACCGGCCTCTGCGGTCACTCCGCCAAGGCCTGGGCTGTCGACCTCTAGCCAGACGGTGCCAGTCACTGCAGCTGATGCCTCTAGTGCCTCCTCTGGCCCGACCCCGGGGCTCACAGAGGCCAGTTCGCTGCCAGGGGCCGTCCACGAGGTCTCGCTTTCATCAGTCCCAGGCAGGCCCGCCTCCTCCCGCGTGTCATTAGCATGCGGTTCCCACGACAGTACACTCCTCATTAGCTCCTCGGCCTCAACCGCGCTTCCCGCCTCACGTGCTATGGGCAGAGAGTGAAATGCGGCGTCAGGATGGCACATGGAGCCTAAGCCCTGTCGCTCGCCTGCCAAGCTTGCTACACTAGACCAGGGTCCCCCTGGATAATGTCTGCGTTCCCAGGGCCACACCCACCTCGAGTCCCGCCCCGAGCCCGCCTCCAGAGCTAGGAAAATACAGGGTCCCTATTTCCCAGACCACCCATACTTGGGTGGTCCCGAAGCCTCACCCTTGAGAGAAGGAGGTAGACATAGCCCATTTCCAGGACCCACCTCAAAGAATCACTCATGACCCTCCCCACCTCCAGGCCCCACCCAGTCTCGAAGCTCCGCCCACCTCCAGACCCCGCCCCGAGGTCTCACCCAGGCCCCGCCCCCACCCAGCGCCCCCTGTCAGCCCACCCGGCGGCCTGCGCTCCGGGATCTGGGTGGTCCTCACTCGTCTGCCTCCAGAGACCCCCACAGCCTCCTGCGTTCCATTCCCCACCCACAGGTCCCAGGCCAGGCGGTGCCCCGCCCCCTGCCACAGCTCCGGACTCCACCTGTACCCGAAGCCAGCTGGAGGCTGGGGTGGGGCGCGAAGGCCACTGGGGCCCTGGCCTCAATCGGTACCTACCCGGCACGGCCCCAGTGGAGAGGACAAGCATGGCCCCCAGAAGCAGCAGCAGCGGCGGCGGCCCCCGACCCGGGCCCCCGCGCCCAGCTCGGCCCATGGCGCGGCGCACCGGCCGCTGTCCGCGGTCCGCCCGCCTGGCTGCACCCTCGGCCCGCCCGGCCGCTGCGCTTCCCGCCGGTGCCGCGGCTGCCTCAGCCCACGGTGGGCAGCGCGAGCAGCCGCATGCCGCCGTCCGCCGCCGTCCGCCGCCGTCGGTCCGCGGCCGCCGCCGCGCCCCCGCCTCCCGCGCCGCCGCCGCGCGCCCCGCCCCCGGCCTCCCGCCGCACGCAGCGCTGACACCGCCCCCCAGCCGCCCGCGGGGTACGCGGAGCGCGGGGCAGGCGCAGAGCGCCGCGCGTGGCTCGAGCCGACAGGTGCACGCGCGTGACAACCGCGAGCGGCTGCCGTCCGCCTCGTAGTTAAGAGCCCGCAAGGGCCCTGGCCCGGGAGGACCCACCCGCTACGCGGCTAGCCAAGAGGCGGGGACGTCGCGCGCCCAAACACCGCAAGCTGGGGGCGCAGATAGGAAGGGCCGCAGGAGCGGGAGCCCCAGTCCGGGTGTGGAAACGAGCCAGCCCGGGACGCACTGAGCCTCTTGGGTTTCTGTGCCAACCCTGTGTTCTGGGTGGGAAGGTGCTCCGGGAAGCCTCGGGTTCTCCTCGAGGGCGGTGCGGACGTTGACAGAGCCTGGCAAGGGGCGAATCCGACGGCCCAGGCTCTAAGCGGATCAGACCTAATCCGACTGCAGCCAAAGCCATCAGCCCAGATCCCCGCCCAGCCAGGCCTGCTGAACGCGTCACGGGGGCAAAGGGGCAAGACCCTGTAGGCTGCCGCTACTTAAGTTTCCCTCTATCCCCCTTGGTGCAGCCTGGGGAGCGGCCTTTGCTTCCGGTATCCTTATACTCTGGATGCATCATTCCCTAGGTGTTCTGGGCCACCAAATCTCAAGTTCCTGGGTGGACCAACGAGGCTGATATCTCTGACCAGGTGCACATGGACATGGGGCCGAGCGTTACTCTGAGGGCCCCATAGACTACTCACAGTGTGTCCCAGGACTATTGATTTATGGACCCCTGTTTGGTGGGGAGGCAGAGCCGTGTTACAGTCAACTAGTATATCCTTGTAGCCATTTACCTCTTGATATATTTTTTTTGTGTGTGTGTGTGTGTACCAGGGATTGAACTCAGGGGCACTAGACCACTGGGCCACATCCCCAGCCCTTTTCTGTATTAGAGACAGGGTCTCACTGAGTTGCTAAGTGCCTCGCCATTGCTGAGGCTGGCTTTGAACTTGCAATCCTGCTGCCTCAGCCTCCCAAGTGCTGGGATTACAGGCGTGCGCCACCGCGCCCGGCTTTGATATGTTATTAACTAAAATTAAGATGTTCTGGGTCTCGGCCCAGAGATGGCAATGCTGGTATTTGAGATGCTCTCATTCCTGTCATAGGAGAGCATATAAGTGACCCCGATGTGCCATGTGTCTCTGATGGGACTGCCTTGGTTCAGTCTGTTTCTCCCACAAGAAATGCTGTGGCTTGTTTGCCCAGCCTAGTGTCCCTCCCCTTCATGCCTGACAAGTTCCTTATCCCAGAAAAGCTCAGTTCAGATCACAGTACTGTGTGAGGCCACCTCTGCCTGCTCTGATCAATGCCAGGCAGGCAGGCAGACTCTGTAGAAGACATCAGTGAAGATATGGCAATCCCATCCCCAATCATGAGTCTGGAGCTCCCTGCAAAAGGGCTGACTTCCTGGCTCTTTCCATGGCTTCATGCTGCCTCCCGGTTCAGTAAAATGTTTGAAATGCAACATTTTCTAAGCAGATCCAGTAGGGCTCCATACTTGCCTGTCGGCCAGAGGCAGCAACATACCCTTATTATATTTTGCAATACTGGGGACTAAACCCAGAGGTGCTCTACAACTGAACTACATCCCCAGCCCTTTATTTTGAGATAGGGTCTTGCTTAGTTGTTGAGGCTGACCTTGAACTTGTGATCTTCCTGTCTCAGCCTCTGGAGTGGCTGTGATTGATTACCAGGGTTTGTCACTGCACCTGGTTTGTAACCCTTATTTATCTCCAACCCCAACTCTGCTTCCCTTGTCTATGTCACCTTGTATGCTGCACAGTCTCTGTTCCTCTGTCTGTATTTGGTGATAGATGTCAGAGTGAATGTTAGTGGCTGTGCCTACCTTCTCCCTTTATTGAGACGACTCTGTGTGGGAAGGCCTCAGGAATGTGTACCTATTTAAATACATTATTTCAATTTTTTTTTTTTTGTGGTACCGGGGATTGAACTCAGGGGCACTGGACCACTGGGTCACATCCCCAGCCCTTTTTTGTATTTTATTAGAGACAGGGTCTCACTGAGTTGCTAAGTGCCTCGACATTGCTGAGGCTGGCTTTGAACTTGCAATCCTCCTGCCTCAGCCTCCCAAAGTGCTGGGATTACAGGCGTGCGCCACCGCGCCCAGCTCATTATTTCAATTTTTGATTTAGCAAAACATGATACAAAATGTGAAATGTCGTCTTCCTCAGACATCTCCTCCCCTTCTCTGGAGGCATTCCATACCACTTTTCATTTGGGATTTTTTTCCCCCGCTTCCAGTGCTGGGGATTTAAACTAGGGCCTTGTGTATGTGAGAAAACACTCTGCTACTGAACTACACCTTCTGCCTCAACCTGGGATTTAAAATCAATTATTGCCATTCTGTTTCATTCTGAAGTTCCCTAGCAGATGTCACCAGCTGTTTCAGAACTGAGCACAGCATGCTTGATTGGATGAGACCCATAAAATGGATAGGAAAAGATCCTCTAGGCACTAGTGTGTAAGATTTGGCATCAGATCTGTGACCTTGGAAGATGGGTAACCTTAGTCTCCTATGTCAAAGTATTTGGCAACAATAGAGTGTCAAATGAATGTCATATTTTTCCTGGGGACAAGGGATGAAGTAGGCATATAAGCTACATGAACTGGAGAGTTAGAGAAACTGACCTATTTATAGCTCACACTCACCCTTATCTTTCCACTCATGTCTCTTACATTTGGGTGTCAGGGATTTTGTGGCAATGGCTTCTTCATGTCTCTGTTCTCTACTGGGGTTGGCAGCCTGCCTCCAGAGCAAGGCTGGCACAAGGACCATTGCAATAGAGGGAGCAGTTTGGTCTGGACAGAAAGCAGCACAGTTCTTGGTTTTAAATCTTTAGTATTTATCACTAACACATTGAGATTTTAGTTCTCTGAGTGCTCTAATTTGCCTATTCACACCCATACTACAAATACCTTATTAGTTCTATCTGCAAATCAACATGACTTTAGCAGTGTTGTCCAAGATTATGCTGATGAAGTGGTAAGGCTAAGACTTAAACTAAAATTCTGATTTCAGAGCCAGGCACTGTGGTGCACGCCTGTAATCCCAGCACTTGGGAGGCTGAGGCAGGAGGATCCTGAGTCCAAAGCCAGCCTCAGCAATGGCAAGGCACTTAGCAACTGAGACCCTCTCTCTAAATAAAATACAAAAAAGGGCTGGGGATGTGGTCAAGTGCCCCTGAGTTCAATCCCCAGTAACAAAAAAAAAAAAAAAAAAAAAAAAAAAAAAAAAAAAAAATCTGATTTCAAGCCCTTTCATTTTAATATGGAAGTTCTTCATTCCTGTGTATTCCATTGCAGAATGGGAATCAGGACAGGGAGGTAGGGCATCAGTGGAAGCCCTGTCTCCTTCCCTCCCCAAGTTCTTCACTTTCACCTGGGCACTTAAAACTATGATTTTTTAAAATTAGTTGTTGATGGACCTTTATTTATTAATTTACATGCAGTGCTTAGAATCAAACCCAGTGCCTCACACATGCTAGGCAAGCACTCGACCACTGAGTCACAACCCCAGCCCCAACACTATTGATTCATTTAAAAAAATATTTTTAGTTGTTGATGGACCTTCATTTTTTATTTATATGCAGTGCTTAGAATCAAACCCAGTACCTCACACATGCTAGGTAAGCACTCTACCACTGAACCAAAAACCCATCCCCAACACTATGATTCTTTATTTTTTTAAAAATTATTTTTCAGTTATACACGGACACAATGTCTTTATTTATTTATTTATTTTGGTGGTACCAGGGATTGAACTCGGGGGCACTCGACCACTGGGTCACATCCCCAGAACTTTTTTGTATTTTATTTAGAGACAGGGTCTCACTGAGTTGCTAAGTGCCTCGCCATTGCTGAGGCTGGCTTTGAACTCACGATCCTCCTGCCTCAGCCTCCCAAAGTGCTGGGATTACAGGCGTGTGCCACCACGCCTGGATTTGTTTATTTATTTTTATGTGGTGCTGAGGATCGAACCTAGTGCCTCACACATGTGAGGCAAGTGCTTTGCCACTGAGGCCCAGCCCTATTCCAACACTACGATTCCTAACTGGGAACAATATAACCCGTGTTATAGACTGCAGGAAAAATCTGATTGTTTTTGGTGATGGGCTACTGGGAATAGGTCTATTTATGCCATTCCCAGGAAGAAGGGAAGGGCTAAGGGGTCTGTGGTCTGAGTCCTTTGTGGTGACTACAACATCTTCACTGCAGGGAACTCTGAATTCTCAGCTGAGCAAAATACTCTTAGAAAAGGTAGGCACAACCTGGTCACCTTATCTAGGCAATGCATTTGCCACCAAATTTGAAAGGCTTCCTGAATTTCTAACCCTAACCTCAAAGCCAAGCCAGTTTTAAGAAAGCCATATAAGGGAAGCCAACAGATAGCCTCAGATGTGGAGCAACTAGATTGCAGAAGAGACCTGCTGCCTCAGCTTTTCTCAGGGATCCTGTAGCACTGCAGAAATGAGCTCAGGATGCCACAATCCAGATGGCCATAGGAACCTGTCAGTGGCAGGCTAAACAAGCCACAGAAACTAGCCTGTGCAAAAGGACTATGGCCCTGCCACCCCACCTGGTAGTGAAGGCACATTAGATTGCCACAGAACTAGAGCGGAATCCCCTCTCCTTTGCCATTTGTATGTAGGTGGCAGTCACAGTACAGTAGTATTAAGAAATAACTATTTTGCTGAGGCCTGGAAAAAAGTTGTACTCTAAAGGCAGGTGTGGTATTTGCCCTGAAGGGAAGGGTTGCTGCTTGAAATCAGTCACCTGGCTGCTCTTCATGGTTAGAAGAGCAAAGAAAGGCCTCTTGGGACAGTAGTAGTAAAGATAGCTCTAAATCTGCAAGGCAGGCCAGGAGTAAGGGAGAGGGACCAGATAAGGACCTCTTAACTATTGAAGTCCCCATAAGAATCAGAATAGGACAGGGTGATCCCAGGGGGACTTAGCTATGGTTGGTTCTGGAAACTGTTTGCATTGATCCACTGAATTTTCTTCTTCCCTATAGTCACTCTTCATATATGGCAATCTTAGCTCTGTCCCAAGTTCAGGATCAAAAGTACTCCCTAATTACTGGAGAGGTGGCATGCCTAAAAATGAGCCACAGGGAAATAGTTTGTGGAGCTGTCTACGAGGAGGTCCAACACATTGAGTGTCCTGGGCTTGGAGGAGGGTAGAACTTTCTCCATAGATCTATCTTTACATCCTATTCTGAAGAGGGACCTCCTTAAGTGAAGATCCACTGATAGGAATTGAAGAAGTCCCATCAAACATGAGCAATAGACTATGCTCTAAGAACTGTAGAGAGCAGGGATTTTAGAGAAATAAAGGTAGAGAGCTCTCACAAGCTGACATAATGAATCCAGACAAATGGGTGCCCTGATTATTCAGGTGGAGATTTTTCTAGAAGGAATGAAGGTCTGTCCCTTAGGGTACCATATTCAGCATAAACATGAGATAAATCAGATCGCCCAATTCAGATCTTACATATTATCCCCCAGCTGTCTACAGGAAATTCTTGATTATGCTGTTTCAAAAGTGCTAGTACTTGTTATTAACTATGGTTTGGCATTCCCCACCCCACCAGAATATAAGTGGCCTGAATAGCATGGGCCTTGCCTACTTTATTCACAACTAAGACTGTTGGGCTGGGATTGTGGCTCAGCAGCAGAGTGCTCGCCTCGCACGTGGGCGGCCCGGGTTCGATCCTCAGCACCACGTAAACATAGATGCATTGCATTGTGTACAACTAAAGTAAATAAATAAATATTAAAAAAAAAAAAAAAGACTTCACTGTTTGCAAGTTCCCATAGCTGGCACATAGTAGGTACTTAAATGTTTACTGGATAAAAGGTCTCACAGAGGGAACTGTAGAGATCCTCTTCAAGCACATAGCTTTCTTTTTTTTTTTTTTAATTTTATTTTTATAATTTTTAATATGTACAACTCATAGTGCATGTATTTGCACATAGCTTTCTTAACCAGTGGTTCTCAAAGGATGATCCCCTGACAAGCATCAGCATCCCCTGCAAACTTGTTAAAGACACAAGGCTCCAGAACTCACCGAATTAGTGGCCAAGAGCAGGGTCCATCAGCTTGTCTGTGAAGATAATTCTAATCCACGCTTGTTTAAAAACTATCTTAAGGGTCTGGGGTTGTGGGCTCAGTGGTAGAGCGCTTGCCTAGCACGTGTGTGGCCCGGGTTTGATCCTCAGCACCACGTATAAACAAATGCATTGTGTACAACTAAGAGCAAATAAATATTAAAAAAAAAAAAATCTTAATTAATTTGGAGGAGTTACTCCATATTAAGGTCCCAAGGAACCTATGAAGTCTGATTGATTGTACATGTCCTGTTACGCCTAAAAAATTCTTGTTTATAAAAATTTGGCTTTAGCTCCTTTCTAGAGGCACACTTTCATGAGAAGTTGGGTGTTCACTTCTTGGCAGACAGAATCCTTTTCTTTTGGATTCATAGCATTTTTTTTTTTTTTTTTTTTTTTGTACCAGGGATTGAATTTGGGGGCACTCAACCACTGAGCCACCACATCCTCAGCCCTATTTTGTATTTTATTCAGAGACAGGTCTCACTGAGTTGCTTAGGGCCACGCTTTTGCTGAGGCTGGCTTTGAACTCACAATCTTCCTGTCTCAGCCTCCCGAGCTGCTGGGATTACAGATGTGCACCACTGCGCTTGGTTGGATTCACAGCATCTTGAAAACTAGGCACTCTTTTTTCTGTCCTCAAGGCCTGCCTCCAACATGCAGCTGTCTAATCTGCATCCTAAAAGATATTCTCTAGCTTACTAAGCAAGATAATTCCTCCCTTGGAGGCACCAGGATGTGGCAACCCCTTCTGGACAACTTCCACTTGTCTTTCTTCACTTTGACCAAGGGCAAGGCACATTCAACTGCATGCTCCTGAAGCATCATGAATGTGGTCAGTCAAGGAAGTGGCCCCGAGTCATAGATTTTAACTGCTAACCAAGACCAGGTGGGACTGAATCTTTAGGTTCTTCTTGGATACATGATGAGCTTCGTGTACAAATGCAGAAAATGGGACTAGAATCCAGAAATGGTATTTCATTTATTCATTTCTTCCAATCTCTCAAAACTCCCTCCCCTCATTTTTTCCAAAATAATAACACAGTGAGAAACATGTTTATACAAAAACCACATATTATCCCCACCCTCCCTCCCCAAATTGGGTGGCTGTAATACAGGAATGAAACCAGATAAAAACATGAAAAGAAAGTCATCACTTATACTGAAACATAACAGTGTTGAATTCAGGTATTCTGTAGATTACCGGCATAGTAAAAATATTTCCACCTGGATCTTTTAAATTTGAAAGTGATCACATTAGAGACCTGAGGTTACAAGGGACCACAGTATGAACCAGAATTACACTTTCTTTCTAGGACTCCAGGGGAAAAGGTAAGTATTTGGAATGAGTTTCCTTTGGGAAAACTGGAGGGAAGTAGGGAAAACCCTGGCCATTATCAAAAGGCACTGGGGTCTTTCTGGAGGCAAATACATTGCAAGTAAACTCCAGTTGGAACAAGCTCATTTCCATTTCTACCCCAAAAGTCTAGAACAAATACACTAAAGGATCAAGGTCTCCTTGGTTCTACTATTCCAGTACTCTGATGGTGACCAGGGCCACCTGGATAGAGGCAAACCTGAGGGTTTGAAAGGCAAATCTCAATTGTGGTTTTATTTTTTGCTTTCTGATATTAAGGGAAAAAGTTCTATGGTGTTTTATAAACACCTCCCTACACCCTCTTATATGTAAAGCTTTAGAAAATACGTAGAAAAAGATATCCAAAAAGATGTTTTAATTTGCATTCTAAATAATAAAACTGCCACTTGAGAACATAAAGTGAAGAAGCCAGGCGCTTTGGGAACCAAGATCTGCCAAAACACCCTTTTGCTACTCATAAAAGGACAGAAGGGAGGGAAGAAGGACAAGAAGATAAAACAAAGACTATCACTCATCAGCAAGGGTAGATATGGGCTCAAATTAAGGCATTTTTGTGGCTTTTCCTCTGGAATGGCAACCCATCACCCTCCCAGCCCGAGCACCCCAAACCTTAAAGCATGATGCTCTGGAGCCAAGTGAGGTCCTTGGTACCCTCAGTACCTCCTTGACAACCCTGTGACAGATGGAATGTGAAATCTCAGAAAGGGAAGGGAGAAGGTACGAGAGGCTGAAGATCTGTCCCACTCTTCTAATCCTATCCCGAACCTAAAGTACCGCTTCACGAAATTCCACTCACCCTGGCTACTGTAAGAGGTAGTTTGGGGACTTGGACCCCCAGCCATCCTAACCAAGTTCCATGAGCTACAATGTTTAGCACTATCTATTTTTTCCCCCTCTTTTAAAGGGTTTTCTAAACAGAGAAAAAGAATGTATACAAAGCCATGAATAGTAGGCTAGGTTCATGGGGAGGCCATTGCTCTAGACTCCTTAAACTTTCCTGGGTAGTCTAGGGAACTAAAGAATGCCTCCCCAAATTCCAACCCTCAAAGCTCACACTGCCCTCAGAAAAACAAAAATACCCACCTCCAATTCAGCAAATCATCTGCATAGAAAACCAGAACCAGTGGGTGTGGGGAAGGAGTGGATTTGTTCTAATATTTGTGCTGTCCTCTACCACATACTAGTTAAAGTAGCTATGTTCTGCCAGGCAAGGTGGAGGCCCTCATAAGGGAATAAAATCAATGGAGCACCCCCCTTCCTATCTCTTAATTTTGGTGCATTTATGTGTGGCAAAAGTCTCAGGAAACTTTATACCAGCAGCACCACTCTTAGCTCAGATAAGCAGAAATAAGGTCACTTATAATGCCTTAAGGTGTGTCCCCTGTGGCTATCTCCTTCTGCCCATCACCATTTTTTGGTTCCTATTAACTCAGGATGCTCTCCTTTAAAACCACCATAACCAGGGGGGGAAAAGATAATAGTTACAGAGTATAATCCATTGAAGCATAAGACAAAAACAAAAGAAAAAGAAAACACACACACACACACACACACACACCCATTATAGGAGAGCAAAAAATGATAAAAGACATAGAATACTATTGTTGACAGGACCTGCAGATCAACAGACAACACCTCCCACACCAGGACAGGGGAGGTATGGGTTATTTTTAGGATGACCAGGACACAGTCACTACAGGCTTCCCCTTGAGTGTCAGCTGAGGACCTGACACAAGAGGTAAAAGAGCATGGAGAGGGGTGGCAAGAGGAGTGGGGAGACATGGGACACGTGCATGGGGCTGTGAGAAGAAAAATCCTGAAAAAAACCCAAGGAAGCCGAGGAACACAAGTCTTGTCATCCCCACTCCAGCTTGTGGTGGGCGTAGAGGTTTCCTATCTTCCAGGCTAAGGAGTGGCCGAGGCTGGTGGGCCTGGAGCAGGAGGTGGAGGAATCCCATCTGCAGGAGGAGGTGGCTGCTGCTGTGGCGGAGGGGGATCTGCAAACACATCCAAGGGTAACTCGTCACTCCTGGAAACACAAGGCTTGGGAAAGAGCCTTTTCAGTAAAAAATGACATAGGAAGTAACTTTCTTTGTGGCAGGCAAGCAAAGTGGCCTTTGAGGCACTGTTGCCACAGTGGTCTTGTGGATAGATACAAAGGAACTCTCACCCATGCATGTGCTCACCCTAATGTGAGTGGTGGGGTGTGGGAGGTGTTTCAATCGCCTCATCCTTCAAAGCCCATTCCTTCCAAGAATCACTCCAGACCATTTCAAAACTTAATTGTATTTTGATTTTATTGTATTTTAATGGTTCTCTCTAATTTTATTTCTTCAGTTAAACAATAAGCTCCTTCCTGGGCAAGTTTGTGTCTTTTTACTTTTACTTTTCTTTCTCCCACAGTGTCTAGTCTAGCTCGGCACAAAATAGATTTATCAATAACGTCTTGCTGATTAACTGTCTCCACCAGGGCCAGGGAACTTCACTGAGGCAGCTGCTGACAAGTTGGATATTCCTGGGAGGCCCTCACAGCTCCTCAACTGCAGTCCTCGGATTTCTGGCCCAAACTAGGTCAGGTCCTGAAGGAAACAATTAGTGTGAGTGTCTGGGGCTCTTTCCTATTTCAACTTTAGCTGCTTTAGCGTACAAAGGAACCCTAGAGATCATTTAATCCAGGGTTTTTAAAAATCTCTAGATCTTTCCAGAAGTGAAAACATATGAAACAAATAATTAAAGCGCAGCTGTGCTCACCAGTCAATTTACCCAACTCTACCCACAAGAGGATTCTACCAAACCTCTAAGGCTCTTCAAAGCATTGTGAAGACCAAGGATCCCATCCCTTCTGTTATCTTTCAGTGGAGGAAACTAAGGCCTGGAGAAGGAAAACAATTAGTCCAGTGTGGCCAGAAGCCAGCAACTCAGAATTCCCCAATCACTCATTTATGGAAGGGAGCTTCATCTGAAACCTCCACATTCTCACTGAAGACTCTTTAGGATAGAATTCTGAAGTCACAAACCTCGGGAGACTAGAAGGATACAACAGTGATAAAAGACCAATGATGTTATCTTTGCACTGTGGATGGCAAACTGGTCAAGTCTCTTGGTAGGCCAGTTTATTTGTGTACTGCTTGGGAGGTGGCTTGGTATACATTTCAAGCCTTTTCTTGCCAAGGAAGATTACTCACTCTATTATATATCTAAGCACTAGGCTCAGGGGAAATCATTTTTCCCTTCTACTATCATGATCCCACACACCAGCTAAATCCTGTCTTCATGAACCTATTTTGTGTAGCCCATGCAGGTCCAGAGAGAAATGTCATTGTCCATGAAGAAGTTTGTCTTCCTCCCCTAGGAAGTGTCCCAGACAACTACAGTGCATTCAAGGCACTCTTGTAGTCTCCTGTAACCTCAGTAAATCTTATTCAAATTTTCATTTCTTATTTTCCCAGCTGAAGCTTCTAAAGACCAGGGATTCTTATGTTTCTTATTCTGTCTTATGAAAACTTCTTGCAACATACATGAACTTCCAAATGAACCAATGATTATGGATGTGGCCGGAGTATCTGATCAACAGTAGATACACTGTGGGATCATTCTCACTGAGAAGGTCTATAGATTGCTTGCAGGCCAGAGCCTTGTAAGGAACCCTCTGGAGGCCGAGGCTGGAGCACAGCAAGGGCTTATGGGAGAAATTACCTGGCCTCTGCACACATCCTCAAACAGGTGGTGTTGAGGAGTACCAGTGTTTCTCTATTGGGTTTGCTGGACTTACATTCCTCCTCTAAGCAGCCCCTGAATAGTCTCTTCTTACTCTATGGAGCCACTATCAATATATTAAGAAAAAGATCTACAAGAAACTTGTTATTCCTACTTCAAACTGGTTTCTATTCTTCTTCTTTATACTCACCTTTTTCTTTTTTTGGGGGGTACTGGGGATTAAACTCAGGGGCAATCGACCACTGGGCCACATCCCCAGCCTTTTTTTGTATTTTATTTAGAGACAGGGTCTCACCGAGTTGCTAGGTGCCTCGCCATTGCTGAGGCTGGCTTTGAACATGTGATCCTCCTGCCTCGGCCTCCCAAGTGCTGGGATTACAGGCATGCACCACCACGCCTGGCTTTATACTCACCATTTTGAATCCTATATGCTTAAAAGGCTCGAGTAGGGAAAGCAACGATCAGTAGCTCTGTGTATCTACTGAGATTCTAAGTATGTGTGTGTGTTGCGGGGAGGGTGGGTACTAAGGATTGAAGCCAGGGCCTCATGCATATTAGACAAGTGCTCTACCACTGAGCTACATCCCCAGTCATTTTCTTACTTTTTATTTTAAGACAGGGTCATGCTAAGTTGATGAGACTGGCTTCAAACTTGTGATCCTTCTGCCTTGGCCTCCTGTGTAGCTGGGATTCTAGGCCTATGCCACCACAACTGACCCAGACGAGTTTAAACAGGAGTGGGAGAGGATTATCTTATTGGCTTTCTCACAGATCTCAGCACAGAGAGTGCAGCCTGGCTGCATGAAAGCATTTCATATTTGTTACCTACAAATCTGCCCTTCAAGGGTACTGAAGAGCAGTGACCAAAAATGGATCTTCTAGAACACACTGTCACAGACTGAATTGTCCATGGACTTGCCAAACCTTAAGGTCCTCCATGAATTTTTATTCTAAGAAAACAAAGCCAGCCTCCCTTATTTATCTTTATTTATTTATTTATTTATTTTTGGTAGTACCGGGGATTGAACTCAGGGGCACTCGACCACTGGGCCACATCCCCAGCCCTTTTTTTTTTTTTTTAATTTAGAGACAGGGTCTCACTGAGTTGTTAAGTGCCTAGCCATTGCTGAGGCTGGCTTTGAACTCGCGATCCTCCTGCCTCAGCCTCCCAAGTGCTGGGATTACAGGTGTGTGCCACCGTGCCCAGCTAGCCTCCCTTATTTATAGTGCCCAAGGCAGACCTTGAAGTAACATGTCTCCCCACTGTACTACTTACACATGCCGTTTGGTGCTGTGAGGGGGACCCGGGGCCCCAAGATGTTTCCTGGTATAGGAGGCATTCCAGGAGGGGCAGGGCCACTCCCAGCAGGGTGGATGTTGGCTGCCACGGTGGGAATCATTCGGCCTGGCATGGGTTGCCCAGGCATCATGGAACCTGGTCCTGGTATCTGACCTGTAGAGAGCGATTCAGAGTATTGTAAGTACACTAGGAAGGGGTAGAAGAAATGGATCAACTCGATGCATAAAGCTATTAAATGCAGACAAATACCCAACCTCCAAAGGATCTGAAATGTAACAGCAATAAATCATAATCTCTATGATCAACTTTTATTTATTCATTCAATTGGGGAGCAGCTGATGAGGCACATCTATTCTAAACTCCGGCATAGGCAGGTAGTGGTAAAGAAGCAATTATAAAGAAAGCATACCTAAAAGAAAATATTCACTGTGGTTAGTATGGGTGAACAGTGGATGGTCAAACGTCTTCATGAGGACACACAATGCCAAGCACAGACCACAGAGAACAAACAGAGGACTTTGCTGGGAAATCAGTACACAGTCCAAGAACTGCAGCTCAGTCCAGACTGTTTCATGCACAGGCTTTGAAGGTCTGTCTGTCTGAAGGGGTACTGAAATCCATTAAAAAAGGATTCTGATTTAAATCCCCAGGTCCCATCCACAAAAAATTTCTCCCTATCTAGCCTATCATGAACCACAGACTTGAGAGATTCACAAGAGGGAAAGAGAGAATTCCATCTCTTCCAAGTGTTTTAAAAGTAATGATAGGAGCCGGGCACGGTGGCGCACACCTGTAATCCCAGCACTTTGGGAGGCTGAGGCAGGAGGATCACAGTTCAAAGCCAGCCTCAGCAATGGCGAGGCACTTAGCAACTCAGTGAGACCCTGTCTCTAAATAAAAAATACAAAAAAAAGGGCTGGGGATGTGACCCAGTGGTCGAGTGCCCCTGAGTTCAATCCCCGGTACCACAAAAAAAAAAAAAAAAAAAAAAAAAAAAAAAAAAAAAGTAATGATAGGAGATCTCAGGGACAAGAAAACTAAAATACTTCCTGTATTCAGTTTCACACTCAGCCTTAAGAATTTTCAGCCAGGTGCAGTGGTGCACACCTGTAATCCTGATGGCTCAGGAGGCTGAGGCAGGAGGATTGTGAGTTCAAAGCCAGCCTCAGCAACTTAGCGAGGCCCTAAGCAACTCAGTGAGACACTGTCTCTAAATAAAAAATACAAAATGGGGCTGGGATGTGGCTCAGTGGTTGAGTGTCCCTCAGTTCAATTCCCAGTGCCCGCCCTACAAAAAGAAATTACAGCAAACAACTTCTTTATTTTTAAAAAATATTTATTTATTTGCTTTTACTTGTAAACAATGTGTTTATTTTTACATGGTGCTGAGGATCGAACCTGAGCTGCGCACATGCTAGGCGAGCGCTCTATGGCTGAGCCACAACCCCAGCCCAAAACAACTTCTTTAAAGATACAGTAAATATTTTAGATTCTGCTGGCCATATGCTTCTGTCACAACTCTGCCATTGTAGCATGAAGGCCATAGATGTAGACAGAGGCTTACTTTTAAGGTCAGAAATACAGAATTCTAGCCTGGGTACATGATAGGAGGGCATATCTTCTTCTGCCAAGTTCAGATTGGACTAGAGCATTCATTACACGAGCTAGAAGGAACATCTTGTCAGTCTCACTCTAGAAAACTTACCGTAGAGCTGTAAAGAACGCCTTTACAAAGAAGCCAGAGCCAATACTGGGGAAGGAAGAAAGAAATAAGAAAGAATACTCCAGGTGTGTGCTCACATAAGTGACATGATACACAACAGTTCGGTCTCACTCACTTCTCACAGGACAGAGTTTTATATTCTGATGTCTATAGTAGAGTATGGTTTGCCAAAACCCCTGACTGAATACTGGGTCCATAGGACAATCCCAGTTAGTAGCAACCCAGTACCATCAACAGGGAAAGTACAGATGATATATCCTAGAAACTAAAGAGTTGCAAAATCACTTTGATTTCATCCCACCCTAGGTTGGTTATTCAGCATGCCCCCAGCTTCAGTTTCCTGAGATTATACTGAGTAAAGTTAAATACTTGCCTACCTACCTCTCCCCACTACAGAGGCTCTCCCCACAGAGGAACTCTTTATTTGTTAAAGTGCCTTATTATGGGGCTGGGGTTGTGGCTCAGCGGCAGAGTGCTCGCCTCGCACTTGCACGGCCCGGGTTCGATCCTCAGCACCACGTAAACATAAATGCATTGCATTGTGCACAACTAAAGTAAATAAATAAATATTTTTTTTAAAAAGTGCCTTATTATGTCACTGGTTCCTCCAATACACTTGGCAAAGGCAGAGCAGGTATTTTCATTTTATAGAGGACAAAAGTACCTCAGAGAAGTCCATAGACTTCTTCTTCTTCTTCTTTTTTTTTTGTGGTACCAGGGATTGAACTCAGGGGCACTCGTCCTCTGGGTCACATCCCCAGCCCTTTTTTGTATTTTATTTAGAGACAGGGTCTCACTGAGTTGCTAAGTGCCTCGCCATTGCTGAGGCTGGCTTTGAACTCGCGATCCTCCTGCCTCAGCCTCCCAAAGTGCTGGGATTACAGGCGTGCGCCACCGCGCCCGGCTTCTTCTTCTTCTTTTTTAAAAAAAATATTTATTTGTTTTAGTTGTACACAATGCCTTTATTCTTACGTGGTGCTGAGGATCGAACCTGGGCCGCACACATGCTTAGACAAGTGTTCTACCACTAAGCCACAATCCTAGCCTTTAAAAAAAAAAAAAAAAAAAAAATAAATAAATAAATATATATATATATATGTATATATATATTTAAATTTAGGTGTAGCTGGACATAATACCTTAATTTTACTTATTTATTTATTTATTTATATGTGGTGCTGAGTATTGAACCCAGTGCCTTGCACTTGCTAGGCAAACGCTCTACCACAGAGCCATAACCCCAGCCCCGAACTTTTTCTTTTTAAAAATACCTTTATTTTATTTATCCTTTTAAAAAATTTGTTATATATGAGAGAATACATTACAATTCTTATTACACATATAGAGTACAATTTTTTATATCTCTGTACACAAAGTAGAGTCATGCCATTTGTGTCTTCATACATGGACTTAGGGTAATGATGTCTATTTATCCTGTTAGGTGGTGCTGAGGATCAAACCCAGGGCCTCACGTGCTAGGCAAGCACTACACCATTGAGCTACAACCCCAACCCTCCATAGGTTTCTTTATGGTCATAGGGTCATAGGGGAAATTGTAAATTAGATCCAAAATTCCCCAAAGTCCAATTCTCTCCCTACTACACTACTCTATACTCCCCCAGAAAATAAATAAATAGATAGATAAATCAATCAATAAATAAAAACAAAAAACCACTAGTGGTAGAACACTTGCCTATAATGTGCAAGGCTCTGGGTTCAATTCCCAGCACCATCCTTCTCAAACACTAACATAGATAATCATGAAGAGAACAGTATTCGTGACAGACTGACGGATCCATGAGGTAATGCCTGTCCATCATGCACTGGGATAAGCCCACAGGATTTTGCTCTTAGGCCAAATGGTGCCCTTTCTAAAGCTACATGCTCAGTGCCACTGGCCCAATTACCTATTTCCCTCCATCTGCATAGCAATAGTTGGATAGGGTAGTTTGAGTTTCTCAAGGCAACAGCAAACCAACCAACCAACCAATAAACCTTTTGTTTTCACTCACTGCAAATTTCAAAGCCTTCCAAAAAAAGCGTTTCTCTATCCTGCTGTCACAGACAGGGTCACAAAGCCATTGGGATATGGCTATCTAGGCCAGAAGAGAAAAATGGCTTTTTGGAAGGGGTGGCAGCAAAGAGGAAGGGTGCTAAAGGAAAAATAATTACTTTCCTTTTTTGAACCATGCACAAATATCTCAGGCAATCAAAGAATGTGCCCAAGAGTGGGTGCTGTCCCTGTTACTGCTGTCATGTGCTACACAGCTCATGGAGCTGGTGTACCGGGGACAGTAGAATTAAAGAACAGACAGGGAAGGAGATGAGTACACCTCTGAGTGTCTACCATTTGACAGTTATCTCATGAGTTGTCCAGTTTGTTAGGAAGATGACAGTAAGGGCCCAGTATTGAGAAAAGAAAACAAAACCTTGGAGAGGCTATATAATTTGGCCCAAAGTTACAATGAGTAACAGACTCAGCTGAGATTCAAACCCAGGGCACTGTGATCCTGAAGTTCATTCTCTTTCTTTATCCCACACATCTTTTCTTGGAAAAGGTGATAAAAAGGTGATCTCTTAACTTTTTTTTTTTTTTTTTTTTTTTTGAGATGGTGGGGATCAAACCCCAAAGTCTTATACACACCAGGTAAGTGTTCTACTACTGAGCTATACACCCAGCCTGGAAAAAGTGATTTCTAAGAATCAAACTTGAAATGATAACATTTAAGAGAACTGGGTGCAGACATAATAAATTTTTTATAAAGTAACAGCTGTCCATTTAAATCTTAAAAGTTCCTTATGGTATCTGACACAGGTATCACCACTTTTTAAAGAGAGGACAATGACTGAAGGCATTCCTACTAATTCTTACCAGCATGAAAAAGTATGGCCCACCAAAACTTGAAATGCCTGAGGAAACCTTACTAAACAAAATAAAGGGTATATGAATATATTTTCCATTAAAAATAACTCAGGGCACTGGGTGTAGTGGTGCATGCCTGTAATTCCAGTGGCTGGAGAGGCTGAGGCAGGAGGATTGCGAGTTCCAAGACAGTTTCAGCAAAAGCAGCGAGCTAAACAACTCAGTGAGACCTTGTTTCTGAATAAAATACAAAATATGGCTGGGGATATGGCTCAGTGGTTAAGTGCCTCTGGGTTCAATCCCCACTACCAAAAAAAGAAAGGTATTTTCTTCCCAGTAGATAGGAAGAAGTAGGAGGTGAGAGAAGACATGGCTTCAAAACAGAAGTAGCAAAGCATAGGATGATGGGGAGTCTGCCCTACATACAAGTAAAAAAAAAAAAAAAAAACCCAGCAGGCATCTGAAGCCAGAAACATGGAATGGTTTGTTAAAATTAGGTTTAGCTAGTAGAAAATCCCTCATAGTCTCTCAGATTTATTTGATCTTTTACTAAAGACTTACATCCATCATGTCTAATGGAATATTAGTTAAAGATTTTATTTGGGCTGGGGTTGCGGCTCAACAGTAGAGCGCTCACCTAGCATGTGCACGGCCCGGGTCCGATCCTCAGCACCACGTAAAAATAAACACACTAGGGCTGGGGTTGTGGCTCAGCGGTAGAGCACTTGCCTAGCACGTGCACGGCCCGGGTTCGATCCTCAGCACCACATACAAATAAACACATTGAGTACAACTAAAGCAAATAAATAAATGTTTAAAAAAAAATAAAAAAAAAAATAAACACACTGTGCACAACTAAAGCAAATAAATAAATAAATAAATATATATATATATATATTTAAAAAAAAAGATTTTATTTTCATCCTTGGGATGTTAAAAGAAGCTGTGAAAGGAAACTTACAGATACCCAATCTTCAGCACATTTCATCAATCCATTTCTAACTGTCCACAGCATATCCTTTGGCTGAGTCCCCAGGAGAATGAAAATGACACAATCAGGGCTAAGTGAGGGGAAGCCCAGGCTCCTTGCAGGATGTTCCTTCCCCACAGTACACAGCAGCTTCCTGGGAGTGCCTGCCACAGATGCTCTTTGATAAGAATTGGGCCCTCACTGTTCTTTTTGTGAGGGTAACCTGCCACTGCAAAGGAGCATGGCAGCTCTATTATCATATGATGCAAGGAGGACCAAAGGCATTTCAGATAAGAAAAGATTAGCTGACACGATGAGCTATTCCTTCTCCCTCTTCAGGGTGAAATTGAGTTCAGAGATTAAGACTGCGACAATTGGGGCTGGGGTTGTGGCTCAGCGGTAGAGTGCTCGCCTAGCACGTGCGCGGCCCGGGTTCGATCCTCAGCACCACGTAAAAATAAACACATTGTGTACAACTAAAGCAAAAAAAAAAAAAAAAAAAAAAAAAAAAAGACTGCGACAATGGGTTATAATGCTTTCCTAAGTACTATTTCCCATAGGTAGGGTTGTAAAAGTAGGTCTAACGAAAGGGTTTAAAAAGCTAAGTACTTGAGCTGGGCATGGTGGCATGTGCCTATAGTAACAGATACTTGGGAGGTTGAGGCAAAAGTTTGAGTCCAGCCTGGGCAACATAGTGAGACCCTGACTTATACTGGGGTGGGTGGGTGGGAGGCCAAATGCTTAATGCCTTGGCTGAAATGTCCTCAAACCATTTTACTGAATGATATAAAATGTTTTAGTTTTTTTCTTGCTTTCTTTTTTTGTCGTACTGTGGACTGAATCCACTGAACTACATCTCCAGCCCTTTAAATTATTATTTTTTTTAAAAAAAATATTTATTTATTTACTTTAGTTGTACACAATACAATGCATTCATGTTTACGTGGTGCTGAGGATCGAACCCGGGCCGCGCACGTGCGAGGCGAGCGCTCTGCTGCTGAGCCACAACCCCAGCCCCCTTTAAATTATTTTTATTTTGAAACAGGGTCTCACTAAGTTGCTGAGACTGGCCTGGAACTTGAAATCCTCCCAAGTAGCTGGGATAACAGGTGTGTGCTATCTTTATGCCCAGCTTAAAATGTTCTAGTTTTATCATTAATATAACATTTTATCATGTTTGAATTCTCACTGAATCAGACCACTTCCTGTTTTGATTTTTCTAGGTACTTCCAAAATTTCTTACACTATTATGAGAAACTTGGCCAGGCGTGGTGCAGTGTGCCTGCAATCCCAGCACCTGGAAGGCTGAGGCACTTAGCAACTCAGTGAGACCCTGTCTCTAATAAAATACAAAAAAGGGCTGGGGATGGGGCCCAGTGGTCCAGTGCCCCTGAGTTCAATCCCTGGTACCTGCCCCCCCCCCCCCCCCCAAAAAAAGAGAGAAACTCATGAATCATGATTTAAACCAATGTGCTCTTTAACCTCTGCTTTTCACATACAGAGCTCACACAAATGCATCTCCAATGCAGGTGGCTCAAATGAGACTCACGAGGTTTGAATGTTTGAAACTCTTTTTTTACCATAATGCATATGGAGAGTATAGCTCACCAGTGCACCTATTTACTAGGTTTTTGTCATACCCCCCTTTTTTTCAGAACTCAGATGTATTCTACCACTTATCTAATTCCCAGCCCCCACTTAAAAAAATTTTTTTTAGATGTTGATGTATCTTTATTTTATTCATTTATTTATATGTGGCACTGAGGATAGAACCCAGTGCCTCACACATGCTAGACAAGTGCTCTACCACTGAGCCATAACTTCAGTCCCTCCCAGCCCTTTTTTAAGTTTTTAAATTTCCAGAGAAGGTCCTGCTGAATTAAATTGCCCAGGCTGACCTTGAACTTGAGATCCTCCTGTCTCAGCCTCCTAAGAACCTGAGATTATAGATCCTGCTCCTTTGACTAAACTCAAAAGACAGAAAATCTTTTTCTTTCTTGTTTTTAAGGTACTGGGGATTGAATTTAGGACCTAGAAAAGCTGCTAGAAAAGCACTCTACCACTGAGCAATATCCCCTATCCTTTCAAATTTTTATCTCAAGACAGGATGGCCTCAAACTTGCAATACTCCTAACCTCAGCCTCCTGACTAGCTCAAATTACAGGTGTGCCCCTGCTAGGAATTTTCCTTTGAACATGTGCCAAAGCCCTTGGAATCCTGACCACCCCCACCTTCAAGAAGATTCCCAGCAGTCAGCAGTGGGCTCTTTGCTCAATAAGCAAGACAATTTAAGAAGTAAAAGCCAGGGGCTGGGGTTGTGGTTCAGCGGTAGAGCGCTCGCCTAGCACGTGCGGCCCGTGTTTGATCCTCAGCACCACGTACAAATAAACCCATTGTGTACAACTAAAGCAAATAAATAAATATTAAAAAAAAAAAAAAAAAAAAAAAAAAAAAAAAAAAAGTAAAAGCCACCACCATCTCCTTTGTAATTCTCCACATAGTTTCATGGATACCACAGCCCAGGGCATGGCAGAGGACATGATACACATGCTGAAGAATAGATTGAGCTGGGCGCAGTGGCTCAGGAGGCTGGAGAGTTGAAAGCCAGCCTCAGCAAAAAACGAGGCACTAAGCAACTCAGTGAGACACTGTCTCTAAATAAAATACAAAATAGGGCTGGGGATGTGGCTTAGTGGTTGAGTGCCCCAGAGTTCAATCCCTGGTACAAAACAAAAAACTTGTAATTGTAACTATTTATTTTGTGCCATTTACAATGGCAGTTTTACAGGTAGAACTAAGAAGTCTTAGCCGGGCACAGTGGCGCACGCCTGTAATCCCAGCACTTGGGAGGCTGAGGCGGGAGGATTGCGAGTTCAAAGCCAGCCTCGGCAATGGAGAGGCACTTAGCAACTTAGTGAGACCCTGTCTCTAATAAAATACAAAAAAGGGCTGGGGATGTGCCTAGTGGTCGAGTGCCCCTGAGTTCAATCCCTGGTACCACCACCAAAAAAAAAAAAAAAAAAAGTCTTTAATTTGGTACCCATTTGATACTATTTTATAGCTTAAATGAAAATGGATGAAATGCAGTGGAATGTATTTTAAAGTTAAGAAAAAAAAAAAAAAAAACCAAAAAACAGTGGGCCAACAGTACAACAGAAACACCCTACTATGTAAAATTCTCTAGGCTTTTTGTTTGGTGGGAACAAACCAACACAGGACACTTCATCAGAGATAGGAAGTTCCCAGCAGTAGGACCAAGTAACAAAAGCCCAGAAAGAGAAGTTATAAAAACAGGGCAAATCATACAAAAATTCTCAGCATGTAAATGAATTAAATAAAGGCAGTGGGTGGTGAAACAAAAAGAAGGACCGAAGAGTTAGACACAAACTAAATGGAATATATATGGGTGCCAATTTATATTAGCTACTTTGATGCCCAACCCCAGTGTTTGACAGCCTAATGGATTTACAACACTGAACTGCTACTTTAATGGGCTCTACCATTAAAACTGATGGGACAGTTTTGCAGAGAAAAATTAATCTTCCTTGACCCTCCTTCCTGACATCTTCCCAACTGTGCTGTTATTTAGAGGCTGATTTTTCCTGTCCTTTTATACATGGTTAAATTCTGGATAAACACCAAAAAAGTTAGCTGGGCAATTATCCACAACTCCTAATGTAAATGCTGTGACCTGTTAACTTTTCTAAAACTAAGAAAAATAAGTTGGAAGAACCTGCTAATAGCTCTTAACTTACACCTGTGTAAAATCAGACTGAAGATATTGTTTACCCAAAACACATATTATGAACTACCTCACATGCCTTGATTTGAAAGGCCCCTTTGGCTAACACTAGAATACCAAGTACCAGACTTACTTGGTAGAATTAGCTTTGTCTGAACTGGTAAGATGAAGGCAATCCTAAAATAATGGATTTAATTTACTACCGCTCTTAATTTTACTCTCTAATATACTTAATTTAATTCAAACTCCAAAGCAACCCCACAAAAGGGGGAATTATAAAAATCAATTATATCAATTTTGAGCTGTTGAAAACTCTTATACACTATTAAAGAGCCACAACATTTTGGAAACATTTTGGCATTATTTAGTGATATGAAAATACACAAATCCTATGACCTATTCCTTGGAACACACCCAATTCTACTCCTTAAGGACAAACTTAACGGGAATGTATACATATGTCTATCAAAAGACATTTGCTCATATATGTTTATAGCTGTTTTAACTATTCATAATAACTAAAGTCTAGAAACCAATTATATGTTCATAAGCAGGAGAACGGACTACTAAATTGTAGTATAGCCACACCATGAAACACTGTTCAGCAAACAGAAGAAACAAATGTACTCATAACAACGTGGATGTATCTCACATAAGATGCTTTATTTCTCATTTTTATTATGTGGTTCAGAGGACTGAACCTAGGAGTGCTTTGCCAGACTGAGCTACATCTCCAGATCTTTTTGAGACAGGGTCTTGCTAAGTTGCCCAAGCTGGTCTAGGATTTGTGATCCTCCTACCTCAGCCTCCTGATTGGCTGGATTACTGGCATGCACTACTGTGTCTAACTCACATATTCAGGATTGAGTAAAAGCCAGACAAACAAAAAATCAGTATGATTCCATCTATCTCACATTCAAAACCAGCCCAACTAATCAATGATATTAGAAATCAGGAGAGCTGTTATCTTGGGAGGGAGGAGATTGAGGGGAGCATGATAGAGGTCTCTGAGTGTTGGTACACAGGTGGTGTGTCTCTGTTAAAACTCAGCAAAGAAATACTTATGACTTACATATTTTTCCATATGTACATTATATTACAATAACAATTATGAGAATAACTTGTCATAGATTAAAAAAAGGAAAAAGAAACAACTCTCATCTTGTACTAATGATCTTTTCTTTTACAATTTCACTGTAGAAATGCCTATATAGGTGAAAAAAGAAAAAAAGAAAAATGACCTATTTCTCTTCTAAAGACTATTTTTGTCAAGTTATTTGCTGGTACCACCTCCTGAGGAGAATCTGCGTCTGCTGGAACCCCTCTCAGCACTCTGTCCCAGCCTCACTATTGAATCAGATGGAACTCAGTGTGAAACCTGAATATGCTGGGCAGCAGGGCTATTTGGCCTTGCCATATACCAGGTCTTCAACTGTACAGTGAAGACAAGAAGCAAGTGAAATGATGTGGGTGAAGAGTCAGGTGTACCAACAACTATTATCACCAGGATGTAACTTAGAAAAGCAGCAGATGCGTCTCTAGGCCCATCTTTTTACAAGCTAAATACAGATGCTAGAACTCCTAAGAAGTTCTTTGTAAATAGGTACTGTGAATATGATGTTTCAACACCATCAGGAACCAATCACACTAAGTAGTCATAATGAACTTCCCCTAAAAACCTGTCCCAATCATTTAGGGATTTTTTGTTTCTACATTTCTACATATACATCCCAAGCCCTTTTTATTTTGAGACAGGGTTTCATTAAGTTGCTTAGGGACTTGCCAAATTGGCTGGCCTTGAAGTTGCAATCCTGTTTTAGCCTCCTGAGTTGCTAGGATTATAGGCATGCACCACTGTGCCCAGCTCTTTTTTTTTTTATTTAAAAAATTTTCTTTATATTTAATTTTTGTTATAGGTAGACACAATATCTTTATTTTTATGTGGTGCTGAGGATCGAACCCAGTGCCTCACACATGCTAGGTGAGCACAACCCCAGCCCTCTAAAATTTTTTTAGTTGTTGATGGACCTTTATTTTATTTACTTATTTTTATGTGGTGCTAAGAATCAAACCCAGTGCCTCACATGTGTGAGGCAAGCACTCTACCGCTGAGCTACAACTTCAGCCCTGCCAGCCCTTTTTTTTTTTTTTTTTTTTACTATTCTTTTTGAGATAGGGTCTTGCCAAGTTGCCCAGGCTGGCCTTGATCTTTCTGCTTCAGTCTCCCAAGTAGCTGAGAATATAGACGTGTGCCACAATACCCAAGTGGAAAAAATGTTTTGAATATATTTTCTTCAGTTATTTTTATTAGGATCTTGTTAGGCTGGCTGGCTGTAAATTTCCAGAAACTTAATTTAACAAACATGGATATTTTTTGTAAAATTACTTAGCGATTTGTACTCTGTTGATCTCTCTGTTCACATGGACAGAAGTGAGAAAGAAAGTGTCCTATGTTTGAACATGTCATATTTCTAAGACTTTCTTCACAAACACCATTTAGATCAAGTGGCAAGTTTGATGATGGTAGTAAATTCCATTAATTACCAAGTAACAGATGTGTGTGTGAGAAAATGAACTGATCAAAGTCAACCTTGTCCCATTTTGGGGTAAGGCCAATAAAAACAGCTAACTAAAACACGTTTTGGGTTGTAAATAAAAGATTTATGTTAATAATACAAGATGTCAAATCATAATTTTATATTCAAGTCATAGTTTCCACAGGCAAATATACCTGGTTATTTTTACATGAGGGTTTAAAAATCTGTCCTTTGAGGATGTCAGGTCAACTTATGTTACCATGTTGGGACCTGTGCAGGCTTCTAAAAGCCACTACATATTTATCTTATCTTGCCTCTACATGCCCTGGCCAGAGTATTTGCATTCTATTGCAACAAACATAAACTCTGGCTTTGGGTAAGACACTTGTATATTCCTGTAGAAGACAAAATTTAAAAAATCTTACAGAATGACTATTACTAGAGCAATATAATGCACAATTAATAAACCCATACATTTTGCCCTGTAATAAGGTAAGGAATGTGAGGGCAAAGTGGCTGAAAGTGCATTTTAGGTTTTAATAATGTTGGCAGTTAAATTTGAAAGAACTGAGTTTAACTTTCAAACTAGTTTTAATGGGGTAAATAGCAGCAAACTTCAAGGGCTCCCATAAGTTAAAAATGGAACAATTTGAGTATCAAGAAGAAATCACTACTATAAATAATAAACTTAGAAATCACATTATTTATTGTGCCTGATAAAATAACCTATCTAGGGAGCAATTCTCAATGGTAATTAACCCTATCAGGTGAAGTCTGATGGGGATCTGTTTTTTTTTTTTTTGGGCACTGAGGATTGAACCCACCAGTCCTTAACAATTGAGCCACATCCCAGCCCTCAATTTTATTTAGAGACAAGATTCACTGAGTTGCTCAGTGCCTTGTTTTTGCTGAGGTTGGCTTTGAACTCCAGATCCTCCTGCCTCAGTGTCCCGAGCTGTTGGGATTACAGGCAGATGCCATTGCACCAAACTTTTTTTTTTTTTTTTTTTTTGGTACCTGGGATTGAACTCAGGGGCACTCATCCACCGGGCCACATCCCCAGTCCGTTTTGGTATTTTATTAGAGACAGGGTCTCACTAAGTTGCTAAGTGCCTCGCCATTGCTGAGGCTGGCTTTGAACTTGCGATCCTCCTGTATCAGCCTCCCAAGTGCAAGGATTACAGGTGTGTACCACTGAGGCCCGGCTGTCACTAGAAGAGTGCCTGACCCCCCCCCCCCCCCCCCCAAAGTGAACCTAGACCTAAAAAAATTTTCAGAGCAATCCTCTGGTTTATGGGACATGTTAACTATGTTAACTAGGAGAGGGAGCGGGACAAATGATATGACACCTTGAGTATACAATCAAGTGTGGCCAGAGCATGGAAAACCTGGTTTCTTCAACACCTAAATGGACTTAAATTAAAAAAAAAAAAAAAAAAAAAAAAAAAAAAAAAAAAGAAGGTGGGCTAGGGATGTGGCTCAGTGATAGAGCACCAGACTACTATGTGCAAGGTTCAAGGCTCAATCTCTTGGAAGGAAGGAAGGAAGGAAGGAAGGAAGGAGAGAAAAGATATATTCTGAAGCCTTTCTCCTTCTAAGTGAAGAGGAACACATAAAAATTCATCGTCAAGTCAACAGACGCTCGCCTGGCATGAGCGAGGGTTCGATCTGTAAATGCATTGGTTACAAATATAGGGATTTTAAAAAAAAAAAAAAAAAAAAAAAAAAAAAAAATATCGTCAACAACTTTCTGTAACAGGTTTATAGTTATACTAATACAGTTGAAGATTTCCTCAGTGAGAAATAAAAAATGGCAAAAACGTAATGATTACTAAAGCTGGGTCATAAAAGTTTACTGCTGTTTTATTATTATTATTTGTCCTTTTTTTCTTTTTTTTTTTTTTTCACACCCCCTGGTAAACCCAAGGGTGCTCTACAGTTGAATTAAATCTCCAGCCCTTTTCATTTTGAGACAGGGTATACTAAGTTGCTCAGGTTTGTCTTGAACTTCTGAACCTCTTGAGTGGCTGGGACTACAGGTGTGTGCTGCCACACCTGGCTACTGCAGTTTGTTTGTTTTTTCTAAACTTTATTTTCTTTTTTCTTTTTATGTGGTGCTGAGGTTTGAACCCAGTGCCTCACAGGTGCTGGGCGAACACTGAGCTACAGCCCCAGCCCCACAGTTTTCTTATTGTATTTATCTTTGAAAATTTTTATAATAAAAAAAGAATGCAGAGACAATCTAAGGGTAAATTTTTAAGAAACCATGCTGCCATTCAGAGTCTGACCCACTGAAGGAAAAAGTATCCAACCAACAGGACTGGAAAAAGAACATGACAGGTTTTACAAGATGATAAAACCACATCTCACTTGCCTATGATTTCCTAGATGAGAAGGGAAATTTTAAACAGGCCTTGTCAGAAAACACCATCTACATGATTGATCCCTCTGATAATCTGTGACATAAATCTCCTTGATGGGCAAAGCTTTCACCTCACCTGGCTGGGGTGGATGAGGTGGTGGCATCTGGTGGTGCATCAGAGGATAGGGAGGAGGCTGCTGATGAGGCATCATGCCAGGGTGCCCTGCTGCTCCAAGAGGGGCCAGGCCAGGTCCTCCTGAGTGCTGGTGTGCTTGTTGAGGGTTCTGGCCATGTTGCTGCTGTTCCATTTGCTGCCGGGCTCGTAATTCGGCATATTTCAGCTGTTCCATGTGGAAGTTCTGGCGTTCAGTAAGTAACTGTTGCCTCTGTTGTTCTAACTGTAAGAAAAGGGGAAAAGAAATGACATACGAAAGGCTCTCAGGATAGAATGACACAGGACATCTACCTGATGCCTGAATTTCCTCAGCCTCGGAGAAACATAGCTATCTTGCCTCCTGCACCATCTAAAGTGAGAGAAAAGCCATTAGTTCTTGAGTAGCATATTTCCATATTGGACACCTATTATTGTGGCCAGGGTCTTTTTCTGAAGATCTGCTTATCCTTGCAGTCTTCAGCTAGTCGGGCTATTACTTTTTGGTCTACTCAGTGTGTGTGTATATATATATCACCAAGTCCACCCAGTGTTCCCAGGTGCTCTCTTCTGAATGTGATCCTTTTGGTTACGGTCTATTTTAGAATAAAACAGCAGAGTTAAATCCTCTGCACGAGCTGATATGGCCTTAGCTGCAAAGACATATTTCTCTGTGTGGAACTTTGGCAGTGCCATTGCAAATCATAACTTTTAAAGCACCCAAAATTATGCTGGGTAACACATTTACAGAATATTTTAGTTGCCTAAATAAAATTGTATATGAATCTTGAAGAATATAGGCATTTCAATATTCAAGATATTCTGAGACTCAAAAGAGAAATAAATTATATGTGCAGCAAATTCAGAAATCATATGCCTAATAATAGCTGAACCAAAGGAGCCTATTGTAAATTAATTCAGTACACACAGGGCCCAGAAAGAAAACCAAACTCATCACGGAAAAAAAAAAAAAATCTAGGTGCTGGGGTTATGGCTCAGCGGTAGAGCGCTCGCCTAGCACGTGCGCGGCCGGGTTCGATCCTGAGCACCATGTAAAAACAAACGCATTGTGTACAACTAAAGCAAATAAATATTTAAAAAAAATTAAAAAAAATAAAAATCTGGATCTCTGGTAGTAGGTGATACAATGATAACAAGGTTATTTAATATAATATAATAAGGAAGAGGTTAATACACCTCTTCCTTTTCAGTAATGTTCCCATCCCATCATTTTCTACTAAGTTACTGCACGTCTTTTCTAGTGCTGCATTGTCCCTTATAGCAGTCACATACCACGTCCAGTTTCTAAGCAGCTGAAATGTGGCCAATAAGAAATAAGATGTACTGGCATATGCCTGTAATCCCAGTGACTTGAGAGGCTGAAGCAGGAGGACTGAAGATTTGAGCACAGACTCATCAACTTAGGGAGGCCCTATCACAAAACAAAAGAGTTGGGGATATAGCTCAGTTGCAAAGCATCCCTGGGTTTGATCCCCAGTAAACTCCTCCTTTGCCCCCCGCCACCAAAAACAAACAAACAAACAAAAAAAAAAAAAAAATCCCCAGGATTGGGCTGGGATTGTGGCTCAGCGGTAGAGCGCTCGCCTAGCACGTGCGCGGCCCGGGTTCGATCCTCAGCACCACGTACAAATAAACCCATTTAAACCCATTGTGTACAACTAAAGCAAATAAATAAATATTAAAAAACAAACAAACAAACAACAACAAAAAAACCCCAGGATGTACTGGCAGTGTAAAGCACACACTACAATTTAAAGACTCAGAAAGAAAAAAATTTTTGATATTGATTGCAGTATGTAGAGTTTTTTAATATAGTGCACTAAATTAGTACATTATTTTTCCTTTGGTACTGGGGATTGAATTCAGGGGCATTCAACCACTAAGCCACATCCCCAGCCCTATTTTGTTTTTATTTAGAGACAGGGTCTCGCTGAGTTGCTTAGTGCCTTGCTGTTGCTGAAGCTGGCTTTGAACTTGCTACCTCTGGAGTACATTTTCATTTTTTTTTTTTTTTTTTTTTGGTACCGGGGATTGTACTCAGGGGCACTCGACCGCTGGGTCACATCCCCAGCCCTTTTTTGTATTTTATTAGAGACAGGGTCTCACTGAGTTGCTAAGTGCCTCGCCATTGCTGAGGCTGGCTTTGAACTTGTGATCCTCCTGCCTCAGCCTCCCAAGTGCTGGGATTACAGGCGTGCGCCACCACGCCCAGCTTCATTTGTTTTTTAAGAAATTTAAATGCTGCTGAAAAAAGTTTAAGTACATGTATGGCTCATATTTATTTCTATTGAGTAGCACTATTCTTTGTCATTTTAAAAAAAATATTTATTTATTTGCTTTAGTTGTACACAATGCAATGCATTTATGTTTACATGGTGCTGAGGATCAAACCTGGGCGGCGCACGTGCTAGGCGAGTGCACTACCACTGAGCCACAACCCAGCCCTCTTTGTCATTTTTTTAAAAATATTTATTTATTTACTTTAGTTGTACACAATGCTATGCATTTATGTTTACGTGGTGCTGAGGATTGAACCCGGGCCGCACACGTGCGAGGCGAGTGCTCTGCCGCTGAGCCACAATCCCAGCCCCTTCTTTGGCATTTAATGGGTTAGGGAAATGTCAACATTTTTGGTTTTGGGAGCAGCCAGTTCTATGGATAAATACTACATACTAAAATTAGCAAAAAACTAGATGGAATAAGCATGAGAATTAGTCTATGAATCTGGGCTCTTAGCAGAGAGCTGTGTAGGGAGAATACAATGCAAAATCAAATGAGAAGCATCCTGGTTAGCAAGAGTAGGAACTAGGGGAATTCCATGATAAATTCCAGGAGTCACAGTATGAAGAGAAGACGCATGCATGCACAGGTGAGGAGAAAGATAAATGGAAGCAATAGATGTTAAAGATTCTGAAAACAGATTCTTGGTTTTGCTTTCTTCTTTTTTTAAATATATTTTTTTTTTAGTTGTAGATGAACACACAGTATCTTTATTTATTTTTATGTGGTGCTGAGGATCAAACTCAGTGCCTCACAGATGCAAGGCAAGCGCTTTACCACTGAGCTACAGCCCCAGACCCAGTTTTGCTTTCTTCTAATCATTCTTTCTAGGAAATTTAGGACTGTAATAATTTGCTGAGGTTAGATTTAAGAGGTGGACCAGAAATGGACCTTTTCACCTATGTTTTTGTTGAATCACTATTAGTTTGGACAGCTTGGCTGAAGTCCTGAAGTTATGTAAGAACTACAGAAGTTAGGTCAAGATCTACATTTTTTTTTTTGGTGGTACTGGGGATTGAACTCACGGGCACTCGACCACTGGGTCACATCCCCAGCCCTTTTTTGTATTTTATTTAGAGACAGGGTCTCACTGTGTTGCTAAGTGCCTTGCCATTGCTGAGGCTGGCTTTGAACTCGCGATCCTCCCAAAGTGCTGGGATCACAGGTGTGCGCCACAGTGCCCGGCCAAGATCTACTTTAAGAGAAACTAAATTACTACTGGAGATTTTTCTGTCACTGAAGAGAAAGTTGATGCTCTGTATTACCTAGACCAGTGTTTTTGTTTTGATTTCTGTAACCACACTAGCCTCCTCTCTTTGAAGTCTAACCTTATCATCAAGGTATTAACCTGGGAAAGAAACAGGACATCTATCATTGAGAGGATGGGAGGAAATATTTGCCCAATTTTCTCACCTACAATATGAACTAATCTTTATCCTATTTATTTCTGAACTTCACCTGTCATTTTAAAACACAGGAAGTAATTAAGAAAAAGTAATTAGAAATATTAAAAAGGGTAAGTGATTAAACACATATATACATTGAGAATCTAGTTTAAGCTTACAGCTCCTATATGGGACAAAGAGGTCCCCTGAGGTGAGAGTAATGCCTAGACAGCAGGCTCCCAGTTGGCTCCAGGAGGGCCATTTCTACTCTATGGAAGAAGTAGTAAAGCTTATGGTCACATTCTGGCCTCAGCATGCAAAGGAAATATCTGTGTTGTTTTAGACACCTTATTTTTATTGAATCCAAATGAAGACTGCATTCACTTTCGTGGCAATCAGAAAGAATGTGAACTAGGGATTTTTTGGTGAAATCTGGCAATTCTGGGGCTGGGGATATAGCTCAGTTGGTAGAGTGCCTGCCTTGCATGCACAAGGCCCTGGGTTCAATCCCCAGCATCACACAAAAAAAGAAATTTGGCAATTCTGGTCATATTTTAAATGCATTCAACTAATGACCCACTGATTGGATATTTGAAAATTTGTCCTCCAAAAATGTTACCTAAGTAAGTGTGCATAAGGACAGTCATTAAAGCACTTTTTTTTTTTTGGGGGGGGGGGGGTGGTGGTACTAGAGATTTAATCCGGAGTGCTTTAGCACTGAGCTATATACCCAGCCCTCTTTTTTTTTTTTTTTTTTTTTAAATATTTATTTATTTGCTTTAGTTGTACACAATGCGTTTATTTGTATGTGCTGCTGAAGATCGAACCCGGGCCGTGCACACGCTAGGCGAGCGCTTTACAGCTGAGCCACAACCCCAACCCTTGTTTTTTATTTTGAGACAGGGTCTCACTAAGTTGCTTAAGGGGGAAGAAAAAGTAATTATGTATAAACACACTTATACACCCACTGAAAATGTTCTGAAAACACCAAACTCATAGTGGTTTTTCCTAGTAATGAAACTGAGCACAGAGGATAGGGGGTGAAACTCAGTGGTAGAGCACTTGCCTAGCAAGGTTGAGGCCCTGGGTTTGATCCCTAGTACTGAAAAGAGAAAAAGAAACAAAACAAAACAAAAAAAGCCCTTGAGAGTAGAAAAGACTTTTTAATTCATTTTATTATTTGAATGTGTTTTTTTAAAATATTTATTTATTTGCTTTAGTTGCACACAATGCTTGTATTTTTACGTGGTGCTGAGGATCGAACCCAGGTCACACACGTGCTAGGCGAGCGCCCTGCCACTGAGCCACATCCCAGCCCCTGAATGTTTTATATCACACATAACACTTTGGAATGAAAAATATCAAACATTCTCCAAGTTATGTCCTATAGACATTTTGATTTCATTCTTTGCCTTCTCTGTTTCCTAGGACTATGTACACAGACTCAAAAGCTAAATTGTAAATTACTCATGAAAATAAGGTGTTAATGAATGTGTTAGTTTTCTTCAGAACTTCAATCTGGCTTCAGGGAACCAGTTTCATACAAGGCTGCCTGTACCCTGCTCTGAGGCCCCTGGGCAACCCCCAAAGCACTGAAACCCTGCCTTCCTCTCCCTCTGTGCTCCTACACTGTGTATGTACAAAGCAGTCGTATCCAAGCGGAACTTACAACAGAGCACTTTTCAACACCAAGACACCAAACGCAGACACAGCTGCAAGTGCAGCTGAAGTGCACACAAAGCTCTTCTCCGAACCTTCATTTGCATAATGCAGGGAGGAGGGGTGGGAAAGGGGAAAAGATGGTGGGCACCATAAAAATCCATCCTCACTGCCAAGGACTAAAATAACCTAGACTTGAAGGCATTAGCTCTTGTCCTCTTGAACTAAAGTAAATAATCACACCTTCCTTTTCAGTGTTTGGTTTCAGTGAAGGAGTCATTCACTGAAGAAACCAAGTCTAAAACAGATACCCCCATTCCTTATTACCTGAGGGGAAAAAAACACAACTAAGTACATTTCCTACTTCCACATATGCTTTCAGTGGCAGAAACCCAAAGGGTGAGCCTGCACGATTACTGTGTCTGGTCATTTTGTCATTGCTACAATGTGCTTGCTTCAAAAGGCTATCCATCTTTGTGCTTCAGAAGCAAATCTGCTTCTGGGTATGGCTTTCTTAATCTGGAATGATAATATAAGCTGCATATCTAATAATAGACTTGATTATTTGACAGGCATGAATTACTATAAGTATGCAAAAAATAAAATTAAATACAATTTTCATGGGACATTATGAAATTCACTCTTTGTTTTCTTAGTAACTGAGTTCAACAAATCTTTTTAAAGTTATATTCACATTTGTAAGGATATCCTGTTAGCTCTACCTTCAAAATCTATCCAGAACTCAACCACTTCCTTTCCTTTCGTTGCTGCCAGCATGGTCTAAAATTAACATCATCTTATGTAGGTTACCCAACAGCCTCCTCACTAGTCTCCCAGTTTGACTTTGCCATCTTATAGTTTACTCTTTACATACCAGACAGACTGGTCCTTGGTATCATAAGGAAGACCATGTCAGTCAGAGCTGATCATCTTCTCCGATTTTTCACAGCCCCCTTACCTTACAGTATTTGGTCTCTTGATGTGTCAAACGCCTCATCTTTTCTCTCACCTCTTTAAGCACATGGTCTGAGTTTCTCACAGCTTTGAGTCTCCTCCAATGTCTTTCTTTTCTGGAGGTAACACAATTTTTATTCCTAGCCAAATGAATGTCAGAGACTCAGAGAGTAATTAGTCCAAAGCTTATTCTCATTAGCCTCAAAAAAAAAAAAAAAAAAAAAAAAGTCTTTTTTATTTTAAAAAACATTAAAATGTGAAATAAAATGTGAATGCATTAGGCAGGGCCCAGGTACTCTGGCTCTCTCCAGACTGTTGTAGTTCCCAACACAATCTGTCTGAAACCTGCTTCCCTGACTGCTGAGTGTGACCTGAGCGTGGCACTAAAAGGTGGCTTAGTCCAGCAGCATCTTCTTGGATGCGTCTTACTTACAGACTGTAACTTCCTTAACTGCCTTCCTCCTTATTAACACTATGAGAACACTGGGACAATGGCTACTGAGCACTAATGATACTTATAAAACATTTAAAATCTTTACATCCTTATTATTATTATTATTTTTTTTTGTATAGGGGATTAAACCCAGGGGTGCTTAACGACTGAACAACATCCCTAGCTTTCTTATTTAAAAAAAAAAAATTTAAACTTATGTTTTAGTTGTAGTTGGACACAATACCTTTATTTTTATTTTTAAATTTTTACACGGTGCTGAGGATCAAACCCAGGGCCGTGCACGTGCTAGGTGAGTGCTCTACCACTGAGCCCCAGCCCTTATTTTTTGTTTTGAGACAGGGTCTCACCAAACTGTTAAGGCTGGCTTTGAACTTGCGATCCTCTTGCCTCAGCCTTCCAAGTTGGTGGGATTACAGACATGTGCCACCATGCCCGGTCTACATCCTTTTACTTTCTTACTTTTTTTTTTTTTTTTTTTAATAGTTTTTAGTTGTAGATGAACACACAGTATCTTTATTTATCTTTATGTGGTAATGAGGATCAAACCTAGTGCCTCACACATGTGAGGCAAGTGCTTTATCACTGAGCTACAACCCCAGTCCTACATCCTTATTCTTAATTACTAAATACTTAAGACTCAAGAGAACACCTGATTTTAAGATATTGCGGAGGTTGGGTTGGGGTGGGGTCGGAAAGCAGGGGGGAACCTTCACATCTGATTCTGAAAGTCTAAAAATTAAAAAAAAAATCTATTGCTATTTAAACAAAACCAAATGTTTAATTAAAGAAAAGTTATCCTGAAGCTGCTGTGTATTAAGTTAAGCAAGTAGGAATGCCTTTAAAAAACTGAGGGTCAGCGCTGGGGTTGTGGTTCAGCGGTAGAGTACTTGCCTAGCATGGGCATGACCCTGGGTTCGATCCTCAGCACCACATATAAATAAATAAATAAAATAGGTAGATAGATAGATAAATAAATAAAATATCCAATTACAACTAAAAAAAAATAAATATTTTTTAAAAAATTGAGGGTTAGGAGTGGTGGTGCATGCCTATAATCCCATTGACTAGGGACACTGAGGTAGTAGGAGGATTCCAAGTTTGAGGTCAGCCTCAACAATTTAACACCCCCAGTAACTCAGTGAGTAATGCCCCTCACTTACCCCACCCTGGGGGGTGGAGGGAAGGTGAACTGAGGCAGTGTGGTAGGCACAAGGAAATTAGGGAGCTGGGAAGCTTCACAACCAGATGACCTGCTCACTTTCCATGGCATCAGCTTTACTGACTCACAGGGGATGACAAAACCTGCCTACCTCAGAGTCCCTAGGTTAAAATGTGATAATAATGGCTCATTTCTTTATAAAAATTATAAAATACTACATAAATCCAGACTGCTAAGCAACATGGGTTTGAGACCTAGCCTGTCATTTATTGACCTGTGTGATCAGATGTTCATAACCTACCTGTCTCGTCTCTAAGGACTCATGAAGAAATTAAGGTTATGCCATTCAGCATCACCACTGGATTCTTCTCTTTTTTTTTTTTGGGGGGGGGGGTGGTACCGGGGATTGAACTCAGGGGCACTCCACCACTGGGCCTCATCCCCAACCCTTTTTTAGTATTTTATTAGAGACAGGGTCTCACTGAGTTGCTAAGTGCTTTGCCATTGCTGAAGCTGGCTTTGAATTAGCAATCCTGGCTCAGTCTCCCAAGTGCTGGGATTACAGGCGTGCGCCACTGCACCCGGCATCACTAAATTCTTGAGCAGGGAGATTTCAAAGCATAAGTATTTCCTTGCTTGTGGTTTCCTCATATAATTTTTGGAGATTAAACCAAAAAATCTATATAAAGTGCTTTAGCACACTGAGTAACCTAATATTCATGAGGCCAAAAACAGCTCATAAATATTTAAAATTTATATATCATTGCTGCATACTGGTGTGCATAAAGGAAGGCACATAAATATTTACTGAACAAGTTTAGAGTACTTGCCTAGCTACGTGCTAAACACTATGCCAGGCATATGCCGTCCTTCTCTCATCTTTACAGCAGTTCTGCGTGAAAATCATCAGATTAATAGTCATGGCTTTACTTGCTCACAGGACAGAATGCTAGTGCCAGGTGGAGAAAAACAGGTCATGCTCCCTGCCCCTGCCCCACTGGAGATTTAACTCAGGGGTGCTCTAACCTTGAGCTATACCCCTAACCCATTTTTATTTTTATTTTTTATTTATTTAGGTACCAGGGATTTAACCAAGGGGTGCTTAACCAATGAGCTATATCCCTGGCCATTTTTAAAATTTCAAGACAGAGTCTTGCTAAATTGCTGAGGGTGGCTTTGAACTTGCGATCTGCCTGCCTCAGCCTCTTGTGTCACTGGGATTACAAGCATGCAACACCACACCTGCCCTATTTTATTTTTTTAGATTGAGAGAGGGCCTCACCAAGTTGCCCAGGCTGGCCTCCAACTTGTGATTCTCCTGCCTCAGGAGAGGGATTACAAGTATGTGTCATTGTACCTGGCTAGATCATGTTTCAACTGTGCATAAAATGAAGAGGAGACATTTTGAAGTTCAAAGGACTCATTTTGGTCATTGTCAGAGCAAGACTCCAAGCTGACCTCCAACCATCCCACTTCCGAATATGTACACCATCCCTGCTGAACCCTGCTTCCCCACCCATGGAACCAGGCTTGGTCTATATGGCTGAGAGGATACAACAGAAGTGATATATCTTCCAAGTTTAGATAAAAGGTTTCCCTTTTGGGGTGCTTTATCACACTCTTGCTGTTTTGAATCACTCCTCAGAAACCATGTGAGACAACAAATACTATCTGGTTTTAGTTACTAAGTTTGTGGTAATTTTTAATGCAATAATAAGTAATTAACAGAGTTGAGCTACTGATACTCATTAGGCAGGGTTAAGGAACGTCCTGTACAAAGCATTTTCTGTAATTAATGTAGCCAATTCCAAAGAATTCGAGCAGAGCAGCCCTATATGTTGGATAGTCAGTATTTTCCCATTTTCAGTTGTGCTGTTTTGTTCAGATAGTATATTCTAAAATAATTTGTGTGCTCTGATTAGAATTTAATATTTAAAAAAAAGTCAGAGCCAGGTGTGATAGTGTTTGGTTGTTGTTCTAGTTATCTGGGAAGCCAAGGCAGGAGGACTGCTGAGCAACAGAAGTTCAGAACAGCGTGAGCAAAACAGCGACATCCCACCTCAAAAAGTCTATAGAGGATTGAAATAAATTATAAAAAAGCTGGGTGCAGTGGTATATGCCTGTAATTCTAGCTTCTTGGGAGGCTAAGGCAAGAGGATCCACGTTCAAGGCCAGCCTGGGCAACTTAGCAAGATCATGTCTAAAAAAAGGGCTAGGATATGGCTCAGTGGTAGAGTACTTGCCTAGCATGTTTAAGGCCCTAGATTTAATCTAATCCCCAGTACCAAATAAGTACATAAATAATATGATTTTAAAAAATTTACAACAGAAGGAAAACTGATGGGCCAAGAGAAGTGAAGCCATTACATACTGTTGCTGGCTGTCTGGGAGCCAATGAACAGAAGTGGAAAAGAGCGAGGGCTCTACTATTTTTAGATGACAGACCACTTCTATCAGGTGTAAAAGACTGGTGGTGCAAGTTGGCTCTCCCAAAGAGAAGTGATTTAAAGCTGAGAGAAGAGCCCCTGGACAATCTAGACATTGTTCTGTAAGAGCTCAGCTAGGGTCACCCCAACGTTCAAGACTAATAAATAACTCAGGCTTCATGAATGAAAATAAGGCATCTGGTTGTTATTGGTAACTACTCAGGCATCACTGGAATTCTTCATGTGCCAATAACTCAGAATGTTATAGCTCTATTGCCCAAGTCCTCTAAGAGATTCCATAAAATGACAAAAAGAAAGCTTATTAAGGATAAACACAAATACTCCCCAAAGCTACACCTCTAGGAATTTTCTCTGATAGCCTTTCCCTTTCTGCATCCCTTGGATATTCCTACTTTCCATTTCCCCAATAGCAGTGAACACTCTGTATTACTAGTATTTTTTTTCTTGACTATTTTCCATATTAAACGAAATCCTCCAAGGGCCGATTTTCCTTTCCATTTTCTCAGCTGTGACAATGATGTTGGCATGAATCCATTCAAGATGCTTAAATAAGGCCTATGATGTGCCAGTTCTATGTTAATAAAGACAGCTAAGTCCCTTCCCTCTAAGAGTATACTTTCTGGTATGGGATGTGGACACAAGAACTGGCAATTATATACAGGAAGTGCTCTCTGGGGCTTACAATAGTAAAAAGGGAGAGTGTATCACCCACAGCTGAAGGATACAGGGGATAGGAAAAGAGTAGGACAAAAAAAAAAAAAAAAATCTTCCTGGCAGAGAAACAGGATACAAACAGGTGTCAAAGAGAACAGGTTGCAAGGGGATCCTATGTGTGGGCTGGCATGGCTGGTGCAGAGGGTAACGGAGATGACTTTAGGGTCTCAACAGCTCCTAGGCAGTAGAGGGCCAAGGTATAACAGACAGGAGTTCAAAGACAGATGTGGGGGGGCTGTGGCTCAGCGGCAGCACACTTGCCTGGCATGTGTGAGGCGCTATTTTGATTCTCAGCACCGTATTTAAATAAGTAAATAAAAAAGGTCTATCAACAATTAAAAAAAAAAAAAAAAAAAAAAAACAAAGAACACAAAACAGATGTGGGGAGCGCAGTGAATGAGAGGTAAAGTCAGTCAGTCAGTCAGGAACTGCTCACGTCAAGGAACTGGGGGGTGGAAGTAGGAGAGTTACTCTCCCCTCTCCATAGGTTCACATGTCCTCTTAGTATCCCAGCTGGTCTCAAGACAAAATGAAAATGAAATATGGTGAGAGTTACTGGACTACTCATCAGGAAGAATTTGCCAGAGGACTTGCTTGGATTGACCACTGAGAAACAGTTGAAAAAATACAGATCATTAAAAATGTTCACTCTCAAGCCGGGCGCGGTGGCGCACGCCTGTAATCCCAGCACTTTGGGAGGCTGAGGCAGGAGGATCGCGAGTTCAAAGCCAGCCTTAGCAACGGCGAGGCACTTAGCAACTCAGTGAGACCCTGTCTCTAAATAAAAATACAATAAAAAAGGTCTGGGGATGTGACCCAGTGGTCGAGTGCCCCTGAGTTCAATCCCCGGTACCACACAAAAAAAAAAAAAAAAAAAAAAAAAAAAAGTTCACTCTTCTAGAATAATTTATTCCTAAAATTCTACTTTAAAAAAATATTTATTTATTTATTTATTTATTTATTTATTTATTTATTTATTTATTTATTTTAGTTGTACCCAAGGCCTTTATTTTTACATGGTGATGAGGATGGAACCCAGGCTGCGCACATGCTAGGCAAGGGCTCTACTGCTGAGCCACAACCCCAGCCCCTAAAATTCTACTAGTAAAAAAAAAATTTTTTTTTTAACTTGTAGATGTACACAATATCTTTATTTATTTTTATGTGGTGCTGAGGATTGAGCCCAGTGCCTTATATGTGTAAGGTACATGCTCTACCCACTGAGCTACAGCCCCAGCCCCTAAAATACTACTATTTAGAGCAGAGAATTAATATTTTGTATGTAGATTTAAAAAATCAGGGGCTAGGGTTGTGGCTCAGCAGTAGAGCGCTTGCCTAGCATGTGCGCGGCCCGGGTTCGATCCTCAGCACTACGTAAAAATAAACACATTGTGTACAACTAAAGCAAATAAATAAATATTAAAAAAAAAAAAAATCAAAACAGAGGTGGAAAGTCCTAACTAAATCCTCACATTTAGCTTATGTTTAGAAAGCCATGAATTCCTTCTCAACCCATTTAAAAAAGTAAACTCCCAAGAGCTAAATCTCTGGTTATTTCAAGGGAATTTTTTGAAAAAGCTAATATTCATCTGCTTCTCAGTTTTTTATTTTCCTGGCACCCTTTCTCGTTTTTGGCCTATTTAATAAAATTTTCTGTTTGGGTCATGTCCTTATGTCAAAAGTTTCTGCTCCAGAGAATGCTATGTAAGAGGCTCAGCACAGGTATAGTTCCAGCTACCTCAACATACAGGAGAGGAAAGGAGAGATGAGAAAGTTCAAGGCCAGATGTCAGGAGGGATCACAGAAAATGAGGTTCTTGAGAATAATGCCTACTTCCTCATATTTACATTGAAAAAGATGAGTAATCAAGAAAAATCCCGGAATCAGATAATGGAATTATATGGATTCTACTTCATTGAAAACAAGTAGGTAATGAAAGTAAGTCCAAGTTCTACCTTTTATAATTTAATGTCATGTATCTACATAGCAAAGAGGTACAAGAAGCTAAGACTTAGACAATTGGTTTTAGAAACTAAACAAAGTTCCTTTTATTTATAATCACTGGCTGAAAATCCTTCAGAAAGGACAATCAAACCAGACAAAAAGGATAGAATAGATCTACAGAGACCAATGGAGTAGGTCACTATTTATATTATCCAACTTGTATTTTTGAAAAGTGGTCAGGGTTAAGTGTCAAACACCACTGTGGAATTTCTCTTACTTACAGCCTCTTTCTCTCTGTCCATGATAGTTTCCAGCTCCTCAAAATGTCGAAGTTTAATCTCTAATTTCTTCATTTGTGTCTCAACCAGGAGAGCTACAAGGGACTTGATCTTTCTCTCTTCCACAGCAGCCAGATGCTAAGGGCAAAAGATCATTCAAATTATTTAGGTAAGTATTTGTTTAAAAAACATTAAAAAATGCTAAGTTGCAATTTGAAGTGGGAATTCTGTTTTGTTTTAGTGCAGTTCTAGGGATGGAACTCAGAGCTTTCTGTATGCTAAGCAAGTGCTCTACCATTGAACTATATCCCCAGTCCCCTCAAAGTGGGAATTCTGTAACTGAGGGTGTGCTTTAGATGTCCAATTTGTATGTCTCTTCCAAACACTTATTTCAATGTAAAATAACAACTATCCTTAAATTCCTGGTCCTCATACCTAATCTCTCTCATTGTAAACTCCTCCCATCAAGGAGCCTATAAAGTAGGAGAGGTTAAGCTAGGTCTCTGATAGGCCAAAGAAGAGAACACAGGTAACCTGTAGCACACTTCCTTACCCTCTCCCCAGTACCTCCCCATCACCATCCTCTCTTCCCTAAGGCAGGCAGTTGTCTCCTCAGCACCCAACTCCCAGATGCAAAGCTGTTCTCTTCCCAGTGGTGAGCAGACTATGTGTGGGGAAGAAGGACAGAACAGTATTGCCCAGAGCATGAGAATGGCACCCAGAGCAGGAAAAGCAAACACAGGAGCAGACAGGAGTTACTCTCGAAGACTGTCATCTGCTGCCTCCTGCCTGATGATGAGTCCTACTCATGCTTCTTGCCAGCTAAGCAGTACAAAGAACAATGCACATTCCCATATTTGGCCAGGGCTCTGACTACCTGCAAGGATCAATCTCTTTGAACTTGTAATCCTCTTGGCTTTGAACTTGTAATCCTCTTGCCTTAGCCTTCTACAGATGCCAAAGGGAGCTTCCCAATACCACTTTCCATTTCCCCTTTCATAATACCTGCTGAACTTTTGTGCTTATCTTGCTTCTACACGAGGTTTTAAGTAATTGCATTTTGTGGCTGGCTATCTTACTGATCAGTTTCCTACAGAACCTAGAAGCTAACATGCAAGAATTTAACAGGTTTCTGGGAACTAAACTGACATGTAAAACATAATTATTAATTAATAATTATTAATTATTCTACAGCTGAAAAGGAGAAATGTAGTTTTTTATTCAAGCTATGGACACCCATTTGCAAGAAGATTCAGAAATGTAAGCAAAATGTGAGGATGAGGTTGTATAATTTTATAATCATGTTTACCTTTCTGAATTATCATGACTATACCCATCATCAAGTCTAAATAAATGTTACAAAACTTTAAGCCTGTTATCATTATATATTGTTATATAATTGATATTTTTAATAAGTTTATGCATGATATAAAATTTTAAAGTTACAAAGAGGTGTCAAAAAAGTCTACCTCAGTGGTTCAGGAGGCTAAGGCAAGAGGATTACAAGTTCAAAGCCAGCTTCAGCAACTTAGCAAAGCCCTAAGCAACTTCTGAGAATCTGTCACAAAATAAAAAATAAAAAAGGGCTTGAAAAAGTGCCTCTGTGGCTAAGCGCCCCAGGGTTCAATCCCCTGGTACAAACAAAGCAAAAAAAAAAAACAAAACAAAACAAAACAAAACAAAACAAAAAACCCAAACACAAACCCTCCCCCTCCCAATTTTGTCAACAAATCACTAATACCTACTGAGGGGAACTAATGTTTCTAGGTCATAAAAATGAGAATATGACTCCTTGAATCCTGATGGTTTGTAAAGAAATTACGGTATACATATGTAAAGGAGTTTTATTCAGCCATAAAGAAGAATGAAATTATGTCATCTGTTGGTTAAGTGGATGAACCTGGAGAACATCATGCTGAGTGAAATAAACCAAACTCAAAAAGTCAAGGGCCAGTATGTTTTCCTCTCACATGTGAAAGTTAGAAAAAAAGGGGAAAAAAAAAGGTAGGGGGTCCTCATGAAAACAGAAGGGAAAATCAGTAGAGGAACAGGTTGGTAGTGGTAGTAGTGTAGGGAAAGGGGAAGTATTAAGGAATAATAACAACCAAATTAATAGTTATATTGGTGCATGTATGAATATATAGAAACAAATCCCACTGTTATATGTAATTATAAAGCACTAATAAAAAAAAAAAAGTAAGTTACCAAAAGAAGAGGAAAAAAAGAAACCTGTTCTAATTTCATGAGATTTATTCAGAAATTCAGGGGCATCCCCATGCATTATTAAATAAATTCCAAAACATGTCATCTCAAAACATCAGAACAAATGTCTTAAAAATGAAAAGGGCACCAAATGTCAAAAATAAACAAGTAAAATGGAAAAAGATTCACAAGGAACATCATTGGAAATTTAAGAACACAGACACAGAGAGAAAATCCTTAAATATCCAAAGAAACAAAGAAACAACAAAACAAAAGCAAAAACCTCAACAGGTTTTTGGACCAGATCAGATTTTGGACAAAATCAGATTTCATTTTTTTAAAAAAATATTTATTTATTTGCTTTAGTTGCACACAATGCAACGCATTTATGTTTATGTGGTGCTGAGGATCGAACCCGGGCCCGTGCACATGCTAGGCGAGCGCTCTACTTTATTACAGAAATATTGGCATATATATATATGTATATTTCTGTAATAAGGTTTAAAAGGTAGATTTGGATGAGTTAACCAATGCAAAATAATTAGTTTGGCTTATTACCTTATATCATACACAAAAATTAACTCAGTGAATCCAGATCTCAATCTAAGAGCTTATATGAAAAAATTCTTAGACTAGAAAACAGAAGTAAATCTAAATGGTCTGGGATTAAATGAAACATTTTTAGATATGATATCAAAGGCACAAGTGATAAAAGTATTAAGTTGGACTTCATCAAAACTAAAAATAATATTAATGGGGTTGGGGATGTAGTTCAGTGGTAAAGAACATTTTTTTTGGTGGTACCAGGGATTAAACTCAGGGGCACTTGACCACTGGGCCATATCCCCAGCCCTTTTTTGTATTTTATTTGGAGACAGGGTCTCACTGAGTTGCTAAGTGCCTCGCCATTGCTGAGGCTGGCTTTGAACTCGCGATCCTCCTGCCTCAGCCTCCCAAGTGCTGGGATTACAGGCGTGCACCACCCGCGCCCGGCAGGACATATTTAAAAAAAAAGAATTGAAGGAAATAACTGTTAACCTTTAATTCTATATTCATTAAAATACCCTTCAAAAACTAAGGTGAGCTGGGCACAGCAGCACATGCCTGTAATCCCAGCTACTCAGGAGGCCAAGGCAGGAGGATCACAAGTTAAAAGCCAGCCTGGGCCTGAATTGTACAAATATACTTTGTATACAAACAGTTGTATGTAAAAAGATACTAAATATATGCACTATGAGTTGTACATATTAAAAATTATTAAAAAAAAAAAAAAAAAAAAGCAGCCTGGGCAACTTAGCAAGGCCCTGTTTCAAAATTTAAAAACATACAAAAAAGGCCTGGGAGCCAGGCACAGTGGTGCATGCCTGTAATCCCAGCACCTGGGAGGCTGAGGCAGGAGGATCATGAGTTCAAAGCCAGCCTCAGCAATGGCAAAGTGCTTAGCAACTCAGTGAGATCCTGTCTCTAAATAAAATATAAAAAGAGGCCTGGGGGGGCTGGGGTTGTGGCTCAGCGGTAGAGCGCTTGCCTAGCACGTGTGTGGCCTGGGTTCGATCCTCAGCACCATGTTAAAAAATAAAGGCACTGTGTACAACTAAAACAAACAATAAATATTTTAAAAAAAAGAGTGCTGGGGATATGGCCCAGTGGTCCAGTGGCCCTGAGTTCAATCCCTGGTACAAAAAAAAAAAAAAAAAAAAAAAGGCCTGGGAATGTAGCTTACTGGTAGAGAACTTCTGGGTTCAACCATCAAGTACCAAGGGGGGTGGGGGAGGTGTATCTAATAAGCTCACAGAAAAAGACAAATTTAAAAATCGGAGGACCAAGGATATAGTTTGGTGGTAGAGTATATACTTCACATGTGGTAGGCCCTGAATATAAATCCTCAGCACAAGTAAAACAAAGAACTGGTAATAAAAAATAAGATGTTATCAATAAGGACATTGAAAGGAAAGGACAAAAAGTACACAGAACTGCTTTGAGTTATTTTTCCAAGTCCCACAAATCTAGTTATTTCTATGTAAAAATTAGAAGCTGGGCATAGTGGTAGACACCTGTATTCCCAGCAACTTGGGAGGCTGAGGCAGGAGGTTTGAGGCTAATCTGGACAATCTGAAACCCTGTCTCAAAATAAAAAGCAAAGGGTTGGGGATGTAGCCCATAATAAAGTGCCCTGGGTTCAACACCCTCATACTGTATAAACAAAACAAAACACGCCCCCCATCAAAAAATAAATAAATAAAATAAAATAAAACCAAAGAAAATAACAAGGAAACCAGAGTCTGTCCTAGACCCTACAATTTTCATGCAATAAATAAGGGATTAAAATCCAGCAGCTGGGGTCGTGGCTCAGCAGTAGCACACTTGCCTGGCATGTGTGAGGCACTGGGTTTGATTCTCAGCACCACATATAAATAAATAAAATAAAGGTCTATCAACAACTAAAAAAAATATTTAAAGAAAAATCCTGGTTTGAAGACTTTGAAACATGATATACAAAGTATATGGTAGAAGAGATTTAGTAACTGGCTGTCCAGGAAGAAGTTATTTTACTATTTTATGCATTAAGGGGAGTTTAATTTTGTTGAGCAGTTATTCCTAGCACGTGTGCTGCCTGGGTTTGATCCTCAGCACAACGTAAAAGTAAACGCATTGTGTACAACTAAAGGAAACAAATAAATATTTTTTTTTTAAAAAAAGAGTTTCCTGTCATTCCAGCTTTCCTTAAGCAGCACAGCAACTAACAGCCAGAGAACAGAAGACAGACCACTTATTGTGTGTTAGGTCTAGAAGGTACCTTTTTCTCTTGGTGTCTGTGAAACTGGAAAACAACTACCTGCGTTTTGTTTGTGAGGACACAATGTTCCTAACATAACGGGTGCCCAACACTTGTAAGTTGCAGCCTTGCTTATGCTTTATGGGCCTAAACTTCTTTGGCCTACTCTGCTAGCACAGACATGTTGGGAACCTCTAACATATCAATATAACTTCCTCCAATGGCCTCTTTGCTTCTTGAATCCCAAAGCCTCCCCAACATTTACTGTGCTATCTACTTATCTAATTTCCAGTCCCCAAAGTCAAGGAGGCTAGGGAAGACCCAAATTTATGCCTGCTTGGCAATTTTAGAGAGAAAGTAAGGAGAACATGGTGTAGGGAGTGAAAACAACAGGAAAGAGTCTGTCTACTGCAAAAGCCTAGAAATACACCTGGGTCAAAAACTGAGGAACTGAACTCGGTTCCTTTGAGAGACTGAAAACAAAATTGGGCAGTAAGAAAAGTGACACGGGGTTGTGGCTCAGCGGCAGAGCGCTTGCCTCGCACGTGCGCGGCCCGGGTTCGATCCTCAGCACCACGTAAAACATAAATGCATTGTATTGTGTACAACTAAAGTAAATAAATAAATATTAAAAAAAAAAAAAAAAAAGAAAGAAAAGTGACACACTAGGGGCTGGGGTTATGGCTCAGCGGTGGAGCACTCATCTTGCATGTGTGAGGCCCTGGGTTCGATCCGCAGCACCACATAAATAAAATAAAGGTATTGTGTCCACCTACAACTAAAAAAAAAGAAAAAGAAAAAAAAAGTGACACATTAAGAGAGAGGAGTTAATAGTACTGTCTAGTGGGTCCTTTTTTTTTTTTTTTAACCATTCTTTAGTTTTTGGTTCATAAAAATTAGAAACTTAAATCACAATGGCATACTAGAGATGCTGAAGGGGAGAATATTTATTATCTAGCTGTTAGATTTCAGTTAATAAAATATTAGAAAATATTTTAATTGGCCTGGAGAATTTTATCAGATGATGCTACTAGGTGTGTTGGAATCACCAGACTCCAGATGTGTATTTTTTTTGTTTGTTTGTTTGCATAGTGCTGTACCACTGAGATATACTGCCAGTCTCTGGGTCTGTTCTTATATCTAAGAACTGAAGGAGTTTAATAAACTGTAGAATCACATTGCAATTCATGGAGCATCTGTTGTGAAGGCTTGAAATAGTTATTCAGGCAGTAGTCCACTTATAACTTGTATGAAAGTCAAATGTGCAAAAGTAGAATAAATTTATGTGTTATAAGTCTGTGTATGGGAGAGAGAAAAAGTGTTTCATTCCACAAAAACTTAAAATAGCACATAATACCTAATTAAATTTCACCTAATAAACCCATTTTGTGTGGGTGTGTGCGTGTGAGTACAGTCTAATGGTTCAACCCAAATGAGCAAAGACTCAGGGTTAACAGCTCCTAAGACACAGGGGCCATCCATACTATTTTGGAAATCAAAGTAAATCCAGTTTTTAGGACGTGTCTAGCACATAAAAGAAACTTAAAAAAAAAAAAAAATTTTTTTTTTTTGTGGTGCTGGGGATTGAACCCAGGGCCTTGTGCATGCAAGGCGAGCACTACACCAACTGAAGTATATCTCCAGCCCTTAAATGTTATCTTTTCTAAAAAATATATATTTATTTGTTTTTAGTTGTACACAATGCCTTTATTCTTACGTGGTGCTGAGGATCCAACCTGGGCTGCACATGTCCTAGGCAAGCACTTTACCGCTGAGCCACAACCCCAACCCTTAAATGTTCTTAGTGAACAAATGTATGACATGTTCCAGCTTACAGAATGCTTTTTTTTTTTTTAAACACACTAATTAATTCTTGTAATAACTTAAAGACCAGAAAGCATCTATGAATACAAACAAAATGATAACTCAGAAAAGCTATGTTTCTTGCTTAAGGATTAGAGACAATTAGTAAGGATTTTTAGAGACACTTGGTAAATCGCAGAATTGGAACAAAAATTTTAAACCCCAAATCTAAAGGCCTTTTAGTTATCATTCCCCTTGCCTATTTAGAATAGATGATTTTCCATGGATATTTTCCTATAGAATCCTTAGAGTGGCTTTTTGGTATATTAAAAATGGCAGTGGAAAAAGAAAAAAAAAAAAAAGATGGCCACACATTGAGTGGCCTTTGTTCCATCAAAAGGCAGGGTCTGCCGGGCGCGGTGGCGCACGCCTGTAATCCCAGCACTTTGGGAGGCTGAGGCAGGAGGATCACAAGTTCAAAGCCAGCCTCAGCAATGGCGAGGCACTTAGCAACTCAGTGAGACCCTGTCTCTAAATAAAATACAAAAAAGGGCTGGGGATGTGGCCCAGTGGTCGAGTGCCCCCGAGTTCAATCCCCAGTACCACAAAAAAAAAAAAAAAAAAAAAAAAAAAAAAAGGCAGGGTCTGGGCAGGCTGTCTAACTGCCTTCACAATAGAAAACAGGGGTGCCTGGGAACTTTCATGGTCTGTCTCTGGGAAGGTTCTCTCAAAAGTACCAAGCTACCATGAAAGCAGTATTTATATCCTGCTAGAAAGACCTGAGACCACATCAAGAAGGAAAAGGATCTAGCTATGCCTGCCAAGGAATAGGACTCCAATGAATTTGCTTTCTTGGACCTTCTAGATGAACCCACTTGTGAGAGAAATACCAACACTAAGTAATTAAACTGGTAGCACATGAAGAACTGCCTAGTAGGTTGGCATTCAAATTTCATAAAATCAGAGGTTCAATAAAATACCTGTTCTATAAACCACTAAGTTTTGCTACTGGAAAAGAATCTGTTATCTAAAAATGGGGGTGTTACTTTAATAACCAAAAATGTAACTCTGGCTGTGGGATAACAAAGCATGAACTAGAAGAACCTCAAGAAAACTACTGGTAAGAGCTTAGAAGATAGAGAGGGTAATACCATTGGAGAGTGAAGAGAAGGAGACACTCATGATAAAGTAGCATGAAGTTTAGAAACACAATCTCTTCTAGTGATGTGGAAATCAGTAATTAACAAACTCATGAATATGCTCAGACAGAATAAAAACAATTGTTTCCTATTTTATTGTAAGCAACTAAAAGAGAGAGAAATGAAAGAAGAAAATATCCAGTTTTAAGGAAGGATTTGTAGGACATAAGAAAGAGTAGGGTTTGACAAATACTCTCTTCTCACAGCTAGTTCTTTTATTAGAAGTCTGAAACTAAGAAATGGCTTTGGGACAAAGATAAAATACAAAATACTATTAGTAAATCATGAGTTCTGGGTAACAGCACAAGGTATAGCCACAGCACTTTCAAACACTGGGCATAACAGGATTTCTAGGAATCTAATGGGCATTCTTCTTGGACTGTAAGAGACAGGAAGGTCTCTAAGTGTCCTTAAAAACAATGGCTCCACTTGGGAGGCTGAGGCAGGAGGATCGAGAATTCAAAGCTAGCCTCAGCAATGGTGAGGCACTTAGCAACTCAGTGAGACCCTGTCTCTAATAAAATACAAAAAAGGTCTGGGGGAGGGGGGGCTGGGATGGTGGCTCAGCAGTAGCGCACTCGCCTAGCATGTATGCGGCCCGGTTCAATCCTCAGCATCACGTAAAGAATGCAATACATTATGTACAACTAAAACAAATAAATAAATATTAAAAAAAAAAAATGGTCTGGAGATGTGGCCCAGTGGTCGAGTGCCACAGAGTTCAATCCCTGGTACCCCCCCCCCCCAAAAAAAAAAGATATGGAAGGCACTGTGAACTTTAAAAGGAATAACTAAACAAAACTAATGACTAAAAATAATGGGAGCAGTGTTTCCATCTCCAGAGCAAAAGAAACAGATATTATCAGGGAGGTGTGCCCAGAAGACTCCTGAGATGCTGGGAGCAAGAAAAAGGAAAGCAACACTGGGTGGTGGTGTGCCTGGAGAAGGAAGCCCCGGAAGAGCAGTAGAGGAAGAGAAAGGTCCATCTGGCAGAAATGAAGAGCACTTTACATTAACGTCACTTTGGGCTGACAGGCTCAGTGCTTCAGTTCTGAGTAACAACAAGCCATGGTCAACCAAAGCTCCCCAGCGGGATTCATCCTTCTGGGCTTCTCTGAACACCCAGGGCTGGAAGGGATCCTTTTGTGGTTGTCTTAACTTCCCACCTCCTCACCCTGGTGGGCAACACACTCATCATCCGGCTGTCAGTGCTGGACTACAGGCTTCACTCTCCAATGTACTTTTTCCTCTCCAACCTCTCCTTCTTCTTCTTCTTTCTTTTTTTTTTTTTTTTAATATTTATTTATTTGCTTTAGTTGTACACAATACGTTTACTTTTACGTGGTGCTGAGGATTGAACCCGGGCTGCACACTTGCTAGGCGAGCGCTCTACCGCTGAGCCATAACCCCAGCCCTCCAACCTCTCCTTCTTGGACCTTGCTTCACCACAAGTTGTGTCCCCCAGATGTTATTCAACCTCTGGGGCCCCAAGACCATCAGCTTCCTGGGCTGCTTCATCCAGCTCTTCATCTTCATGTCTCTAGGAACAACTGAATGCATCCTCCTGACAGTGATGGCCTTTGACCGCTATGTGGCTGTCTGCCAGCCCCTCCACTATGCCACCATCATCCATCCCTGACTATGCTGGCAGCTGGCAACTGTGGCCTGGGTTCTGGGTCTTGCCCAATCCATAGTCCAGACACCCCCCACTTTCCTCCTGCCCTTCTGTCCCCACCGGCAGATAGATGACTTTTTGTGTGAAGTTCCTTTTCTAATTAGACTATCCTGTGGAGATACCACTTACAAGGAAATCCAGTTAGTTGTATCCAGTTTCTTCATCCTGGTTGTTCCTCTCAGCCTTGTTCTTGTCTCTTATGGTGCCACTGCCTGGGCAGTACTGAGGATTAACTCTGCCCAAGCATGGAAAAGAACTTTAGGTACCTGCTCCTCCCATCTCATGGTTGTCACTATCTTCTATAGCTCAGTCATTGCTGTTCTATCTCCAGCCCAAAAATCCCTATGCCCAAAAGAGGGGCAAGTTCTTTGGCCTTTTCTATGCAATGGGCACTCCTTCACTTAACCCACTCACATACACCCTGAGGAACAAGGAGGTAAAGAGGGCATTCAGGAGGTTACTGGGAAAAGATGGGAATCGAGGGAGAACTGAGGGAAAACCGTTTGATGTACTTTCCTAATCAAGAAGAATTTCTTCAAAAGCTGGGCGCGGTGGCGCATGCCTGTGATCCCAGCACTTGGGGGGCTGAGGCAGGAGGATCGCAAGTTCAAAGCCAGCCTCAGCAACGGTGAGGCACTTAGCAACTCAGTGCGACCCTGTCTCTAATAAAATACAAAAAAGGGCTAGGGATGTGGTCCAGTGGTTGAGGGCCCCTGAGTTCAATTCCCAGTACCAAAAAAAAGAGAAGAGTTTCTTCATGATTTGTAAAAATGTTGAGTTCCCCAGGCCACACAACCGAGCCTCGATAGTGTGTCAGTGTGGCTATGTGGTATCTAAGAGAGACAGAGATCTCATTAAGAAAAGATATCACTGTCAGGCTGGGGTTGTGGCTCAGCGGTAGAGTGCTCGCCTGGCATGTCTGCGGCCTGGGTTCGATCCTCAGCACCATGTAAGAATAAAACGCATTGTGTATAACTAAAGCAAATAAATATTCAAACAAACAACAACAACAAAAAAAACCCCACAATGGCTCCTATATTCTTTCCTGGACCTTCCTGGAGTTAAAGTTTGTGTTTTTCATCAAATTTGGATAGTTGTCACTCAGCAAATATTTTTTTTTAATTGTCCCCTTTTTCTTTACTTCTGGAACTTGTATCACATATATGTTGAAATACTTGTCCCATAATTTCCAGCCAAAGCTCTAATCACTTCTCAAGAATAACTGATCTGCTGGGCGTGATGGTACACTCCTGTACTCCTAGCAGCTCGGGAAGCTGAGGCAGGAAGATCATGAGTCCAAAGACAAACTTAGCAATTTGGCAAGGCCCTATGCAACTCAGTGGTAGAGCACTTGCCTAGCATGTGTGAGGCCCTGGGTTCAATCCTCAGCACCACATAAAAATAAAGATATTGTGTCCATTTACAACTAAAAAATAATAATAATTAAAAGGGGGGGGACCTGGGGATGCAGCTCAGTGATTAAATGCCCCTGGGTTCAAACTCCAAAAAAAGAAAGATTAACTGCCCCTTCTTCTGTTGTCTACTTTATTGGTATCATTGTCCTGGAATGTTTGTTTCTGGTAATTCTCATCTAAACTTTTTATGTGTCATCTCTAAGCTTCTTTGCATCACCATTACCATTACTGGAGCCAGGAGACTCCTAAATCCTTCAAACTAAACAAGAAAGGATAAAAACAAACAGAATAAAGGTGAAGCTTTTTTCTTGATGGAGAATACATTTTAAACATAGAAATCCCAAAGTTTTAAAGAAAGTCACTCAGCATCAAACCCAGGCTTTTTTCTTTCTTTCCTTCCTTCCCTCCCTCCCTCCTTTCTTTCTTTTTTGGTGCTGAAGATTGAACCCAGGGCCCTGCACATGTGTGACAAGTGCTATGCCACTGAACTACATTCCCTGCCCTTTTCGAAAACTTTATTTTGAAGCCAGGTTCAGTGGCACACACCTGTAAATCCAGTGGCTTGGGAGGCTGAGGCAGGAGGATTGCAAGTTTGGAGCCAGCCTCAACAACTTAGCAAGACCCTATCTCAAAATAAAAAAGGACTACAAGGAGAGCCAGAACACTTCACAAAAAGAACGATCAGGTCTGAATGTGTCATAGATAAAATGTGAAATATGGGAGCCAGAGCCTCAAGAAATGACTAATAAGAAGAAAATAGCAACTTGGGTAGAAAAGGGTTAAGGAGAAGTTTTTTTAAAAAAAAATTTTAGATGTTGATGGACCTTTATTTTATTTACTTATTTTTATGTGGTGCTGAGGATCGAACCCAGCACCTTGCACGTGCTAGGCAAGTGCTCTACTGATGAGCCACAACCCCAGCAATTAAGGAAAACTTTATATAACACATGGATTGTAACCAAAGAATAGAAGTGGTTTTTATATAGAGATGAAAGCGAACAGGGCTAACTGCAGGCAAAATAAGTTTTTCCTCTAGAATGTTATCAAGTAAAGATTTTGATATCAACACAACATATTTACTATAAATCAATTTTAACCAACACTTCCCTATTAAAGCCTTGGGAACTCAAATAAACAGTGCGTATTTTCCTATCAAGAAGAAATTTCAGGTGTAAAGGAGCAAATTATATTTCTGAGGTATTAAGAAAGTTACTTTGTATTACCCTAGAGCTAACACCTACTTTCACCATTTTAGGGATGTAAACATAAAGTGGTTTGTAAATAAATTTGAAAGAAATGTATGTGATTTTAAGGAAGTGTGGTCTCCTGCTTTCTTGGAAGAACTGAATCTATTGCTATTGGAAAAAAAGAGGGGCGGGGGATATGGGAGGGCGGGGGAGAGAGAGAGAGAGAGAGAGAGAGAACATGTTCTAGGTCCTGGAATTTTTAGTTTATTCCAGCAATAGTTCTGGGTCCTTCATTTCTTGTAAGTTGAAACAGTCTGATGGAAGGGACCTAGCTAATGGTGCTCCTGCTTACATCCACATACCCTTACCTCAGGTGGCAAAATTCATAGCTTATCAGTAAATGCAATGCAAAAATGGACAGATTCTTGAAGAGTATCTCCTATAGTAAGGATGGGGAGAAACCAGAAAGCATGCCATATCATCTGTTCAGGAGCTTGACGTAGAGACTAATTACCACTTCATGTCAGAGGGTTACAAACTCTTAATAATAATAAGGCTGTTTATAGACACAAACAAAACAAGAGAGTAACTGAAACAGACTGGTTAGATAAGTAATACTAATTATAGTAATTTAAATGAATTCCTTACCCTCTGATTACCATGTAGTACAAAAATAATTATGTGCTGTGAAATATACCAGATGCAGCTGTAAGTGGTATAGAACAGCTCACATGTGCCAAGCATAAGCATGTATATTACTTTCACAAACCAGAGGGAAACATAATAAAAATGAAAATATAGCCAGGTGTGGTGGCGCACACCTATAATCCCAGTGACTAGGGAGGCTGAGGCCCTAAGCAACTTAGCAAGACCTTGTCTCAAAATAAAAAATAAAAAGGGCTGGGAATAGGGCTGGGTTTGTGGCTCAGTGGTAGAGTGCTCGCCTTGCACGTGTGAGGCACTGGGTTTGATCCTCAGCATCACATATAAATAAAGGTATTGTGTCCATCTACAACTAAAAAAAAAAAATTAAAAAAAAAAAAAAAAAAAGGGGGGTGGGTGGGTGGGGAGTGCTGGGAATATCAGGCTCAGTGGTGCATGCCTGTAATCCTAGTGGCTTGGGAGGCTGAGGTAGGAGGATCACAAGTTCAAAGCCAGCCTCAGCAAAAAAAGCGAAGCGCTAAGCAACTCAGTGAGACCCTGTCTCTAAATAAAATACAAAATAGGGCTGGGGATGTGGCTCAGTGACCAAGTGCCCCTGAGTTTCAATAACTGGGACTGCTCCCAACCTCCCAAAAGGGCTGGGGACGTAGCTCAGTTCAATTCCTGGTACGGGGGGGCGGGGCGGAATATATATACATATATATATATATATATATATATATATATATATATATATATATGACCTCCTAGTAATTTGAAATATGAGAAGCTGGAGATAATAGAGTGAAAATTAATCTGAGGGGGAAAAATCATTCTGCAGACACTTTTCTGAATAGTGAAGGGCTGGCCAAATGATCCATAAAAGTACTTTCTATGCAGTAAAAAAGTCAAACAGTTGTAAGATGGTCAGTAGTGCCTACCAGACACATTTTTATGCCCAAAGCTGCAGATATTAATAGCTATGATATCAGACAAAAACACCACAAGGTATTCGTGAAACTTTTCAAAGTAGCCTACCAGTTTAATTCCTTCTCAGGCAACATATGGTAAAGCCATAGCACAGTGATAATGAGTCGGGAAATAATAGGAAAGAGTGAAAGAAACATACTCTGAGGGAAGGTAGAGGTAAAATGTGGATTCTGTTTAGCAGAATGGCAAGAAAGAAAATAATACAGGCTGGACAGGTTAAGAAAAGAGGCTTGAAAACCAAAAAGCGTTCTGATCACAAAGAAATTCTGAACTTCTATTGAAAACTTTGAAATTTTAAACAGATGGGAGAGGGAAATTATTAAAGTAGTATAGTTCTGGATCCTCCCTGTCCTTCCTTTCTTTTAAGCCTGAACACAGATGGAAGGGACCCAGAGCACCTTGTCAGTGGTGCTCCTACTTCCAGTCACATGCCCCTCTTTTCAGTGGGGCAAGTCACAGCTTATTAGTAGATACAATGCAAAAATGAACAGGTTCCATGCCAGGTGCAGTGGTGCATGCCTGTAATCCCAGTGACTTGGGAGGCTGAGGCAAAAAGATTCCAAGTTTGATGTTAGGACCTCAGCAAATTAGCAAGTTCCTAAGCAACTTAGGAAGACTCTTTCTCAAAATTAAAAAAGGGCTAGGGATGTGGCTCAGTGGTAAGTCGGGATGGGGAGAAGTCAGAAAGCATGCCACCTTATCCGTTCAGGAGCTAGCTCTAGAGCCTCTACTACCCTGTAACAGTAAAGCAGGTTACTGAAGAAAATAATTACTAAATATTAATTCACATTTTGAGATTTTCCTTTACAGAGATTCCTGTTTGTACTGTAGGATTCCATTTATATGAAGAAAAATTTAAAAAAAGACAGAAACTAATCCACAATGTTAGGAGAGAGGTTGGTAATCCTCTGGGAGTAGAGGTGGGGCATGGTAATTTTAATAAACGATAAGCAAGTTTCTGGAAGATGGTGGTTATGTTTCTTGAAGTGGGTGTTGCTTACATATATGGGCTCAGTTTGTGGAAAAAGTCACTGGGCTATAGGCATATCTATCTACTTATTTAAATATAAATGGCAGGAGTAGCCAAAAAATTAAGGAAGGCTAGGCATGGTGATGCATGCCTATAATCCCAGAAACTCAAGAGACTGAGGCAGGAGGTTAACAAGTTCGAGACCAGCCTGGACAAACTTGGCAAAACATGGTCCCAAAACAAAGTAAAAAAATAAAAAGTGCGAGGCTGGGGTGGTGGCTTAGTGGTAGAACTCTCGCCTAACTCGTGTGCAGCCTGGGTTTGATCCTCAGCACCACGTAAGAATAAAGGCATTGTGTATAACTAAAACAATAAATAAATATTTTTTTTTAAAAAAAGTGCTAGAGATGTAGCTCAGTGGTGGAGCAGAATACCCCTAGGTTTAATCCCTAGTACCAGGGTTTAAAAAAAAAAGGTAAGGGAAGCTGACCTAAGGGAGGGTGTGATATTAGTAGATGACCTAGAGAGCCAGGAAGAATTTGGTAGCTGACCAGACAGGGAATGTTAAAGAATGAGAGCAATCAAAGATCACCTGAAGTTGCAGGCCTGGAGACTGAGAAAGTAAGAAAAGTCCTTGAAGCATCTAGCCATGTTAGCATCTAGCATCTCATCTGTAAAATCAAAGAATATGTCCAAGACAATCCTTAAAGTCTCTAAGAACCCTGGTAGCAGCATTAACAATAAGAACTCAGCTCAGAGACAATTTGACCAAATAGTCCCACCTGGGAAAAGACAAAGAGATATAAAAAAGTGTTTCCAATGAAGGCACAAAACCAAAAAAATGTGAAACACAAATTGGTACCTATATTAGCACTCACTTAAGCACAAGCATACCTCAAAACTCCCTAGAGGTGGGTGCGTTGGTGGTGGTTGGGGAGAGTGAATACTTTGAGCTAAAAAGCCATACAGATCAGAAGATACCTTTGGAAGACCCTGGGAACTATGAATATGAGGGATGTCAAGCTATTGTAATAGTAAGTATCAGCTGGGAAACTGCTGGGTTGACTGACATTACAGTGCCCTCTAGACACCCATTCTCCCAAGACCATCTGGACATAGGCCACATAGGTGGGCACTCTAAACAGTGGTCTTGTGATTGGAACTGGTTCATCTATAGGTCTCTTATGAATCATACTCAGAGAAATTCACAGGACCTGAAAATTTTGAGGAAATTAAAAAGCATGAAAGAATACCTTTACCAATGAACAGTCCAAGATAAAAAATTATTATAAATGTATTTATAATCACTTCTTTTTGAATGTGGTAACCTATAATGGAAGGAAACTACTTCTGAGGTAGAATGTAGAATGAGTGAAAAGATTTTTTAGAACTTCATATATTCATGTTTGGAATACTTTAAAATGCTAAATTAACACGAAGTGGGGAAAAGTAACATTTTCTTGTCTTCTTAAATATGCTATGCAGCCAATACTTTGTTATAAATAGAAAAAACCACCCCCAGAAAAGCTGGCAAATTCAAGCAGAAAAAGAGCTATTTTCGGTTCCCTCTCTTTCAGTCTGTAATAAGGGTGACATATTTATACAAGGAAACAAGATTTTTGTTTTAAAAATAATAAATATTTCAATCTGATAGAGATTTTATCTAAACAATGGTCCAAGACAAGTTCTGTTGACAAATTAAACACAAAAAGACAATTGGTCCCTAAACGGGACATCAATATCAGCCTTCAATCTCTGCAGTCTTCACAAGGCTAAATAGCACAATGAATGAAATGAAAAAAAAAAGTCACCCTTTAGTACCGGATCTCCTTTTTCTTCCATCCTCCTCCTGCCTGTGGATTTCTTAACCTAGAAATGCCATTCAAGAAAATAGTCATCTCCTATTGGGAGCAAGGCTCTTTATACGAAATGTTTCCAATTAACTCAAAACAATATAGCCATTCATAGTGTAAGAGAGCACTGCGAATGGCTGCTGGGCTGACCTTGGCTTTGGTAGCAGCTGAGGCAAGAGCAGCTGCTGCTGCTGTGGCAACATTTCCTTCAGAAATTTCATGTTCCACTTTCTTCTTCCCAGTATCACTTTCTCTTTCTTTACATGTATCAGTGAGCTCCTTGTTCTCTTCAGTTTCCTTTTCTTCTGAAAATATCAGAAAGCTTTATTACCAGTGTACATAGTTTCCATAACCCACGTTCCCTCTCACCTCAGCTACATGACAAATGCACTTTTCTTCTTTTTTAAACAGTTTTCGTGAATCATTCCAAGCGTTTAGGTTTGCCACTATTTGAGATGTACTTTCTAAATGTCTTCCTGTTATTTCTCTAGTGTGTATAGTTCCCTTGGATATAAAGGAAAATTCAGGAGAACTTAAGCTAAGGCCCACATATTTGTTCATTAGTAAGCAGAATGCTCTGGAAACCCCTAAGGTCTAAAGGAAATGAGATACCAACAACAGAGTATTTCCACAAGCCTTGAGGAAGGCAAAAAGGGTTATCTCAACCAATGACACTGACAATAAAATGGCAGGTATAGGGGGTGTGCTTCAATGGTATTGAATAACTTGTTCATCTGTGTACCACTGAAAATGAAGAGGCAAAACAGAACTATCAGAATCAGTACTGGTACCTAGTGGCTAAATGAAATTCAAATGCAAATTTATTATTACATTAAAATACCAACCCAAAATAGATGAAGAAACATTTCTACCTGCATTTTAAATCATTTTACTTAATAATGAAATCTAAAGAGCTTTTCAAATTACCTGACTTGATATCCTCACTAACTTCACTATCCTGTTCCTTCTCACTACTTTTTTCATTTTCTCCATCTTGTACTTTATCACCTTCATCTGTTTCATTTTCCACTTTGTTTTCTGCCTGAAAGAGGTACAAAAACAAGAGAAAAAGGAGTTAATTAAAAACAGTCCTGTTAGAAGCAAGAAGAAATGCTACCAGAAAAAAAAAAAGGTGACAAAGTCTTTTAATCTAACCATTTGCTGGTGATTTTAGGGATAGCCACAACAGAGCAACAATGTTCATGCACTAGGAACTAAATACTATAATTCCTTGGATCAAATTTAGTATTATTTCCTGATTTTGAAATTCCTATGACTCTGGATGAATTATCTAAAAAATGGAGACACAATTATTAACTTGATGAAGCTGCTTTAAGATTTAAATGAGGACTGGGGCTGTGGCTCAGCAGTAGAGTGCTCGCCTAGCACAGCAGTAGAGTGCTCGCCTAGCACGTATGGGGCCACGGGTTCATGGGGCCCTGGGTTCGATCCTTAGCACCACAGAATAAAAGTATTGTGTCCATCTACAACTAAAAAATAAATATTAAAAAAAAAAGAAAGAATTAAATGTAATCAATCTTGGTGTAGGTTGCCTCAAAATGATGCAAACCTATAATCCCAAATACTCAGGAGTCTAGGACAGGAAGATTGCAAATCTGAGGCCAGCCTGGGCAATTTAGCAAATCTTATCTCCACAAAAAAAAAAAAAAAAAAAAAAAAAAAAAAAAAGCAGGTAATGTAACTCAGTGGTAGAATGTTTGCATGAAGCACTGGGTTTTATTCACAGTACTGCCCAAAAAAAAGTTCAGGGGAGAAAAAAAGAACAGAAAACAAAACAAACAAAACCAAGAAAATGTAAAGCATGAGACAAGGTAGGAATTATAATCTATTTTATTATTATCCTCATATATTACTTATCTATCTATAATTTAAGAATATCACATGTAATCAAGACTTTAAATCCCTGCTTTTACATACCTAAATGGTGACTGACTGCCCATTGTATGCTGTAACAGTCTGAGGAATATAAAACACCCAGACCCAGTCCTTGAAGAGACTATATGGTCTTATTCTATTTAGCCTACCTTGAATTTATAATTTCCTATGAACAGGGAACAGGTCAATAACATACTGAGCACTTTGATGCTGCCTATGTATTGATTCTATTGTCTCTCCCTACCCTAGCAGTTGTTAATAGTTTTATCTGCTCTTTATGTTTTTTGTTTTTCTTTTTGGTACCTGGGATTGAACTCAGGGGCACTCGACCACTGGGCCACATCCTCAGCTCTATTTTTGTATTTTATTTAGAGACAGGGTCTCACTGAGTTGATTAGCTCCCTGCTTTTGTTTGAGGCTATCTTTGAACTCACGATCCTCCTGTCTCAGCCTCCCAAGTGCTGGGATTATAGGCATGCACCATGGCGCCCAGCTCTATCTGCTCTTTAAAAACTATCTCTACTGTAATCCCAGTAGCTCAGGAGGTGGAAGCAGGAGGATTGTGAGTTCAAAGTCAGCCTCAGTAAAAGTGAGGCACTAAGCAACTCAGTGAGACCATATCTCTTAAAAAAATATACAAAAGGGCTGGGATGTGGCACACTGGTTGAGTGCCCCTGAGTTCGATCCCCAGTTACTACTCCCTCCCACCCCCCCAAAAAAACCTGTCTCAAATGTCAGCTTCTCATTAAATCTTTTATAAATATTCTGCTGGCAGTTAACTCTCTTAGAAAAGAACATAATATCTGTAATTTTCTTCTGGAACAAGTATAGGACCTAGACCCTAAAATTCAATGCTCACCATTAACCTTTTTTTTTGGGTAGTATTATGGATTGAACTTAGTGCCTTATGAATGCAAGGCAAGCACCAACTGAGCTATATCCCCAGCAACATTAACTTTTGTATTCATATTTCTAAACTGTGTCTGAAAGGGGCACAAAAGATAGGGTATGGATAAATCTTCAGCAATTCTTATCATGTGTTGGGAGAACTATATCTTTTTTGTTTTGGTACTGGGGACTGAACTCAGGGACACCTGGCCACTGGGCCACATCCCCAGACTGAGTTGCTAAGTGCCTCGCCATGGCTGAAGCTGGCTTTGAACTCACGATCCTCCTAACTCAGCCTCCCAAGTGCTGGGATTACAGGTATGTGCCACTGTGCCCCGTGGGAGAACTATATCTTAAAACAACAAATCCAAGTGGCTGACAGAACTATTCATAGTTCCTTGAAAGGGATTCGAACAAATACAAAAAACTTAAAACCATTATGCTCAAAAGGCATGCTCTCTCTGTGGCTTTTCTTCTGTGAGACAATTCAAATAGACCTTACCTTTTCAGGCTGCTGAACTTCCGGGTCTGTTTCCATTTTTTCCTCTTCAGCTCCTTCTACATGTAAAAAAATAAGGAAAATATGAACAAAGGTAAAAATCTTAAGGGAAAAAAATAGCAGACATTTAACAGATTTTTAATCAAGTACTAGAGAAACACTGATGAGCTCAATATTCACCAAACTCCAAGAGCATCACATTCTGGCTGGAGAGGATACAAACCAACAAGTCAACCACAGTGCACCAGAGGCACTGTGAGATGTGGTGGGGAGCAGATGGGTGCATGACTACCTGTCACAGAATGATGACAACTACATGAGCATTTTCTAAGCAGAAATGTCACTGGGACAGTGATAGTATGTGCATTCAGAAGGACACTCTAGTGAGAAAAAAAAGACAGGTACAGAGGAAATACAAACCACAAGAGAAGAAAAATTAGAAGGAAATGATGTTAGTATGGCTTGCATAATAAAAGTTCCCCGAAAGATGTATTGGGCAGAGGGGGAATATCTTTTTATTTTAGGTACCAGGGATGCTTAACCACTGGGCCACATTCCCAGCCCTTTTTTGTATTTTATTTAAAGACAGTTAGTCGCTGAGTTTGTTTAGGGCCTTGCTAAGTTGCTGAGGCTGGCTTTGAACTTGTGATCCTCCTGCCTTAGCTTCCCGAGCCACTGGGATTATAGGCATGCGCCTAAAATGGGGTCTTATCCTGTACACGAGAACTTTGAGGACTGAACCCAAAAGTGCTTAACCACTGAGCCAAATCCCCAGCACATTTAATTTTTTCAGACAGTCTTGCTAAGTTGCTGAGGTTGGCCTTAAACATGGGATGATCCTTCTGTTTCAGCCTCCCACTGCACATAAGAACTTAATGAAGATTTTTAAAACAAATATTTTTGTAATTTTTTAAAAAAAATATTTATTTATTTGCTTTAGTTGTACACAATGCAGTTATTTTTACGTGGTGCTGAGGATCGAACCCGGGCCCCGACGTGCTAGGCAAGTGCTCTACCACTGAGCCACATCCCCAGCCCCTATTTTTTGTAATTTTGTTAGAATTTTATACAGAGGCAGGGTATGTTGGCGCACGCCTATAATCCCAGTGGCCTGGGAGGCTGAGATAGGAGGATTGAGAGTTCAAAGCCAGTCTCAGCAAAAGTGAGGCACTTTGCAACTCAGTGAGACCCTGTCTCTAAATAAAATACAAAATAGGGCTAGGAATGTGGCTTAGTGGTCAAGTGTCCCTGAGTTCAATCCCAGGTAACAACAACAACAAAAAAGAATTTTATATAGATACAGCCTAGGGTGGTGCTACATGCCTATAATCCCAGTGAATTGGGAGGCTGATGCAGGAGGTTTGTAAGTTTGAGTCCAGTCTTGGCATCTTAGTGAGACCATCTCAAAACAAAACAAAACGCTCACCCCCCCAAAATAAAACAAAACACTAAAAAGCCAAAAACAAACACAAAGTTACTGACTAGGAAAAAATCGTTCTCTAGTTCTTGCACTGCAGCTCTTAAAACTTTGTTCAGAATATTGTTGACTAGAAGCTCCAAGAGATACGGTGTTCTACAATAACAGAAGTGGAACCAGAGTATGTAAAACATAGGGACAGGATCTGAACATTAGGCAGTGTGGATAGGCAGTCATAGACATAATCACTATCAGGATGTTAAGCTGTATACTAGCCACGTCCAGGGAAGGGGAGATGACACTTGGATTCCTGCACAAAGCTGGCCACAATGGTGGTCAGTGTGGTCCCAAGCCAGTGGCAACCCCTGGTTACCAGAAGCAGCACATGGATAACCTCTGTGGGACATCTTTTTTCTAATCACAATTATACCCGAGAGGATGTCCAAGTAATAACTTCCCAAAAAGCAAACACCAAAAGAGGAAGCCACTGAGAGCAGAAACATTATCAGATTTAGAACCTGAGGAGTACCAATGAGATGATGGCTCACAAATACAGAAGAGTCATTGATGCTACTACATGTAATAAATGACAGAATCACACAGATCATTAATCAATAAGAGAATATTAAGGATGACCAGAGATTTTAAAGAAATAATCAAAAGATCAAAAATTTTCTCTAGACAGGAAGACAAGGTAAATAGATTAAACCAGGTCAAAAGAGAACTATGGAACTGGAAAAACACATTTATTTTTAATATTATTTTTTCGTTTTAGATGGACACAATATCTTTATTTTTATTTATTTATTTATTTTTATGTGGAGCTAAGGATTGAACTCAAGGCCTCATGAGTGCAAGGCAAGTGCTCTACCACTGAACTACAACCACCCCAGCCCATGGAAAACACATTTAAAGAAATGGCTTCTGGTGGCCAGAGGTTGCCATGGCTTTGGAACCACTATCTAAAGGTACAGAGCAGCAAAGCCAGCCTCAGCAACGGTGAGATGCTAAGCAACTCAGTGAGATCCTGTCTCTAAATAAAATACGAAATAGGGCTGGGGGTGTGGCTCAATTGTTGCGTGCCAATGAGTTCAATCCCTAGTACCCCCCCACCAACCCCCTAAAAAAGAAATATGCAGCAGGAGAATGGGAAATATGGAAAAATATGCCAAGCAAAAATGAATCCAATAAATGGTGGCCTTTCCATGCTATTACTGGTCAATATAGGCATTAAGAATAGAGCATCATTAATAGCCGGGCGCGGTGGCGCACGCCTGTAATCCCAGCACTTTGGGAGGCTGAGGCAGGAGGATTGCGAGTTCAAAGCCAGCCTCAGCAATGGCGAGGCACTTAGCAACTCAGTAAGACCCTGTCTCTAATAAAATACAAAAAAGGGCTGGGGATGTGGCCCAGTGGTCAAGTGCCGCTGAGTTCAATCCCCGGTACCAAAAAAAAAAAAAAAAAAAAATAGAGCATCATTAACAATGTAAGGGGAGAAAAGTTTAATTCACCAGATAATTACTAATTTTCGGTACTTTTAGGAAATTAATAAAACAGTAGTATGATATTATAAGGTAAAACTGAAAGTGTCAAACAAAATAAAAACATATATCACAGAGGAAGAACTAAATACATCTCTAAATATTGTAGGTACACAGTGGATGTGAACACAAGGCAAGATGGTTCTGGTGGTGCATCCCTGCAATCCCAGCCCTTGGGAGGCTGAGGCAGGAGGAGCACTTGAGTTCAAGAGTAAGAGACTAGGCTGGGCAACATCAGAAGACCCTGCAAAAACCGCCCAAACAAAAAAACAAAAAAACCCAGAACTGTCATTTTGTAACCACTGGATCTGTGAATCTAACACTAGGAAGTGTTGAAAGAAGCCTTCTGGGTCAAAGTGAAAACTGATAAACACACTTGGGGTGAAAACTGGGGTTTCCTAAAACACTGCTACTTGTAGAAGACACCTCACCAAAATAGGGAACATTAGAGGAAGAGTGCCCAAGTTTCAGTGTTCAATAATCTACTGTGAAATTATCTGTTAAAAAAAGTGCCAACTAAATAGTAAGCGTAGTAACGCAAACTCCTAATTTTGATTTGTCATGTCAAGTGATCCATTAGCCATACTTCATGTTCCACTATACCAAAGGGAAGCCCTGTGTTTGTGCACTGTGAAGCATACACAAAACTGTGTATAGATGTCAAGTAGAAAACACAGGACATGACCCAAACCATCCATCCAACCAACATCAGAATAGATAATTATACTGGATTATAATCGCACAACAAAATATTTCATAGGACTGAAAAAAAGCTGCTACAAAGACATTATAAAAACACATGGATCAATCTTAAAAACATAATACTGAGTGAAAATAAAATATGAAAAGAAAATCAAGTTTCAAAAGTCTAAATATGCCATGTTTTAGAAAGATTAAAAGCAAGCAAAACTATACCTAGAATATGTTGTATAAATATACCTATGTTTCTGATAAAAGCCACTTAACGTGTATTTAGAAAGATATTCAAAATTTAGGGTTCTTATTGCTGGAAATGGGAAGGTGAGATAAGAGAGGAAAAGAGTGAGTCAAATTATTAGTGATTCAAGATAATCTATGTTTTTTTTTTTTTTTTTTTTTTTGTACATTAGAGTTCATACTCAGGGGGAACTTTATCCTAGTCCTTCTTTCCTTATATTTTGGTATTGAGGGGCTCACTAAGTTGATGAGTATGGCTTTGAACTTGATCCTTCTGCCTTAGCCTCCTGAGTCACTGGGATAACAAATCTGCATCACTACACCTAGCAGTAAAAAGATTTAAGGAAATGTCTAAAAAAGAGTTTAACTATATGTTGTGCTTCTTACAATGCTATTAGGATTTTTTTTTTTTAAACTTTTAGATATCTTTTGGAAAAAGAAAACATAGTTCTTTTAGATCTAAAAGACATTTTTGGAGGCTGGAGATAAAGCTCAGCTGGTAGAGTGCTTGCCTTGCAGGTAGAAGGCTCTGGGTTCAATCACCAGCACGACAAATTAAAATAATAAATAAAAAAATAAATCCCAAACCTACAACTTTTTTTCTGGGCGGGGGGAGCAGTGGTTCTTGGGACTGAACTCAGGGGCACTCTACCACTGAGCTATATCTCCAGCCCTTTTTAGAATTTTCAAAATTTTGAGACAAGGCCTTGCTAAGTTGCCCAGGCTAGCCTCAAACTTGCAATTCTCCTGCTTCAGCCTCCAAAGCCACTGGGATTACAGGCATGCATCACTATACCCTGCTGGAAATATGAACTTTTTTTTTTGTACTAGGGACTAAACTCAGGGCACTCGGCCACTAAGCCACATCCCTAGCCCTATTTTGTATTTTACTTAGAAATACGGTCTCACTCAGTTGCTTAGTGCCTCAATTTTGCTGCGTCTGGCTTTGAACTCGCAATCCTCCTACCTCAGCCTCCCAAATGGCTGAGATTACAAGTGTGACCCACCATGCCCAGCATAAGTATAAAGTTTGAAAAGGCTGTAGTCTCTCATGTATCCTCCTCCACCCGCCTACCCATACTGTTGTGGATTGAACCTAGGGCTTCGCACATGTCAGGGAAGCACTTTACTGAGCCACATCCCAGCCCCATCTTGTTAGTGTTTTTAAACTAGAATCCTTCCCCAAAGATATGTAGTCCTACCCATGTCTGCAGAATTAAAGGTCTAGATATTATTTCTAAATTGACTGAAGGAAAAATTAGATTGGAGAGGAAAATCAAATGCTTGCAAAATAGCTGCCTTTAATACAAGTGTGTTATGAATAAGCAATGATGCTCCCTGACAAGGAACTATGATTATTTAGTAGAAAAACTCTTTCCATTTTGTGCACCCAATTTGTAAACTGCCAGCAGTTACTTTTTAAAATGAACTCAATCGTGCTGGCTACTTACTTCCATTCTCTGATAACAACCTACCTTTCTGGCCATGCTTGTTATGTCCCCATTTGAACTTTGTACAATGGCCAGTCTGGTTTAATTCCCACCTGCTGAATAACCTTCCCTTCTGTTTCTGTGCTTTTGTTCTCATTGTTGTACAGAAAGGAATACTTGCTCCAATCTGCTCAGTGACATTCTGAACATCTTTTCCATGCTCAGCTCAAATTCCACTCTCCTTGTGAAGCCTAAGTCTAAAATAATGTATATCCTTGTGCTGTTATAGCACTTCCTATGCATAGTGCTCCTTGAATAATTAGCACTATGCATGCTTTATGATATCCCCAAACTCTCCAAGAGTGGAATGATTTTTTCACGTATGTGTCATTTACCACTCAAACCTCAATCATTAGAGGTTGTTAAATGCGTTTTGTATGACTTCTGAATTGCTCATAACAAGAGGTATACATCAAGTAAACAAAATGCCTGATCTGATAAAATGGTCCCTGAAAGGCAGGCAATTATATAAGGAAAGCCAATTTCTATAAGTAATCAGGGAAGTCACTTTATCTAGACAGTCCTTAAAGGTTAAATGTCCAATTATAAAGTGTGCAGAAATTTGAGTCTCTATTTCAATGTCTTTTTAAAACAGATCCGAAAGGGACATTTTAATATAAGAGTAACAAAGAGAAGAGACAAGCCCACTCTACAAGATGTAAGTCTTATGATAAAATACTGTTCCTCTGTTTTCTTAGGTTCACTGGCCTAGTGTATTTTTACACATGATGTTTTAGAAGTGCTTGACTTTATAAATAGTGTTATGGAAATCCTCATGGTGAGAACAGTGAGGCTATTTATAAGTTATGAGTAGTATCTGAGGCAAGGATTCTAACAGTCACTTCTGAGTTTTCTGTTCCTAGAAAGTAACCTTTTCAATATTATTATAGGACGATCTTCTTAATCTCATGATAGGCTACCGATCTAAATCCTCTTGAAAACTAGCAATGATAAGTTAGTTGGCCTATTTTTTACAGAACTATGACAACTGGCTCCAGATGTATTCTTTGAAGCTCTTCATTCTTCAGGCTAAGGAGCGCAGTGGACATTACATGAACTGATAATAAAAGATTTTCTCTAATCATTCTATTTGTGATTCAATTTCCCCAAAGCATAGTCAATCATAAGGATAAAACAACAATTCACCTCTGAAATTTCTTTAAAATTAAGATACAGATAGTAAATCTACAGATAGTAAATCTACTCAGTAGCAAAAAGTAATAAAATAAAATTTAAAAAACCCTGATACTTGAGATGAGGAAATACAAATGGGGATTATGATAAAAAGTATGACAGACACTTACTGTTTCTTTTTCGGTATGGGGATTTAACCCAGGAGCGCTTTACCACTAACCTACATCCCCAGTCCTTTTTATTTTTATTCAGGGACTCACTAAGTTGTTTAGTGTCTTGTTAAATTGCCAAGGATGACCTTGAACTAGTGATCCTCCTGATTCAGCCTCCTGAGTCACTGGAATTGCAGGCATGTGCCATCATGTCCAGCACCCTTACTGGTTCTTGAATATACATGCTCATTCCAACTTTCTTCATGGAAAATTTAATATCCTAAAAGGTGCTAAGATTTACTATAATAGTTGATGTAGGAAAATGTCCTCATCCTCAGGAAATAAGTGTGATGGAACTGCTTAGGGTGCAAAGAATCATTTTGTCCACAACTTACTTTAAAATAGTTCACCAAAAATAACAAATAATCATTTATTAAGACAGCAAGACATTGGGCTAGGTGGTAGCCCAGTGGTAAGAATGTGTGCTAAGCATGCACAAGACCCCTGCATTTAAGTGTACACACACATACACACACACACACACACACACACACACACACACACACACGAACTATACACTAGATAAATGTGGTAAAGTTGAACCTAACTGGTAGGTATAGAAATTTTTCACCAAATATCCTATCAATTTCAGTATATGTGTTATAAAAAGGTTACCGAAAAGATTATTTTGTTTAGCTTACAGGTCAAGTGAAGAAAAAACTTAATAAAGCCATTTAATAAAATCCTTAACAAAGCCTTTTTTCTTTTCAGTGTAGGGATTAAACCCAGAGCCTTGCACATGCGGACAGCCATTCTACCACTGAGCTATAGACCCAGACCCTAATAAAGCTTTTTTTTTTTTTTTTTTTGGTACCAGGGATTGAACTCAGGGGTACTCGACCACTGGGCATATCCCCAGCCCTTTTTTGTATTTTATTTGGAGACAGGGTCTCACTGAGTTGCTAAGTGCCTCGCCATTGCTGAGGCTGGCTTTGAACTCGCGATCCTCCTGTCTCAGCCTCCCCAAGTGCTGGGATTACAAGCATGCGCCACGGCGCCCGGCTAAGAAAAATTTTTATGTTTAAATATATTATGTAATTAATCAATTTAACACCTACTTGATAGTGTCTTTATCTCTTTTCTTTTTTGCAGTACTGGGTCTTGAACTCAGGAGCACTCTATCAGTGAGTGACATCCCTTGCTCATTTTATTTTTAGTCAGGTCTCACTAAGTTGCTAAGGCTGGCCTCAAATTTGCAATCCTCCTGTGTCAGCCTCCTAAGTCATTGAGATTACAGGTGTAATAGATATAGCCTGTTTTCAACCCAACAGTTAGAATGGCCAGATTCTGACATCCTTTGCTCAACTGCTCCACTGGCTCTACCGCACTTAGGGTAAACAATAAAACTTTACGAGGAAACACAAGGGGTCTCATCATCTGATAGGAATGCTTGTCCCTGCCAATCCAGGACTTCCTTGCTGTTTGTCCCTCAACTGTGCTGGGTAGATACTGCCCAGGGTCCTTTATAGGCTGCTCCCATGCTTGGAACACTCTTACTCTAGATGTCTATATGACTTCCTCCCTCCCTGACATCATCTACATCTTTGTTTGAATGTAACTTTGTCAATGAGACATTATCTGACCATTATTTATAACATCCATCTAACCTCCCATGTCTCAATTTTTGGCTTTTAGAATAAAAACAATGCTACTCCCTCATTCAGACCATTTCAAATTGCAGTTCCCCACATTTCACATTTATCCTTCTAATTCCTGCTTTATTTTTCACCATAGCATCTGTCATCCAATACACTCTTTCTATATTTTAAAATTTAATTTATATATTCAAGTTTTATTTATTGGAATAAATTGATGTTCCATCTTACACCTATAAAATAAAGTCCACAGAGGGGGGATTTTGGTTTACTTTATTCACAAGTACTATAGCACACAGAACACAAAAAAAATACATGATAATATTTGCAATTTCATCTATTATTATAAGCCAATATTTAAAAGTTAAGACCAACCTTCCATTGAAAATGCTTCTCTGAGCCGGGCGCGGTGGCGCACGCCTGTAATCCCAGCACTTTGGGAGGCTGAGGCAGGAGGATCGTGAGTTCAAAGCCAGCCTCAGCAATGGCGAGGCACTTAGCAACTCAGTGAGACCCTGTCTCTAATAAAATACAAAAAAAGGGCTGGGGATGTGGCCCAGTGGTCAAGTGCCCTTGAGTTCAATCCCCGTACCACAAAAAAGAAAAAAAAAGAAAAAAAAAGAAAATGCTTCTCTGGGATAGGCTCAATACACTGAATTACACTGAATGACTTGGTGGGTTTTTTTTTTCTTCAGCATTCAATGGAACATAAATGATCAACCACAGTCATACTGCCTGCCTGGTGCCCTTGGGTGTTTCTGTAAGCAGATTCAATGGAACATAAATGATCAACCACAGTCATACTGCCTGCCTGGTGCCCTTGGGTGTTTTTGTAAGCAGATCCTATTCTCAGAAGGGTCTAGGTCTTCTTCCATTTCCCATAGAATATAAGATAGTATGGTATTTTAGAGCTTTTAAGCCTTTTAAAGATCTTTGCTCAATAAATAAACAGTGTACAGGTATACCTATGTATCTTACTTGAATTTTACTTCTGGTAGCCTGCTATATAGTGAAGAAAGTTTCCAAATACATGCGAGAATTAAAAAAAAAAAAAAAAAAAAAAGCTGGGCGTGGTGGCGCACTCCTGTAATCCCAGCACTTGGGAGGCTGAGGCAAGAAGATCACGAGTTCAAAGCCAGCCTCAGCAATGGCAAGGCACGTAGCAACTCAGTGAGACCCTGTCTCTAATAAAATACAAAAAAAAAAAAAGGACTGGGGATGTGGCCCAGTGGTTGAGTGCTCCTGAGTTCAATCCCTGGTACAAAAAAAAAAAAAAAAAAAAAAAAAAAAAAAAAAAAAAATCTGGGGCAGGGGTTGTAGCTCAGTTGGTAGAGTGCTTGCTTGTCTCACATGCACAAGGCCCTGAGTTCGATGCCCAGCACCACACACACACACACACACACACACACACACACACACACACAAAAAGACAGAAAAAGGGGGGAAAAAAAAACCACTTTTCATTTTCATCTTAATTTCTCCTACTTTCCCCTCAGGACAAATAAAAATCTAATAATATTTTCCCCCCAAAAGTCTCAAATATCAATAATTTTTTGAATACTTAGAATGGTCTGTCAAAAACAAACAATCAAACCCCTAACCACAAATTTAGAGGAACCAGATCTTGATAAATACATAGTGAAGAGAATGGACTGGGCTGGGGTTGTGGCTCAGTGGTAGAGTGCTTGCGTAGCATGCGTGAGGACCTGGGTTCAATCCTTAGCACCACATAAAAATAATAATAACAATAATAAAAATATTGTGTCCATCTACAACTAAAAAATATTAAAAAAAAAAAAAAAAAAGGATGGACTGAAAAAGTTCCTTTTTGTAAGTTGCTATGATGTGGATATGGTTTGAGTGTGACCCCTAAAAAGTCATGAGTTGGGAGTGTAGTAATGTTAAGAGGTAAGGCCTACTCAAAAAATGGAAACAACCTAAATATCCACTAAAGGATGAATGTATAAACAAAATGTGGTACATAGGGTTGGGGTTGTGGCTCAGTGGTAGAGCACTCGCTTAGCACGTGCATGTCCCTGGGTTCAATCCTTAGCACCACGTAAAAATAAATAAATAAAGGTATTGTGTCCAACTACAACTAAAAAATAAATTTTAAAAAATGTGGTAGGGGCCCTGTGGCTCAGCGGCAGAGCACTCGCCTTGCACATGCACGGCCTGGGTTCAATCCCCAGCACCACGTAAACATAAATGCATTGTGTTAGAAAACTGCTGAAACATAGTTGACTTAGCTGGGAACACCGTGTTAGTGAAATAAAAGGGTTTATTGGGGTGCCACATGGGCAAGGGTAGGGAAGGGAAGGGAAGGGAAGGGGGGGTAGGGAAGGGATGGAGGGGAATAGGGACAGGCAGGAACGGAGAGCAAGAACAAAGGGCGGCAGGAACAAGAAAAGGGACGGCAGGAACAGGGGCTGGCTTAAATAGAGTAGGGGCCATAAAACCCCCTTGGAGTGAGTCCTTGTCCTATAGGCCAGCAGAGGTCAGGGGGGTAGTGGACAGGGGACTTGCTGGTCAGGTTTTGGTCACGCTGAGGATCCTGGGAGCTGTAGTTTTTCACAAGGCACCTGGGGAGGTGCAGCCTCTGCCTAGAATCCAACACATTGCATTGTGTACAACTAAAGTAAATAAATAAATATTTTTTTTTTTAAATGTGGTATAGAGCTGGACGCAGTGGCACATGCCTGTAATCCCAGCACTTGTGAGGCTGAGGCAGGAGGATCACGAGGAGTTCAAAGCCAGCCTCAACAATGTTGAGGCACTTAGCAACTCAGTGAGACCCTGTCTCTAATAAAATACAAAAAAGGGCTGGGGGGCTGGGGTTGTGGCTCAGCGGCAGAGCGCTCGCCTCGCACATGCGCGGCCCGGGTTCGATCCTCAGCACCACGTAAACATAAATGCATTGCATTGTGTAAAACTAAAGTAAATAAATAAATATTAAAAAAATAAAAAAGGGCTGGGAAAGTGGCCCAGTGGTCGAGTGCCCGAGTTCAATCCTCGGTACAAAAAAAAAAAAAAAACTGTGGTACACGCGTGCGTGCACACACACACACAGACACATGGGAACTCTAATCACCGTAATAAAGAATAAAATCCTGTCATTGTCACATGTGTAAAACTGGAGACCAATATGTTAAGTAAAGTCAGGCACAGAGAGAAAAGTACCCCAAAGTCTCACAAGTATGTGGAATATAAAAAAAATTAATGTAATAGAAATTGAAAGCATAATGGTGCTTAGTACAGGCTAAAATGAATAAGGGATGAGAGGAACAGAAATGTTAGTCAATGGGTACTAAGTTACAGTTTGATACAAGAAACAAATTCTGGTGTGCTATTGCAAAGTAGACTAACTATAGATAACATATGTTAACAAACTAGGTTAATGATATAAACAAAATCTTGCATTCATATTTCATATTACATATTTTCCCCATTTTTATAATTTAACTATAGTTGATAAAATAACATGTATTACACAGTAAATGAAATATAATTTAAATACTACCATAAGCCTCCTGTCCCAAGTGCATTCTTAGAATCTTCCTAAGCAAAACTTCTATCATTATATTTCAAATCAGTGAGGTATGCAATAAGCCATTGTTTTTTTTTTTAATATTTTGCTTTAGTTGTATACAATATGTTTATTTTATTTTTTATGTGATGTTGAGGATTGGACCCAGCATCCTACACATGTGAGCACTCTACCTCTGAGCCACAACCCCAGCCCCAATAAGTCATTATTTTGTTCTATGACAGGTAAGAGGTACACTGTTGACTTTCCACTACAAATTCTGCTGAGTCAGTTCCCAAAGGAGAAACATTTGCTGTTTCCTAATTTAATCCATTAGTCAAAGCCTAATATAAATCAACTTAACTATAACAGGCCTGCATTAGTTATAGAACTTGTTCACAATTCATTCAGAAATATTCATATTAGTGTGGTTTTTTTTTTTAAGCCCTTATTAAATTACAAAAGTATCCAAATTCTTGGCTGGGGATATAGCTCAGTTGGTAGAGTGCTTGTCTCCCATACACAAGGCCCTGGGTTCAATGCCCAGCACCACAAAAAAAGTATCCAAATTCTATTGCTGCAACTACTGAGTTTACTATATCACACTTGAAACAGTTTAACTGATAGCCTACTTCCAGATACACGAATTAATTTTACTGCTCTCCTCATTCAAAGACCAGTTACTACAGTCTCAAATGTTTCCTGCAGCAATCTTTCCCAAGGTTTGCCCACTGCAGAAGTCAGACATTCACTAATTAATCAAGAGGCTCCAACCCCACAAAGACTAAGCCTATTAGATATTTTTGGTCTTCTTTGTTTCAAATTCCACTAAACTAGAAATGGCTAAATTTGCAACTTTTTTTTTTAATAACCACTGATACTCTATGGTATCATCCCTACCCTACCCCCCACCCCCACAATTTTTAAATCAGTACATGTAAAACTATGTCCTGCATTTTGCAAATACAGGAGTTTCACTGAATGAATAACAAGGCTTTGCCAACACTTATCATTTCCATGACCATGGGGAACCAAAAGACCCTACAAAGAACACCCCTCCACATCAAAAAAAAGTTGAGGAAAGTAAAATCCGGCAATTAATTAGCTTCAGGTTTTCCCAGCTTATACTGGGCACTGTCTTGTGATGCAGAATTGACAAAAAGCAACAGAGATGTGAGTTGGCTTGCTAATTTCAGTTTGAACCTAAAAGAATGAAAATACATGAGTTTTCAAACTCATAAACAACTGTATATAACTCAAATTGTTTTTCAAATCAAAGGTCTGGTACTTCACGTATAGCCAATACTAAGAAAAGTTAGGGCCAAAAAATTTAATGAGTGGTTTGATTAATCTGAAAATAATCCTCTTATGTAGGAACATTTAACAAGCTCTTGATGGGTATATAAAGTGATTTGAGTCATTTTACTCCTTTCCGACTGATTAAACAAAAACATAAAAGCCCTTAAGAGCAAAATGTTCCCTGTCCAATATCACAGATGGGAAAGCTAAATAACACAATACTGAGAGTACATAAGCATACCTTTCATTATACAAACAAGATAATTCAGAGCCCCCAAAGCTAAATAACTTTTTAAAAGTTCTGTGGCTATTAAAGGCAGAACTTATCTCCAGACTCTTCCAATCCAAAAAACTATATGCTGCCATAAGAGATCCACTCTAGACCCAAAAATTCAGACAGAAAGTAACAAGATGGAAAAAGATGTTCCATGCAAACAGTAACCAAAAGACAACCGGCTTGAGGGGGGGGGGGGGGGGCTGTTAAGGTTAAAAAAATGCTACAAAAGAGGAAAATTATATCAAGATAAAAGGGGGGGCTGGGGTTGTGGCTCAGTGGTAGAGCGCTGGCCTAGCACGTGGGCGGCCCGCGTTTGATCCTTAGCACCACGTGAAAATAACTGCACTGTGTACAAATAAAGCAAATAAATAAAAATTTTTAAAAAAAAGATAAAAGGGTCCATACATCAAAAAAATTACAATAATTATAAACACATGTGCAACTAACAACTGAGCCTAAAAATGTAAAAAGCAAAAATAGGCAGAATTGAAGGACTAAACGAACAACAGTGGTTGGAGATTTCAAGATCTTGCTATTAACAGATGAAACTACACAAAACAAACAAGGAAGTAGACAAATTGAACAATCCTTTCCAACAAAAGTTTAAAAAATTTTTTCAAGTGCTTCAAGAACATTCTCCAGGATAAAATACATAGTAGGCAAGAAAACAAGTCTTAATTAATTTTAAAATGTATAAATAACAAATGTCATTTCTGAGTACAATGGAATACAATTAGAAATTAGAAATCAAATAACAGAAGAAAGTCTAAAATAAAAATTAATAAATTTGTGAAATTAACAATAACATACTCTAAAAAAACCAATGAGTCAGAGAAGGAAGCACAGGAAAATTACAAAGTACTTTGAAAAGAACGAAAAAAAGAGCTAAATACATCAAAACTTATGAAATGTGGCAGAAGTGGTGCGAAGAGGGAAATTTACATGGCTATAATTATCTACTTTAGGTAATAAAGAAGTATATCCCAAATGACCTATGTTCTGCCTTAAGGAACTAGATAAAACGAGCAAACTTAGCCCAATGTAAGCAGAAGAAAGGATATAATAAAATGTCTAAGTGGAGAAAAATTAAGAGACAAGAAATATAACAGAGCAAATCAATGAAACCAAAAACTGTTGAGTTGAGGACACAAATGAACAAACTTTTAGCTAGACTGATTTTAAAAAGTGAATGGATCATGGGCTGGGATTGTGGCTCAGTGGTAGAGCGCTGGCTTAGCATGTGTGCGGCCCGGGTTCGATCCTCAGCACCATGTAAGAATAAAGGCATTGTGTACAACTAAAAGCAAATAAATAAATAGTAAAAAAAAAAAAAGAAAAAAGAAAAAAGTGAATGGATCAAATTAATGAAATTAGTAATACAAATGAGACATGACTACTGACAATCATAAGAGAACACTGAACTTTTTTAAAAAAATATTTATTTATTTACTTTAGTTGTACACAATGCGATGCATTTATGTTTACATGGTGCTGAGGATTGAACCCGGGCCGCGCACGTGCGAGGCAAGCGCTCTGCTGCTGAGCCACAACCCCTGCCCCAACACTGAACTTTTTAAAAAAACTTTATTGAAATATAATTCACATAACAAAAAATACAACCAATTTAAAGACTAAAACACAGTTTTAATATATTGTGTGTGCAACATCACCATGGTAATGAAATATGTTCAACACCTCAAAGAGGTACACTGTTAACTCTCATCCCCTCTTAGCCCTAAGCAACCATTAGCTATAGTCTGTCTTTATAAATCTGCCTAGTCGGGTTATTTCATATAAATGTTATTTTTAACTTATTTCACATAAGCTATTTTAATTTACCATATATTTTTAAGAATCATTCATTATGTGACATGTCACTACTTCATTCTTTTTTATAGTCAAATAATACTGCACCATATAAATATATTTTCCTTATATTCTCATTAGCTGATGGGCATTCGTTTCCTCTTTATGGTTATTATAATTTTTTGACAATTAGATAATCTACATGAAATGGACAAATTACTAAAAGATACAAACAACCAAAATGGTCTTAATCCAAAATAAAAAATCTCAACTAATCTAAGCAGAGATTGAATTAGTAATCAAGAAACTAAGAAAGCCCAAGATTAATCATTTCAAAAGTGAATATTACTGGACTGGGGTTGTGGCTCAGTAGTAGAGCACTCACCATGTGAGGCACTGGGTTCAATCCTCAGCACCACATAAAAATAAATAAAATAAAGGTTATTGTATTGTGTCCATATACAATAACAACAAAAAATTTTAAAAGGTGAATATTACTAAACAAAGAATTAACAATAAAGTTTCTCCAACTCTTCCAAAATATACAATTCATAACTTATTGACAAGTATTAACCCGATACTAAAGCTAGAAAAAGATACCATCACAAGGAAAGAAAACTAGAATATCCCCCAGAAATACAGATGCAAAAATCCTCAGCAAAATACTAGCAAACCTATTCAGCAGTGTTAAATGGATTATTCACATTGATCAAGTGAGATTTATCAAAGGTTATTTGAAGTATGTGAGAATCTACTATAAAGTAAAACACCAGATCATCTCCACTGACAAAGAAAAAGAATTTTACTATATTCAATACCCTTTCATGATTAAAAAAAAAAAACAAAAAACAAAAACCAAAAAAATAAACAACAACAACAAACTAGAAATAAAAGGGAATTTCCTAAACTTGATAAAGGATAGGAAAATACACAGCTGCCATTATACCCAACAATGAAGGACCTAAAAGATTTTCCCCAAAGATAAGGAAAACATTTCCATTTCCAAAGCAACTGAAACACAAAATACACAGTTGTAAATTGATATCAAATGGAAACTTTTAAAACAAAACATTCCTTAAATAAAATATGAGTAAACGAGAAGATACCTATGTTCATGGATTAGAAGACTTAATTGACCTCTCATTTAAATTCAATCTCTACCAAAATTCCAGGGTGTTTTTTTTTTTTTTTGGGGGGGGGGGAGGCTTAGGGGTGGAGGCAGAAAGGGATAAGGTAAACCTAACATACATATATAAAATTACAAAGGTCCTAGATAATTCAAAATAATAAAGCTGGAGGATATTTTTAGATTTCAAAACTCAATGTAGGGGCTGGGATTGTGGCTCAGCGGTGGAGCGCACGCCTAGTGCGTGCGCGGCCCGGGTTCGATCCTCAGCACCACGTAAAAATAGATGAAGGCATTGTGTACAACTAAAATGAATAAATATTAAAAAAAAAAAAAAAAAACTCAATGTAAAGTTACAGTAATCAAAACAAAACAATGAGTATTAACGTAAGGATAGACAAGACAGACACACAAATCACCGGAATAAAATTAAGCATCCAAAAATGAACCTGTACACCCATGGTCAACTGATTCTTGACAAGGATGACAATACTATTAAATGGGGGAAAAACTGTTTGTGTTTGGTACCAGGGATTGAACTCAGTGGCACTCGGACCACTGGGCCACATCCCCAGCTCTTTTTTGTATTTTATTTAGAGACAGGGTCTCACTGAATTGCTAAGTGCCTCACCATTGCTGAGGCTGGCTTTGAACTCGTGGTCCTCCTATCTCAGCCTCCCAAGTGCTGGTATTATAGATGTGAGCCACCACGCCCAGCTTTTTTTTTTTTTTAATTAAAAAATTTTTTTTAATAGCTGTAGATGGATGCATGCCTTTGTTTATTATTTTATGCAGTGCTAAGGATAGAACCCAGTGCCTCAAACAGGCTAGGCAAGCACTCTTCCACTGAGCTACAGCCCCAGCCCAGGAAAGTACTTTTAATAAATAGTGCTGAGATAATAGATCATTTACACACAAAAGATTAAGGCTGGATCACCACTCCCATATAATCTGCAAATAAAAAAAAGAACTTAAAATGGATCTAAGAGTAAATGTAAATGCTAAAAACTAAAAAAACTCTTAGAAAACAGTGGAAATTATGACCTTTGAGCTAGCAATGGATTGATTCAGACATTACACCCCGAAGCACAAAGAGAAAAAAGAAAAACTAGATGAATTGGGCTTTATCGAAATTAAAAATTTCTGCTGGGCATGGTGTCACAGGCCTGTAATCCCAGAGAATTGGGAGGCTGAAGCAGTCTTAACAACTTAGTGAGGTACTAAGCAACTCAGCAAGACCCTGTCTTTAAATAAAATACAAAAAAGGGCTGGGGATGTGGCTCAGTGGTTAAGTGCCCCCAAGTTTAGTTTTTAGTTTAGTACAAAAAAATAAAAAATAAAAATAAAATAAAATAAAAATTTCTAAATCCCAGCTATTTGGCAGGCTAAGGCAGAAGGATGACAAGTTTGAGGCCAGTCTCGGTAACTCAGCAAGATCATATTTCAATATAAAAAGTAAAAGGAACTGGGGATTTAACACAGTGGTAACATGCCACTCAGTTCAAACCCAATGGTAAAAAATATTAATAATAAATTAAATGTTATTAAAAAAATGCATGAGGATCTGAGAAGACATTTTCTAAGGAAGATTAAGAGATCCCACTTGAAACCAACAGAAAGTGTTTTGTTTTTTTTTAAATGCAGTGCTAGGGCTGGGATTGTGACTCAGAGGTAGAGTGCTTGCCTAGCATGTGTGAAGCCCTGGGTTCAACTCTCAGCACCACATAAAAAAATAAATAAAGATATTGTGTCAATCTTCAACTAAAAATATTTTTTTTTTAAAAAAATGCAGGAGCCGGGCGTGGTGGCGCACGCCTGTAATCCCAGCACTTTGGGAGGCTGAGGCAGGAGGATCGCGAGTTCAAAGCCAGCCTCAGCAATGGCGAGGCACTTAGTAACTCAGTGAGACCCTGTCTCTAATAAAATACAAAAAAAAGGGCTGGGGATGTGGCCCAGTGGTCGAGTGCCCCTGAGTTCAATCCCCGGTACAAAAAAAAAAAAACAAAAACAAAAAAAAAAAACAAATGCAGGGCTAGGGACAGGATGGCTATTAAAAAAAAGAAAGAAAACCAACATTGCTGAGAATGTTGAAAAACCAGAACCTCCATGCCTTATTAATGGGAACATAACATAAAATGGTACAGCCACTAGGAAAAATAATATGGCAATTTCTCAAAAGAACTGAACATCAGAATTACCATCTGACTCAGCAATTCTACTTACAACTACATATCCAAGAAAAGTGAAAAACCTGTTCACAAAAAGGTTGCACATAAATGTTCATATTAGCATTATTTAACAGTATAAAAGTGGAGACAATGCAAATGTCCATAAACGGATGAACGGGTAAATAAAATACAGAAAATCTATCCAGAGGAATAGTATTTAGTACACAAAAAATGAGTCCTGCCAGGTGTGGGGTTGCATGCCTGTAAGCCCAGAAAGTCAGGAAGTAGAGGTGGGAGGACAGTGAGTAAGAGGTCAGCCTGGGCAACACAGCAAGACCCCATCTAAGGTATGGGTGGGAGAGGGATGAAATATTGAATCATGCTGTAACACTGATGAACCTTGAAAACATGCTAAATGAAATAAGCCAGAAACAAAAGACCATATATTATATGATTCCCTCTGCATGAAATGTTGAGAACAGGCAAATCCACAGAGACAGAAAGCAGATTGGTGATTGCCAGGCTAAGACGGAGGAATTCCTTTTATAGTGATGAAAATTTCCTGGAATTATATAATGGTGAAAGACGTAGAATATTATGAACATGTTTGAAGCTACTGGATTATAAACCCTTAAGTGGTTAAAAGGGGAATGCTATAGAAATCTTTAAGTTATAAAAAACAAAGGGAATTAAGCATATAAATATAGAAAGTATTAATTTAAAACAAAATCAATTCAATATAAACTCAACACAAAATGTACCTTCAATATTCTTAAACTATATGCTCAAAACCTAGTTCTATAGCTACCAAATGCTTCACAACTGTGGTATTCTTACCAATTATAGGACTTTTTTCTTAAAAAGTTAGAGCTACCATAAAAAAAAGAAGCAAGAGAGCAAAAAAGTCATATACTAATTTTAAGAGGTGAGGTTGTGATTATTTATGAAGTATTATTTTAAGAAAGCTGATGGGTAATACAAACATCTAGTAACCCTGTCTTGTATTCACCAGTGACTCACCAAGCTTCTCCGGCTCTTCAGGCCCTGTGCCTGCAATACAGCTGCTCTCCAAGCCATAGGTAGGATCCACTTTCCCAGAGGCTCGGGCGGCCTCTTGCACTTTCTTAACATGGGCTTCAACCAACTCCAGTGGTACTTCTTCTCGGACTCGAGAAAACTCCTCTGGTTCAAAAATAAAAATGAAATAATAAACTAGTTTGCACAAATATTTGCCTTAATTTTAAAACCACGAGGATATCTGACACAGTAACATTCTCTTAGATATAGTAACCTCCTTTGGGCTTAGTCCTTATACCAGCAAAATGAGATAAACAGTAATAAAATTCTTTAGGCTTTTATGCTATATATCACAGTCTTGCTAACAGCTATATTTAAAGTGCCTCACTTTAACATGTTTAGTACTTTTTACAAAGCACATGGTATCTGTAAAGATAATGTCTGATTTTTATTATGTACAGAAATTAATATAACAGCTAGTAATATTTAAATTTGATAAAAATTAAGTTTTTTTGTTGGACAGATGGATTAGGGGAGTCCATACCCAAAGCTGCTTTTGCTGCAGCAGATGCCACACGTGGGTCCACCACAGATGCCAAAAAAGCAACAGTACTCATGACTGGATTTCCCGATTGACTGAAAGGGACAGGCTGGTATGCCAGAGGCCCAAGGGAAGCATCTGAATTTTCGAGGTATGGGTCCTCAATGGGAAGCCTCAAAAAGTGGAGGATGCATTCATCCTGAGTACGACTTCCGACATGTTCTGACACTTTGTTCCAATCATCTTTATACATCTCCAGGGCCTAAAAGAGAAAACACAGGACTTTTAAAATGGTGTACCAAGGAAGTAATATGTAATGAAATTAGAAGCCTATCTCTGTTCTTCAGATAGCTGTTAAAAAAAAAAAAAAAAAGTACAAGTGGCTTCTTTTATACCTAAAAAGGGTAAATTTGAGCCAGACATGATGGGGCTCGCCTGTAATCGGAACGACTTGGAAGGCTGAAGCAGGTGAATCACAAGTTTGAGGCTAGCCTCAGCAATTTAGCAAGGCCTTAAACAATTTAATGAGGCCCTATTTCAAAACTTAAAAAAATAAATTAAAAAGGCCGGGGAAGTAGCTCAGTGGTAAAATGGCCTGAGTTCAATCCCCACTTTAATAAACAACAACAACAAAAAAGATCAATAGGTCAAGGAATTAGTACAGCATATTGGTGCATACCTGTAATCCCAGCTGCTTGGGAGGCTAAGGCAGGAGGATTCAAAGTCTTAGGCTAGCCTGGGCAACTCAGCAAATATTTTTTTAAAAATATTTTTAGTTACAGATGGACACAATACCTTTCTTTTATTTATGTATTATTATTATGCGCTGCTGAGGTTTGAACCCAATACCTCTCATGTGCGAGGCAAGCACTCTATCGCTGAGCTATAACCCAACACCTATCACAAAATTTTTTAAAAGTTTTAAAAGGGTTGGGGATGTAGCTCAGTGGCAAACTGCTTACTTAGAATGTACAGCCCCTGGGTCCAATCCCCATACAGCATATAAAAATTAAAACAAGAAATCTGTAGTGACTTTTTGAATTTACTATTCTCATTCCATTCTCTCAGGGCTAACTTTCTTTCCTTTTTCTTTTTGGTAGTGTTGCAGATGGGGCCTTTGGCAAATTGAACAAGTGCTCTGCTACTAAGCTATATCATTAGCCCCCCAGGAATGTGGTTCTCAATCAGGGGCAATTACACCTTTTTGGAGACATTTGTGATGCAAGTAGGGAGATGCTACTGGTTTGTACTGAGTAAAGGCCATGGATGTTGTTAAATATCCTACACTGCACACAGGACCCCCCCAACCCCCATCGTATGGTTCAAATGTTCATAATGCTGTGAATGACAACCCTAGTTTCAAAGCCTAATTAGCTGTGAGATGAGCTTTCTATAATAGTTTGCTTTATATTTACTTGCCTCAGTGATTCAGAAGCCTGGGCTCCAAATGGTGCTCTAGGCCTTCATGCTTGCTGCAGTGATAGCGGACAATTCTAAAACCAAATCAGCAAATGCTCTTACTCATTAAATCCCTTGAAAAATTAGGGAAATTATGAATTTCCTCTGGATATTGAGTGACTTCAAGTAGTTCTAGAGGGAATTACTTAGAAAAAAGACCCAGATCATAATAAAAAAGACAAAAATCTTATCTATTTTTACCAGACTCCTCGAAGCCAAAAACATACCTACTGGGAATGTCTCCAATTTCTAATTATAGGTAGAACATGCTCTGTTATAACCTTTTCCAATGAACCTGTTAACTTCATTTATTTTCCTTCAGCCAACATAAAAAACAAGAAATTGAACTTTTCTCATTTTTATTTGCAGTACTGGGGATTGAACTTAGGGGCACTCAATGACTGAGGTACATTCCCAGCCATTTCTATTTTTGAGACAGTATCGATAAGTTGCCAAGGCTGGTTTGGAACTTGGGGTCCTCCTGCCTTAACCTCCCAGGTAGCTAGGATTGTAAGTATGCACGACAGTGCCAGGTGAAAGTTCAAGTTTTTTTCTCCAGAATAAAGCTGGATTTGGGGAACCTATCAATTTGCAAAATCTAAGCAAGAGGTAGCATCTAAAAGAGCATACAGCTCAGAAAGAGTGAAATGACATAGCGTGGACACCGACTGTAGCAGTATATAAAAGGGCAAATTGGAGAGAAGACTTCAATAGGGAACAAGGTGAAAGACTGGCCAGGAAGGAAATAGGGTGACATAAAGAAGTTTTTACTAGATATTTATTCTGGATCAAGTCTTCATACTTAGGTTCTTGCAACTTGCCTTTCTCTCTGTGTAAATTCATCATTTTCTGTATTGCTAAACTGAAGTATGTTTCCCCCAAAAATACTCTTTATATCCTGCCTAAAACAATTTCACTGCTTATCATTATCTTATGAAGTTAAGGCCAATTATCACTAGGAGTCTGCCACCTCACTCTCAATCTTCTTTAAGTTCTAGGAATACCCAGACCCCACAACACTTTCTATGTATTGTGCTTATGTACAGTTTATTCTATACTAGAAACACCTGTATTAGAACAAATACATCCATACCATTCCTAGAAAGCATCAGTTCTTCTGTATTTGTCTGGTGCTCCTCCAATAATGAAATTGGGAATAGTGCATTCAAGTGTTGTGTTTTATCTATTTCACCTGCTAGATTACGAACTCTTTGATGGCAGGCACTATGTCCTAGTCATCTCAATCCGTGGTGTCTATCACAGTGCCTAAAACATATAACCTAATAAAATTCACTGAACTCAGTCACACAAAATTGGAATAAGGAAAAGGACTGAACTTTTCTGATACTTGAACATTAACAGCATTATTTTCACAGAAGCATTCTTTTCCATTTTGGCAGTACTAGGGATAGAATTTGGCCTTGCACGAGGTAGGAAAAGTGCTCTACCACTGAGCTACCCTCCCAGTCCTGATACTCAGTATACAAAGGCATCTTATTAAACAAAAACAACAAACTGCCTTTCTTGCACTGGGGGTATAGCTCAGTGGTAGAGTGCTTGACACTTGAAAAAGGTATGTTAAGAGCCGGGCGCAGTGGCGCACGCCTGTAATCCCAGCACTTTGGGAGGCTGAGGCAGGAGGATTGTGAGTTCAAAGCCATCCTCAGCAATGGCGTGGCACTTAGCAACTCAGTAAGACCCTGTCTCTAAATAAAATACAAAAAAGGGCTGGGGATGTGACCCAGTGGTCGAGTGCCCGAGTTCAATCCCCAGTACCACAAAAAAAAAAAAAAAAAAAAAAAAAAAAAAAAAAAAAAAAAAAGGTATGTTAAGTATACACACATGAGAAAACCTTTGAGCCAGTACTGAGTCTCTTCTAATACTAAGTATCTTTCCTATAATTTAACCAGCATTTAAAAAAAAAAAAAAAAAGTGAGAAGCTGAGTGTGGTGATACACACCAGTAATCCCAACAACTCGGAAGGCTGAGGTAGGAAGACTGCAGATTTGAGACCAGTCTCAGAATCTTAGTGTCACCTGGTCTCAAAATAAACAAATAAAAAAAGGGCTGGTGATGTAGCTCAGTGGTGAAGTGCCCTTGGGTTAAATTCCTTAGTACCAAAAAAATAATAAAAGGTGAGAGAGAAACTGTTCCCATGATATGCAGAGTAAAAAAAAACTTATGAATTTTATTTAAAAGTACAAGATTTTATTTCCACTAATTACCTAAGGGAAAATAAATAGATAACCTGAGAAAGCAAAGCATAAAGACTGAAGTTAAGAAGGGAGAACCAATAAGCTCACAAATTGAAGTCTTGTCAATTGCATACCAAGTAACAATTATAAATGATGAAGAGGAATCACTGTGGACTGAAAAGAAATTGTGAAAACGTTTTCTTCTCACATTTATATTCAAGCAAGCCTTCATCATCTTGATCTTACAACTTTTCTTTTTTTTAATAATTTACTTATTTGCTTTAGTTGTACACAATGCAATGCATTTATGTTTACGTGGTGCTGAGTATCGAACCAGGGCTGTGCACATGCTTGGTGAGTGCTCTACCGCTGAGCCACAACCCAAGCCCCCAATCTTACAACTTTTTTAAAGCTAATATGGAAGCTTATATTATCCTTCATTTCTAACAATCCAAGATCTTTTTCAGTCAGGCGCTGTGGCACACATCTGTAATCCTAGCAATTCCGGAGGCTAAGGTAAGAGGATGGCAAGTTCAAGACAACCCTCAGCAATTTAGCAAGGACCTAAGCCACTCAGTGAGACACTTTCTCAAAAATAAAAAATAAAGCCGGGCGTGGTGGCGCACGCCTGTAATCCCAGCACTTTGGGAGGCTGAGGCAGGAGGATTGCAAATTCAAAGCCATCCTCAGCAATGGGGAGGCACTTAGCAACTCAGTGAGACCCTGTCTCTAAATAAAATACAAAAAAGGGCTGGGGATGTGACCCAGTGGTCGAGTGCCCCTGAGTTCAATCCCCAGTACCACACACATAAAAAAAAAAAAAAAAAAAAAAAAAAAAAAAAAAAATAAATAAAATAAATGATTTTAAAATAAAGTATCTTTCCTATAAAAATTTAAAAAAAAAAAAAAAAGTGAGAAGCTGAGTGTGGTGATACACACCAGTAATCCCAACAACTCGGAAGGCTGAGGTAGGAAGACTGCAGATTTGAGACCAGTCTCAGAATCTTAGTGTCACCTGGTCTCAAAATAAACAAATAAAAAAAGGGCTGGTGATGTAGCTCAGTGGTGAAGTGCCCTTGGGTTAAATTCCTTAGTACCAAAAAAATAATAAAAGGTGAGAGAGAAACTGTTCCCATGATATGCAGAGTAAAAAAAAACTTATGAATTTTATTTAAAAGTACAAGATTTTATTTCCACTAATTACCTAAGGGAAAATAAATAGATAACCTGAGAAAGCAAAGCATAAAGACTGAAGTTAAGAAGGGAGAACCAATAAGCTCACAAATTGAAGTCTTGTCAATTGCATACCAAGTAACAATTATAAATGATGAAGAGGAATCACTGTGGACTGAAAAGAAATTGTGAAAACGTTTTCTTCTCACATTTATATTCAAGCAAGCCTTCATCATCTTGATCTTACAACTTTTCTTTTTTTTAATAATTTACTTATTTGCTTTAGTTGTACACAATGCAATGCATTTATGTTTACGTGGTGCTGAGTATCGAACCAGGGCTGTGCACATGCTTGGTGAGTGCTCTACCGCTGAGCCACAACCCAAGCCCCCAATCTTACAACTTTTTTAAAGCTAATATGGAAGCTTATATTATCCTTCATTTCTAACAATCCAAGATCTTTTTCAGTCAGGCGCTGTGGCACACATCTGTAATCCTAGCAATTCCGGAGGCTAAGGTAAGAGGATGGCAAGTTCAAGACAACCCTCAGCAATTTAGCAAGGACCTAAGCCACTCAGTGAGACACTTTCTCAAAAATAAAAAATAAAGCCGGGCGTGGTGGCGCACGCCTGTAATCCCAGCACTTTGGGAGGCTGAGGCAGGAGGATTGCAAATTCAAAGCCAGCCTCAGCAATGGGGAGGCACTTAGCAACTCAGTGAGACCCTGTCTCTAAATAAAATACAAAAAAGGGCTGGGGATGTGACCCAGTGGTCGAGTGCCCCTGAGTTCAATCCCCGGTACCACACACACAAAATAAATAAATAAAATAAAATTTTAAAAAATAAAAAATAAAAAGAGGTAAAAGATATGTTTCAGTGGTAAAGTACTCCTTTGTCCATGTATACATTCCAACTCTGATTATTTTGCAAAACTGAAATTATACTTGCAATATTTGTAATAAGGAAGTGAATATAATAAGATATTAACCTTCAGCATTCACTCAAGAAGTGTGCTTTGGTAAAAGACCTTATCAAATAAACTGTTTTTAAAAAGTGAGTGGTCTCAAGAATAATCAAAACTATCTGGAATGCTACCGATATCATGATGCACTTTGTGAAATAAACCTCCATGAAACTACCAGATCTATCAATTTATTAGGGAGATTAAATTAGACAGATTAAATCTGTCTTGGGTATGAATCTATTTAAAAATTTTCATCATTTCATATTAATTGCTGTAAATAAATTATATAAATGGAAAATGTTAGTGGTAAACACTGCTGTTGGGAAGCCTTTTGTTTCTCAATGTGTAAGGGCAGATAATGTGTGTTGACTCAATTGCCTGTTTAAAAACAAATCAACCACAGCACAGATTCCATCTGCAGGAGAGAAAAAGTACTATTGTATAAGGATACTGTGGTTTTCTTGGGTATGTTTAGGATAAACAGTAGCTCAGTCAAACTTTTCTCACCCTGTATTTACTATCCATTAGTCTTAAATACGACGAAAAGAAAATTCTGAGCTGCAAGAAAAATTATGTTGTTGTTTCCAATGATTTTTGTACAATTAAAGTTATCCCCTAGAGACCAAAGATTCCAAAACAGTAATACAAAAGCAAATTATATTTCCTTACAAGTATCAAAAACACTTTTTTAAAAAATATTTATTTATTTGCTTTAGTTGTACACAATGCAATGCATTTATGTTTACGTGGTACTGAGGATGGAACCCGGGCCGCGCAGGTGCTAGGAGAGTGCTCTACCGCTGAGCCACAACCCAGCCCGAGAACGCTGTTATTTTAAGTTAACATCCATGGCAGATACAGCTAGACCAAACAGTCCTGAAATAAAAAGTGGGTCAAAAAAGCAGCACTCTGCATATCACTGATACCAATTGCAGATAAGAAAAAATTAAAACAGTAGCAAGCCCCCTATTACAAGAAATGTTCTTGAATGTTAATCACAAGATGAAGAGGGGTGGGGGAAAAGAAAGAAAAATATAGAAACAGAGGTAGGGACAAACAAGAAAGAGAAAGAACAAATTTTTTTTAAAAAAGAAATATTTTAGTGCACCACTAAAACTTACAAAGGAATCTTAAACTGTTGGAACAATTTAAGAAACCAAATCAAAGCACTACAGAAACCAAGATTTCATTAGGCCCACTGCATCTTAAAATGAGGCCGAGGGAACCAGTAAGCACCAAACTCTTTAAGAAAGACTGTGAGGTCAAATAATTTTCATAATACCAGAACATCACTTTTTCATTATGTTGACATGTGTACTGATGGTACAAAAGTAGTGATGGCATCTTAGCACAAATCAAGCTGGTGACAGCTAAGACCAAACTGTCTTAGCCACTTCATTCACTGCCACACCCTCAAAATTAAGCCAGTTTTACATAAACATTTCCTTGAGAAAACTATAAAAATTATTGATTTTATTTGTTTTATTAAACCTAATGGTCTATGTGTTTTTAATATTTGGTGATAACAAGTGGGAGGTATGTGGAAGAACTAAACATCCATTATCAAAGCATGAGGGCTATCTAAAGGAAAAGCACTGTGTCAAGCAGTTGAGTATTGAGGGTAATTGTTTTAATTAAACAAATACCACAGTTGTATTTAAAATGCTAGTCAGAATCATAGTACACACTCTTAGGTGGATAAGGGGGTTCACCAACAGTCAACTTACCTCCAGAAGTAGAAGGGTCTCTTGTTCTGTCCACTCTCTTCCAGCACTAGCACCTTTACTCTTAAGAAGCAAAATCAACAATGATTTGGTCATAAAGGATGAATATAGATGGAGGCAAGCAAGATTCCCATTTAAGTTCACAAGAGTGTTACATGCAAATATGCAAAGTAGGTCCCTCAACAAGTAAAATAAACTTTAAGAACTTAAACTTCCAACAAAAGGTCATCATATTACAAAAATTTCTTGCTATCAGTCAGGGATTCATAAACGATCTGGACATATTATTTTTTTTTTTTTAAATATTTTTATTTATTTGCTTTTTAGTTGTACACGATGCGTTTTATTGAATGATTTTATTTGTACATGGTGCTGAGAATCGAACCCGGGTCGCCCACGTGCCAGGCGAGCGCTCTACCGTTGAGCCACAATCCCAGCCCACTTCTATTATTTTGATACTTGGAAAGACAACAAAGACACAGTACTTTAATGCATACCATAAATCAACTGTAATATAACAAATATTTAGTATAACTTGAAAATAGAACTTTTTCCAAGGTTCCAAGACAAAATGTTCTACATATATAAAATACTGACAGGTTCATGAATCTAATCCCATCAAGTTTATTTTAACTCATTTTTAACATCCTTGATTTAAAAGAAAAAAAAAAGTCCAATTGCCTAAATTACAAATTACTTCTTTAATATAGGGTTTTTTTTTTTTTAATATTTATTTATTTGCTTTAGCTGTACACAATGAGTTTATTTTGTACGTGGTGCTGAGGATCGAACCCGGGCCGCGCAACGTGCCAGGCGAGCATTCCACCGCTGAGCCACAATCCCAGCCCCAAATATAGGGTTTTTTAAAAATAGTTTACAAATCATGTGACCATGGAGATATTTATCAATTAATTCATACTTTCTCATTTGCAGACCCTGCTCCATTCATAGACATACAGAGGACTGAATTTGTGGTAGGATTAATTTTATTCTTTGGCTGTAAATATTACTAACTCAAAATATATGTTCTAGCATATTATCCTTGTTCTCAATACTCTAATTTGTGAGATTATAATCTAATAAGAAAACAAGAAAATTTCAACAGCCCATGATTTCCTTGTGTCAATAAAGCTTTTCAATTTAAATGATTGGACCTTTTGTACATTTGGGACATACACTGCAGGTAACATATTATGATTTGTTAGGTCACTGAGGTATTCAATCCATATCATTCTGAAACACCTCTTCATTTGGTGTGGGGGGGGGGGGGGGGGGGGGGGGCGGGGTGCCCAAAACACATAGTCCTAAAGAACAAAAAGAACTAATCTAAGTATTGCAGAATTAAAAACCTAAACTACGGTGGTTTTTTTTTTTTTTTGGGGGGGGGGGGGGGGGCAAAATTTTTATTAAGTGTATAGATGTCCAGAGGAGACATAGTTGGAAAAGTTGAGTTATTTTGTATTGGAGCTTGACGGGAGGAAGAGAGGTACTTTTATTGTCTCTCTTCAGAGAAGAGAGGGCGGGGAAAAAAGTCTAAAAAAAGGCAAAAAAATGACACAAATAAAATTTAGGACAGCAGAATGTACAAACTGGTGGGGTGTAAACTACGGTGTTTTGAAAAAGAAAAAATACATGTACCTGTAGCTCACAATACATTGATCAGATCCCCTGAGGATTCCTTTAAAAAATAACTAAACATTCTTCTTTTTAATAAACCAGAATCATAGTGACCAATCCAATTTAGAGCCCAAGAGAATAAAATTCATTAACATTTCATCTAAATTCTGAAAATATCATAGCTGAGAGAATAAAGGTAAGATCTATAAAACATGGATGTGAACAACGGTTGGGCAGGTCTTCAACGAACACTTTCCCATATCTTTGGCACAATATATAGAATAGACTTTTTCCATTCTCACTGGCTTAAGTCAATCTTTCTCTTCTTGATAATAACTGACTCAAAGAAGAGCCCATGAAATGTTTGCTGTAGTTTCTCATTATTTGTTTTATTCTTTTGATTTACTGAGGTATAATGTATGCATACAATAAAACAAATATTTAGTATGCTGCTTGATTCAATTTTACTTACCACTCATGTAATACAAATCAAAACCCCAAATACACCTTTAAATCTCAAGTTGACAGCCACCCTCAAGAGTACTCATTATTCTGAACACTCCTACCATAGACTAGATTTCTTGGATCTAAATTTTAAATTAATGAAATCATACAATATGTAGTTTATGAGGGTCTGGTTTCTCTTTCATATTATGTCAGTGGGATTCAACCATGTTTTCGTATGAAGTAGATAATTTTTATGAAATATTACACTGTCCGAACAAAAGACAAATTTTATTATTCACAGACTTTGTTTATGCCTACTGTTTTGCTATTTTTATTAAAATTAAAATGGACATTCTTTTAGATTCATTTGTACATTCTTTGTTATACTCATCTAGCTATATTAGGGGTGTGTGATCAAACCTGGTGCCTCACACATGCTAGGCAAGTGCTCTACCACTGAGCCACAACCCCAGCCCTACACTTTCATTAATTATCAGTCGTAATTTGTATCTTCCTTTTTCTTGGTATATACTCTGGATAGAAATTTATCAAATTTACTCATCTCTTTCAAGAACATCTCCTATTCCAATAACTCTATTAGTTATCTGAGTGGAGTTTCTAGTTTAATTTTGTTATCAGTCAATTACGGAAAGCCACCTGTGAATTACTTGGGGGTCTTCTCTCGGCAGAGAGACATGGAGATTCGCATTTATCCTTGGGAACTATCCTCAGCTCCCCCACCCCACATTAGATTTCCCAAGACAACGCGGCCCATGGTCGGTTAGTTCAGTAGGTTAGATTTCCCAAGACACATGACCTCTATTTCTGCTCTACTAGGAAGATACCCCCTTGTAGCTCCGGAGATGGGCGTAACCTGTTGGGAACTGGATAGTCCACCTCTTACCTTACTTGGTGAAGAACACATTATGGAAAACCTTTGATATAAATAAAGCAAGCTCTTTTCAGTGTGGAAGCTCAATCCCTAAGATTGGCTAGCTCATTGCACACTGCTTTTAAAATTATTTCCTGTGTTCTGTGTTTTTTTTCGCTGCTCTAGTTTTCTTAGCCTTTATTTCACAGCCAGCCTATTCCACTGAGAGTAACCCCAGTTCTACCGCCTGTACGGGATGTGGGCGGGAGTCAACTACATTTATTTTACATGTATGAAATTGCACAATGTGTTATGATTTTATGTCATTAATGTGACTGTATGATTTCAATCCTTTTAAATTTACTGAGATCCATCTTATCAATCAGAATTGGGTCCAATTTGGTTAATGTTCCCGGGAACTTGAAAAGTTCTTTTGCAGTCTTTTATAAATACCAAACAGGTCATCCTGCTTGATAGTATTTTTCTTTTGGTACTGGGGATTGAACTCAGGGGCACTTGACCACTGGGATTGATAGTATTGTTCTAAGTCTTTTATATTCTTAACGATTTTCTAACTACTGCTTCTATCAATGACTGAGGAAGGATTATTGCAATCCCCAACCATAACTGTGTATATTTTTCTCTTTTCAGTTGTGATGCACATATATGGAATATTATGTCCTTTTGGTGAATCCCTTTATCATTGCAAAATAATCTGTTTAAATCTGTTAAAATGAATTTCTCTTGTCTACTTTTACCAATATTAAATATTTTACCAAAATTATGGAATGACTTGTGCTTTCTTTTGATTAATGTTTACAAGGTGATATCTTCTTCACTTCTTATACTATTACTCTGCATCTTTTATTTGAAGTGGGTTTCTTATGGAGCACATCTTTTTTTTTTTTTTACGTCTTATTCTTGATTTGGTAATCCAATTGAGCTACTTCTGCTCTTTGTGTATAAAAATCACCTTTTTTTTGGGGGGGGGGGGGGTGAGGATTGAACCCAAGGCCTTGCGCATGCGAGCCAAGCACTCTAGCACTGAGCCACAACCCCAACCCCAAATCACTTTTGTAAATTATCATTTGTATTGCTAGGGTGAGATGTGAACACACAATCTTGTTATTAGACTTCTACTCTTCCAATCAGTTCCTTGTATTCTCCTTCTCCCTCCCTTCTTAAGGAGTAAGATTTTAAAATTGTGTTTTTACCTTCATTATTTCCTTATTAGTTATACTTTCATAAATAGTTCTACTAAGATTTATAATGCTCATATCTAACTTATCACAATGTGATTTCAAATACCATTTTAGCACTTCATGTAAAGGTTAAATACCTTAGTGTGATATACTTCCATTCTCCCTCCCATACTTCATGCTAATTGTTTGGAATCTTAACATCTATATGTTAAAGACTTAAACATACAGTTTCACTTTTGCTATAAATAATCCCTTATCGGTTTTAAAAATTAAAAAGAACTGAAAAAAACATCTTTTTTTTTTAAAAAAAAATTTTTGTAGTTGTAGATGGAGAGAATACTTTTACTTTATTTGTTCATTTATATGTGTTTTTTAAAAATATTTATTTGATTTAGTTGTACACAATGCATTTATTTTTACGTGGTGCTGAGGATCGAACCCAGGCGGCGGGCGGCGCATGTGCTAGGCGAGTGCTCTACTGCTGAGCCACAATCCCAGCCCCTTCATTTATATGTTGTGCTAAGGATCAAACCCAATGCCTCACATGCTAGGCAAGCGCTCTGCCACTGAGCTACAGCCCCAGCTTCTGAAAAATGTCTTTTATACTGATTCACATGTTGACCTTTTCTGCTACTCTTGTTTTCTATGTAGATGTATTCCATTCCCAAAATTACTTGGTCAAATTATAGTTTATCCTAAATCAGTATTTTCCTTGTTTGTAAATGATGCAAGATTTACATTGATTTAACCAAATTTAACCTCCAAGCAACTTTTTGCCCTTTCTTCATGCCACAAACTCCACTATTTAAAAGGTCTATAATCCTTTATATCTAATAAGATATTTACTCTTTTCTGCTCTCCTTATCCCCTCCTAGAGTCAAGTGATTCCATCTGGAATTATTACCTTTCATTCTGAAGAACTCCTTTAGTATCTTCCAGTATACAATAGTCAAAGTCTGCAAACAGCTTTACTCAATCTTACACTACAAAAGTATTTCGATGGGATACAGAATTCTAAAGTGACAGTAATTTTTATTACTTTAAAATATTATTCTACTTGTTCCCTCAACTGTTAATATTTTTGTTGAAAATTCAGCTGTTTTGTTTTTTTTATTCCTTTGAATTTAATATATCCATTTCTACCTCCATTCCTACACTTAACTGGCTTCTTTTCAGATGATGTTTTAAAAAGATTAATAATATATTTGGGAATGGTTTTCTCTGTATCCAAATTTGAATCTATCTGATGAGTATCTGATCCATTTTTATTAGTTCTGGAAAATTTTTAGCCATCATGTTTTCAGAAATCACTCCTCCTCTGTTCTTTTTCTTTGTCTTGGTCTAAAGAAAAATATTAATTCTTTTGACTGGATATCTCTTGCACTCTATTCCCTTTGTCCTGTCCTCTCCCTATACCACATACTTCCTTTCTTGTCTTACCGTTTTAGTACATTTCAGCAAATGTATCTACTAACATGTCTTTTGCTATATCTAGTCTGCTGTTAGAGTCTTCCAATGAGTTTATTTTAGGTATAATTTTTAATTGTAGAATATTCATGATTCCTTAAATATATTTCAGTTTTCTGTTCAAATTCTCCATTTCCCCACATATATTGTTCATAATTATTTTAAAATACCTATCTGTTAACCATGAGAAAAAAAAGGGTGATTGCTGTTTTATAAAATGCCATCAGAGTTCCATAAAAAGCTCACTTCCATGGGCTGGGGTTGTGGTTCAGCGGTAGAGCGCTCGCCTAGCACATGGGGGGCCCGGGTTCCATCCTCAGCACCACGTACAAATAAATGCATTGTGTACAACTAAAGCAAATAAATAAATAAATATTTTTTTAAAAAAAGGAAAAAGAAAGCTCACTGCCTTCCTCCACAGAAGGTAGCTTTTATTTCTCATGGAAAAAAAAATGCATCTTAGAAGGACAAAGAGGACATTCTGGGTTGTAGTCTGTGTGTTTACAAAAAATATTTTACCTTTGCTAATGTTTTCTTGGAGTAGATGTCAGTACGAAGACCAAAGTTCTGCAAATCAATTGGTTTTTCCTTGTTCTTCTCAGGAAAATTTAACATCTGCTGAGCAGCAGGTATCTATAAGTCAGATAAATGATAAATTATTGTATTAACTTATTCAAAGTGAAGGGGATAAAGGTTTTTTAACAATCACTTAACATGGGTACTTACATCACTCCTGGTGAAAAACAAATAACACACACACATACACACAAAAAAACAATTGACCAAGGGCTGGGGTTCTGGCTCAGTGGTAGAGAGCTTGCCTTGCACATGTGAGGCACTGGGTTCAAGCCTCAGCACCACATAAAAATAAATAAACAAAATAAAGATATTCTGGTTCATATATAATCTAAGGAAATGAAAAAAAAAAAAAAAAAAAAAAACCTAACCAAAACACTGAAATCTCCACATTACACTCGTAACAAAATTCAACATGTAAGAAACATTTTTTGGCATTTTTCACTGGGCTCTGTGGGGCCCACCTGTAACCCCAGAAACTCAGGAGACAGAGGCAAAGGGATGGCAAGTTCAAGTAGTCCAGTCTAAGTAACTTAGCAAGACCCTCAGAATTTTAATGCTTTTTTTTTTTGGTACCCGGGGATTGAACTCAGCGGCACTAGACTGCTGGGCCACATCCCCAGCCCATTTTTTGTATTTTATTAGAGACAGGGTCTCACTGAGTTGCTAAGTGCCTCGCCATTGCTGAGGCTGGCTTTGAACTCGCGATCCTCCTGACTCAGCCTCCCAAAGTGCTGGGATTACAGGCGTGCGCCACCGCGCCCGGCTTTTATGCTTTTTTGTTTGTCATAATAATAACATTTTCAACATGTGTATGGATGTCCACTTTTCAAATCTTTGATCAACTTTTGAACATTTTTTGATTCACATTACTAGGACACAGGGTGAATAAACAAGAAGTTGTTTTGTGTTATCTGCTTATTAGTGCCTGATGGCAGAGGATAAAGGGATCAGTTATGGAAATCTATAATTTGAAAGAATAAGATAAATAGTCTTGGAATTGACACATCAATACCTTAAACACTAAATGTTTTCTTTTTTCTTTCTTTTGTGGTAATGGTGGTGGTGGTAGTACTGAGGATTGAACACAGTAAAATTCTACCACTGAGCAACATCCCCAGACCTTTTAATTTTTTGAAATTTTGAGACAGGGTCTTACTAAGTTGCCAGGATTGACTTCGAACTTGATGATCCTCTTCCATCAACCTTCTGAGTCACTGTGATTATAGGTTTATGTCACCATGCCCAGCAACACTATATATTATTAACAGATATGAACATTCATAACAACAAAACAAAAAACACACATACAAACCCAAAAGCTATCAGCTAAGAAATAACACTAAGACAATAATTACTCCTGAATAGGAATGCTTCTAGCGGTTGTTGCCATCTAAGCCTGAAAAGAAGTCAGCAATAATTTACCTGAGGTGATCGAAGATGCAGAGGCACAAGCCCAGAGGGAGTATCAGCTAATACATTGAAATGAGGAGTAGGAGGAGGCCCCATTGCCATGGGTCGACTTTCCGGATCAACTTGATAATTAACGAGGCCCCATTGCTCTAAAAAGGCATGAACCCTAAAGAATAAAGCTCTGAAAATTAAAATCTAGAGAATCAACCTCATTTCTACAACCATCACCATGTCATTAAAAAACCAAAACACATAATTATGCCACAGTATATTCTACTGTCATATATAACTGAAAAGAACCAATTTTAAAAAAAAAATACAGAAAAGCAAGTAAATATGTTCTCTGCAGGCTTCAAACCACCAAAATACCAGACAAATTTGATTTGTTGCATGAGGGATAACTTCTACAAACCCAAAATATTGTGGATAATATAAAACCTCAAAACCCTTGATAAAGTTTAATAGTTCTGTTTACAGTAATGAGAGAACAAATGCTATTATAGGTCAATGGTGAAAGAACTCACACACAGATCTAATTCACAGAACGAAATCCACATTTTGCATTTTTTCTTTAGACAGATTTAAAACAGAGTCTATCCACTCCCCACCCAACTCACTGTTTATCTCTGCTCATTTTATGATTTAATTATAAAATTAAAATCAACTGTAAAATCCAGAAAACTGAATATTAAATATACTGAACACTTAAATGCTTATTACATTAGATTTACATTATTAATACTTTTTTTATCAAAAAAAAATCCAGTTTAATCAAATATTAAAAAGCAATGTACCAATAACCATGTGCTGTGAAATATCTGAAAAGAAGTCAAAGAAATTTACCTCATCACAGCACATACATCTCCAGTCAAGTTCCTCCGACAAGCAGTGCTGGTTAAATACTCTTGGGGGTTCAGACGGTATGTGTCAATCATAAAATTTCTATATGCCAAGTATCTAAAAAGCATGGGCAAAATTCAAAATTTTTTCCAGTGGCACTGGAGAAGGAACCCAGGTCTTCTCTTAAGCTAGGCAAGTTTTTTTTTTTTTTTTTTTTTTTTTTTTTTGTACTGGGGATTGAACTCAGGGGCACTCAACCACTGGGCCACATCCCCAGCCCTTTTTTGTATTTTATTAGAGACAGGGTCTCACTGAGTTGCTAAGTGCCTCACCATTGCTGAGGCTGGCTTTGAACTCGCAATCCTCCTGCCTCAGCCTCCCAAGTGCTGGGATTACAGGTGTGCGCCACGGCGCCGGCAGCTAGGCAAGTGTTTTACCACAGAACTACATCTTTCCGATCACCAAGGGTAAAATTCATAAGGCAGACACGCAATCCTTTAAGAAACAGTAACTCGGGCTGGGATTGTGGCTCAGTGGTAGAGCGCTTGCCTAGCACGTGGGCGGCCCAGGTTCTATCCTCAGCACCACATAAACATAAACGCATTGCATTGTGTACAACTAAAGCAAATAAATAAATATTAAAAAAAAAAAAACAGTAACTCAAAGAATCAAAATTCTTCAGATTCTTCACAATTATATACAACAAAAAATTTAGACAGCAGGCAACAAACAACAGTGATATTATATTGAGTATTTTCTGTTGTCAGTTAATTCAGAACTCTATTAAGCAAAGAAATTACTTATTGTACAACAATAACAACAACAAAAGAGTGATTTGACGATGTTAATATAAAATAACAACCACAAACTTGGTCGTGGTAGAGAAGAGTTGCATGCAAAATCTATAGATAACACATGGTTTCTTAGGCCATCTCCTCTACTACCATCTATTTAGCATTTACGGTGTGCCAAGCACTATTCTCAGCACTATCCATATAGTAACTCAAAATTCCCTATAAGGTAAGATCTTTTATCATCCCATTTACAGATGAGGAGACAAAAGCACAGACTGATTAAAAACTGTGTTAGGCTACAGGGCTGGGAAGTCTAAGAGCCAGAATGAACACAGGCAGTATGATGGCTGTGGAATCTATGCTCTTAACCTCTGCTCCAACTCATTTCTATGATCTTCCTATAGCCACATGTCGATTTGGCTATGACAATGACTATATACCTTCTCATGGCAGTGGTTTCAGGGAGACCTAGGAAGGCAACAAGTAAAAACCACGGAGCCAAATTCAGAGGTAAGACAACAACATACCAAAAAGTAAAGAAAAATTAAAGACTCAGTGGCACAGCAGATTCTACAATGTACACGAACATTTCCACCAAAAATTATTTTAAAAAGAGAGCGTAAAGGTGTTTGAGACTTTACAATCATTCCTGGCACATAAATAAGACAAGACCTTGGTAGCCTGAGGTCAGATAGATGAGAGAAGAAAGAGAGTACACTGATCAAAAGGGCTCCTGAATAAGCACAGGTAGATATGCAAACAATGAAAAATTAATTTGCAAAGTGAAATAGGCTAAAATGCAAAATAATGCTTTTAAGGAGAAGGTTACCAAAAACCATGAAGTATTTACAAATGCTGAAAATGGGCAAATTCATTGGAAGAATAATACCATGTCAGAATAAGTGCAAAATTAGAAAAGATAGTAGAATGAACCTAACATAAATTTTCTATGGACATATATGATAATACCTAAATGAATTCCACCGTTGTGTACACCCACAATAATGAGATCCCAACTAGAGTAATAGATATTCCATGTTTTTATAAATTTACTAAAATTAATTCTACTGTCATGTATAACTAAAAAGAACAAAAAAAGTAAGTAAGAAAGAAAGAAAATAGAGACTAGGTGCAAAAAAGCTATCAGGGTTTACTATGCCAAGTCTGTGATTCTGGTTTTAAGTAACTCCTTAAATATTATTTTGGAAAGGCTAAGATTATATTTAACATTAAAAATTGGAATCTTAAACTAGTATGAATTAACTACGACAAGAAAATGCTTATCATTAAATTATCTGGGTTACATCATAGATTTTATGTGAAAACTTAGAAAAAAAGTCAATTCTTCCTTAATAGTTCAAATCTAAGCATCTATTTATGCAGTTGTATGTATATAATAGGTAACAAGCTAATACCATAAAGAGAATACATGAAAGATTATTTACAGTGTGATAGGTGTAGACTATAATCTTAAAGACAAGGATTTCCAGAAGTGTATGCTGACAGATTGCAAGGAAAAGATAAAAATAATTCCTGGCAAACCTTTTTCAACCATTAAGTTTATCTATTTCCAATAAAAAGTACAAACATGTTTTATGCAGTCAAAGATCAATTCACAGGTAGCTGTATCGTCACAACTAACATGCTTTTAACTAGTAATCTTTCATTAGGGGCTGGGATTGTGGCTCAACGGTAGAGCGCTTGCCTAGCATGTGCACGGCCCGGGTTCGATCCTCAGAACCACATAAAAATAAACTGCACTGTGTACAACTAAAGCAAATAAATAAATATTTTTAAAAAAATCTTTCGTTAGGAAGATGAAAAAGAATCCATTTTCTCCTGGGTTTTTATACATGAATATGTATAATCTACAATACTCATGCAAACCAAAGTTGGGAACTGTAAGAAGAATATGAACTAAACATTCTTTAGTGAATTCAATCTTTCAACTACAAAAGGTGATGTGCATTTACTTCAAGGTTCAGAGAAAAAAAAATTAAATACATTCTCCACTGAATAAGTAAGGAATGCTGTGCACATGACACATGAACTGTTTCAAAATAGATTAAGAAGTATCTGCAAACATCCAAAACCCAACAATAACAAACTCAGAATCGTACTTTAAAAAGTTTTCTAAACATCGGCTTACATTTCTGGAGTCTTGGATTTGTTTTTTCCATTGAAAAATTCAGGAAGAGCACGCCGTTCAATCACATGAATACTGAAAGGTGGGAGAAAAAAAGAAAAGAAAAAAAGATTGAAGATGAATGAAATCATCCAACAACTGGACAAATGTCTTTATACTAACAGAATACAACAAACCGAAAGAAAGATTCCCCTTTCTTATTCAATACGTAACTATAGTTTTTCTTTTATTGGGGTGCTGGAGACTGAACTGAAGTCTCATACATGTTAAGCAACTGCTTTACCACTGAAAAACACTACCACCCCCAGGCCTTAGTGTAGTTTTATTCCCATAACCAAACTTAAAACCTTTTGTCAACACACCAACAGATATTTCAATGTTTTCTGGTCATAACACACCATGACTAAATAAGGAATCCCAAGCTAGAAAGACTTTGGAAATTTAATGACAAAAATCATGGTATTCAGAATGATGACAAACCGATTAAACAAATGACCAAACAAAAGACAATGGAGGGGGCTGGGGTTGTGGCTCAGCAGTAGCGCGCTCGCCTAGCACGGGCGCAGACCAGGTTCAATTCTCAGCACCACATAAAAATAAAGGCATTGTGTACAACTAAAACAAATAAATTAAAAAAAAAAAAAAGACAATGGAAGGCTAAGGTTGTGGCTCAGTTGTAAAGTGCCTGCCTGGCACATGTGAAGCACTGGGTTCGATCCTCAGTACCACATAAAAATAAACAAAATAAAGGTATTGTGTCCACCTACAAGTGGGGGGGGGGGGGGAAAGAATGGAATTTATACATAATCAGCTACTCAAACTCCTATTCATTGGTCTTTGTTCAATCCTCAGAAATTGTGGCGGACTGAAGTTTATTTTCCAGTTCAGTGATCTATTCTCTCTCTCTCTCTTTAATATTTATTTATTTGCTTTAGTTGTATACAATGCCTTTATTTTTATGTGGTGCTGAGGCTCAAACCCGGGCCATGCACGTGCTAGGCGAGCGCTCTACCGCTGAGCCACAACCCCAGCCCGATCTACTCTTTTTAATTAGACACAGAACTAATTTTTAAAATTATAAAAAAAAAAAAAACACATGAAGCTGGGCGTGGTGGCACACGCCTGTAATCCCAGCACTTGGAAGGCTGAGGCAGGAGGATTCCGAGTTCAAAGCCAGCCTCGGCAATGTTACGGCGCTAAGCAACTCAGTGAGACCCTGTCTCTAAATAATACAAAATTAGGTTTGGGGATGTGGCTCAGTGGTACAGTGCACATGACTTGATTCCCAGTACCAAACCAAAAAAATAAATAAATAAACATAATTTTACTAGGAAACAAAAACAAAACCTGAGTGAATTTAAATTTTTGAATGTTAAAAAAATGTAAATGGGGGGCTGGGGATATAGCTCAGTTGGTTGAGTGCTTGCCTAGCATGCACAGGGCCCTGGGTTCAATCCCCAGCACCACCACCACAAAAAAAAAAAAAAACAAAAAAAAAAAAAAAAAAGGCAAATAATGATAACAAGAATGAACATTTTCAAATTTTTAAAAATAATTAAGCACAATTTGTAAAGAAGCCCGATTCTCAAAGAAGAGGTATATATGTATTCCATTACAGCTTCTAACTATCCAAAGCATTTGGAATAGCATTCACTTGGTTTTCAAGGCATGCAGAAAAGTCTCAATAATTGAGCACAACCATGGTTTTGGACAAAACTGAAGCTCTAGTGAACCATGTACTCTATTTTTTTCACCCCATGTTGGTACTGGGGATTGAACCCAGTGCCTAGCACAACCTAAGCAAGCACACTTACCATTGAAAGCTAAATCCTCACTCTCTCCCCTGAATGGCCTTTAACTTGTAATCATCCTGTCACAGCTTCTCAAAAAACTGGGATTATAGGTGTATGCGACTGCCCTGATTCTATATTCTTTTAAATTGTCTTTTAAGTCTACATAGAGGCTACAAAGATATGTTAAAAATCTCATCTATCCTTAAAGAATAAAACAATAATCATTAAGAACAGGAAAAACATATCTAAAAAACTCACAAGATCTGAGTAACTGAGCATCACTGCATACCCTTCACATTAATAACATCTATTTGGAGGAGTAAATTCTAGTACTTAAATATTTAAATATAAAAACATTTTAAAAAGCAGCCCAATATGAAATAGAGATAACTCTTAAACAATCAATAAATATTGTTTTCAAGTTTTTTTTAAACATACTAGAGTTTATACTGAAAAAGACTTCTATGATTAAAATATTTTTTATCAAAACAAAAAAAAAAAATTTTTTTTTGGTACCGGGGATTGAATCAGGGGCACTTGACCACTGGGCCACATCCCCAGCCCTTTTTTGTATTTTATTAGAAACAGGGTTTCACTGAGTTGCTAAGTGCCTCACCATTGCTGAGGCTGGCTTTGAACTCGCGATCCTCCTGCCTCAGCCTCCCAAAGTGCTCGGATTACAGAAGTGTGCCACCAAGCCCAGCTAAAACAAAGCTTTTTATGGTAGTGAGAACTGTTTTTGGCTTATATAATTAATGTTTTAAAATCATAAACATAAACATTTTCCTCTGTGAATTATAGTTGAATCTAAATGACTTATGCTAAAGCTTACAAAATTTTACAACCCTGTATTATAATTTTCACCTTTAAAATTGTTTTAAAAAACTTAAAAAAAAAAAAAAAAAACGCAATTGTTAAAAAAAAAAAAAACTTTTCAAATATCAAAATCACTTTCCATCTCCCTTCATCCAATGTAACAGCAATTCCTAATGTGGGACTGAGGCCCCAAACCTAATTTCAAGGAAAGTTTTCCCACTCCTCAGTAATATGCTTGCAGATGGGTGTGGCCCACTCACCAGTTATAATCAAACCATGATGCATAGCTGGGAATAATGATGTGATTAGTCTGCTCTGTCACATTATCTTCACCAGGGTCAACTGAACGACTCTGATCACCTTTGCCAGGATCTTCATCTTCCTATAGAAAAGAAGCCAAAGTTCAAAAGAGAGAACTAGGACAGATTAACGTATCATTCTTCAAATAGAATGAAGCTAGTTGATTTGATTTTTTAAAACCAAGAAAACAAATTTCAAGTATAAAAAATTCAATTTTTAAGGTACAAAGTGGCTAGATGACATAGCAGATTTCATTCCTCCTTTTTACAAATTAGAAAATGGACTCATAAAATAAGTACCTCCCAATAAGATTAATTAGCAATTTGAATGAAGAAAGGATGTTTCTATAATAAAGAGTTCGCAAATCTCTTTTCACAACAGCTTGTTTTTTACTTGTTCAGTTTTATTTAATCCCAGTTCACAAATCTATACTAGTTCTGACATTATTATAAGGAGGACAATACTAACAAGTCACAATACTAACAAATCACAATAAGACAGCCTCTACTCCAAACTCCCAGCACTTAAGTATCTAAGAATAGCCCTTATGTGAATATCTCACTTATTCCTCACAATCAGCCACTAATAATAGCAGATACTACTTTCCTGTCAATGAGGAAATGATACACAGAGCTATTAAGTTATAAACAGAATATAAATCAAGACAGTCCATAGAGGTTTATGCTCTTAAATCACTCTGATTACTACTTTATCAGAGGTACTGCAAGTGAACCTCCCCAAAAACTGATTTCAAAATCATTCCTTTAGGTCAAAATACACGTGTCTGATGATATCAGTCAACCACAATAATTACTTTAAAATAACACTTCTAATATACTGTTTATATCCAAATGGATACATGTATCCCAGAAATTTTCTATATAGATTTTTATTTCAAATCTAAACCTGATCAAAAATTCCATATTATACATCATATCTTGGAAGTTTATTTTAATCCCTGCCTCCCTTTTTTAGTATTGTATGATATTAAAATGTTTAAGGAATCCAGACCAATGTTATAAAATTTTTTTTTTTTTTTTTTTTTTTGTGGTACCAGGGATTGAACTCAGGGGCACTCGACCACTGGGTCACATCCCCAGCCCTTTTTTGTATTTTTATTTAGAGACAGGGTCTCACTGAGTTGCTAAGTGCCTCGCCATTGCTGAGGCTGGCTTTGAACTCGCGATCCTCCTGCCTCAGCCTCCCAAAGTGCTGGGATTACAGGCGTGCGCCACCGCGCCCGGCGTTATAAAATATTTTTAAAAGTCTGATTGATTCTTCATAATTAGCTTCAAAATAAAGATTTTTATCAAGAAAACTAAAGGACTACTAAAGGAAACAAGCTTTTTTTTTTTTTTTTTTGGGTACCAGGAATTGAAATCAGGGGCACTAGACCATTGACCACTGGGTCACATCCCCAGCCCTTTTTTTGTATTTTACTTGGAGACAGGGTCTCACTAAGTTACTAAGTGCCTCACCATTGCTGAGGCTGGCTTTGAACTCGCAATTCTCCTGCCTCAGCCTCCCAGAATGCTGGGATTACAGGCGTGCACCACCATGCCCAGCTGGAAACAAGCTTTTTGACAGTCACAATGTCATCCACTTTTTAAAAAAAATATTTATTTGCTTTAGTTGTACACAATGCCGCCACTTCTACATGGTGCTGAGGATCGAACTTGGGCCACGCACGTGCTAGGCGAGCGCTCTACCGCAGAGCCACAACCCCAGCCCCTGTCATCCACTTTTGTACAGTTAAATCTATCACATTTCATTTGTGGTATTTTTACTATTGTTAACCTTATGAAATTCTTTTCTATTAAGAAACCGCATAGCTGAGCATGGAGTATACACCTATAAATTCCCAGCAATTTAGGAGTCTGAGGAGGGACTGCAAGTTTGAGGTCAAACTGGGCAACACTGTGAGACCCTGTCTCAAAATAAAAATTTAAAAGGGTTGCATATGTAGCTCAGTTTTAAGAGTACCCTTGGGGTCAATCTCAAGTGCAGGAGCAAAAAAAAAAAAAAAAAACAGGAAACTAGATGTACTGATGTATTCTGAATCTGTATTCTTTGAAGAGGATTTCACAGTTAGCACTTTTAAGTTAATTCAACCTTAATTTCCTGTATTATAATATATGAGATGAAAATCTAGTGTAACTGCCTATAAACTTAAAGACAATTCCCTTAAGATCAATGAACAAAGGAAGCAAGAAAACACCAAGAATGCTAATTGTTACTTAAATGATGCTCAAGAAAACAATCTGGTAGGGCTGGGGTTGTGGCTCAGCGGTAGAGCACTCGCCTAGCACGTGCACGGCTCGGGTTCGATCCTCAGCACCACATAAGAATAAAGGCATTGTGTACAACTAAATAAATAAATATTTAAAAAAAGAAAAAGAAAAAGAAAACAATCTGGTAATACTGGTGACAAAGTTCCTCACCCAAATCAGGGCAACTACTAGCAAAAATATTGTGAGGGTTAACATGTTTTTGTTTATAGTTGGTTTTAATGTATTTTTGAGGTGTATGAATCAACCAGGACACCAAATATTTCCTTTATTCAGAAAAACCAGGAAAAGTCTGGCAATGCAAGTAATAAAGGACAATAGCTTACGTTTCAATGATTTCAATTGTCAAACAACAGGCAGGATGACACTGTGGGGCAGGGCATTAGAAAAACTCTTGAATTTACATTATGGAGCATTATGACTTGTACATGGATTCAAAACTCCTACCTTTGGCATAAAAGAAAATCTTATAGGTAAATTCCTTTAACTTTCTGTTTTCTTCCTATTTCCTCTGTATACTAACACCTTCTTAAAATATAAAATTCATTATTAATAATATTAATAATATCCATTATTTTGGACTGATACAGTTTGATTTTGAAGTAAAAAAATACAATAATACAGGTGAAGAATTTGTTGAAATACTTTCACTAGAAGTCATCATGACTCTCTTCATCCCTTGTATGTACATAAAACAATGTTAAACATCAGTATGGGGCATTTCTATGACAATTGAGGAGAAAAAAGTATTTTTAGCAAATTAAGAAAGTTATTTCAAGAGCATTAGGGGTTAATTACACATTTTAACAAAGTTAAGCATGCCAGCCTGACTGAAACAATGGGCCATTTACTGTAAAGCCCTGCCTTAAATCCAACACCTTCCAAAAACATGATTCATGTGTCTCCACAGCAGAATTGATGAAATAAATAGGAAGCACGTGACTATGAGGTCAAGAGCATAATTTAAAGTCTTCTTTAGCCACACCAAAAGAAAACAGAAAAATCAAGGCAAGGCTCCTGTTCATTCCCATTGTTGGATAACATCTGAAATAGTGTGGTCTCCTCTGATTATTACTTTGCAACCAAGGAAGCATGATAGCAGAAACTATACCAAGGGACATTACCTAGTAAGATGTAAGATTCTTCTCAATAAAATTCTGGGGACAGGGGCTGGGGTTGTGGCTCAGCGGTAGAGCGCTCGCTTACCACGTGCGCGGCCCGGGTTCGAGCCTCAGCACCATGTACAAATAAACGCATTGTGTACAACTAAAGCAAATAAATAAATATTTAAAAAAAAAATTCTGGGGACCAAGGAAGACAACTATTCTGGGGGAGTATTAAAAAGGGAATTCATCTTGGTGTGGTGCCATGTGCCTGAAATCCCAGTTAATTTGCAAGACTGAGGCAAGAGAATCACTTGAGCACACGAGTTTGAGGCCAGCATGGGCACCACAGTGAGACCTCATCTCCAAAAAAAAAAAGGAAATTAAAGAAAAAAATCAAGCCAGGTGCACATGGGGCACACGCTTGTAATCCCAGCTGCTCAGGAGGCTGAGACAGGAGGATTGAGAGTTCAAAGCCAGCCTCAGCAACCACAAGGTGCTAAGCAAGTAACAGTGAGACCCTATCTCTAAAAGAAATACAAAATAGGGCTGAGGATGTGACTCAGTGTTTGAGTGCCCCAGAGTTAATGCCTGGTGCCAAAAAAAAAAAAAAAAAAAAAAAAAACAAAACAATGGGCTGGGAATATAGCTCAGTTGGTGGAGTGCTTGCCTCTCATGCACAAAAGCCCTGGGTTCAATCCCAGCACCACAAAAAACAAACAAAAAAAAGCAGAACCCAAGAGTCTCAAAGTAAAAGATTTCTATGGTTACTTTCAATTCAGCATTTCTACTCAGTACACAGGACAGTTAAAGAAAATCCTCTCACAACAGGCCTAAATAATTTTTACCTTTCCTCCTGTTGTTATTGTTTCTTCATCTTGCTCATCTGCAAAATCAAAATACGTAATTTATTTTAAAAACAGGTAAATGCTGTTTGGATTATCTGGAATCTTTATAGTCTAAAAACTAATACAGGACAAAAAAAAGTAATCAAATTAAGCATAGCAAAATCACCCTAAATAATTAGGTGAGTTATAATTTTACACAGAAGCAGAGAGGTGTTAGAACTTCTAAAACATAGGAAATAAAAAATTCCCAACAATGAGAAGTTTATAATTAATTACTACTTGAGCTAATATTACAGTGATGATCTTATTAATAATATGGGCAAGGGATTTGATTAGGACTCTCTCTTGAGGACTGGTGAACATAGTATATTATTTTGTATCCCAGAGGAAGTGGGTAAATGATGAGTAAAAAAAGAAGACATAATTAATCCCTATAGTGCTGGGGCAGTAGCTCAGTGGCAGAGCACATGCCTCAAATGTGTGAGGCACTGGGTTCAATCCTTAACACAACATAAAACCGAAACAAATAAAATAAAGGCATTCTGTCCATGTACTACCACAAAATTAAAAAAAAAAAAAAGAAGAAGAATCTTTACAAAGTACTAATAGAGTGTTAATCCCTTTAGAGGATATGGGACTCACGACCTAAACGCTGGTCTTATAAAAGAATAAGAGAAAGCTCGTGTAAAATTTAAAATAGGCAGTTGATTCCTACAGTGAAAAGCAAAAGTGCCAATGTAGTAAGGTTTCTGCACAAATAATTATATTCAGTGCTTTAGTTTTTTTTTTTTGTTGTTGTTGTTTTTAATATATGAGTAATATGATCCCCTGGTAGTGACAAAAGCATTATGAAGTTCAAACAGAACATGGGAGGGCTGGGGTTGTGGCTCAGCAGCAGAGCGCTCGCCTAGCACGTGTGCGGCCCGGGTTTGATCCTCAGCACCACGTAAACATAAATGCATTGCATTCTGTACAACTAAAGTAAATTAAAAAAAAAAAAAAAAAAAACAGAACATGGGAAAGTAATTCTTTCATTCACATATCCTCTAAAAAAATATTCCCCATTATCTGTTATTTGAAAAGCAATTACCAAAAAATGAAATAAAAGAAACAAAATATTAGTTAGCAGAGGGGCTGGGATAGCCACAGCTCACTGGTGAAATGCAGTCAAAAGCCTGTTTTTATATGGAATCTGACTTTCTTACTAGTCCTCGTGAACAGTTAACTAATGTGAAAAGTTAGCTTGCTGTGCTTAAAATGTTTATGCAAATAATATGGTTAATTACTGAATACTTGCTCTTTTGATTTATAAATAAAGCACTGCCCAAAGACTCATATATTAAAGGCTTGGTCCCAATGCATTAATGTTCAGAGATGGGGATTTGGAGGAAGTGATTTGATAATATACCTTGTCCCCAATCTTTTCCCCCTCCCCTTTCTTTCTGGGTCTCAGCCATTATGACATGTCCAGCTCTCCTTATCACCCCTCATCAACACGCTACTCTTCTTCACTATAGGCCATGGTAATACAGACATGTGACTGCAATCTCTGAAACCATCATTCCGCCTTTAAGTTGATTTCCGCATGTATTTTATCACAGTGATGAAAAGCTATGCAACACATCAGCTGTCCTTTGAAAGCAAGGAATTCTGGTACCAACTAGGCAGAGTGTACCTGCCATGTCCAGCTCCCCAATAAAACCTTGAGTGTGGATTATCTAATAGGTATCCCCAAGGTAAAACATTACATATGTGTTGCTGGAAGTTCACTTCTGCGGGAGGAGTACACTTCATGACCCCTTGTATGAGGAAGAACATGAAGAAACCTGCACCCAGCCTCCACTTGTGTTTACTCTTCCTATGCACCTATCGTGAATGTTAGCCATGAGTACAACCACATGCTGAATCCCTTTGCTATTCTAGAGAATCTCTAAACCTAGGGGTCATCTTGGAGACCCTCAACACATCCATGAGTAAAGTATGGTTTCTAGGCTCTTAATTGGTAGAAAATAAAAAGAAGAGTATTTTCAGTGTTCTTAAATCAAAATTTCATTGGAAAATGGCAAAAAGAGTTGTTTATATGAATCCATGTTTTTTTGTTTTTTTTTTTTGTTTTTTTTTTTGTGGTACCGGGGATTGAACTCAGGGGCACTCGACCACTGGGTCACATCCCCAGCCCTTTTTTGTATTTTATTTAGAGACAGGGTCTCACTGAGTTGCTCAGTGCCTCGCCATTGCTGACGCTGGCTTTGAACTCGCGATCCTCCTGCCTCAGCCTCCCAAAGTGCTGGGATTACAGGCGTGCGCCACCGCGCCCGGCTCCATGGTTATTTTTGAGCTACAATGGCAAAGTTGTTGTGACAGAGTCCAAATAGTCCAGAATGCCTAAAACAGTTTTACTATTTGGCTCTTAAAGACAGGGTTTACCAATCCTTACTTTAGAACATATAAAAACACGAGTAGTATTTTAACATGCAATAATCGGATTTTATAGGATGCCTATTGTTTTATTAGCTACTATCCAAATACTAAGACTACAGTCATGAATCAGAAAAGGCACCAGCCCATATGAACTTTACAGCCCAGTAATGGGATAAAATAAAAGTCTCAGATGTTGAAAAATTCTATACAGACGATAAATATAAGGAAGTATGCTCAAAAGGGTTTGGGTTGGTATACTCTTCAGAGCAAGTAAAGAGGGAAGCCTCTCTGAAAAGGTGACACTGAAGCTGGCAATCAGCAGTGAGGTCAAAGGAGAGAACCAGTTAGGTCAAAGGGCTTTCAGTGGAGACCTCACAAAACTGAAAGAAGCCCACTGTGAACATGAATTAAAAATGAGAAAAGCACTTTCACAGCAGCAGAGTGTAAAGCTATAAAGCACTGGCAGTAAACACAGACCAGGACACAGATATGGACTCTGCCTCTTAATAGCAAAATATCTGAAGACAAGTTACTGAACCTCTGCAATCTCTATTTACTAATCAATAAAACAAGGTTAATGTCATTTAATACTCAAGTGCAAACATGTAGAATGATACCTAGAAAGTAATCAGGCATCACAAAAATGGACAATGTGGGTGCGGATGTAAGTTATGAACAAATGCCTGCTAACAGATTTAGGGGATTCAGAATATAAAAAAATATGGTACCAATTACCAAAAGGATCCATCCAGCTCTATGCAGGGACTATTTTTTTCCTAGCAAGTGAGTAACACAGAAAGAAATCTAGGTAATGCTGCAAAACACTAAGATTTTATCCACTACAAGTTCATAAATCACAGGATAACCAACTTCTTACCAAATGGTGGTAGTATGACTTAATAATCTTTCTCCAGTCAAAAAATATAATTTATTTTTACAAGTTTCTGTCACTTAGGTAGTCTTGGTACCTAATGGGACTTGACTATGATTAAACGTAAGTAGGAGGGCTGGAGTTGTGCCTGAGAGGTATACCAAGCACTTGCTTAAGCACGCAATAGGCACAGGGTTTGACTGTCAGTGCCACATAAAAATATACTGAATGTTTCTTTTATAGTTGTAGGTGGGCACAATAAACATTTTTTAAAAAACAACACAAATGTCTGGGCACGACGGTGTATGACTGTAATCCCAGCACTTGGGAGGCTGAGGCACTTAGCAACTCAGTGAGACCCTCTCTCTAATAAAATACGAAAAAGGGCTGGGGATGTGGCCCAGTGGTCAAGTGCCCCTGAGTTCAATCCCTCGTACCAAAAAGAAAAACAAAAAACAAAAAATGTAAGTAGGAGGGAAACTCTTCTCAACTGCTTCTAAATGGTAATACTAAATAAAATGTTCTGTCCCTTCTTTTGTAATGTGGACAAATACACTCCCAACTCATCCCATGGATTTTTTAGAGACCTCAAAAGAGGAAAAAAAGACATTTAGCTAGGTGGCATATAAGGTACAAATGGATCAGCTAAAACAACCAACAGGTCTGAGAACAGTAATTTACAGGTGATAGACCAGGCGTTCTTGGCATGGTTCAAGTAATAACTAATGAAGAAATGAAAGGCCACAACAATAACTTCAAATTTAAAAGAGCTGTAACCAATAGCATCTTCAGTCACAACATTCCTGAACTGTACCTCACAAACTTCACACAGAGGAAAGAGATTTTACACCTGGCCTTAAATTTTACTTCTAAGTGGAACCTCTAGTTTTACTCCCAAATTGGTTTCTACTTGATTCCATTAAAAAAAGTCTGTTATGAACACGTTCTAAATGACTACCTCAATTAAGGGGACAATTGTCATTGTTTTTTTTTTTAATTTTTAATTTTTAGTTGTAGTTGGACACAATACCTTTATTTTATTTATTAATTTTTACATGGTGCTAAGGATCGAACCCAGGACTGCACATGTGCTAGGTAAGCACTCTACCACTGAGCCACAACCCCAGCCCTAAAGGGACAATTTTCTACTTTTTTAAGTTATAGGCTGCTTCCTTTTTAAGAAATATACTTAGGGCTAGGGTTGTGGCTCAGCGGTAGAGTGCTTGCCTAGCATGTGTGAGGCACTTGGTTTGATTCTCAGCACCATATGTAAATAAATAAATAAATAAAATGAAGGGCCATTAACAACTAAAAAAATATTTAAAAAGAAAAAGGGGGACTGGGGTTGTGGCACAGTGGTAGAGCGCTCGCCTAGCACAGGTGTGGCCCGGGTTCGATCCTCAGCACCACGTAAACATAAATGCATCGCATTGTGTACAACTAAAGCAAATAAGTAAATATTTTAAAAAAGAAAAAAAGAAAAAGAAAAGCAAACTTAAAAAAAAGAAAAGAAAAAGGAAGGGTTGGGGTTGTGACTCAGCGGTAGAGCGCTCGCCTAGCATGTGCACAGCCCAGGTTCAATCCTCAGCACCACATAAAGATAAAGCCATTGTGTACAATGAAAGCAAATGAATAAATATTTTTTTTAAAAAGGAAATTTATAAGTCGGGTGCGGTGGCGCACACCTGTAATCCCAGCACTTTGGGAGGCTAAGGCAGGAGGATCGCAAGTTCAAAGCCAGCCTCAGCCATGGCAAGGCACTTAGCAACTCAGTGAGACCCTGTCTCTAATAAAAATACAAAAAAGGGCTGGGAATGTGGCTCAGTGGTCGAGTGCTCCAGAGTTCAATCCCCAGTACCACCACAAAAAAAAAAAAAAAAAAAAAAAGGAAATTTATACATAAAATATACTAATTGACACTCTATGATAAACTATCCCACTGAAGAATATCAAGTCTAAATCTTTCACCCTGACAGTGTACTGGGATAGAAAATAAAAGACTGCTTATAATTAGTTTCTGTTTTCTTGGCCATTGATTAGTAAGTATCAATTACAGAATAGGCAATATAAATTTATGGAAAATGTAAACAAGTAATAGTTATTCAAGATCTATATTCTATTAATAATGCTAAAACAAGATAGAGAATTTTTTCCCCCACAGGGGAGAGTGCTGGGGATTAAACTCTGGAGCACTCAACCACTGAGACACATTCCCAGCCCCATTTTGTATTTATTATTTAGAGACAGGGTCTCACTGAGTTGTAGGAGCCCTGTTTGGGGAGATGGCTTAAATTGCGGTTGACTATGGGCCATAAGGATTTGGGCATTGTCGCCTTCCGTAGTCTCACGGGACTTGGCCCGGGATCTCGAGTGACTTGGCCGAGATTGCTGATCGGGTCAGCGCCATTTTGGTGGTGTGTGTGGCGCGTGTTAGTCGTTGTTAGACCCAGAGAGAAAAAGTTATCAGAATAAAAAGCTGTTTGTCTCCAGTTTGCCTCTAAACTTCTTCCCGTGGCTCCGTTGCTCCAAGCGGCCATCGCTTCAGACGACAACACTGAGTTGCTTAGCACCTTGTGCTTTTGCTGAAACTGGCTTTTTATTTTTTTTCTTTAAATAACTTTTTAGTTGTATATGGAAACAACATCTTTTCTATTTATTTTAATGTGGTGCTGAGGATCGAATCCAGTGTGGCTCATACGTGCAAGGCAAGCGCTCTGCCACTGAGCCACAGTCCCAGTCCCTGAAACTGGCTTTGAACTCTTGATCCTCCTTTCTCAGCCTCCTGAGCTGCTGGGATTACAGGCATGCACCACCATGGCCGGCAAGATAGAAATGTTTTGATAGCATCTCCTTTTTCACTTTTGTTTATGTAACACCTCCCATTATATTGTCATCAAGATAATTTTCTATTTCCACTTTTGAAATAAAAAGAGAATCATCCATCAGTATGTATTGCTGGACTGTAAGCCAGGAGATGTAGGGATGCATTCAATGAAATGAAGCAGAAAAACTCTCAAAAACACCCACTCATATATGCCATCAAAAAATCACTGTAATTTGTGCACATTTCATTGTTTTTTTCTTTTATATCAAGAAAAATATTTCTCATATGCTAAACAAACTTGGAGGTAAATTAGTAGCATGCCTATCTTAGCCACTGCTGTTAGTCACCACCCTTCAGACAAGTATCAAAAGCTTCCTGATAAATTTTGTACTTTTTGCATTGTATGACATTTCTGTATTAAAAAATGGAAAGCATTTCAGCTACTTTAGTATTTGTTTCCTAGAAAGCATAATTCTTTCTTTCTTTCTTTCTTTTTTTTTTTTTTTTTGTGGTACCAGGGATTGAACTCAGGGGCACTTAACCACTGGGCCACATCCCCAGCCCTTTTTTGTATTTTATTTAGAGACAGGGTCTCACTGAGTTGCTAAGTGCCTCGCCATTGCTGAGGCTGGCTTTGAACTCGTGATCCTCCTGTCTCAGCCTCCCAAAGTGCTGGGATTACAGGCGTGCGCCACCACGCCCGGCTAATTCTTTCTTAATTTAATGGATTTTGTAGGAAAAAATAAATCACTACAATTCATTAAAAAGCAGATTACTCTCAACTTGGACATACTGAAATAAAAGTATCATTTTCATCCCGAAGAGATATTGCTACAAGTCCAAAAATTTAGTGTAAACTGAAAATGAGAGCTTCTTCCTTGAGTTTTACAACTACAGAAAAACAATCAAGATTACTATGTCTGTAACTTTCAGGAACACAGACGCTTAAAACTATCCCTGTTTTAAAAAAACTGGAACAAGTAACTCTTCTTTTCTATCTTTCTGAAAAATCACCCAATAATTACACCTTAGTTGTGAAAATGTACTCTACAATCTGAAAATAGAGTTGGCCTTCTGTACATGAGAGTTCCACGTATTTGGACTCAACCCATCAGAGATGGAATATAGTCAGAAAAAAAAATGTCTACAATAAACATATACAGACTTTTTTTCTGTAATTATTCCCTAAGCATATACTATAACAACTATCTATATAACATTTACAGTATATTAAATACTTAAGCATGATTTAAAGTACATGGCAAGATAAGCAGAGGTTACATGCAAATACTGTATGTCATTTTATATGAAGAAGTTGGCTTCTGCAGATTTTGATATCCATGGGCATGGGAATAATGGAAAAATCCTACATGAATACCCGTGGATGAATATACTATAAAAAAATGCTGTTTCTCAATTCATACTGCTTAAAAACTTTAATTTGGCTTATAAGTATAAACATGCAAAAGATTTTTGTTGGGATGATGCAAAATCAACTTGTAGTATGTTGTAAAACAAGTAGTTCAGGGAGATTGGGAAAAGTACTTTAATAAGAATTATTTCTTTAAAACTAAAATAATCAGATTCGAGTAAAACATTATCACTACGAGAGGGCATCATTAAAAAACAATGGGCTGGGCGCAGTGGAGCACGCCTGTAATCCCAGCACTTGGGAGGCTGAGGCAGGAGGATCAAAAGTTCAAAGCCAGCTTTAGCAATGGCGAGGCACTTAGCAACTCAGTGAGACCCTGTCTCTAATAAAATACAAAAAAGGGCTGGGGATGCGGCCCAATGGTCGCAGAACCGAGTTCAATCCCCGCTATTAAAAAAAAAAAACAATGAATCATAAGAAATTAACGCTGATAACATGGTGGCAAACCAAATCATGATGGTACTGAGGAAATACATAGTTAATATCTTGTGGTAGGAAATATAGTAAGTGAAAGCAACACTATAAGTAAGTAAAGGAGTATTAGAGCAGCTGATAGATAAAAGAGAGGAAACACAACTATATACAGTATGTTTTACCTAGATCTGCTACAGTTCCTCCTTTAACAGGTGTATTTTCACTATCTTTCTTTGGGTTTACTAGAAGGGAAAAAAAAACACCACATCAGAATCATGTGTTAGGAAAACTTCTGCTTGCTTTTAAGAATAAAACACGTTTCAAAAATACATACATCTCATTAGAACTCCAATGTAAATCACAACTCACCTCATGTAAAAACCATAAACCCAGCTGCAAAACCTTAAGAATTAATAACAGACTATACTCTGCAATTATCCAAGAAGCAATTTTTTTTCATTATAGGAGTAAATAAATTCACATGGCAAAACAAAAAGAATTTTTCAGTCCCTTCCACAAGTGTTTTTTTTTTTTTTTTTTTTTTAAATATATTTAGGGGGCTGGGGTTGTGGCTCAGCAGCAGAGCGCTTGCCTCGCACGTGCGCGGCCTGGGTTCGATCCTGAGCACCACATAAACATAAATGCATTGCATTGTGTACAACTAAAGCAAATAAATAAATATTTAAAAAAAAATATATATATATATATATTTAGGCATTTATCTGAATTCCCATTTCTGTGCCATTCATTCATTCAGACAGATAAACTGAAGGAAAAATGATACCTTTTTACCCCAGTACTGGAAATAAACCCAAGAGTGCTCTCCTACTCAGTCATACCCTCAGCCCCTCCACTTTTTAATATATTATTTAATTTGTTCTAATTAGTTATACATAATAGTAGAATGCTTTTTGACATATCATACACAAATGGTAGTATAATTTCTCATTCATCTGGTTATACATGATGTAGTTACACAGATCATGTAATCATATATTCACACAGGATAATAATGTCCGATTCATTCTACTATCATTCCTACTCCCATACCCCGTCCCCTACATTCAATCCCCTCTGTATAGTCCAAAATAACTCTATTCTCCCAAAATCCTTATTGTGAATTAGCATCCACATGTCAGAGAAAACATTCAGCCTTTGATTCTTTGGGATTGACTTATTCTGCTTAGCATAATATTCTCCAGTTCCATACAATTACTGGCAAATGCCATAATTTCATACTTCTTTAAGGCTGAGTAATATTCCATTGTGTACATATATATCATCATTTCTTTATCCATTCATCTCTTGAAGGTGCGGCACCTAGGTTGGTTCCATAGTTTAGCTATTGTGAACTGAGCTGCTATAAAAAATGATGTGCCTAGCCCTTTTTTATCTTTTTTTAAATATTTATTTGTTTGTTTTAGTTGTACACAATGCCTTTTGTTTTTACGTTGGTGCTGAGGATTGAACCCAGGCCGCACACGAGCTAGGCGAGCGTTCTACCACTGAGCCACAACACCAGGCCCCCTTTTTTATATCTTAAGATTCTCGCTAAGTTACCCAGGGTAGCCTGAAACTTTCAATCTTCCTTTCTCCATCTCCCAAGTCACTGGGATTACAGGTGTGTGCCACCACGCTCAGTGAGAACTGACACCTTTTATGTATACAAATATACACATACAATATTGAAATTTATCCTCAGGGTTTTAAAACTTTGTACAGATGTTATCCATTCTGTGCTTATTCCTTAACACTTACCTTTTCTCATGTAACAGGGTGCCTTACTTATTCCATGAAAGAAGTCTGAACTATTCTACATGGCTTTCATTTTTACAGATCCACAGATGGACCATAAACTATCGCTGCATTGAGGGAAACTAAGTTTATTTTCAAGAATTCACTGTCGCCAGGCGAAGTGGTGCATGCCTGTAATCCCAGTGACACGAGAGGCTGAGACAGGAGGATCATGATTCAAAGCTAGCCTCAGCAGAAAAAGCAAGGCGCTAAGCAAGGCGCTAAGCAACTCAGTGAGACCCTTTCTCTAAATAAAATATAAAATAGGGTTGTGGGTGTGGCTCTGTGGTCCAGTGCCCCTGAGTTCAATCCCCACCAAAAAAAATTCACTGTCTGTAAGGAGCATTCTTCTACCATTACCTTTCTGCAGGCATGTAATCACTTAAGATGTGCTCTGAAAACAAAAATTGTTATTAAATATATACACTTGAAATTGAAAACACAGCCAAAATATGTTCAGTGGCTTCTTGAATTTACACTTCCATCAAGAGCATGAGTTCCTAAGTCCTCAAAACATTTATACTTTCTCATCTGCTTTTAAGTTTGAAACTGTGACAGTGAAAAAAGTTATTTGAACTGGGCACGGTGGTACACACCTATAATCCCAGTGGCTCAGGAGGCTGAGGCAGGAGGATCACACATTCAAAGCCAGCCTCAGCAACTTAGTGAGGACCCTAAGCAGGTCTCAGTGAGACCCTGTCACTAAATAAAATAAAAAATAGGGCTGGGGATGTGGCTCTGCGGTTCAGTGCCCCTGGGTTCAATCCCTGGCACCCCCCCCAACCGCAAAAAAAAAAAAAAAAAAAGTTATTTTAATAATTTATATACTCTTGGGGCTGGGGTTGTGGCTCAGTGGTAGAGCACTCGCCTAGCATATGCGTGGCCCAGGTTCAATCCTCAGCACCATGTCAAAATAAACACATTGTGTACAACTAAAGCAAATAAATAAATATTTAAATAATAATAATAATTTATATACTCTTGGTTAAGTAAGGTTGCTCATCTATTCACACACTTATTGGCTCTGAATTTATGATAAGTTACTATGCTATAACACATTACCTATTTACTCCATGGGTTTAGAATTTTTACATATATTTGGGATTCTATTCATTTATTTGTTAAGCTGGTAAACAAATATCTTTTACCCAGGCTAAGACCTGATTAAAGTGTATCAGTATTTGGAAGTTTACTTGTATTTAGTTTTTTTTTTTTTATGTTTAGCAGTTTAATCTATCCAAAATTTAAATTCTTATATATGATACAGAAAGGAATACTGAATTGATTATTTATGAAACAGTTTGATCTTTTCTCAGTAATGTGCAATTCTAAATTCACCATAAATAACTATTATAGGGTTGGGTTTTGGCTCAGTAGTAGAATGCTTGCCTAGCATGTATGAGGCACTGGGTTCAAATCTCAGTACCATATATAAACTAATAAATAAATAAAGACCCAAAAATAACTAATAAAAATATCTTTAAAAAATAACTATTCGGGCTGGGGTTGTGGCCCAGCAGTAGAGCACTCGCCTAGCACGGGTGCAGCCGAGGTTCGATCCTCAGCACCACGTAAAAATAAAACGCATTGTGTACAACTAAAGCAAATAAATAAATATTAAAAAATAATAATAACTATTATAATCCAGGCATGGTGGCGCAAGCCTGCCAATCCCAGCACTTGGGAGGCTGAGGCAGAAAGACTGCGAGTTCAAAGCCAGCCTCAGAAATGGCAAGGTATTTAGCAACTCAGTGAGACCCTGTGTCTAATAAAATACAAAATAGGGCTGAGGATGTGGCTCACTGGTTGAGTGCCCCTGAGTCCAATCCCTGGTACCAAAAAATAAATAAATAAACTATTTTAAACAAATACGGGTCCATTTTCCCACTATCCATTTTACTATACTAATTGATTCAGCCATTCCTGAACCAAAACCAAACTACACTAATTAGTATAGATATAGTTTAGGTAGTTATCAGTTAAGGGTTACCACCACTCTTGTTGAGTCCTTGATTTAAAATAATTTTTTGGGTTATATTTGTGATTTTCTCCTCCTTCCATATGAACTTAAAAATATATTACAGCTGCGGTTTCTATTTTTTGGTGCCAGGGCCTGAACCTAGGGGTGCTTGAGCCGCATCTTGAGCCATTTTTATTTTGTATTTTGAGACAGGTTATCAATAAATTTCCAAAGTTGACTTTACAATCCCCCTGCCTCAGCCTCCTGCGCTGCTGGGATTAAATGCATGCAACACTGCACCTGGCTTGTGTTGTACTTTTTTCATATATATTTATTTGTTTGTTTTAGTTGTATACAATGCTTTTATTTTTATGTGGTACTGAGGATTGAACCAGGGCCATGCAAATGATAGGCAAGCACTCTACCGCTGAGCCACAACCCCAGCCCCTTGTGTTATTCTTAATGCCCAATTTTGCAATACAATATTTTTAAGAAACATATATAACGTATTATAAAAGGAACAGAAAACCTAATAAACTAGATAACCTCACAAGCAAAACTAATCAAGAATAAAAAATACAGAAAATAATCACAATTATGAGAAATACGAGAGGTTCAAAGGGACTACATTAAATACTAAAACATTATAAAGAATGCTATGAGGGGCTGGGGTTCCATGGCTCAGCGGTAGAGCGCTCACCTAGCACGTGTGCGGCCTGCGTTCAATCCTCAGCACCACGTAAAAATAAATGCATTGTGTACAACTAAAGCAAATAAATAAATATTTTCTTTAAAAAAGAATGCTATGAAACACACTAGATCATTAAAAATATAAAAGCCCAATTTACAAAGAGGAAGAGATACTCAACCGATACTATATAACAAAACAAGGAATAAAAAACGGGAAGATTCATGTATCTGTTTTAAAAATAGAATCTTGAAGATTTATAACAGTGGATAAGAGGAAGGCTGCATTTCCAGTTGCTCCATGGCTCACGATTAAAGCAGTGCAAGAACACTGCTTCTTCAGTGATGGTAATATGTTGGCATGAAGATGGCTAGGACTACAATCAAAAGACAAGATCACAGAACTACAAGAGGTCATGGTCAAAGGAGACTCCCATTCTATGAGTGCTTTCTGCAACCAGCAGCCTGAGTTGCTCACCAGGTTCACTCCCCTGGATTTGGAAGATAATTACTCTTCAGCTCCCAAGAGAATATTCTCTGTAGCTTTACTGCAGCATTGCCCAGAACAATATCACTCAAAGTCTTTCAGATATAGGATGAGCCTTTGTTCTTTAAATGTTATTTTGTATCAAAATAATAAATAAATAAAAATTGAATCTGTAACTAAAACCAAAGAAACCTTCAGGCTAACAGAGCTACACTAATACATAATTTAAGGAAGAAATGTTCCCAATCTTGTAAGAAGTCTTTCAGAAAATAAAACAACAAAAAAATCCAAACTCATTTTATGAGTTTAGCACAACTTGGATGGCAAAACTGGATGAAGACATTACAATAAAAGAAACTAAGGCCAAAGTACACCATAAACAGAAACTAATATACTCCTTGAAAAGAATATGAGAAAATCAAATGTAGTAATACATTTAAAGATACAATGTAATAAAATGAGATTATTTTAAGAAATGCAAAGTTGGTTTAAAATCATTGAGCACAATGAAATTACATTGACTAAAGAAGAAAAATCATATCATTGTATCAATAAATGCAGAAAAAAATTTTGTAAAAATCCAGGAACTATTCATAATAAAAATCTCAAAGTAATATAGGAATAAAAGAAACTTCTTCAATTTGACAGAGTATCTACTATCAACTGGTAACATCATTCTTCATGGTAAAATATTAAAGGCGTCCTACCAAAAATAAGTAAAAAAGCAAAAATGCTTTTATCACTTTTACTTTAAAGTAGAATGGTTACAGTATAACTGGAGGGTGATGTAATAGGGTAAAAACAAAAAGAAACAGAAGGTAGAGAGAATGGAAAGAATTAGTTAAATCACTCTTTGTCCAGATAACTATGTATGCAAAAAAAAATCTAAGCAATCTACAAAAAAAGTGCCAGAAGATATTTTAGCAACATCACAGAATACAAGGTCAATATAGTTAGTACCATTGTGGGCATTCTATTTCTACATACTTGTTTAAAAAAAAAAAAAAAGTGGAAAATAAAATATAAAAGTTCCATAGTCAGGCATGGTGGTGCACGTCTGTAATCCCAGCACTTGGGAAGCTGAGGCAGAAGGATTGCGAGTTCAAAGCCAGCTTCAGCAATGGTGAGGCACTTGGCAACTCAGTGAGACCCTGTATCTAATAAAATACAAAAAAAAAAAAAAAAAAAAAAAAAAAAGAAGGGGGGTGGAGTGGGGAGCTGGGGTTGTGGCCCAGTGGTTGAGTGCCTCTGAGTTCAATCCCCACTACCACAAAGAAAAAAAAAAAAAAAAAAAAAGTCCCATAAACAATTACATTAAACATATACTGATGATGGGGCTGAGGTTGTAGCTCAATGGTAGAGTGCTTGCCTCGCACATGTGATGCACTGGGTTCAATCCTCAGCACCACATATATAGACATTGTATGTATCTACAACTAAAAGATAGACAGATAGATAAATAAATAAATAAATAAAATATGTGGTGATGGGCTGGGGATGGAATTCAGTTGGAGAGTGTTTGTCTACCACGTGTGAGGATCTGGGTTCAATTCTCAGCAATACACACGCACACACGAATATGTTAACCATTGAAGCACATATAGTAAGTTTTACAAAAAAAAGACCTCTAAGCCGGGCGCGGTGGCACATGCCTGTAATCCCAGCACTTTGGGAGGCTGAGGCAGGAGGATCACGAGTTCAAAGCCAGCCTCAGCAATGGCGAGGCACTTAGCAACTCAGTGAGACCCTGTCTCTAATAAAATACAAAAAAGGGCTGGGGATGTGGCCCAGTGGTCGAGTGCCCCTGAGTTCAATCCCCAGTACAAAAAAAAAAAAAAAAAAATTTTAGACATTATTTCATTAAAATAATAAACCCATCACATGTAAAAATAAATAAAACTTTTAAGGGGCTGGGGTTGTGCCTCAGTGGTACAATGCTCACCTAGCATGTGCTCAACCCTGGGTTCAATCCTCACAACCATGTAAAAATAAATAAAATAAAGGTATGGTGTCCCACTACAACTAAAAAACAAATATTAAAAAAAAAAAAAAAATAGATAGGGGCTGGGGTTGTGGCTCAATGGTAGAGCACTCGCCTAGCACATGTGCGGCCCAGGTTCGATCCTCAGCACCACATACAAATAAAGGCATTGTGTACAACTAAAAAAAATAAATATTTTTAAAAACAAATAAATAAAGTAAATAAATAAATAACACTTTTAGAAAGGTAACTACCTATGCAGGAACAACAACAAAACATAGTGGAAAGCCTGGCACTATTTTTCATTCTCGAAAATATTTTCAATATCTGATTTGTTAGAAATCATCATAATTTGTAATATCAGATTTTTGTTACCAAATTCAAATGAACAGGTGTAGAAATAGAAACAGGAAATGTAAAGAGATGCAGAAATTCACACCCAGGGAAATTTTGTGTGGATATTTCCATATTTATCTAATAATAAATGCAATAAATTAATTTATATAAATACATTCATTATGCCTAGTTATCTGATGATTATGTATAAGGTACACAGAAATTTTTGCATTGGCCTGAGAGGAGATATATGGCACTATTCAGTGAAGTATTGCAGAAGTAAAGTTAGGGATATACTACACAATGTCATAACATAACTCCCCTCCAAAAAAGCATGATATTTCTTGACTACAGAATCTGTTATTAATAGAGAAATATAAATATTCACCACTATAGTAAACAACAAAATTTTTATTTTATTCATCTTGTCTGTACTTCCTATTCTCCCCATTCTCCCCTGCATGATTGCCTTTCATTAACTACACCCGAAATTTCTTTTTTCCTCCTGACTTGTGATCAGAAAACTATACATCTATTTGTTTAGATCTTACACTAAAAAAATTAATGACTTTGAAAATATTTTCATACTTAAGTGTTACAACATCAGCATCAGCTTCCTAATCCAAAATGGCAAAAGTTGGTCAACATTTTTAAAAAGGGTTGGGGTTATCATGCTCACAACTTCTTCCAGGATACCATCACCAATGTTGAGATCAAGATTGCATATAAGCCGGGCGCGGTGGCTCACACCTGTAATCCCAGCACTTTGGGAGGCTGAGGCAGGAGGATCGCGAGTTCAAAGCCAGCCTCAGCAGTGGCGAGGCACTTAGCAACTCAGTGAGACCCTGTCTCTAAATAAAATACAAAAAAGGGCTGGGGATGTGGCCCAGTGGACGAGTGCCCCTGAGTTCAATCCCCGGTACCACAAAAAAAAAGATTGCATATATATTAAATTTTAAAAACTGAAATCATGCTGGGTATGGTGGTGCATGCCTGTAATCTCAGAGAGACAGAGGCTGAGACGGGGGATCCCAAGTTCAAAGACAGCCTCAGCAACATAGTGAGGCCCTAAGCAATTCAGTGAGATCCTGTCTCTAAATAAAATACAAAATAGGGCAAGGGATGTGACTCAGTGGTCAAGTGCCCCAGAGTTCAATCCCTGGTACCAAAAAAAAAAAAAAAGAAGTCATAATTATTTATATGAATCACAAGTTTCATTATTTGCATTTTTCTCTCTTGCTCTTTTTGGTACCACATATCTTTGAACTGAATTTTCACTTTGCATATTTTAGTGTAATTCTTAAAAATTAGGGACCCTGGATGGGTTAATGCCTAAAATGATTTCACACGTACAATATTGTTGTTTTGCCTCCATTGTTACATTGGTATTTTTAGTTAAAATAGTAAATTCCAGGTTTAAATTTTCCTCCCCTAAGTATCTTATAAGATGTTGTTCTTAAGATACATAATATTGGGGCTGGGGTTGTGGCTCAGCGGTAGAGCACTTGCCTAGCACGTGCGCGGCCCAGGTTCAATCCTCAGCACCATGTAAAAAATATAGGCATTTTGTACAACTAAAACAAATAAATATTTTTTTAAAAAGATACATAATATTCAATAAAACAAATCCAGATATACAATTAAGACTCCAAAATGATTTAAAGGTAGTTTTTATTTGTTTCAGAAAGACTTCTGTTCTTCACCAGTCTCCAAAGTCCTAAAACTGGACCTCAAATGAACTAAATGCAAGTCTCACTTATGCTGATAGGATCCTTTCAAACTAAACATGTACTTTCTGCTTTAATTCTAATAAAGGTTTTTTTTGTTTTGTTTTTTCATTTTAGGCGAACACAATATCTTTATTTTACATTTATATGGTGCTGAGGATCAAACGCAGTGCCTCATGCATACTAGGTGAGCACTCTACCACTGAGCCACAACCCCAGCCCAAAGTTTTTCTTCTATTAAAAAATAATTACTTATTCCTATATTCTCTGTTCTCTATTTCTAAACTCCTGCAAAATGTACAAATTTTAGATCTATCTTCCATATGTAGATTTCCTCATTTTACATTTTTGTCCTCAAGTACTCATTTTTCCTTGCTCATTGTTTTTCTATCCTTGTCCTCCATCCTGAGGTACAAGAATTTCTTTTTCTATCACCTTTGCTTATGCTCAGAACCCACGAGGAATCCAGTGCACAAAAGCTGAGGAGCCTAGGTTCTCCGGGTGTATTAGCTCATTTGGTTTTCTTTTCTTTTTTTTTTTTTTTTTTTTTTTTTGGGGGGGGGGTATACTATTTTCTGTATCAGGTATTGAACCCAAGGGCTTCCCCCATGCTAAACAAGCACTCAATCACTGAGCTATATATCCCCAGCCCAAGAGACACAAATGTCTACAAATGAAATGTGACATCTGAGATATCAGAGCCACATCTTGATTCATTGATTGATTGCTCTGTTCAAAGCCTCCTAAACCAAAATCATCCCCATTATGTTGGACTGCAGGTTTCCTGTGTATTTGCAACTTATGCCACTTTTGTATTAAATAGATCCAATTGCATTCTTATAATTTAGAAATCTCTGAAAAACTCTAGATGATTAATGGTGTTTTTGTTTTCCTAGGTTTTTAAAAAGCAACTTTCTGTCCTCCCATGTAATTTAGAGTAGAATAGATACCTATATGCTTATAGATATCTTAATCCAAACCCTAGACTATACTTTTTCATTTTTCATTATTTTTATTGCCCAGAGAATGAAGTAGAAAGAATTAAAACATACCTTACAGAATAATTTAATACAAGGACTTCCATCTTTAATCTTAAGACTACATTTGAAAAAACTAATTATAACCAAATGAAACTGTAATTTCTCCTAAAAGTTAATATCAAGGTAGTTAAAAAAAAGAACCAAAAACTATTAGTGATTTTAATGATCGACTTTCTTGTGAAGATTTCAAACCTCTAGTTTGTAGCCGCCTAATGAAATTTTGCATTGTAAAACTAGATGGGTAATATGAGAGCTATAAAATTCACCATTTCACATATGTGGTTTCCAATTTATGAACTTCGTCCACCATAAGGTGAACATAAGTTGTATAAATAAATAAATTAAATGCTATTCATATCTTTTCCCCTTAAAACGTGCTGAACCTTATTTTTACAAATTTAATCACAGGACCAGTGAGATCACAAATGTGATTGTCAATTTTAAAAAATTATGAATATTTATAGCATACTTTGAGCTTCATTACATTGAAGTTAAGACTGAAACTTACATCACCAATAACTCCGGTTCACAACACAAATAAAATTCAATACAGAAAGTTTTCAATTTCATATTTACATAAAGCAATGCCTAGAGATTAACTAGATTTAAACTGTACATAAATGTTTTCCAGCTTTTAATGTGAATATTAATTCTGTTGTGATTAAAAAACAATATTTAATTTTAAAATATTTCCAAATTTAGGTAAATCTTGGATCACACTGTGTTTCTCCATAAACAAATAGGAAAAGTAATAAAGAAAACTGGGAAACTCATGTAAAATAAATTAATTAATTAATTGAAAAGAAAATAAATGACTGGTAAAGAGGGAATTTGAAAAAAGTTAATAGGATAAGTAGGAATTTATTCATATTTGAAAATTGAGAATTATGGATACAGAGCAAAAAATGAATTATCACACGATGAATTAGGTCTACCAGAAGAATACAAACCATTTTTGGGGAGTACCACCTCCTCTATATTGGGCACAGGTGTTGGGTCTTCCATGTCCTTGGTAAGATCTTCTTGCTCATCTTCCTCTTTCTGACTTCTGCGCTTCCCATAAAGATTAGCTTGGCTAAAACACATAGGTATATAAAATATAAACAAGACCAACTTGTAGCTAATTATACCAAATCATTTCTGAGGTTCTATCTTCATTATTGTTAAAATCTATACTTACAAATCACTTTTAGACAGGTAGTAATCAAACAAATTATAGACACCTTACTGAAGTTACATTTAACAGCCAAAAATAAATAAATAAAAAGCTACTGGATATTAAAAAAAAAAATGGGCACAGAAATCTTACTATTCAAATTGCAGACATTATCTAAAGGAAGCTTCAACTAGTACAACGAAAGAATACCTGCTAAGGAAATACAGCATAGTCTCTCACAGATTATAAACAAATCACGTAAGAAATTTTCTCAAAGATATGAACAGCTATATTTTCCTTGATTTTTATGTCATCCAAATACCAAAAACTACCATACCGCTCATTCTTTTTGTAAAAATTGCCTTTGCTCTTTCCCTGGCAATTCAAAATCATAAAAATATGAATGATTTCCTTATCTTTTTAATATTTATTTATTTACTTTAGTTGTTGTACATAATGCAAGGCATTTATGTTTACGTGGTGCCAAGGATTGAACCCGGGCCACGCATGTGCGAGGCAAGTGCTCTGCCGCTAAGCCACAACCCCAGCCCGATTTCCTTATCTTGAGGAATTACAATGAATATAGGAAAGAAGTCATTAGAAATACAGTAACAGTACTGTACTTCTGTACAGGGAAATACAGAGAAATGAATAAAAGTATGAAGAAAATACATCACAAAGAAAAGGTTGGTAAAGATCGAAAGTGGTAAGAAAGCTTAACTTGGAGAATGTGCAATAATTTACTTAAGGATAAGGAAATGTTAGAGAGTAAAGAATAAAAGCTAAAGGCATAAGCAAAAACATAAAAATAAAATAATTTGGGGATGCAATGGAGAGTAATCTACAGTGCACTGCCAGCGAAAGTGAAGGCAGTAAGATGGCATTATGGACCAGCCTGAGTTTCACACTGAAGAGAGAATGCTCAAAGTTCTCTTTAAGAGATAACATACTGGTATGGGTCAGAATAAAGCACATCAAGTAAAAAATGTTTTCAAATTACATGATGATTTTAAAAGCCTGCAAACCTAAAGGAATCCAGAAGGTAAAATACTTTTAAAAGGAACAGAAGATGCAGGGAAGGGGCTGGGATTGTGGCTCAGCGGTAGAGCGCTCGCCTAGCATGTGGGCGACCCGGGTTCGATCCTCAGCACCACATACAAATAAAACTCATTGAATAAAACACATTGTGTACAACTAAAGCAAATAAATAAAAATATTAAAAAAAAAAAAAAAGATGCAGGGAAGATGAGTAAAACAAAGGTTACAAGAACAGATTTCAAAATATTCTGGTTAAATATGGGATTTCAAAGAAAAAGAAATTCTTTTTCTTGTTTTGGGGACTGAACCCAGGACCCCATGCATGCTAAGCACATATTCCACCACTGAGTTAAAACCCTAGTCCTCATGAAAAAACTTAAAATATGAAAATTCTAGCCATCAGAAGTGAAATCTTTACAATTAACATACATACATTCACAGGATTCAATCTGGTATGGCTGTATATTCAGGTAGAGAGTAAATGCCACCACTGTGAGCCTTTTTAACATCACATTTTGTTTCAACAACTACTAGTTGAAACAAACTACTGGCAACCCATTTTAGCACATAAGCAGGAACAGAAATATATGACGATAGTCCTGAATCACTGGAAAAAGTTGATAAAGGCTTTCCTTACAAAGCTCTCACATAAAATGGGCAGAGTGGCGCACATCATAATTCCAGAAACACAGAAGACTGAGGCAGGATGAATGCAAGTTCAAGTCAGTCTCAGCAACTTAGAGAAACCCTATCTCAAGAAAATTAAATAAATAAAAAGGATAGGGGATATAGCTCAATGGTAAAGCACCTTATGGTTCAATCCCCAATAAACCCCACCCCCAAAAAAACTCAGGTAGCTCTGATATCTTTGAACATCCACAACAAGAGTCAGATTAGAAATCTAAAGTATTTATCCCAAAAATACCATTAAGAAAACATATTTTGGGGCTGGGGTGGTGACTCAGCGGCAGAGTGCTCGCCTAGCAAGTTCACAGCTCGGGTTCGATCCTCAGCACCACATAAAAATAAAAGTATTGTGTACAACTAATAAATAAATAAATATTTTTTAAAAAGAAAGCATATTTTTATGATTTTAATTTTTTTTATGCCTCAATATATGTGGTCTTAACAAAACCATAAATTTTGAGACTGTGACTGGCTCATTAATACATGAAATAAAGAAATTTTGAAACTTCCCTAAACAGCCACACACCCATCTTTCTGAGTCAATCTGATCACTAATGGGACAGGTGATAAAAATATACTGACTATGGTAAATATGATTTCTTTAGACCAACCCCACATTATTCTCAATACATACTGTCAAAAAAAAAAAAAAAAAAAAAAAAACACAACACTGTATTCAGGGCGCATTTGTATAAATAAACATAAAATGCCTGTAAAATAACATCTCATAATAAGACAAGCTATTAAAACAAAAAAGTAAAAAGTTTCCAACTAAGTCAAAGTATGGTTTACTTTCAGCAAACCTTCCAATGTAAATGTAAAAATCTGAAAAGTCCTTTAGAGTTTGTTTTAATGCCTTCTGAATTATGCTGGAGTTCTTACCCTTTCTTCCCACTTTTCTTCCGAGATTCTGTAGGTGTGGGAGGGGGAGGTGAAGGTGAATGTTTCCTCTTCCGAGCATTAGCTGATGCTTTTCTATCTCTTCTCTCTGGACTTCTGACTGGCTAGGAAGAAATAAATGAAAATAAATATCAGTGAACTTTGCTGACTCCTCGGTTTCATAAACCTTTGTGCAAAGGGGCATGTCCATAAACAAAGATAGCACCAAACTCACTAGTTCAGAAAAAAAGGGAAGTATGACATTAAATATCTAAGACTACTATCCATAAAGAGACTTCCCTGACCTTTCATCATCAATGGAATTCTCAGTACAATCCCACAGATACTTTGCTGTAACAAGGACTGGCCAGAACCTTGCACAACTAAATACTGTTGCTGTTCACATTTTGTACCTCCAGATGGGAAAAGCAATTTCAATAACTGCTAGAAAAATATAAAACAAGCTATTAAAATAATGAAAGGCCGGGCGTGGTGGCGCACGCCTGTAATCCCACCACTTGGGAGGCTGAGGCAGGAGAATCGCAAGTTCAAAGCCAGCCTCAGCAATGGTGAGGCACTTAGCAACTCAGTGAGACCCTGTCTCTAATAAAAATACAAAAAAGGGCTGGGGATGGGGCCCAGTGGTCGAGTGCCCCTGAGGTCAATCCCCAGTACCAAAAAAATAATAAAAATTAAAAAAAAAAAAATAAAAATACAGGCCAAATGATCCTATGAAAATGTACTATTATAGATACTACACTGGGCAGGGTATATAGCTCAGTGGGAGGATACTTACCTAGCACACAGGAGACCCTAGGTTTGATCCCCAGAACCACACACCACAAAGTACTATAAACATAAAAAATTGTCTGCCAATGAAGGGTAAAATTTTTTTAAAAATTTATTAAGGGGGCTGAGGTTGTAGCTCAGTGGTGGAGTGCTCGCCTAGCATGTGCGTGGCCTGGTTCGATCCTCAGCACCACGTAAGAATAAAGGCATTCTGTACAACTAAAACAAATAAATATTTTTTAAAAAAACATTATTAAGGGTTAAATTCTAAAACAAATAGGTACAAACTAAGATTACAAAAATTCTGAGAGACCCAATTTTAAAGTATTTTTCTTAAAAGTAAAGGATATAAATAGCGTGATAAAGAATTTTTAGTTGGAGAGTTACAGGATTGGAAAATAGTAACAAAAGAGCTGTGCTTCCTACTTTAATGGTTTAAAAAATAACCCTGTGTCAAAGACTTTAAAGAACTAAAACATAGGGCTGGGGTTGTGGCTCAGCGGTAGAGCTGTCGCCTAGCACACGCATGGCCAGGGTTCGACCCTCAGCACCACGTAAAAGTAAAAGGCATTGTGTACAACTAAAATAAATAAATAAATATTAAAAAAAAAAAAAAACTAAAGTAAAACACAGAGGAAAAACAAAATATTTAACTGTTCCTAGTGAAAATGATTTTAGAACCACAGGTCTCTTCATTACACTGTCTAAAACCCCAACTGTAACACACTTTGTTCTCCATCTCAAATCTATTTAAAAAGACAAACCGACCCAACAAGTTTTGACCTATAAGAAATCTGGGGTACTTAAGTGTATATGCTTGTTAATAGTAGTAAAGAGGGACTGGGGTTGTGGCTCAGCAGTAGAGTGCTCATCTAGCACATATGAGGCCCTGGGTTTGATCCTCAGCACCACATATAAATAAATGAATAAAATAAAGGTCCATCAACAACTGAAATAATAATAATTAAAAAAAAAAAAAAAAAAGAGTACTAAAGAATTTTAGATCTTAAATTCCCCACTCTCAAAAAAGTACTGAACTTTAACTATGAGACCTATAAGAAATGTACTTTGGGGCTGGGGTTTGTGGCTCAGTGGTAGAGTGCTCACCTATCACATGCAAGGTCCTGGGTTCGATCCTCAGCACTACATAAAGAAAAGTAAATAACATAAAGGTATTGTGTCCAACTACAACTAAAAAATAAATGTTCAAAAAAAAAAAAAAGAAGTCTGGGGTTGTGGCCCAGTGGTGGAGCGCTTGCCTCCCACATGTGAGGCACTGGGTTCGATCCTCACCACTACATAAAAAAATAAATGAACAGAATAAAGATATTGTGTCCATGTATAACTAAAAAAATTAGGGGAAAAAAGAAATGCACTTTGTATAAACTACTGGTTACGCATTAACAAAGCTATTAAATGATATTAAACAAAAAACGGGAAATCATGGTTAAATTAAATGACGTTGTAATGATAACTGGAATATAAAATTAAAACTCAGATCTGGAGGACAAAATCAGCTTTAGCATTCCTACATTATACTTCATGGGTCACTTTAATTCTTAATAACCCTTTTAGATTTTCATGCCTTTCTAGGGGAATGACAGTTCCTGAGATGGTTGTTAGGGCTACATTAGAAACTTTTGCATGTATATAATGTCTGCTGCACCTTGGAGTATATGTGAGTTTACTAATGAAGATATAACATTTAGGGCAAGAAAAACAAAACATCTATTGGTGAGAAACAGTTCCAAATAAAATACCTCTTCATTCTTTGTTGAAATTCGCTGACGAAAACTCACTGGCTTCCTGTTCTCATCCACTTCATAATCCTCCTCATTCATCCATTCATTGAAAATGTCTGTGTCCAAAATCCATTTCACATGAACCTAAAACCACATCAAAGCATAAATATCTATATAAATAATAAAATCACTTGAGCTTTTAAGTTATTCAGAATGAAGCTGATTGTTTCCAAAGCCTCGATTACGTAAAATATACTAAGAACATACAATTAGAAATGATATATGAGATGTGACTTAAACTTCTCTAATTTTTATTCCATTTCTTTCACTGAATAAAGAGGACAAGAAAATAACAGTAGCTTGGATTAGGCTGATATGTTGATAGCTAGATGTCAAAACTGATAATTAAAAAAAAGATAGTGCCGGGCGCGGTGGCGCACGCCTGTAATCCCAGCACTTTGGGAGGCTGAGGCAGGAGGATCGAGAGTTCAAAGCCAGCCTCAGCAATGGCAAGGCACTTAGCAACTGAGTGAGACCCTGTCTCTAAATAAAATACAAAAAAAAGGGCTGGGGATGTGGCCCAGTGGTCAAGCGCCCCTGAGTTCAATCCCCGGTACCACAAAAAAAAAAAAAAAAAAAAAAAGATAGTGATGACATGATTATTTTTTTAGTCATTGACAGACTTTTATTTTATTCATTTGTTTATATGTGGTGCTGAGAATAGTGTCTCATACATGCAAGGCAAGTGCTCTACCTCTGAGCCACAACAACAGCTCCAGTCATCACTATCTTCATGAAAACCACTGATAAAAAATTTCAACAGCACAGAACCAAAGACAGCTATTGCTCTAGGCACAAAGGATATCTTTAGGTTTGCGCAATCAATAACACTGTACACTAAACATGATGAAAAATGAGCGTATTCATAGAGACCAATCTCCTTGTCCCATCAAGTACGTATGTTTTTCTGTGGAGATCTTTTTTCAGGAAGGGCTAGGAATGTAGCTCAGTGGCAAAATGCCCATGGGTTAAATTCCAAATAAATAAATAAATAAATAAAAAAGTTATACAAATATATAATTCCTGATATTCAAGCTTTTAACATTTGCAAAATAAAATAAAAACAGGATGTATGCTGTTATACACCGTGTGTGTGTGTGTGTGTGTGTGTGTGTGTGTGTGTGTAGTAAAATTATTGTGGAAAAATAGATCACTGAAACATTTAAAATAATGGTTGCATCTGAAAGGGCAAGAATGAGGTCAAACAAAATTACTAATTCAAAGCTGACAGTAGGGCTGGGGTTGTGGCTCAGTGGTAGAGCGCTCGCCTAGCACGTGCGCGGCCCGGGTTCGATCCTCAGCACCATGTACAAATAAAAACGAATTGTGTACAACTAAGGCAAATAAATAAATACTAAAAAAAAAAAAAAAAAAAAAAAAAAAAAAAAAAAAAAAAAAAAAAAAAAAAAAAAGCTGACAGTAATTTCCAAGATATTTCTTTTATAATGACTTATTTTCAATTTTGATTTTTTAATATTAAGGCCTGTTTTTGTCATAACTAACAAACTTTCTTTAGGAATACAAAACAATATACAGGCATTATTTTATAAAATAATACAGAAAATGAGAGGAAGAACACAAGTTTAAGTTTTCTGCCAAAAGTCAGTTAGTTCCTCTTCCCCAAGTTTCAGATGTTAGATTTCCAAGCATTAAATAGTTTTCTACATAGCCCCACCTACCCACACCTTGATTTCAGGCCACACTTTGATTTCAGGTCAGCGAGGCCCATGTTGAACTCTCAAACAATAAAACTGTAAAATTATTAAAAAAAAAAAAAAAGTGTTCTAGTAGCCAGGCACCATGGAGCACACATGTAGTCCCAGTGACTCAGAAGGCTGAGGCAGGGGGATCACTTGAGCCCAGGAGCTCAAAAATTAGCCTGGGCAAGACAGAACCTAATCTCAGATACAAAACAAAACAAATAGTAGTCTAGTATTCTATTATGGTAACAGTCACTTTATATAACATAAAAATACAGGTTCAAGAAGAAAAAATATATAACATATTTAACATTTTTTTATTGTTTAGTTGTCAATGGATCTTTATTTTATTTATTTATATGTGGTGCTGAGAATCGAACCCAGTGCCTCACTTATTATAGGCAAGTGCTACCACTAAGCCACAACCCCAGCCCACCCCCCCTTTTTTTGGTACCGGGATTGAACTCAGGGGCACTCAGCCACTGGGCCACATCCCCAGCCCTTTTTTTGGTATTTTGTTTAGAGACAGGTGTCACTGAGTTGCTAAGTGCCTCGCCATTGCTGAGGCTGGCTTTGCACTCACAATCCTCCTGCCTCAGCCTCCCAAGTACTGAGATTACAGGCGAGCACCACCACACCCATCTCCACAGCCCCATATTTAACATTTTAAAGAAAAGCATGTTCATTTATTTTTAGACTGTGTAACAGAGGGTATGAATTCCAATGTTATTTAGACTTCATGAATTACATCAAAACATAGTATTTACAATATTATGTAAGCCATACACTTAACAACTACTTAAACTAATAAAAAATGATGTCAACTGAAAATAGAAGGGAGAAGGTTTTTATTTTGCTTTCTTCAAGCTGTAAGTTTAAAAACCACTGATTTTCCATTTGTGTACAATGTATCCAAATGTATTCTACTGTCATGTATAATTAGAACAAATTTTTTAAAAGTAAAAAAAAAAAAATACTGATTTAAGGTATTTACAATTGCTTTTATTGTTGACAGGATGTTTTTAGTTTTAGTTATTATTGACTTTTTTTGGGGGGAGGGGAGCAATGAGGATTGACCTTGGGGCCACTTAGCCACTGAGCTACAAATCCAGTGCTTCCTATTTTTTATTTTTCCTATTTTTCCTATTTTTATTTTTTATTTATTTTTCCTATTTTTATTGAGACACGGTCTTGCTAAGTTGCCTAGCTGGCTTTGAACTTGTGTTCCTCCTGCTTCAGCTTCCCAAGTCTCTGGGAATACAACCTTGCACCACCTACCCATCCATCATTATTTACTTTTAAAAATCCTTGTAAAGCTGGATGTGGAGTTCTATGGCAGAGTGCATGCTTACTATGTGCAAAGCACAGGTGCTATCCCCAGCACCAAAAAAATCATCAACCAAACAAACAGAAAAGGCAATACCATTTTACTAAAAAAAAAAAAAAAAAAAAAAAAATCAAAGAAAAATATGTCATTATTTGCCTTCTTCCTCACAAGCACTTACTAATTCCAATCATTTATACTAAGCAATCATGGGGAAAACAGACAAAAATCACAGAAATGTCACTCAAGGGGAACTTTCTCACTAGTTTTCTAAAAGCAGGTATCATATTTATGACCCAACCCCCAATTTTATATGGTATATAAAAATAGTTTGGGGCTGGGGTAGTGGCTCAGTGGTGGAGCACTTGCCTTGCACGTGTGAAGCACTGGGTTCGATCCTCAGCACCACATAAAAATAAATAAAGAAATTTTTTAAAAAAATAGTTTTAAAAAACTCTCTAATTTACATATTAAGCAAAAATTTCAATGTTGAAAAGTAAAGAAAAATTAACATATTCCTAATCAATAATTTAACCATGGGTATAAATAGACTTCTCTCTTTTGGTGGGGATACTGGGGATTGAACTCAAGGTCTTGTGCTTGCTAGAAATACATTCTACTACTGGGCTACAACCCCAGCCTACACAGACTTTTCTTAATAGCATAAACAAGCACAACAGTTTTTAGGAATGGGGGTAAAATTAAGGTAATATTTTAATGATGTCCACATTATGGAAAAAAAATATATATATATATAAAAGCTTAAATTTTTAATGAAATACACTTTTAAATTTTAAATTTATATACACAATAGTCTAGGAAGTTTAATGGTAAAAAAGAGAGGGGAACCGAACCCCTTAAAGGCTAAAAGGAAGACATTAAAAACAATGTTAAAAAAATATGTTTAACTCAACCACATATGGTTACCTAGTATAGAGCAAAGGCTGAATGACAAATCACTGAGGAAGAGGTGGTCTTTTTAATACATTATGTGTTCATTTATACACAATTGGATAGGCATTTGAAAAGGACCTGGTGAGATCCATTCGATATATCAGAATAAAATCAAAAGAAAGGGGCTGGGGTTGTGGCTCAGCGGTAGAGCGCTCGCCTAGCACGTGAGTGGCCTGGGTTTGATCCTCAGCACCACATACAAATAAAGGCACTGTGTACAACTAAAGCAAAAAAATATTAAAAAAAAAAAATCAGAAGAGATTAGAGATCTAAGTTTAAAGGGTGAAACTATGGGAGAGCTAGAATAAAACAATGTGAATTCCTAACAAGCAAGGTTTTTGCTTAATACAGCTAAAATTCTGGCTGTAATAACAGTAAAGAGGGGGCTGGGGCTATGGCTCAGCGGTAGAGCACTCATATTGCATGTGTGAGGCCCTGGGTTCGATCCTCAGCACCACATAAATAAAATAAAGGTATTGTATCCACCTACAACTGAAAAATATATTTTAAAAAAAAGTAACAGTAGGGGCTGGGGTTGTGGCTCAGCGGTAAAGTGCTCGCCTAGCACATGTGCGGCCCGGGTTAGATCCTCAGCACCACATAAAAACAAAGACATTGTGGTACAACTAAAACAAATAACTAAATATTAAAAAAAAAAAAAAAAAAAAAAAAGTAACAGTAGATGGAGAAAACTGATCACATAAAAAATAATAGATTTTAAGCTGGGCACAGTTCCATGTGCCTATAATCCCAGGGCCTTGGAAGGCTGAAGCAGGAGATTTGCAATTTCAAAGCCAGCCTCAGCAATTTAGTGAGGCTCTAAGCAACTTAACAAAATCCTGTCTGAAAATAAAAAAACAAAAAAGTCTGGGCCCAGGCACAGTGGAACACACCGGTAATATCAGGGACTTGGGAAGCTGAGGCAGGAGGACAGCAAGTTCAAAGACAGCCACAGCAATTTAGATGGGATCGGGCGCGGGCGCGTTCAGGGTGGTATGGCTGTAGACCCACAGCAATTTAGCAAGGTCCTAAGCAACTTAGGGAGGCGCTGTCTCAAAATTAAAAAATAAAAGGGTTGAGGGGTGTGGCTCAGTGGGTAAGCATTCCTCCAGTTCAATTCCTAGTACCAAAAAACCAAAACCAAAAACAATGTTTGGGGAAAAAATGAAAACAAAAACATGTAGATTTTAAATGACAAATCAAAGGGGGAACAAAATATTAATGACAGGCAAATCTGGACAAAGATTACAAGAATATAATATACTATTCTTTTTCCTATAATTTTTATGTGAGTTTAAAATTACAGCAAATAGATTCTTTTTAAAAAAAGAGAAGCCAAGCATAACCCCAGCTGCTCAGGAGAGTAAAGCAGAAGGATATCAAGTTCAAGGCCAGCCTGGACAACTTTATGAGCCCTGTCTTAAGATTAAAAGGGGCTGGAGATGTAGCTCAGTGGTAGCATACCCTTGGGTTTAAGTCCCAGTACTACAAAAAAAACACAAAAAAAGCCAGGTATGTGGGGCTGGGGTTGTGGCTCAGAGGTAGAGTGCATGCGTAGCGTGTGTGAGGCACTGGGTTCGATCCTCGGCACCACATAAAAATAAAATAAAAATATTGTATCTGCCTATAAAAAAAAATAAATATTAAAAAAAAAAAAAAAAAAAAAAAAGCCAGGTGGGGTAGCACATACCTGTAATCCCAGTGACTAGGGAGGCTAAGGCAGGGGGATGGCAAGTTTGAGGCCAACCTGGGCAACATAGCAAGATCCTGTCTCCAAATAAAGTAAGACAGGCTGGGCGTATAATTCAGTGGCAAAGCACCCCTGAGTTCAACCCCTAATACCAATAAAAATTTCAAAAATTAAAAAGAGAAGGAGGAAAAAAACACCCTATTTCAGCCAGGCATAATACAGCATACCTGTAATCCAATCACGCAGGAGACTGAAGCAAGAGGATCAAAAGTTGGAGGTCAGGGACTAGGGATATAGTTCAGTTGGTAGAGTGCTTGCCTTGCATGCACAAGGCCCTGGGTTCAATCCCCAGCACCACCCAAAAAAAAAAAAAAAAAAAAAAAAAAGTTGGAGGCTTGCCTAGACAACACTGTGAGACACCATCTCAAAAAAAAAAAAAAAAAAAAAAAAAAAAGTGGGATTTTGTTGTTGTTGTTGTGAATCTGTTAATCACATTTACATATATGGAAGCTAAAGCTTTTTCTAAAGGTCACATAATTCGCACAATTAGAAATAAAACCAGGTCAAGGGACTGGGGTTGTGGCTCAGAGGCAGAGAGCACTTTCCTTATTCGTGTGAGGCCCTGGGTTCAATCCTCAGCACCACATATAAATAAACAAATAAAATAAAGGTATCATGTCCATCTACAACTAAAAATTACTAAAAAGAAGAAAAAAGAATATTCAAAATATTCAATATTTAAACTGGGGATATAGCTTAGTAAGAAGAGCAGGTGCCTATACACAAGGCCCTGGGGCTTAATCACAAAAAACTACCAAATAAAAATAAACACAAAAGGATAAATTTCTTGAAAGAAATAATAATAGAAAAAATTGTGGAGGTAGGTATAAAATAGTACTTTGTACTATTCTTGCAATTTAAAAAATTATTTCTGTGTTTAAAGTTCAGGGAAATAGCATATATGAAATCATGGTTCAATCCCCAACATCACCAAAACAAAAAAAGAAATTAAAAAAAAAAAAAAATTGGGGGGTAGGTGGGGAGTCAACGCAGAATCTTACCATTATAATAGAACTGGTTAATAAAACAAATCTGTATCATACTAAAAGTCATGTAGGAATTGCTTCCAAACTTCCTAAGTGACACAAATAGCACACCAATGATGTTCAAATTCTACTGCTCTCTCAAGGCTCTCAAACAAAAATATGACTTGGTTTGGGATTCTTCTCCATTATCACTAGAGACATTTCATCCAAGACCTTGAGAATGAGGTTGTGGATGTCTATTAAAAAAGGATGGGCTGGGGTTGTGGCTCAGCGGCAGAGTGCTCGACTCGCACGTGTGCGGCTTGGGTTTGATCCTCAGCACCACGGAAACATAAATGCATTGCATTGTGTACAACTAAAGTAAATAAATAAATATATATATAAAAAAAAGGGATGACTAGAAAGGGAAATCATTTTCTATTTCTTCTTCTTCTTTTTTTTTTAATATTTATGTATTTGCTTTCAGTTGTACACAATACAATTCTACGTGGTGCTGAGGATTGAACCCAGGCTGTGCATGTACTAGGCAGCGCTCTACTGCTGAGCCACAATCTCAGCCCCTTTCTATATCTTCTTAAAAGATCGTTTAGAGCTAAGATGGGTTATTAGATTATGTAAGTTTTTTTTTTTTTTAAAACCTGGGCACAGTGGCTCATGACTAAGAATGACTCAGGAAGGAGGCTGAAGCAAGAGGATCACAAGTTCAAGGCCAGACTCAGGAATTAGGCAGGCCCTAAGCAACTTAGCAAGACCCTGTTTCAAAATAAAAAATAAAAAGAGCTGGGGTCTGGGGTTGTGGCTCAGCGGCAGAGCGTTCGCCTTGCACGTGAAAAACCATGTAAACATAAATGAGCATTGTGTACAACTAAAGTAAATAAATACTTTAAAAAAAAAAAAAAAAAAAAAAAAAAAGAGCTGGGGTGGTGGCTCAGTGGTTAAGCACCCCTGGGTTCAATCTCTAGTGTGTCCCCCAGACTCCCAAATTTTTTTTTCTAGGTCTATACTTTGCTGCCCTTTAATTTTTAAACAAAGATAGCTCATCCTCTGAATTTTAAATTCATGAAAGATTTTTTAAACATTTACCTTCCAAGGCTTTTCTGGAATTGGTGGATCTTCAATTTCAGCATCAACATCATTACTATGGATCCAAGTATCATAGCTATAACATAAGTAAAATTAAAAAAACTAATTAGAATAAAATTTCATTCGCAAAGATTTATCAAATAGTAAAGATAAATTTTAGCTAAGCACAGTGGTATGTACCTGTGATCCCAACAGGATGAGGCAGAAAAATCATACAGTTTGAGGCTAGCCTTTACAATTTAGTGAGACCCTGTCTTGAGGGCAAACAAAACAAAACAAAAAAGCCGGGCACAGTGGCCCATACTTTCAATCCCAGTGACTCGGGAGATCACAAGTTGAAGGCCAGCCCGAACAACCTAGCAAGAGCCTTTCTCAAAATAAAACATATAAATGGCTAGGGTCACATCCCCAGTGGTAAAGCATCCCTGAGTTCAATTCCTAATTTTAAAAAAGAAGAAGAAGAAGAAGGAGAAGGAGAAGGAGAAGAAGGAGGAGAAGAAGAGGAGGAGGAGGAGGAAGAAGAGGAAGAAGAGGAGGAGGAGGAGGAGGAGGAGGAAAGAAAGAAAGAAAGAAAGAAAAGAAAGAAAATTTCCAGTGGGTGGGAAGTGAGAAGAGAAGGGGGAAGTGCTGGGGAGTGATACTGGCCAAATTTGTTTGTTATATTGTATGTATGTACAAATATTTAACAACAAACCTCACCATTATATACAACTATAGTGCACCAATAAAAAATATGGAAAGAGGATTTAACAGGAATTTCACAGAATCTATAAATTACTTTGTATAATGTTGATGATTTAACAATATTAATTCTTCCAACTCTTTAACATGGGATAGTTTTCTATTTATATTTTCTTTAACTTTTTTCAGTAAAGTTTTATCATTTTTAATGTATAAATATTTCATTTCTTTGTTAAATTTAACTTCAGAATTATTTATTCTTCTGATGGTATTGTATGTGAGATTGTTACTCTTATTTCATTTTTAGAATTTTTATTTTCAATATATAGAAATGCAGTTGATTTGGGATATTGACTTTTATATCCTGTTATTCTGCTCAATTCATTTTTAAAAATATTTTAAAGGAGTTGGAGAAGTAGCTCAGTGGCAAAGCACTGAATTGGCATGCTCAAAGACCTCGTTCAATCCTCACAACTTAAAAAAAGAGAGAATGTAATTTTAAAATATACTATCATTACACCATTATAGCAAGTTATCAGTTCTGTCTTTACTACTGTGCCAAGAAATCTCTTGGCATTAGTCACTATTATAGCCTTCATATTACCTGAAATGGGCAACTCAGTTCACTGAATTCTCAAGTTCTTGTTCCCGAAAAGAGCTTCCATCACTTGGCCTTCACACAGTAGTTTCACCTGGTGTTTGTTCCTTCTTGTCACCACTCTTTTTCACCTCTGTTGCCAGTTTCTAGACTTTGCCCCAAACCTCTAATAACCAAAGGCTCCAGGGCTCAAGTTTTAGAACAAAACTTTTCTTGGTGACCTCCTCATTCACTCCTGTGACTTCAAACAAATACTAACAACTTAAAATCTTGTCCTCTATTCTAAATTCTGAACTCATAAATCCAAGAGCCAATTCCACATCTCTTTTCAGTCTAACAAGTGCTCCAAACCTAACACACTCAAAGCTCAATTTGTAAGCCCATTCAGGCTGCAATAATGCACTTCACAGTCAATCAACCTCATCTCAATAAGTGACAACCCCATTTTTCCAACTGTACAGGCCCAAATCCTTGGAAACATTTTTCATTTTACTCTCAAATGCATCCTAAAATCAAACCATTAGCAAATTCTACTGTTCTGCATTCAAGGTATGTCCAGAGTCTACCTTCTTCTCAATCTTTCACTGTGTTCACTGGTTTCCCCGCTTCATCCACTGCCTTCCTGTCAATTTTTCATAAAACCAAAAAAAATGATCATTTTGAAATCCTAGCCAGTCCATAAAACTCCACTACTCATACAAAATTTGCCAGAGGATCCCATCCAGTCAGAGTAGAAGTTAAAGTGCTAAAGTGCTAATAGGGGGGCTGGGGATATAGCTCAGTTTATAGTTTTTTTTTTTTGTTGTTGTTGTTTTGTACCAGGGATTGAACTCAGGGGCACTCGACCACTGGGCCACATCCCCAGCCCTTTTTTGTGTTTTTATTAGAGAGAGTGTCTCACTGAGTTGCTAAGTGCCTCACCATTGCTGAGGCTGGCTTTGAACTCGCAATCCTCCTGCTTCAGCCTCCCAAATGCTGGGATTACAGGTGTGCACCACTGTGCCCGGCTAGTTGGTAGAGTTCTTATGTCGCATGTTACAAGGCCCTGGGATCAATCCCCAGCAACACATACACAATCCTAGTAGTGGCTTGCCAAAAACTCAAGATCTAGTTCCACTGCTGCTACTATGCAGCAATGTGACCCCAATTCCTAGTCTTCTCCTTTTATTCCTCACTCATGTTATAACTGAGAAACACAAATTTTAGTTCTTCAACATGTGCCACCAAACCTATATGCACTTTACACAGGCTGTTACATACTGCCTGGAATGTTCCTCACTGCTGTGATATCCATATAGTTCACTTCCTTACTCAAAGATCTCTTCTCTGTGAGCTTCAACTCACTGATCTAAATCACTACACATAGGGCTGGGGTTGTAGCTCAGTGGTAGAGCGATTGCCTGGAACACATAAGGCACTGGGTAGGATCCTCAGCACGGCATAAAAATAAAAAAATAAAATAAAGATATTGTGTCCAAGCCGGGCGCTGTGGCGCACGCCTGTAATCCCAGCACTTTGGGAGGCTGAGGCAGGAGGATCGCGAGTTCAAAGCCACCCTCAGCAATGGATAGGCACTTAGTAACTCAGTGAGACCCTGCTCCTAATAAAATACAAAAAAGGGCTGGGGATGTGGCCCAGTGGTCAAGTGCCCCTGAGTTCAATCCCCGGTGCCAAAAAAAAAAAAAAAAAAGATATTGTGTCCATCTACAACTAAAAAAAAATAAAATCACTACACATACTCTAACACAACTTTGACATAAGTATAAAATTATCTACCAAATAAAACTCATAATGCAAATATATAGGCCAATAAATTATTACAAAACCAAATGATATCTAATCAAATATAGATGAGTCATCTTTATATCATTTATTTATGTATTTTTTTTGATTGTCAATTATATGTTTTAGACACTACTTAGAAGTCAGTTCAGAAACATTAGGGAGTAGCACAGGTCTGTTTATCTCCTGGGCACAAGGGGAGCATGCCAGTAATCCCTGAAACTCATGTGGCTCAGGCAGGAGGATCACAAGTATCAAGGCCAGTCTCAGCAAGTCAGCAAGGCCCTAAGTAACATAGTGAGACCCTGTCTCACAATAAAAAATTAAAAGGGCTGAGAATATTGTTAATGGTAAAATGCCTGAGTTCAATACCAAATGCTGCACCACACCCCAAACTGAATATACCTAAAGACTTAGTTCCATTTTTAAAAACTGTAATTATGAGCCAGGTACAGTGGCACATGACTATAATCCCAGTGACTTGAGAGGCTGAGGCAGAAGGATTGCAAATTCAAGTTGAACTTCAGCAAATCTGTGAAACCTTTCTCAAACTAAAAAATAAAAAGGATTAGGGATATAGCTCAGTGGTAGAACACCCCTGGGTTCAATCCCTAGTATCACAAAAACTATAATTGTGCCATGGACAGTAGCACCTACCTGTAGTCCTAGCTAGGAGAGAGGCTGGGTTGGAGGATCACTTGAGTCCAGGATGTTGAGACTAGCCTGCCTACGTATCATGGAAAGACCCGGTCTCAAAAAATAAAAACAAAGTAAAATAAATACAGCCAGGCATAGTGAGCCAGGCATAGTGGCCCAGGCCTGTAATCCCAACCATTCGGGAGGCTGAGGAAAAGGATTACAAATTCAAGGTTAGCCTGGGCAATTTAGCAAGACCCTATCTTTAAAGAGGTGGGGGGAGGCTGGTGATTTCATTCAGTGGTCGAGTGCTTGCCTGGCATGAACAAGGCCCTGGATTCCATCCTCAGTACCATAACAAAACAAAACAAAAGCACCTCATACATAAAACCAGACATTTTTTTTGTCTTCTGGTGAATACTAAACATCTACTCAGAAGACTTATTCCTCCCCAGTGGAAATGGAATCTGATCAACCTCTGTAGCCAAATACCAATTTAAAAGAAATACAGAGAATAGATAATGCAATTCAAATAGTAAACCTCAGTGGTGCCATCAAAAAAATCCACATTATCATCAACTCAAATAGGACAAACAACCTGGTTTCTGAAAAAGTACACTGCATAGAGAGGTCCAGAAGACAAAGGAGAACCTATCAACCAGAAGTACTAAATATACCAGTTAATCACAACAGGTGAATTTTACAACTTCTAATTCAAACAAATATCAATCATCAATCAAATATATCACATGAATGACAACACCGACAAGGTGTTTCATATTGAGTAATTATTCCTTTTTTTTTTAAGTACTGACAATGACGTTATGATTATTCCTTTTTAAAAGTGATTCCTTATATTTTAGAAATACATACTTAAATACTTATGGTAAAATGATGTATCTAGGACATATTTCAAATAACTTGGGAAGGCAAGAATCAGATGGGAAAGATAGTGGAATGAAAAAGACATCATTACTGTATGTATATATTTGACTACATGACCAATATGATTCTGCAACATGTACACTTTGAAAAATGAGAAATTATATCCCATCTATGTAAGATATATCACAGTGCATAAATGCATTCTACTGTCATGTATAACTAATTGGGGAGTTGAAAAGCCCATCTTACACAGCAGGACCAGAAAAAAAATCAACACCAAAACAGTTCTCCTGTAAATTTAGGAAAATAAAGCATGTGGAAATTTATACCTATTTCTATGTCCCATGGACACGTAAAATATTGAAAAAGTGCCCCCCACCCACTGCCACTAACATCAAGGTATTCTTTGTAATATTCTTTATATATATGATTATATATATATATATGTATAATATATACACATATATATTATATATATTTGATGATTGATATTTGTTTGAATACTAAAACAGTATGACACATAAGAGTAGAAACAACACTAGGTAAATAAATCTATGACTAGAAAAACTTTTTAGACTAATTTTATCCTTAATTGTTTTTGAAAAATCAAAACTGACCAGTCACAAATATGAAGAAAAATTTATCTCTAAGAAGGAAACAAATCTGTACTAGCAACCTAATACCATGAACAAAACCTATTGGCAAATGCATAAAAAACTCAGTTTGATGAGGGAAAAAAAAAAAAAAAAAACCCACAACATGTGACCTCATAGAATTCTATACCTTAAATAAGAAAGTACTCAAGGGGCTGGAGATATAGCTCAGTTGGTAGAGTGTTGCCTTGCATGCACAAGACCCTGGGTTCGATCCCCAGCACCGCCCCCCAAGAAAAAAAAAGAAAAAGAAATGAAAATAGCCAAAGTCTGAAAAGCCGGGCACAGTGGCGCACACCTATAATCCCAGCTCTTGGGAGGCTGAGGCAGGAGGATTGCAAGTTCAAAGCCAGCATCAGCAATGGCAAGGCACTAAGCAACTCAGTGAGACCCTGTCTCTAATAAAATATATATATAAAAAATGGGGGGGGGGGGGGGCTAGTGATGTGGCCAGTGGTCGAGCGACCCTGAGCTAAATCCCTGGTACAAAAAAAAAATTTTTTTCTTAAGGAGATAGAAATGCTCATTAACCCTTACTTGATCATTATATGCTATATAAAACACTGAATTATCAAACTGCACTGCATAAATACAATTAAAAAATGATTAATATTTTTTAAAAAGCTGGTGGCATGGGGCTGGGGTTGTGGCTCAGCGGTAGAGCGCTCACCTAACATGTGCAAGGCACTCAGTTCGATCCTCAGCACCACATAATAATAAATAAATAAAGGTATTGTGTCCAACTACAGCTAAAAAAAAAAAATTAAAAAAAAAAAAAACTGGTGGCACATGCCTGCAATCTCCTCAGCTGGGGAAACCGAGGCAGGAGGATCACGAGTTCAAAGCCAGCCTCAGCAATGGCGAAGCACTAAGCAACTCAGTGAGACCCTGTCTCTAAATAAAATACAAAATAGGGCTAGGGATGTGGCTCAGTAGTCAAGTGCAATGGAGTTCAATCTCCAGTACCAAAAAGGTGGGGGATGGGGAAGTGGGGAGGCCTGTGGATGTGTCTCAGCAGTTAATCACCCCTGGGTTCAATTCCTGGCACAAAATAAATAAAAATAAAAAATAAAAAATTACCTATCTGGGGGCTGGGGTTGTGGCTCAGCGGTAGAGTGCTCGCCTAGAACGTGCGCTGCCCGGGTTCAATCCTTAGCACCACGTACAAATAAACGAATTGTGTACAACAAAAGCAAATAAATAAATATTTTTTTTAAAAAAAATTACCTATCTGGGTAGAAACCCCAATGCACTAACACCTGCTTGTCTTTTCTCATCACAGGTCTCAGCCATTCTTCTGAAAAGACAAAAAGAAAAACATTAGTTAAACTGATGAAATAAGTGAGCAAACTATGATTTAGGCTTAATTGTTACCAAGACTTTTTGGTTTTCTTTTAGTCTGCTTTTTCACCACTGTGACTAAATTACCCAACCAGCACAATTGCAGGAGAAAAGTTTATTTAAATGACTTCAGAGGTCTCCATCCATAGATAGCCAGCTCCATTCCTCAGGGCTCAAGGTAAGGCTGAACATCATGGAGGAAGAGTGTGGCAGAGGGAAGCAGTTCATATCATGATCAGGAAACAGAGAGATAGACTCCATTCTACAGACAAAAATATGTACCACCAAACCATGCCAATCCCCACATCCTCTACCCAAACCCTACCACTTCAGTTCCCACTCAATTAATTGCTATCAGGAATTAATTTATTGATTGGGTTAATACTTTCATAATCCAATCATTTCTCCTCTGAACCTTCCTGCATCATCTCACATGTGAGCCTCTAAGGAACACCTCACATCCAAACCGTTAATAGGTTTGGTGGGGTTGGTGGTGGGGGGAAAAAATAGGAGAGAGATTTTTAATTGAAGACCATCTACCAAATTAAAGAAAAATTTCTAAGCTTACATATTCAGACTTCTAGGATCTAGGTCTATTATCCATCACTCCTCCACATACACACTGGGGAATGAACCCAGGGCTGCTTTATCACTGAGCTATATCCCCAGCACTTTTTTTTTTTTTTTTTTTTTTTTGTAGTTATAGACAGAAAGAATGCCTTTATTCTATTTGTTTATTTTTATGTGGTTCTAAGGATCAAACCCAGTGCCTCACACATGCTAGGCAAGCGTTTCTGTCACTGAGCTACAGCCCCAGGCTCCATCTCCATCACTCTTAATTTTTTATTTTTAATAGGCTCTCACTAAGTTGCTGAGGCTAGTCTCAAATTCACAATCCTCCTGCCTAAGCCTCCTGAGTCACTGGGATCACAGGTTATACCACTACACCTGGCTACTATCTATCACTGTGGATAAAACCAACTATAGTAAACTATCCTCCTCACTTTCATCTGTCTATCCCGCTTTTCCACTCAAGTCACAATCACCATAATCTTCACAGCTTCATTTCCTATGTACAACCTGTCATCCCTTTTCTATAAGATTCTGCATCAACTTCACACTTCAAGGTTTGAGTCATGCCTCATGTCTTTGATGAAGGCACTTTACTATTCTGCTTCCTACAAATTCACTTTTCCTGGTGTCCTACAGTGCTTTACAATGCTACATTAAGTGCTGAGGATGTAGCTCCGTGGTACAGTGCTTGCCTGACACGTGTGAGATCCTGGGTTTGATCATCAGCACTTAAGAGGTATAAAACAACAACAACAAAAAAAAATCTTACCAATATCATTTTTATTATTCTTTACTTGTCTCATATCTGTTAATCTAGCACTCCTAACAAGGGTGCAAGAACTGTGCAAGTGTAGCTTAGTGGGTAAAGCATTTGTCTAGTGTGTATATGACCCTATATCTGATATCCAGCACCATTAAAAAAAAAAAAAAAAAAAAAAAAAAAGTATGAGCTGGGTGCAGTGGCGCACACCTGTAATTCCAGCAGCTTGGGAGGCTGAGGCAGGAGGATTGCGAGTTCAAAGCCAGCCTCAGCAATGGCAAGGCACTTTCCAACACCGTGAGACCCTGTCTCTAAATAAAATATAAAAAGGGCTGGGGATGTGGCTCAGTGTTTAAGCACCCCTTGTTTCAATTCCCCCATACCAAAAAAAAAAAAAAAAAAAAAAAAAAAAAAACCAACAACAAAACAAAACAAAGAAAGCCAGCCAGCCAGCCAGCCAGCCAGCTGGCTATTTTCAGAAAACTGGATGGAACTTAAGAGCATTCTGTGAAACCAAACAGTCATATTCAGAAAGTAAAGAGTCATATGTTCCCTCTCATATGTGAAAGCTAAAATGAAAAAAAAAAAAATTAAAAAGGAAGCAGGGATCTCATGAAAATAGAAGACAGACACATAGAGGAAGGGGGCCAGGGGAGGGAGGAGTGAAGGGAATGGAGAGGTACCAAGGAATGAAACTGACAAAATTATGTTATATGCATGAACAAATATATAACAAAGGGCTGGGGTTGTGGCTCAGCGGTAAGAGCGCTCGCCTAGCACGTGCGCAGCCTTGGGTTCGATCCTCAGCACCACATAAAAATAAATAAAATAAAATAAAGGTATTGTGTCCAACTACAACTAAAAAATAAATATCTTTAAAAAAAATACATAACAAGGAAGTCTAGCCGGGCGCGGTGGCGCACGCCTGTAATCCCAGCACTTTGGGAGGCTGAGGCAGGAGGATCGCGAGTTCAAAGCCAGCCTCAGCAATGGTGAGGCACTTAGTAACTCAGTGAGACCCTGTCTCTAAATAAAATACAAAAAAGGGCTGGGGATGTGACCCAGTGGTCGAGTGCCCCTGAGTTCAATCCCTGGTACCACAAAAAAAAAAAAAAAAAAAAAAAAAAAAGGAAGTCTACTATTGTGTACAATTACAAGGCACCAATAAATGATATTAAAAGGATCAACAAAATTAAACTCTTCATCAGTACAGATGATGATTTTATGTGTAGAAAATTCCTCTAATGATTATACCAAGAAAGCAAACAATAACAACAAAAAAACCAACAACCTTATTAAAATACATAAATAAAACTCAGCTTGAAGTTACAGAATAGTTAAGACACAAGAATCAGAGCACAAGAATCCCAGTTTGACTGACAAGCGTTCAACCTACTGAATGGGAAAACTCAGTGAGACCCTGTCTCTACTAAAATACAAAAAAGGGCTGGGGAATGGACGAGTGCCCCTGATTAATCCCTGGTAATGGAAAAAAAATGCAGAAAGGTATAAAAAGGGAAAATATACCCAATGTATTAAATAATGGAATAATATGCAGAATATAAAAAGACCCTACAACTCAACAACAAAAATAATAATGTGAGCCGGGCGCGGTGGCGCACGCCTGTAATCCCAACATTTTGGGAGGCTGAGGCAAGAGGATCGCAAGTTCAAAGTCAGCCTCAGCAATGGTGAGGCACTTAGCAACTCGGTGAGACCCTGTCTCTAAATAAAATACAAAAAAGGGCTGGGGATGTGGCCCAGTGGTCGAGTGCCCCTGAGTTCAATCCCCAGTACAAAAAAAAAAAAAAAAAAGGACTGGGCTGGGAGTGCAGCTCAGTGGTAAAGCATTTGCCCAGCCATGTTCAAAGCCCTAAGTTCAATCCCTGGTGTGGCAATCAATTCATCAAATGAATAAAAAGTGGACAACAAATTTCAGTAGATATTTCTTCACAGAAGATATATGAATGGTCAACAAACACATGAATGCGCAACATCACTAATTATCAGGGAAATGCAAATCAAAACCATGATGGGATATCAGCTTATACCTATAAGAATGGCCACTATCACAAAAACAGAAATTAACGAATGTTGGAAATGATGCACAGAAACTGTAAACTCTGTGCACTGCTGGCAGGAATGTAACATGGTGTGGCAGCTATGAAAATGCAGTGTAAAGGGTCCCTGAAAAATCTAGAAGTTGTAGTATTGTATATTGTGGTGATAGGAATCAAACTCAAAGACGCTTGGCAAGTAGTCTACCACTCAGCCTCATCCCCAGATGTAAAAACAGAATTAAGAAACAATCCAGGGCTGGGGTTGTAGCTCAGCGGCAGAGCGCTCGCCTTGCACGTATGCGGCCCGGGTTCGATCCTCAGCACCACGTAAACATAAATGATTGTGTACAACTAAAGTAAATAAATAAATATTAAAAAAAAAAAAAAAAAAAAAAAAAAAAAAAGAAACAATCCAGCGATAGCACTCTGGGTATAAACCCAAAAGAATTAAAAACAGGAAGAAATATTTACACACCCATGTACTTTATAGCATTATTCACAATAACCAAGAGGCAGAAGCAACCACTGTTGATGGATAAACAAAATATGGTATATACAAACAATGAAATCCTGGCATATGCTACAACAATAATGAACCTTTACACTGCTGTGCCAAGTAAAATAAGCAGTTACCAAAACAGCAAGTACTGCATAATTCCAATTATACAAGGTATACAAAGTAGTCAAATTGAGAAATAGAAAGTAACATTGTGGTTTGTCAGACATGCAGAAAAAGGGAGAAAGGAGTCATTATTCAATAAGTTATTATATAGCGTATGTTTTGCAAGTTGAAAAGGTTCTTTAAATCTGTTGCAAAAGATGCACATTTTAAAATGTCTGAAATAATTGGGTGTAGTGGCTCATGGCTATAATCCTAACAGCTCAGGACACAAAGGCAGGAGGATTGTGAATTAAAAGCCAGCCTCAGCAATTTAGCAAGACCCTAAGCAATGTAACAAAACTCTGTCTCAAAATAAAAAAATTAAAAAGGCTGAGGGTTGGGTTGGGGTTGTGGCTCAACGGTAGAGTGCTCGACTAGCACTAGTGCGGCCCAGGTTTGATCCTCAGCACCACGTAAGAATAAAGGCAGCTGGGCACGGTGACACACGCCTGTAATCCCAGCACTTTGGGAGGCTGAGGCAGGAGGATAGCGAGTTCAAAGCCAGCCTTAACAATGGCGAGGCACTTAGCAACTAAGTGAGACCCTGTCTCTAATAAAATACAAAAAAAAAAAAAAAAAGGGCTGGGGATGTGGCCCAGTGGTCAAGTGCCCCTGGGTTCAATCCCCAGTACCAAAAAAAAAAAAAAAAAAAAAAAAGAGAATAAAGGCATTGTGTACAACTAAAAACAAATAAATAAATATTAAAAAAAAAAAAAAAAAAAAAAAAAAAAGGCTGGTGGTGTCAGCGGTTAAGCACCACTGGGTTCAATTCCTGGTACCAAAAAAAAAAAAAAAAAAAAAAAAAAAGAATACATCACATATATTCTACCACAATTGTTTTAAAATGGAACCAAAACATCTGCACTTGCTACAACATGAATGAACCTTGAAACATTTATGCTAAGCACAAGAAGGGAGAAACAAAAGGTCATTAAATGATTCATTTATGTAAAATGAATCATGAACAGACAAATTCATGGAGTAAGAAAATACGTTAGTGGTCATCATAAACTAAGGTAAGGAAGGAAATGGGGAGTGTGACGATATATTCTGGATTGAAAAACAATGGTTACGGGCTGGGGCTGGGGCTCAGCGGTAGAGCGCTTGCCTAGCACGTGCGCGGCCAGGGTTCGATCCTAAGCACCACATAAAAATAAAGGCATTGTGTACAACTAAAGCAAATAAATAAATATTAAAAAAAAAAAAAAATATCTACCGCCTATTTCCTCCCTTTCTACTTAAAAAAAAAAAAAAAAAGAAAGAAAGAAAAGAAAAACAATGGTTGCATAACTCTGGGAATATACTAAAAACCAATAAATCATATACTTCAAAAGGGAGAATTTTATGGCACATTAATTATACTTTCATGAAACTGTTCTTAAAAAAAAATAAACAACATGATTCAATGAGGAGACTGTCATGTGTCTGAACACAGAGAAAAAGAAATGAACACTACAGAAAAAAGAAATTAGCTGTAAGTTATACAGGCTGAGTATTTCCCACATGAAATGCATCAGTCCAGAGTATTTCAGATTTCAGAATATGTGCATAAACTTTACTATTTAAGCATCCCTAATCTGAAAATTAAAAGCCTATAATAGCCTACGCCTGTAATGCACTTTGGGAGGCTGAGGCAGGAGGATTGCGAGTTCAAAGCCAGCCTCAGCAATGGCGGGCAACTTAGTAACTCAGTGAACCCTGTCTCTAATAAAATACAAAAAAGGGCTGGGGATGTGGCCCAGTGGTCGAGTGCCCCTGAGTTCAATCCCCGGTACCAAAAAAAAAAAAAAAAAAAAAAAAAAAAAAAAGTGCTTTACCTTAGCAATTTTTGTTAGTGACTTTTTTTTTTTCATCATTATCACTGCTTTTTTTTTTTTTTTTTTTTGTTACTGATTTTGCTTTTATTGTAGTAATTATTTTGTAAATTGTGGCAAAATAGTCACAAAATTTATTTTTTATTTATTTATATTTTAACAAGTTTTTAGTTGTCAATCGATCTTTTATTTTATTTATTTATATGTGCTGCTGAGGATCGAAACCAGGGCCTCACACATACCAAGCAAGTGCTCTACCACTGAGCCACAACTCCAGCACCTATTTATTTATTTATTTATTTATTTTTAATGGGATGGGCTTGAACCTAGGAAAGCACTCTACCACTGAGCTACATCCAAACCCTCCCACCCACCCCCCCTTTTTTTTTTTTTTGGTGAGACAAGGTTTCACAAGCTAACCACAAACTTGCCATCCTCCTGCGTCAGCCTGCTGAGTAATGAGGCCCACCATGCCCAGTTGTCTTAACCATTTCTAAAGTATACAATTCTGAGGCAGGAGGATTGCGAGTTCAAAGCCAACCTCAGCAAAAGCAAGGCACTAAACAACTCAGCGAGACCCTGTCTCTAAATAAAATACAAAACAGAGCTGGGGATGCGGCTCAGTGGTCAAGGGTCCCCAGTTCAACCCCCGGTACAAGGAAAATAAAAAAACCCTAAAATAGACAGTTCACTAGTGTTACATAAATCCAAATTGTGAATGCGATCTCCAGGGCTCTTTTTTTTTTTTTTTTTTTTTTTTTTTTGTGGTACCAGGGATTGAACTCAGGGGCACTCGACCACTGGGCCACATCCCCAGCCCTTTTTTGTATTTTATTTAGAGACAGGGTCTCACTGAATTGCTAAGTGCCTCACCATTGCTGAGGCTGGCTTTGAACTCGTGATCCTCCTGTCTCAGCCTCCCAAAGTGCTGGGATTACAGGCGTGCGCCACCGCGCCCGGCTTCCAGGGCTCTTTTTAAAAAATATTTATTTATTTGCTTTACTTGTATACAATGCGTTTATTTTTACGTGGTGCTGAGGATCAAACCCAGGCCTTGCACTTTCTAGGCGAGCGCTCTACTGCTGAGTCACAGCCCCAGCCCCTCCAGAGCTCTTTTCAACTTGCAAAACGAACAACTCTCCATTACTCTTTACCTCTCTCTCTCTGAACTGGAGTATTCTGGTAACACACATAACTGGAATCACAGAATCTGTCCTTGTGATTGGCTTATTTCACTTAAAATAATGTCTTTTCCCATTTTATAATACGTTAGGATTTCCTTCCATTTTAAGGCTGAATAATGAGCCTATCGTATATACGCACCACATTTTGTTTATCTTTTCATCTAAACAATTTATTTTGAGTTACAGGTAGGCTCTTTCCTCTTCTAATGAGTATTTTTCTTACTTTACTTATTCTTTTATATTAGGAAATACATCTTTCTGCCAAAACCAGTCCTTCTATCTATGTGCTTAAAACAATCTCTCTGCTCTTTCCAGTCCTCTATTTTACATACATTGCAAAAGTTTACTTTTGCTCTACCCCAGGTAAACTATAAAGCCACAACTGGAAAAATGTCCCAGGCCCCTGCTGGGCACTACATTCCACTTTCTTTCCCTGCCATACATTCTTTAACAAAATAAAATAAAATAATAATATTAATAATGATGATGGGGCTGGGGTTGTGGCTCAGCGGTGGAGCGCTCGCCTGGCACGTGCGCGGCCAGGTTTGATCCTCAGCACCATGTAAAAGCACATTGTGTACAACTAAAGCAAATAAATAAATATTTAAAAAAAAAAAATAATGATGATGATGATGATGATGATGCTACCATTTCCAGGAGTTTTTTCACTTGCAATATGTACTGAAATTTCATTCTCAATGATTCTTGATTTTTTTTTTTTTGGGGGGGGGGGGGGGGGGGGGGGGCGGTGACTAGGGATTGAACTCAAGGGCACTCAACCACTGAGCCACATCTCCAGCTCTATTTTGTATTTTATTTAGAGACAAGGTCTCACTGAGTTGCTTAGTGCTTCACCATTGCTGAGGCTGGCTTTGAACTCAACACTCCCATCTCAACCTCGCAAACTCAGATTACAGGCTAGCATGCCACTGAGCCCTGCTGGTTCTTGATTATTTGCTAACAAATCCAAGTGCTTTTCTCATGCTTTATTTTGATTTCTTTAAAGAACAACACTACTAGCGGATGTGGTGGCACACGCCTGTAATCCCATCACTTGGGAGGCTGAGGCAGGAAGATCGGGAGTTCAAAGCCTCAGCAATGGCGAGGCACTTAGAAACTCAGTGAGACCCTGTCTCTAATAAAATACAAAAATAAAGCCGGGCACGGTGGTGCATGCCTGTAATCCCAGCACTTGGGAGGCTGAGGCAGGAGGATTGTGAGTTCAAAGCCAGCCTCAGCAATGGCGAGGCACTTAGCAACTCAGTGAGACCCTGTCTCTAATAAAATACAAAAAAGGGCTGCGGATGTGGCCCAGTGGTCGAGTACCCCTGAGTTCAATCCACGGTACTAAAAAAAAAAAAAAAAAAGGGTTGGGGATGTAGCCCAATGGTTGAGTGCCCCTGAGTTTAATCCCCAGTCAAAGAAAGAAAGAAGGGGAGCGGGGGGGGGGGGGGGGGGGGGACAGAAAGACAGAGAGAGAGGGGGGGGGGGAGGAGAGGGAGGGAGAAGGAAAGAAAGAGAACAACACTACTGCCTAGTTTCTACAGCTTTTTTTTTTTTTTTTTCAAACTTTTTAGTTGTACATGGACACGATACCTTTATTTTATTTATGTGGTGCTGAGGATCGAAACCCAGTGCCCCATGCATGCGAGGCAAGCATTCTACCTCTAAGCCACAACCTCAGCCCCTAGTTTCTACATCTTTTTTTTTTTTAATATTTATTTATTTGCTTTAGTTGTACACTTTCGACGTGGTGCTGAGGATCGAACGTGCTAGACGAGCACTCCACCGCTGAGCCACATCCCCAGCCCCAAGTTTCTACATCTTAACATGCTTTCCCAGTCCTTATTTTCCCATGAATTTTAAGATAATGGACCGTTTTAGTTTTTATTTTTTTTTTGATTAATGTATTAAATATATTTATTCACTTTCAGACAAAAAAAATCATTTTCCAAAGTTTTATCCAGAAGCTTCTATTGACCGTTTTAGTTTGACACTTAACTAATCTCCTTTTTTCTCTTGGTATGTAAGCTTATGTCATCCAATGATAAAATTCTCTTTCACTCAGCAACCTATTCAGAGATTCCTAATGGGTCTTCATATTTGACTTGTCTTTTAATATCGTGAATTCTAGAAATCGGCTCCCAAATTTTCCTAAAACAGCCAAAGTTGCACATTTTTTTTTTTACCAAAATCATTTACATTGTCCATTTTCTCTCTCATCCACCAAATGAACAAAAGTTTCTTTTAACCAGAACTCTCGCCTAATATATACTTTCCTACCCTTACTTTCATTGTCCTGAGAAGCATAGCCAAACGTGCCATCCACTTTGCCTCAAATTTTGTAGTTTATTGCATTTATGATTTTCCCTATATACCCTTGTCCATGCTATACTCAAAATCACTAATACTGTAAGGTTCATTAATATCACCTGTTAAGATAAAATTTTAGGTAATCCTTGTTTAAAAAAAAAATAAATTGCAATTATAAAGGGTTTTGTAACACATCCCATAATATATTGTTGGTATTATCATCATCTGCACACTTACCTGGAACATGTACATATAAGAGCCCAGCACAGGGCCTAGCAGAGTCAATGACAAGATAATTTCAACAGAATACAGAGTTATGGGCCGGGGCACGGTGGTGCATGCCTGTAATCCCAGCACTTGGGAGGCTGAGGCAGGAGGATTGTGAGTTCAAAGCCAGCCTCAGCAATGGCGAGGCACTTAGCAACTCAGTGAGACCCTGTCTCTAATAAAATACAAAAAAGGGCTGCGGATGTGGCCCAGTGGTCGAGTACCCCTGAGTTCAATCCACGGTACTAAAAAAAAAAAAAAAAAAAAACAGTCAAAGAAAGAAAGAAGGGGAGCGGGGGGGGGGGGGGGGGGACAGAAAGACAGAGAGAGAGGGGGGGGGAGAGGGAGGGAGAAGGAAAGAAAGAGAACAACACTACTGCCTAGTTTCTACAGCTTTTTTTTTTTTTTTCAAACTTTTTAGTTGTACATGGACACGATACCTTTATTTTATTTATGTGGTGCTGAGGATCGAACCCAGTGCCCCATGCATGCGAGGCAAGCATTCTACCTCTAAGCCACAACCTCAGCCCCTAGTTTCTACATCTTTTTTTTTTTTAATATTTATTTATTTGCTTTAGTTGTACACTTTCGACGTGGTGCTGAGGATCGAACGTGCTAGACGAGCACTCCACCGCTGAGCCACATCCCCAGCCCCAAGTTTCTACATCTTAACATGCTTTCCCAGTCCTTATTTTCCCATGAATTTTAAGATAATGGACCGTTTTAGTTTTTATTTTTTTTTTGATTAATGTATTAAATATATTTATTCACTTTCAGACAAAAAAAATCATTTTCCAAAGTTTTATCCAGAAGCTTCTATTGACCGTTTTAGTTTGACACTTAACTAATCTCCTTTTTTCTCTTGGTATGTAAGCTTATGTCATCCAATGATAAAATTCTCTTTCACTCAGCAACCTATTCAGAGATTCCTAATGGGTCTTCATATTTGACTTGTCTTTTAATATCGTGAATTCTAGAAATCGGCTCCCAAATTTTCCTAAAACAGCCAAAGTTGCACATTTTTTTTTACCAAAATCATTTACATTGTCCATTTTCTCTCTCATCCACCAAATGAACAAAAGTTTCTTTTAACCAGAACTCTCGCCTAATATATACTTTCCTACCCTTACTTTCATTGTCCTGAGAAGCATAGCCAAACGTGCCATCCACTTTGCCTCAAATTTTGTAGTTTATTGCATTTATGATTTTCCCTATATACCCTTGTCCATGCTATACTCAAAATCACTAATACTGTAAGGTTCATTAATATCACCTGTTAAGATAAAATTTTAGGTAATCCTTGTTTAAAAAAAAATAAATTGCAATTATAAAGGGTTTTGTAACACATCCCATAATATATTGTTGGTATTATCATCATCTGCACACTTACCTGGAACATGTACATATAAGAGCCCAGCACAGGGCCTAGCAGAGTCAATGACAAGATAATTTCAACAGAATACAGAATACAGAGTTATGTATTCATATAAAAATTACCTTCAAATATAAAAAATGTTGAATTCAAATGCATATAAAATCCTAATGATTACCCTGCCTATTTAACAGCAATACCAATATACACCAAAACTAGGATGTATTTAAAAAATAGAGCCAGATACAGTGGTACACGCCTGCAATCTCAGCAACTCAGGAGGTTAGGGCACGAGGGATCCAAGTTTGAGACCAGCTTCAGGAACTTAGTGAGACCCTAAGCAAATTAATGAGACCCTGTCTCAAATAATAAAAGGGTTGAAGATGTGGCTCAGTGGTTAAACACCCCTGGATTCAATCACGAGTACAAAATAAATAGTAAAGGAAAGAAAAAGAAAAAAGTAATAAATACCATTCGAAAAATACATGAAATGTAATAAAAATTCATAACTTAGGGTTGGGGATATGGCTGAGTGGTTAAGCACTTGCCTACCATGCAAGGAGCCTTTGGTGTGACCCCCAATACCACCCAGGGGAACAAATTCATAACTTAAAAAATTGAAGATTACTGAGTTACCAACAGAATAGTATCATACACAGCTATCCACCACCACCACCTAGTGGCAACCAGTTGCTAATACCAAACATAAGCCACTAGATACAGAGTGATATTTCTCTCTTTATGAAAAAATTAGGGGGCTGGGATTGTGGCTCAGCGGTAGAGTGCTCGCCTCGCACGTGTGCGGCCCAGGTTCGATCCTCAGCACCACGTAAACATAAATGCATTGCATTGTGTACAACTAAAGCAAATAAATAAATATTTTAAAAAAAAAATTAGGCTATTGTTTCTTAGATTCGATACCAAACATACAATCACTCTGCTCCCCTATTCCTCCTCAAAAGATTAAATACTTATGATCATCTTTTTATGTCTATATGGTCTGTAGTTATGTCCCCTCCTTTCATTCATGGTATCTATTATTTGTTCTTTTTCTCTCCTTGTGTATACAGCAGGATTTGCATAACCTTATTAGTCTTTCAAAGAATCACTGACGAGCTGGGGTGGTGGCTCAGCAGTAGAGCGCTTGCCTAGCTCGTGAGCAGCCCTGGGTTCGATCCTCAGCACCACGTAAAAATAAATAAATAAACTAAAAGTATTGTGTCCAACTACAACTAAAAAATATTAAAAAAAAATCATTAGGCTGGGGTTGTGGCTCAGTGGTAGAGTGCTCGCCTAGCACGTGCGCAGCCTGGGTTCAATCCTCAGCACCACATAAAAACAAAGGCATTGTGTACAACTAAAACAAATAAATATTTAAATATATATATATGTATACACACACACACACAAACACACATCATGGGTTTAAGCATTTGCTTACACTGTATCTTACAATCATTACTCAGTCAATAGATGTTTTGTTTTCAGTATAATTTCTTCTTGACCCATGGGTTATTTATCAATATATTCCTAAAATGTTCAAATACACATATACCATCAATCTTTAAGAGTCAGGAAAAAAAATACTCCATGGGGGTTATTGGCCATTCAAATATGATATAATTTGGCTTCCCATATGTAAGTCATGCTGGGATGTGCTGTCCTTACCCAAAGATTTAATTGTGGTATCCCTGCGAACCTATTTCTCATTTTAATTAACTCTTATTATGTATTTCAATTCAACTCAGTCCTTTGAAAGAATGGGTAGCACATGTAAGTTTCTGTAGATCTGATAAACTCTACCCACTGTTGAAATCATCTTTCAGAGCAAGTTAAACATCAAAAACTGAACCACACTGGGCTGGGGCTGTAGTTCAGTGGCAGGGCAGTTGCTTAGCATGTGTGAGGGACTGGGTTCGATCCTTAGCACCACAAAAAATAAATAAAATAAAGGCCTTGTGTCCATCTTCAACTACAAAAATAAATAAGTAAATGTTTTAGGGAATCAAACCACTTGAAATTCAAACTAGTATCTTACTATTGGTCTCCACTGACAACCATTCAACTGTTTTCTTACTCAAAGATATTCCTCTATTTTGCTATGTCCGTTTTCAGAACAAAAGAGACACAGCAAATATTAACAAAGTAAATTCATAAAAGAATGCTTATGCTTAAAAAGATCATTGCCAACAAAGAAATAAAAAGGCCGGGCTGGGGTTGTGGCTCAGCAGTAGATCGCTCGCCTAGCACATGCACGGCCGGGGTTCGATCCTCAGCACCACGTAAAAACGGATTGTGTACAACTACAGCAAATAAATAAATATTTTAAAAAAGAAATTAAAAAATAAAAATAAAAAGGCCAGGAGTGGTAGCGCACGCCTGTAATCCCAGCATATGGGAGGCTGAGGCAGGGGGATCCCAAGTTCAAAGCCAGCCTCAGCATTGGCAAGACACTTGGCAACTCAGTGAGACCCTGTCTCTAAATAAAATACAAAAAGGGCTGGGGATGTGGCCTAGTGGTTGAGTGCCCCTGAGTTCAATCCTCGGTACAAAAAAAGAAATAAAAAGTTGGAAAAAAACAAAGTAAGTCTGATTAAGGAGTGCAATTTTTTGTTGAAGAAAACAAAAAACAATGTATTTAAATAGAATGTGAAATTTAATACTTAAAACTCACTTTAAAACACTGGATATACTATTTTAAACCACTTCTGATATGATACAGAAGCCATATGATATGATACATGAGTTTACTAGTTCACAACCAGAAACTAACTTACCATCCTCTTGTGAAGAAGGATATGGATAAATATGGTGGGAAGCTTTTGACTTCTCCTCTGTAAAAGTTCCCTGGAAAGCAAATGAACAAATTACAAAAAAATATAACACAAAGCAAGCAAACTATGAGCTATTAGCAAAAATTCCCTAATAATTATAAAAGCATTCATTTATTTATATTTAAAGATAATTATTTTTCATTAAGGAAAAGGGATATTAACAAAAACAAAAGGTATCATTTATAGAGACATACAAGTTGAGTATCCCTTATCCAAAATGCTTGGGACCTGAAGTGTTTCAGATTTCTGAGCTTTTCAGATGTTGGAATATTTGCAAAGACCTTACCAGTGGAACATTGCTGATCCAAAAATCCAAAATGCCCCAAAATTCAAACCTTTTTGAGTATTATAGTGGCATTCAAAATGTTTCATATTTCAGAGTATTTTAGAATTCACAGTTTCAGATTAGGGATGGTCTGCCTTCAACTCTTAGCTAATTCTCTGTGTATCTCTCTATGGTTATTTCTAACTAATTTTTAAAATTGCTCCAAAACTAACACAATTATCATCATTAACTGATGTGAATAATGCAGGTTTTATGGCATTGAGCCATAAGCTTGGGCTACACAGAATTATGGTGGGACATATGAAATGACTACCCCCTTCTCCCCCCTCCCCCCACCCCACATATATATGCTACTGCTATAGTTTTTAAGTCAATGTTGGAATACTAATGGATATAAAAACTAAAGTGAAGTTATAGCTAGGTCACAGCCTACTGCATATAGTCTAGAACATACTTGGAAGCAACTTAGGTCAAAATATGTTCATTCTAGAGACCATAAGATCAATGGAAAGTCTCATAACAGTTGTAAGTAGCATGTCAATACATTCTCTGAACTGTTTCTTTCTCCCTCTCCTCCCCCAGTACTGAGGATTGAATCCAGGGGTGCTCTAGCACTGAGCTGTATCCCCAGTCCTTTTTATTTTGAGACAGATCTTAGAAGTTGCTGAGACTGGCCTAGAACATTTAATCTTCCAAACTTCAGCCTCCTGTGTAGCTGGGATTAAGGCATGTACCACAGTACATGGCTATTTTCTTTTTTCACAATGAATACTTAATTAACTACTACAATCAGACAAATGTAGTAATGCTTCACCTGAGAATTCTAAGATTTAAAAATTTGGAGCTGAGTTAGCTGCTTCATAAGATAAGGAATTCTCAATCACCGAAATGTTTTGGGTGCATTTTTTAACAGCCACCAGAGGAGGGAAAGAGGTATCAATATTCAATGAGTCAGAGGCAACAGACAGAACAGCATATGTTGGCATATACACTCTATCAGACAGTCCTGGATTTGAAAAATAATATGCCTATATCATAAATTTTTCTTTTTTTTTCGATATTTATTTATTTACTTTAGTTGTACACAATGCAATGAATTTATGTTTACGTGGTGTTGAGGATCGAACCCGGGCTGCAGACGTGCGAGGCAAGCGCTCTACCGCTGAGCCACAACCCCAGCCCCTCATAAATTTTTTTTTAAGTTTTAGTTACTAGATGCAATTAACTAAGAATAGTGACAGGCATAACATAAGTGCTTAATCAGTATCAGTTGTTAATGCTCAAGTAAAGCCCTGGTCAACAGCATTTCAAAATGGCACCATTTTTACCTCCTGAGGTCTCTCTTCTCTAGACTCTGTGAAATTAGGGATAAGGGTGTAATTTAGTGACAGAGTCTACCATGTGCAAGGTTCAGTCCCAAGCACCACAAAAAAAGAAGAAAAAAAGATTCTTTGAAACTAGCCAACACTACTAAAAGAAGAAAAAAAGATTCTTTGAAACTAGCCAACACTACTATCCCCTAAAGAGTACACATAGCTAGCTGGGTGTGGTAGCACAATGTAATCCCAGTGGCCTGGGAGGCTGAGGCAGGAGGATCAAGAATTAAAAGCCAGCTAGGCACAGTGGCACACGCCTGTAATCAATCCCAGCACTCAGGAGGCTGAGGCAGGAGAATCCCGAATTCAAAGCCAGCCTCAGCAATGGCGAGGCACTTAGCAACTCAGTGAGACCCTGTCCCTAATAAAATACAAAAAAGGGCCAGGGATGTGGCCCAGTGGTCGAGTGCCCCTGAGTTCAATCCCTGGTACCCCCCCCCCTCAAAAAAAGAATAAGAATTCAAAGCCAGCCTCAACAACTTAGCGAGGTCCAAAGCAACTCAGTGAGACCCTGTCTCTAAATAAAATGCAAAAAAGCCTGGGGATGTGGCTCAGTGGTTAAGCGCACCTGGATTCAGTCCCCATTCGCCCAATTAAAAAAAAAAGAGTATATACCTATGCAACATTCACAAAGTCATGTTTTTTAGAAAGTATTATAGCTAACTCTTTACTATTACCTATACAAAAGTAACTCTTTGCAGCATGATTTGGTAGTCTTGAGTAATTTCAGCTTGAAGGCATGAATCATTAAGTTCATCTATTCTATTTCTGCCCTTTTAACAGCCCACATGCAATTAAGCTATAGTTGACAGTGAGTCCAATAAACAAATATTCCAAAAGGAAAAAATGTGGTTAAATGATCAATTAAAAGTAATAATGCACCAGATGTGGTGGCACATGCTTATAATCCCAGCATATTAGGAAGCTGAAGCAGGAGGATCACAAGTTCAAAGCTAGCCTCAGGAACATTTTTTTAAGCTGCAATTTTTTTAATTTATTTTTTATTTTTTATTTTTTTCTGGTACTGGGGATTGAACTCAGGGGTACTCAACCACTGGACCACATCCCCAGCCCTTTTTTATATTTTATTAGAGACAGGGTCTCACTGAGTTGCTAAGTGCCTCGCCCATTTGTGAGGCTGGCTTTGAACTCCCGATCCTCCTGCCTCAGCCTCCCAAGTGCTGGGATTACAGGCGTGCGCCACCACGCCCGGCTAGTTGCAATTTGTAAAAATATACATATATATTTAGTTGTAGACAGACACAATATATTTACTTTATTTGTTTTTGTGTGGTGCTGAGGATTGAACCCAGTGCTTCCCACCTGCTAGGCAAACACTCAATCCCTGAGCTACAACCCCAGCCCTAGCCTCAGCTACTTAGCAAGGCCCTAAGCAACTCAGAGAGACCCTGTCCCAAAATAAAAGAAAATAAAAAGGGCTAGGGATGTGGCTCAGTAATTAAGTGCCCCAGTGTTCAATCCCTGGTACAACCCCCCACCAAAGTAATAATGGTAGTGAAAAAGAGAAATAGACTTCACATTGCTCCATCTGATGATACAATTATACTACCTTTCTCTATGTGTTCAACAGAGATGTCACATGTAAAAGGCTATACAAAAATCTATAATTGTAAGCAGTATTTTAAAAACCTGCTTTCAAAACACAGAAGATATTTTACTAAATGCTTAAACATATTTCAATTGGCTATCTCTTTTGCATCAGGGAAGGAAGAAAGATACTGAATGAGGCTTCTCAAGTAATCCTACAGATCAGTAAAACTGTATAACACAAATGATACTCCAAAAAATTATCTTATACCTGGATATCCTTAGTTAGTTTAGCATGTCCTGGGTTTCATTAGAGTTTAGCCACGTGTAACCAAAAACCTAGTAAATACCAAAGACGCAGCCTAAAATGAAGTTAGTGAAGGAGTTTAAAATATCAGAAGATAGCATTAAGTGCCTCAAGAATAAACACATAAGCTTGGACTGAGGACATATAGCTTAGCGATACATTGCTTCCTCAGCATGTGCAAGGCGCTTGGGTTCATTCCTCAGTACTAAAACACACACGCACGCGTGGGCGCGCACACACACACACACACACACACACACACACACACACGTGCACGCTTATCAGGAAAGCACAGTTTTGTTTTGAGACAGGATCTCACCCCACCAGTATCCAGTTCATATACCCAGGTGATCCTCCTACCTAAGCTTCCTGAGTAGCTGGGACTATAGGCATTCACCACAATGCCTGACTAGAAAACAGCATTTTTTTCAGTCATTTTAAAAGAAACACATATCTAAATAAAATATGTATAACTGAGGGCAGTGGGCAAGTTTACTTGAATTACATTTCATCTCCCACTATCAACAACTGTGTCACAGACTCTCTTTGTGGCTCTATTTTTTGTGGTTTAGAATTCTGTGATGCAAAATATACTAGTTTCCTTATGTAAGTGTACTTTGATATAAGACTATGATAACTCCATATCAGTGCACTGGGCATGTAGGAGAGGGAAAAACAAAAATCCCTGATACTCTGTGTACTCAAAGAGAGAAAATTTTATTTTAATACAGAAATACATAGAAATCTAAAGATATTATGGTTGATATTTGTTAGAGGTGTGCACTACACAATGTTTCTAAAGTGATTGTGTCTATTACCTGATGTCGCTTGATGATATCTTTCAACTTGTTAGCCAACTTCAGATCGATGTCTGGAATGAGGTAGATATTGGGTCTGGTCAGACAATTGTTCTAAGGAAAAAAGAATAAACTTTGAAATTCTACTGGTTTTAAAATAATGTAACAATATTCATCCATTACTACAATGGCAAAAATAGGTGTTCAAATTCACACTTTTTTTTTAATATTTATTTAGTTAGTTTTAGTTGTATAAAATGACTTTGTTTTTACATAGTGCTGAGGATTGAACCCGGGTTGTGCACGTGCTGAGCCACAACCCCAGCCCCTAAATTCACACTTCTTAAAACATGAAGGTATGCTTTTTAAATTAATTAACTTATTTATACATTCTTTTATGAACTCAGGGCTTTATACTTGCTAGGCAAGCACTCTACCTCGGCACTATGTCCTTAAATCTTTTTTTCTTTTTTGCATTGAGGATTGAACTCAGGGGCACTTATCTACTGAGCTACACCCACAGCCCTCTTTTTATTTTTTCAGACAGGTCTCATTAAGTTGCTTAGAGCCTCCCTAAAATGCTGAAGCTGGCCTCAAACTTGTGATCTTCCTGCCTCGGCCTCCCAAATCACTAGGATTATAGGTACAAGCCACCACACCTAGCAGAAAGATATACTTTGATGTAGAATGTAAAGTCTTATCTCAGAATAAAACACAGGTGATCCAGCAGACCACTTTTAAAACCATCCCAAGTCCCTCTCTGCAGCAGGCTATATCTGGACAAAAAAAATGTTAAGAAACATGACTTAGGGCTCGCCTAACACTTGCGCAGCCTGGGTTCGATCCTCAGCACCAAGAAAAAAATAAATGCATTGTGTACAACTAAAGCAAATTAAAAAAAAAAAAAAAAAAAAAAAAAGAATCATGACTTAACAAGACTTAAGGAAATTCAGCATGTAAAACTCATTAAGGCACCATACCAAATTGCCAGATTAAGCCTCCTAGACAATTTTACCGGCATTTACCTTAAATGTAGTATTTTCACAGCTACATCTTTTTTTTTTTTTTGGTACCAGGGACTGAACTCAGGGGCACTCTACCACTGGGCCACATCCCTGGCCCTTTTTTGTATTTTATTAGAGACAGGGTCTCACTGAGTTGCTAAGTGCCTCGCCATTGCTGAGGCTGGCTTTGAACTAGGGATCTTCCTGCTTCAGCCTCCCAAGTGCTGGGATTACAGGCATGTGCCACTGCGCCTGGCTCACAGCTACATCTTTGATTTGGGAAGTAACTATACCTTTTTCTTCCCATTTCTAATCTTAAGAATGGCAATAAATCATGTTTATTAACTTCTCAAATCATGACCAAAATGGGACCAACAAACAAAACATCCAATTATTTTGCTACTAACAGTTAAAAATACAAACAACAAAAAATTAAATACTAGCAGGGCGTGGTGGTGCATGCCTGTAATCCCAGCACTTGGGAGGCTGAGACAGGTGTATTATGAGTTCAAAGCCAGCCTCAGCAATGGCAAGGCACTTAGCAACTCAGTGAGACCCTGTCTCTAAAATGAATACAAAAATGGGCTGGGGAGGCTGGGGTTGTGGCTCGTCTAGCACATGTGCGGCCCGGGTTCGATCCTCAGCACCATGTAAAAATAAATAAAGGCATTGTGTACAACTAAAAAAAAAAAACAGGGCTGGGGATGTGGCCCAGTGGTAGAGTGCCCCTGAGTTCAGTCCCCGGTACCAAAAAAACAATTAAGTTTAATTTTTGCCAAGTACATTTCCACAAGAAGGTTAATTCATTGAACACTATAAATTACTAGTCAATAAAAATATGGGAGCAGTCTGGGGATATAGTTCAGTGCTGGAACACATGGCCAGGATGGATGAGGCCCTTGGTTTATCCTAGCACCATAAAACAAAAACCAGGAGATACAATGAAGAAAATTAAGTTTACATCTAGTTTACAATCTAGTTAGGGAAATATATATTTACGGCATAATCATGGAACAAATCCAAGGAAAAAAGACTATAAAACCAAGTGTCTAGCAGTAGAGAGGGTTTTACCAATATAAAGTAAAAGTGATTTGAATAATGGATAAGGTAACATCAATGAAGAAAATAAAACCATAGATTATTTCACAAGAAATTAAAGACTGACAGTCTTAAAATGACAGTAACAGTAACAAACCTAAACAAAACTAATAAAAAAATATATTTCAGAAAAATTTTATTCTTTTGACATTTTGGAAGTCCAATAACCAACTGTAGAACTGAAAGTATATTTAAGGAAAAAATGTTATGCTACGTTGTTTGTATATTTTGGTACGGGGAATTTAACCCAGGGGCACTTTACCATTGAACTATATCCCCAGCCCTTTTTAATTATTTAGAGAGAGGGTCTCACTAAGTTACTTAGGGCCTCGATAAGTTGCTGAGGCTGGCCTTGAACACGTGATCCTCCTGTTTCAGCCTCCCAAGTCACCTGGATTATAGCAATGGGCCACTGTGCTCAGCTTTAAAAAAAAAAATTAATAACCTAACTTTCCAAATTACCTGCACCAATGTTTTCTCGATGTTCATAAACATTTCAACATTACGATCCATTCGCGATGGATTTTGCAGATCAAATCTCCGCCTAAAGAAGAAGAAGATCATTAGAAAATTCTCTCCCACCTTAAACACAAGTGAAAACTTGACTTTAGAATTCAATGCAAATAAATTAGAAAAATTTAGTAACCAAAATAGCACTCCACAAAATGTTAAAAGTATACTCTCAATAGTGTAAGAATGTAGCATTAATACTTTCATAAAAGAAAAGGCTATTTTTTTTTTTTTTTTTTTTTTTGGTACCTGGGATTAAACTCAGGGGCACTCCACCACTGGACCACATCCCCATCCCTTTTTTTTGTATTTTATTTAGAGACAGGGTCTCACTGAGTTGCTAAGTGCCTTGCCATTGCTGAGGCTGGCTTTGAACTCGCGATCCTCCTGCCTCAGCCTCCCAAGTGCTGGGATTAAGGCATGCACCATCGTGGCCGGCAAAAGAAAAGGCTATTAAACCAAAGGCTAGCATGTGACAAGCATGTTTATACTTAAATTTCTGAACATGGAGAGGCAACAGATGCTAACAAAGTTTTAGGATGTTTTTCTGGAGGAACCACAAACTACACTTTGACACAGTTTCCAGAATATTTTCTTTTGCTAGGGGTCTAGACTCATCCTCTGCTTTCTACACAGGAAGGGCTTGATCCTGTAACTGCACTTGCTCAGAATCCAGCTCTCATTTATTGAAGAAGCAGTTTTTTTCAGTTTTATCTTCAACATCCAGTAGGTGACTTTTTACTGTTTTGGTCACATTTGCTTTCTGCTGGGTCAGAACACCTTGAATTTCCTTTTGAGAACCATTTCTCTACAACTACATCCCCGTGGACTGTAGACTGGATGGGGCTCCTTATCATTTTCCAGAGGCAGCACATATAATCAAGGCCTGACTAATCAGTAGTGGGTAGGTAAGCCAAATGGATCTGGTCCACACGGATCCAAGGATCTATGGAGGAGGCAGGGAGATAAGCAGCCCTCTTCTTTGTTCCAACACCACTTTGCAAGGTGACAGCCTAGAGTTGCCAGGTGGAGAAGGAGAGTGAAGACTCTAGATTGAGGGAAGAGCTGGGAGATGAAAGAAACAGGCTTGATAATATCATTAGGGTTCCTGGATCAAGTAAAGCCTGAAAAACATCCTCATCTTTTCAACAAGGCCAAACCAAAGCCTTTGACTACAACATGTTAACTGGAATGTCTGTAACTTGCAACACGAAGAGTCATATCGGATGCTGCATTTGACAATCAGCCTCCAGACCTTTGTGTTACCTCTGGTAGCCTGTACATCGTTTTTATGAATTTTATTTTTCTTTTAAAAAATATTTTCATTTATTTCTTGTTTAAAAAATATAATAATCAACCTTTGTGATTTTTCAGAAAATAAAAGAGATAAGAGCTACCATAGTCGAAATGAAATACCAAGTAGTATTCCATGTTTCTTAAATAAAAAATATTTTACATTGGGCTGGGAATGTGGCTCAGTGGTAGAGCACTCACCTAGCGCATGCAAGTCCCTGGGTTCGGATCCTCAACACCACATAAAAATAAATAAAATAAAGGTATTGCGTGCAACTACAACTAAAAAATATTGAAGAAAAAAAAAAGATATTTTTATATCATATAGAAAAGTAATCCACAGATCCAAAGGCAGGGAATCACCATACTATCCTTCAAGAATAAAGAAAGTTTACTGGGTGCAGTACTCATGCCTATAATCCCAGCTATTCGGGAAGCTAAGGCAGGAGGATCACAAATTTAAGGCCAGCCTGGGCAATTTAGCAAAAAAAGGGCTAGGGATGTAGCTTAGAGGCAGAATGCCCCTTTGATCAATTCCCAGTACTACAAACACACACACACACACACAAAGAATAAGGGAAATCTATCTATGTGTACTTAAAATTCAATTGTTCAAATTCAACAGTATCTTGTGTTCTTTGCTTATTTATTTATTTACTTATGATGTATGTATGTATGTATGTATGTATGGTGCTGAGGACTGAACCCAGTGCCTCACACATGCAAGGCAGGCGCTCTACCACTGAGCTACAGCCTCAGCCCCTCTTGTGTTCTTTTCTTTTCTTTTTTTTTTTTTTTTTAAATATTTATTTATTTACTTTAGTTGTACACAATGCAATGCATTTATGTTTACATGGTGCTGAGGATCGAACCCGGGCCGCGCACGTGCGAGGCGAGTGCTTTGCCGCTGAGCCACAACCCCAGCCCTCTTGTGTTCTTTTCAATCAAGGAAAGCATCTTGGATATTCTGGTACAGGTTGTAAGATACATGATATAAACAGATGAGATTTCAAATTTCTAACTGGCTATAGTAATGTTCAAGAGTAGAAATTAAGGGCTGGAGATTTACCTCAGTTGGTAGAGTGCTTGCCTTGCATGACAAGGCGTTGGGTTTAATCCCCAGCACCACAAAAAAAAAAAAAAAAAAAAAAAAAAAAGAGTAGAAATTAATTATCCCATAATCTGTGATCATGTGAGAGTTGGAATTATTCCAAACTCTTAAAATACCCATAAAAGGTACACAGCATCAACAAATATGATCTAGGTAAGGTCAAATTCAAGTGCCCATTCTTTCTTCCACAGAAAGTCTAAGAGGTATGCAATGGAAAGCTACAGCTATCATGAATTAAAGATGCACAGAATGCTTGAACTGACACAACTGACAAATCAGAGAGTCACTCCTTTCCACTGTGATCTCATCATATGGGAATACTCACATAATTTTTCTAAACTCTATAGCTTTTCCACCATGATACCACCCACTTAATGGGCTTCATACTGTCACTTCTAGAATCATCCCATGAGTCACTTCCACTATGAAACTGTTACTGTCGTCTTCTTTTATGTTCTGAATACATACATCCTGAGCACAATGCTATTACAGCCTCATAACAGAACAACCTTATTGGCAAGAGAACTCATTACATGCATTACATTACATACAAGAACCAGGTTCATTAAAAAATGTTCCCATGCAGATCTATTGGCTAGCAGAAAGTATGGCAAACTACTAAATAAATTAATAAATTAATATTCATTATGATTGAAAACTAATACATATTACAACTTTACCACTGATGAACTAGGGCAAGACTGAAATGTTTCCTAAAATAACTGCAACTAAAAAATTAAGCAAGGCTGGGGCCGTAGCTCAGTGGTAGAGTGTTTACTTCACATGTGTGAGGCACTGGGTTCAATCCTCAGCACATTAAAAAAATAAATAATAAATAAATAAATAAATAAATAAAGGCTTGCTGTTCATCTACAACTACCAAAAAAAAGAAAAAACTTAAAAGAATAGAAGAAATTAAGCAAAGGATTTTAAAAAAAAAAAAGAAAGAAAGAAAGCACAAAAATAGGTAATTTTAATAGATCTACCATAGCTTTAAAAATAGATTTGAGGGGCTGGGGTTGTGGCTCAGTGGTAGAGTGCTCGCCTAGCACATGCGCGGCCTGGGTTCGATCCTCAGCACCACGTAAAAATAAACACATTGTGTACAACTAAAGCAAATAAATATTAAAAAAAAAAAAAAAGAACTTTAAAAAATAGATTTGGGAGCCGGGCGCGGTGGCGCACGCCTGTAATCCCAGCACTTTGGGAGGCTGAGGCAGGAGGATCGCAAGTTCAAAGGCAGCCTCAGCAATGGCGAGGCACTTGCCAACTCAGTGAGACCCTGTCTCTAATAAAATACAAAAAAAAGGGCTGGGGATGTGGCCCAGTGAGTGGTCGAGTGCCCCTGAGTTCAATCCCCGGTACCAAAAAAAAAAAAAAAATACAAAAAAGGTCTGGGGATGTGACCCAGTGGTCAAGTGCTCCTGAGTTCAATCCCCGGTACCAAAAAAAAAAAAAAAAAAAAAAAAAAAAAGAAGAAGATTTGGGGTTAGGGTTGTAGCTCAGCAGTAGAGCACTTACCTCTCACGTGTGAGGTACTGGCTTTGTTCCTCAGCACCACATAAAAATAAACAAACAAAATATATTGTGTCCAAACTATAACTAAAAAAAAAAAAAAAAAAAAAAAAAAACAAACTAAAATAAGTAATATAAAAGTATTGTGTCCATCTACAACTAAAAAAAATACTTAAAAATAGATTTTATAAATACAAGGGACCTCTGTCCTTAGTAACCTTATATTGGTTTAATATTGTACACAGAACTTTACTTTTACTACTTGTTTAGTTTTGAATATTTCCTTTCCCTAACTTCTTCTAAGGAAAAGGTAGGTTAGATTCCAAGCAATTTCCTCTGACAGGACAAAAGACCCTAACACGAACCCTAACCCAACTAGGTGGGAAATCCTATTTTAGCTGACAGCCTACCACTGGTTCTTCAGGAAAATAAAAAGGGAGGTGGGGCTGGATTGTGGCTCAGTGGTAGAGCGCTCGCCTAGCACATGCGCGGCCCGGGTTCGATCCTCAGCACCACGTACAAATAAACCTATTGTGTACAACTAAAGCAAATAAATAAATATTAAAAAAAAAAAAAAAAAAGGGAGGTGTGTATCTCCCCCCTTCATAAAGAAGAGGACACTCACAGGGCTTGATAACAGAAGAACTATACCTAGAAGCACATCACTTATAGGATTACTTAACAAGAACTTGCTTATTTTCATAGAAACTACTTCCTTAATAAAAGATTCAAATAGGGCTGAGTGGGAATTAGAAATCTGAGAAATAATCTAAAAATAGTCATTAAAAAATTTAATATAGAACTGGATGAACTTATCTGCAGATGGAGATAAAAACTAAATGAGGGGCTGGGGTTGTGGCTCAGCAATAGAGTGCTCGCCTAGCATGTGCGCGGCCCAGGTTCAACCCTCAGCACCACGTAAAAATAAAAGGCATTGTGTACAACTAAAATAAATAAATATTTTTTAAAAAGCTAAATAAATCTGTTAATAGAAAAAGAATCGAGAATTTTTTTTCTGCCTTTCCAATTGTTGATGTTTCTCTTTGTAAAAGTATTCTAGCAAACAAGAAAAAAAAAAACAAAGAAACACTCTTTAACAAGGAATAATGTAAGCCTAGGGATGTAACTCAGTTGGTAGAGTACTTGCCTTGCATGCACAAGGCCACGGGTTCAATCCCCAGCACCACACACACACACACAAATAATAATAATAATAATAATAACAACAACAACAATAATAACAATAATAATAATTTATAAAACAATAAGGATCTATATATAATAGGATATATCTATTCCAATTTTCAAAATTAAGAACAATGCCACTTTGTAAAGTTGTAATGAAGTGATCACACTAGGCACTAAACATTCATGTGTTTCCATTACAAAGAGAAACAACCAAAAATTATATACCTCCTCCTGGAGGAAAACCATACCATTTATTATGAAGTACTATTACAAAGAGAATTCATCTGAATCTGCCTAATCCTTTAGATCTAACCCTCAGTTTATTAAATTTTAGAAGACCATGCTAATTGATTTCCTGCAAAATCCAAATCATGGACAGTCCTATAAGCTGACTTTAAAGTATATGTGTGTATTTTAAAAAAAAAGCAAGGAAAAGAATCAAAAAAAGAAAGCTAAAGATTTTTACAGACTTAAAAGAATCTTGGCAACCAAATAGATTCAAATAAGATAAAAATCATTCTACAGAAAAATTAGGGAAATTTGAACACTCTTTAATAATATTCAAAGATTAGCAGGGTGCAGTGGCACACTCATATAATCCCAGCACTTGGGAGGCTGAGGCAGGAGGATCGCGAGTTCAAAGCCAGCCTCAGCAATGGCAAGGCACTTAGCAACTCAGTGAGATCCTGTGGCTGAGTACCCCTGATTTTGATCCCTGGTACCAAAAAAATAAATAAATAATAATAATAATATTCAAAGATTATTATTAATTTTCCTAGTGATGGTAACAATAGTGCTATTATACTTTTTTAAAATTTCTATTTCAGGGGTTGGGGTTATGGCTCAGTGGTAGAGGGCTTGCTTAGCATGCTTGAGGCACTGGGTTCGATCCCTGGCACCACATAAAAATAAACAAAATAAAGGTATTGTGTCCATCTACAACTAAAAAAAATATTTTTAAAAACATTTCTATTTCAGAAATAATTAGCAAAATATTAACAGATGGGTTGGGGTTGTGGCTCAAAAGAGTGCTTGCCTACCATGTGTGAGGCACTGGGTTCAATCCTCAGCACCAAATATAAATAAATAAAATAAAGGTCCATCCAAAACTAAAAAATATATATTTAAAAAAATTAGTACAATTTTATTAGAAGATGATTTGGTAACTATTGTGTCCCCCCCAAAGCGTAACACTATTGGGAGGTGAGACCTGATGAAAATTAATTAAGGTCCTTATCTCAAGAGTGGCTTAGTTATCTTGAATAGACTTGGGAAAGGGCTACAGAAGTAAACTTATATAAGGCAAACAAAAATGCCCTTGAGTTTGTGCAGCAAGATAACAATACAGGAGAACGGTTGTGTTCGGGAAGTGACCAAAGTCAGTAAGAAGCTTTGTATGAAGATGGCAAGCTAAGAAAATGCTAGAAACCATCCCCAGAGGATGGTCAAGTATGTCACACTCCAAAAGGGTAGTCAACAACACAGAGATAATTAGAGCCTGGAAACTGTATCTGTATGAGGAAAGAACGCGGTCTATTATACCCAAGTAGAAAAAATTATATTTGGTTACATGTGTGAATACTGAAATAAGAAAACAGGTTTGGATCTTTATTACATCATTTTAAAAATTTAAAAAGGGGGCTGGGGATGTGGCTCAGCGGCAGAGCGCTCGCCTCGCACGTGCGCGGCCCGGGTTCGATCCTCAGCACCACGTAAAAACATAAATGCATTGCATTGTGTACAACTAAAGTAAATAAATAAATATTTAAAAAAAAAAAAAAAAAAAATTTAAAAAGCTAGATGACTGAAGGAGGCAGTTTTTTTTTTTTAATATATTTTTTAGTTGTAGATGGACATAATACCTTTATTTTATTTATTTTTATGTGGTGCTGAGGATAGAACCCAGTGCCTCACACATGCTAGACGAGCGCTCTACCACTGAGCCACAACCACAGCCCACAGGAGGCAGTTTTTTTAAATATGCTAGTACAATGGATAATTCTTTTTTTTTTTTTAATATTTTTTAGTTGTGGATGGATATTTATTTATTTATTTATTTATTTATGTACTGGGGATTGAACTCAGGGGCACTCAACCACTGGGTCACATTCCCCAGCCCTTTTTTGTATTTTAGAGACAGGGTCTCACTGAATTGCAAGTGCCTCACCATTGCTGAGGCTGGCTTTGAACTTGCGATCCTCCTGCCTCAGCCTCCCAAAGTGCTGGGATTACAGGCATGCACCACCACGCCCGGATGACCTTTATTTATTTATTAATCTATATGTGGTGCTGAGAATCAAACCCAGTGCCTCACACATGCTAGGCAAGTGCTCTACCACTGAGCTACAACCTCAGCCAGCAATGGATAATTCTTTACAACTAAAAGACAGAAATCAAAGCAGGGCTTGACAGTGCACACCTGTAATCCCAGTTACTCAGGTGGCTGATGCAGGAAGATTTCAACTTGTAGGTCAGAATGAGCAACTTGGTAAGACCCTGTTCTCAATATGAAATTTTTATAAAGAGCTGGAGATGTATCTTAGTGTTAGAGTGCTTGTGTAGCATGTACAAGACCCTGTGTTCAATCTCCAGTATTGCCAAAAGAAGTGGGGGGATATACTTAGGTACTTCAAATCTCAAATCAATCTGCAATCTCGTTACAAACATGCCAGTAGCTGGGCGCGGTGGCGCACGCCTGTAATCCCAGCACTTTGGGAGGCTGAGGCAGGAGGATGGCGAGTTCAAAGCCAGCCTCAGCAATGGCGAGGCACTTAGCAACTCAGTGAGACTCTGTCTCTAATAAAAATACAAAAAAGGGCTGGGGATGTGACCCAGTGGTCGAGTGCTGAGTTCACTCCCCAGTACCAAAAAAAAAAAAAAAAAAAGAAAGCAAAAAACAAACGTGCCAGTAATTACCAGGTAATCCAACTCATCATCATATACATAATACTCTAGTTAGTCATACAAAAATGGCCTTGAGCTATGGAGCAAGACAACAATACAGGAGAACAGCTGTGTGGGGGAAGTGACCAAAGTCAGTAAGAAGCTTTCTATGAAGATGGTAAGCTAAAAAACCCTGGCACCCAGTTAGATGCAATGAAGGCTAAAACAAATGCCACCAGAAGTCATTAAGACTAGGCTGGGGGACTGGGGCTGTAGCTCAGTGGTAAAGTGCTTGTCTTGCATATGTGAGGCACTGGGTTTGATCCTCGGCACCACATTAAAACAAAGGTACTATGTGTTCATCTATAACAAAATAAATATTAAAAAAAAAAAAAAAAACGACTAGGCTGGGGATGTAGCTTAGTGGCAGCTATGCTAACTATTAGCTTTGAATATAATGTACCATAGAAGTTCATAATACACACTTGGGTTGCATTGCATTGTGTACAACTAAAGTAAATAAATAAATATTAAAAAAAAAAGAAGTTCATAAATACACACTTAAACATTCACAGTGAGGGGCTGGGGTTGTGGCTCAGCGGTAGAGCACTCGCCTAGCACGTGCGCGGCCCAGGTTCGATCCTCAGCACCACGTACAAATAAAGGCACTGTGTACAACTAAAACAAACAAATAAATAAATATTTTTTTAAAACAATCCCCAGTGAGTGTACCTTCTAATTGGCTAATAATGTACACTTATATTTGTTATCTATATCCAATTATGTATAAGAAGTAACTTAGAAAGACTTCCCATGTTCATGGGTAGGTAAAGTTAATATTATTAAAATAGCTATTCTTGTGGGTGCAATGGATATGACTGTAATCCTAGCAGCTTGGGAGGCTGAGGCGCTAAGCAACTCAGTGAGACCCTGTGTCTAAATGAAATACAAACAGGGCTGGGGATGTGGCTTAGTGGTTAAGTGCCCCTGAGTTCAATCCTCGGTACAAAAAATAAAAAGCCATACTACTAAAAGCAATAAACAGATTCAATGTAATCCCCATCAAAATACCAAAGAAAGGATGAAGGTCTCATGAATATCAAAAGGATGTCAGTACAGTTGAAGAAAGGGACCAAGGGGATGGGAAAAGAAGGAAAGTGAAAATACTGGGGAATGATACTGGCCAAATTATATTGTTAGATTATGTACACTTATAAATATGTAACAACAAATCCCAACATCATGTCCAACTATAATGAAAAAGTAGGGGTGGGGGTCATAACTTAGGCTGGGTATATGGCCTGGTGGTAGACTGCCTAGCAAGCACAAGACCCTGAGTTTGATCCCTAACCACACAGAACAAAATAAATGTTTTTGCCTAATAAAAGCAATAGTTGTTTGGTATTTGTGTAGGATTCAGGGGAAAAAAATAAGGCTCTTAATAAGACACAACTTGCTTTTACAATTAATTAATCATCATGTTTATAGAATTCTGTAGCACCAATCAAAAGAGCAGAATGTAACATTAACTTAAATATCACATCAAGCCATACAAATAAATACAAAAACTTACCATCCCTGTTCGTTTTTATACTTGTAAGCAGCCCCAAGAATATGACACAAGGTGCCTCCAGCTTTGAAATCCATGAAACATTTTGCCTAAAAATGATACAAATTACATTACAAATAAAGGTTCTGACAAAATTATTCATGTCTGGATTCCAAGTTTTAGAAACTCAAGGGGCTGGGGTTGTGGCTCAGCGGTAGAGCGCTCGCCTAGCACGTGCGCGGCCCGGGTTCGATCCTCAGCACCACATAAAAATAAACGCATTGTGTACAACTAAAAAGAAATAAATAAATATTATGGGCTGGGGTTGTGGCTCAGGGGTAGAGCACTCGCCTGGCACGTGCGCGGCCCGGGTTCGATCCTCAGCACCACGTACAGGTAAACCCATTGTGTACAGCTAAAGCAAATAAAAAAAAAAAAAAAAAAAAAAAAACTCAAAGATATAAATGACTAGTAATTTAATAAACCTCCTTAAAGGCTTTCTTGAACAAACTGATTTATAAAATTTTTCTGAAAGTGAATTTAAAAGACTGCTTTTTCAAGCATATTAACATTAAATTACTCTTTGAATAAAGAGCTATGAAAGCAAGAGTTAAAAACACACACACACACACTCAAAAGCACTCTACTAGTGGTAGAGTGCTTTAACTAGCTAGCACACATGAGGGCCTGGGTTTGATCATCAGTAACCCCCCCCCCCCCAAAAAAAAGATATAAAGTGTTTCAAAAGGAAATATTAATGTACTAACAGGAAAAAAGGTAATTAACTATATACTGCAATGGTAAAATTTTAAATTTATTATTTTTAAACTCATAAAATTCCAGTTATACAAAACTTCCAACAATAATTTTCCTGTATAAGAAATATTAGTGGGGCTGGGATTGTGGCTCAGTGGTAGAGTGCTCGCCTAGCATGTGCTTGGCCCGGGTTCAATCCTCAGCACCATATAAAAATAAACACATTGTGTATAACTAAAGCAAATAAATAAATATTTAAAAAAAAAAAAAAAAAAAAAGAAGCCGGGCGCGGTGGCGCACGCCTGTAATCCCAGCACTTTGGGAGGCTGAGGCAGGAGGATCGCGAGTTCAAAGCCAGCCTCAGCAATGGCAAGGCACTTAGCAACTCAGTGAGACCCTGTCTCTAAATAAAATACAAAAAAGGTCTGGGGATGTGACCCAGTGGTCGAGTGCCCCTGAGTTCAATCCCCGGTACCACAAAAAAAAAAAAAAAAAAAGAAAGAAAGAAATATTAGTATATGGGGCTGGGACTCAGCGGCACAGCACTTGTCTAGTATGTGTGAAGCACTGGGTTCGATCCTCAGCTCCACATAAAAATAAATAAGTAAATGTCCAACTACAACTAAAAAAAAAAAAAGAAAGAAAAGGAAGGAAGGAAGGAAGGAATACAGGTATATCAATACATTTTTCTTCATTTAAATTTTAGTTTGTTTGGCAATAGTGGGGATTGAACCCAGGGCCCTGTGCATGCTAAGCAAGCATTCTACCACTGAGCTCTGTCCCTAGCCCCTCAATTATAATATTTTAACAATCACTAAAACACAGCAAAGTGCTGAGGATGCAGCTCAGTGGTAAAAGTAAACCTGGGTTGTTTGAATAGTACATACAAGGAAGGCCCTGAGTTCCATCAAAAGGAGGGAAGGGGAGAGAAGAGAAGAAAGAGAGGAAGAAAAAAAGAAAGCAAAACAGTGTAACTTTTATTAAACTATATTTACATTTATAGTCAAAACCTGTAAAATGATTTTAAAGGGATCTGTAGGCTGGGGAAATAGTTCAGTGCTAGAGCAACTGTATAGCATGTGTGAGGCCTTGTTTTTAACTCCCAGCAGCACCACAACAAAGAGAGGAGAAAGAGAGTGAGATTTGCATATTATGGATCATAAAAATATGGCTCAAATAAAATGTAAACTGAGTATCAAATAAGCTAAATAAGATGAAATTTATTACAAGCATATCATGCTTTATTTTTATCTTTTAGTTGTAGTTGGACACAATGCCTTTATTTTATTTATTTATTTTTATGTGGTGCCGAGGATCAAACCCAGGGCCTTGCACATGCTAGGCGAACACTCTACCACTGAGTCACAACCCCAGCATATACCTGCAGTCCCAGCTAGTTGGGAAGCAGAAGCAGGAGGATTCCTTGAAACCAGGAGTTCAAGGCCAGCCTGGGAAATATAGCATGACCCCATCTCTTAAATTAAAAAACACATGCCTATAATCCCAGTGGCTTGGAAGGCTGAGACAGGAGGATCATGAGTTCAAAGGCAGCCTCAGCAACTGCAAGGTGCTAAGCAACTCAGTGAGACCCTGTCTCTAAATAAAAATACAAAATAGGGCTGGGGATGTAGCTCAGTAGTCACATGCCCCTGAGTTCAATCCCCAGTATGACAACAACAACAAAAAAAAAAACCCACAAAATAGTACCCTGGCCAAAAGAAATGAATCAGGAAAAAAAAAATGGTCTAGATGGTATAGCAGAGATATCAGGGAACTGTAATTGTAAAATATTAAGTTCTTTTTAATGATTGTTGCAGTGTTTAATGCAAGTGTTAAATGACTCCTGAAAAAGAAGTTTCCAACAGTTGAAAAGTAGAAATACACTACAGCTGAAATTCTGTTGAGAGTCCTTATTTTATTCTACACGCTGACAGCAACAAAGGAAATCAGCTCTGGGCTACAACCAAAGGTATGGAAACCAAAGATGCCACCAGGGTAGGTGTAGTGAACCCTATAATACCAGCTACAGAAGGCTGAGGCAGAAGGACCACAGTTCAAGACCAGTCTAGTCAACTTAGCAAGATCCTATCATAAAAGAAAAAAGAAAAAAAACACTGGGAACATAGATCAGTGGTAGAGCACCACTGGTTTCAATTTCTTTTTTTTTTAAATATTTATTTATTTGCTTTAGTTGTACACAATGCAATGCATTTATGTTTACGTGGTGCTGAGGATCGAACCCGGGCCGCGCACGTGCGAGGCGAACGCTCTGCCGCTGAGCCACAACCCCAGCCCTCAATTTCTTTTTAATTAAATTATTTATTCTAATTTGTTATGCATGATGGCAGAATGCAATTCATTTCATATTACACATATAGAGCACAATTTTTCAAGTCACTGGTTCTACACAAAGTATTTTCATACTATTCGAGTCTTCATACCTGTACTTAGGGTAATGATGTCTAACTCCACCATCAATCCTGTCCCCATGCCCCCTCCTTTCCTCTCCCTCCCTCCCCTTTGATCTATCTAAAAGTTCCTCCATTCCTCCTATGATCCCCTGCCCATGAGTCAGCATCCTCATATCAAAGAAAACATTTGGTCTTTGTTTTTTTGAGATTGGCTTACTTCACTTAGCATTATTTTCTCCAAATCCATCTATTTACCTGCAAATGCCATAATTTTATTCTCTGAGCAATGCTGAGTAATGTTCCATTGTGTATCTATACACCAAAGTTTCCCTATCCATTCATCTACTGAAGGGTATCTGGGTTGGTTCTACAATTCAGCTATTGTGAATTGTATTACTATAAACATTAATGTGGCTGCGTCCCCGTAGTATGCTGTTCTCAAGTCCTTTGGGTATAGACCAAAAAGTGGGATAGCTGGGTCAAATGGTGGTGCCATTCCAAGTTTTCCAAGGAATCTCCATACTGGTTTCAATTTTAATATCCCATACTGCAAAAAATTAAAAATAAAGATTCCACCATAGGGCTGGGATGTGGCTCAGCGGTAGGGCGCTCGCCTAGCATGTGGGCGACCCGGGTTCGATCCTCAGCACCACGTAAAAATACATACATTGTGTACAACTAAAGCAAATAAATAAATATTTTTTTTTTAAAAAAAAGATGGGCTGGGATTGTGGCTCAGTGGTAGAGCGCTCGCCTAGCACATGGGCGACCCGGGTTCAATCCTCAGCACCACATACAAATAAAATGTATTGAATAAAACGCATTGTGTACAACTAAAGCAAATTAAAAAAAAAAATAGCCGGGCGCGGTGGCGCACACGCCTGTAATCCCAGCACTTTGGGAGGCTGAGGCAGGAGGATCGCGAGTTCAAAGCCAGCCTCAGCAATGGCGAGGCACTTAGTAACTCAGTGAGACCCTGTCTCTAATAAAAAATACAAAAAAAAGGGCTGGGGATGTGGCCCAGTGGTCGAGTGCCCCTGAGTTCAATCCCCAGTACCAAAAAAAAAAAAAAAAGATTCCACCATAGTAAGATGAAATACTTACAGGGAGTTTGGTGAAAGCTGGATTAGTGACATGCTTCCCAAAGGCATCTTCCTGGAACTGAAGAAGCTGTACCACCAGTCCAGATAGAGTTTTATTGGTAGGAGCATCTGCATGAACATACTGCAAGGAAAAGAAAGGGATTAAAGAACTGGTATATTTGTTGCAAAAAATGAAGTCAATTCACTAATACCTCCAAAGCACTGGTATTGTGGCAAATTTAAGAGATGTAAGACATGCTCTCTGCTTTAAAGAGACTTAGAAAACACACATCTGTGTGTACTTAAAAATAAAACTGGGCCGGGCATGGAGGCGCATGCCTGTAATACCAGTGGCTCAGGGGAGGCTGAGGCAGAAGGATCGCAATTTCAAAGCCAGCCTCAGCAAAAGTGAGGTGCCAAGCAACTCAGTGAGACCCTGTCTCTAATAAACACAAAATAGGGCTGGGGATGTGGCTCAGTGATCAAGTGCCCCTGAATTCGATCCCCAGTACCCTCCCACCAAAAAAAAAAAAAAAAAAAACTGCACACCTATAATCCCAGCAGTTTAGGAGGCTGAGCAGGAGGATCGGAAGTTTGAGACCAGACTCAGCAATTCAACAAGGCTCTAAGCAAATTACAAAGACTCTGTCTCAAAATTAAAAAAAAAAAAAAAAAAGGACAGGGGATGTTGCTCAGTGGTTAAGTGCCCTTGGGTTAAATCCCCGTACCAAAAAGAGAGAGAGAGAGAGAGAGAGCAAGAGACAGAGCGATATGGTAGTATAGCTCAGTGGTATAACACTTGCCTAGCATGCTAAAGGCCCTGAGTTTGATCCCTAGTAATGGAAGAGGATAAAACAAAAAACAACAAAAAAGAAAGAGTTAAAGCAGGTGTGAGATAGCACCTCTCTGGAATCCCAGCCACTCTGGAGGATGAGGCACAAAGATCCCAAGTTTGAGGCCAACCTTGGACACTTAGCTATATCCTATCAATAAAATAAAATAAAAAAGGGTGAGGATATAGCTAAATGGTAGACTGAGTTCAATCCCCAATACTGGGAGGGCAAGGGGGACAGGAAAAGAAGAAAAAGTTGAAAATCTTCATTTTGGTGGTACTGAGGATTGAATCCAGGGCCTTGCACATACTAGGCAAGCACTCCATCATTAGCCATTTCCCAGACCCTTTTGAGACAGGGTCTCACAAAATTTCCTAGGCTGGTCTCAAATCTGTGAAACTTCCACCTCAGCCTCTCCAGTAGCTAGGATGACAGACTTGTGCCTTCAGCTAATACCTCCTTTTAAATACACTGTATACATTTTCATTTGTTTTTTATTTCCAGACAGGGTCTTGCTAAGTTACTTAGGGTCTCATTAATTTGCAGAGGCTGGCTTCAAACTTCTGATCCTCTTGCCTCAGTCTTAAGTCACTGGAATTACAAGCATGCACCACCACACCCAGCTAAAACCTCCAATATTTTTTTTTTTTTTTTTTGGTACTGGGTATTGAACTCAGGGGCACTCAACCACTGGGCCACATCCCCAGCCCTTTTTTGTATTTTATTAGAGACAGGGTCTCACTGAGTTGCTAAGTGCCTCGCCATTGCTGAGGCTGGCTTTGAACTCGCGATCCTCTTACCTCAGCCTCCCAAGTGCGGGGATTACAGGCGAGCGCCACCACACCCGGCTAAACCTCCAATATTTTGAGCAGGAAAAAGAGCTATGTTTCCACTTCAGTTTCACAAAAAAATAAGAAACAACTTAATTTTTCTTCCTAGTAGTAAACCTCTTTCCAAGTATCATCCAACATTCTCAAGGTTAATGTGGTATGCTTCTGTTATTAAAAATATTTTTTTCACCAGGCACCCGTAATCTCAGTGGCTCAGGAGGGTAAGGCAGGAGCATATTGAGTTAGTTCAAAGTCAGCCTCAGCAATATACTGAGGCCTTAAACAACTTAGCAAAATCATGTCTCTAAATATAAAAAAGAGTTGGGGATGTGGCTCAGTGGTTAAGCACCACTGGGGGGTTCAATCCCCAATATCAAAAAATTAATAAATAATTTTTTTCTTTTTAACTGATGTATTATAAAATATCATCAGTTGCTGAGTCTACAATTATTGAGCATTGAGTTCAAAGTTCTCAATTTGTGCTACTGTCAAAGACAGCATAATATAAAAGGGCACTCTTTTCAGTATCCTTTCAAATTTGTTGAGGTGTGTTAGCTTTCCACTATAAAAGACACAGCTAGCATGACAATTATCTCCCGAAAACTGGAATTTTCTTAAAATGCCTTATTTTATGTGAAATATTTTAGACCCTGGGTCAGTAGAATCCAGTCAACCGCCAATTTTCTATGTCCACAGCTAGGAATGATTTTTTACATTTTTAAATGGTTGGAGGAAAAAAATTTAAATACCATTTCTTTCTTCCTTTAACTCAAGGGCACCTAAACACTGAGCCACAACCCCAGCCCTTTTTCACATTTTATTTTTTATTTTGTTTATTTATTTTTGGTACCAGGGTTTGAATACAGGGACACTCAAGCAAGAGCCACATTTCCAGCCCTATTTTGTATTTTATTTAGAGACAGGGTCTCACTGAGTTAATTAGCACCTCACCTTTGCTGATATTGGCTTTCAACTCTTAATCCTCCTGCCTCAGCCTCCAGAGCCTCTGGGATTACAGGTGTGCACCACCACACCCGACCCTTTTTTATATTTAGAGACAAGGTCTCGCTGAGTTGCTTAGGGTCTCATGAAATTACAGATGCTCACTTTGAACTCGTGATCCTCCTGCCTCAGCATCCAGAGCTGCTGGGATTACAGGAATGCAAATCCCAGCTAAGTACCATTTATTGACACGTGAAAAATACATTTAAACCGGGCGCGGTGGCACACGCCTGTAATCCCAGCACTTGGGAGGCTGAGGCAGGAGGATCCCGAGTTCAAAGCCAGCCTCAGCAATGGCAAGGCACTTACCAACTCACTCAGTGAGACCCTGTCTCTAATAAAATACAAAGAAAAAAAAATGGGCTGGGGATGTGGCCCAGTGGTCGAGTGCCCCAGAGTTCAATCCCTGGTACCAAAAAAAAAAAAAAAAAAAAAAGCTTCCTTTAGCTGAATGTGATAGAGCATACCTATAATCCCACTGACTTGGGAGGCCAAGACAAGAGGATCACAAGTTCCAGACCAGCTTCAACAACTTAGGAAGATCTTGTCCCAAAGTACAAAAAAAAAAAAAAAAAAAAAAAAAAAAGTGGTGTGTATGTAATTCAGCGGTGACGCACCCTTAAGTTCAATGCCTAGTACCAAATAAATAAATAAATAAACCTAACTTCCTCCTTTAACATTACTTAAAAGGTGTGTTCTATACAAATTTATTTCTTTATGGTCACAAAGTGATGGATATGTATGTCAAATAGGAATTAAAACAGTGGAGGGCTGGGGTTGTGGCTCAGTGGTGGAGCACTCGCCTAGCACGTGCGCGGCCCACATTCAATCCTCAGCACCACATAAAAATAAACGCATTGTGTACAACTAAAGAAAGTAAATAAATATTTTTAAAAATGGAAACAAGTTTTACATAATTAATTAGGCATAGATGATGTTAACTGTTAGTCTGTAAATATGGTTCTCAATTTCAGCACAAAACAGAATCTCCTGATTATCAGCCCCATGCCCAGAATTTCTAATTCAATAGGTCAGGCCCAAGAAACTGCATTTCAAACAAGTTCTCAGGTAGTACTACTGGCCTGGAAACAACACTTTAAATCACTAAACCTTTAAAAAAAAGGGGGGGGGCTGGGGTTGTGGCTCAGCGGTAGTGCGCTCGCCTAGCACGTGCGCGGCCCAGGTTCGAACCTCAGCACCACGTAAAAAAAAAAAAAAAAAAAAAACACATGTGTACAACTAAAAGCAAATAAATAAATATTTAAAGAAAAAAAATCCATTACAGATATTACATATCTCCGTGAAAAAAATAAATGTTAGGGGCTGTGGTTGTATCTCAGTCATAGAACACTTGCCTCGTATGCAGGAAGTATGGGGGTTGAATTCCCTCAGCATGGGGTGGGGGGTATTTTAACAAAATGAATAAATTTTATCATAATACAAAAGTCAAGGATTCGTGGTAGAGCTCCTGCTTAACATGGGTAAAATCCTGGGTTGGATCCCATGAATCAAAAAAGGCAAAAAGTTAAGCAAGTCTGGGATTGAACCCAGTGCTTCAGAGACATGCTAGAAAGTACTCTATCACAGTGCTGTATCTACAGAGCATTTTTTGTTTTCTTTTTTTTAACTTTGAGATTGCGTCTCACGAAATTCCCCAGGCTGGCCTGGAACTTGCAATCCTCCAGGCTCATCATCATGAACAAGTGGGATTATAGGCATACACCACAATGCCTGTCTGGGTTGTGGGGTTTGGGGGCAGGGGGATATAAGGATTGAACTTAGAGGCTCTCTACCACTAAGCCACACACCTCCAGCCCTTTTTTTCATTTTTATTTTTGAGACAGGGTCTCACTAAATGCCCAGGCTGACCTCAAACTTGTGATCCTCCTGCCTCAGCCTCCTGAATCACTGGGTTTACAGGGATGCACCACCATGCCTGACTCTGGTGAGTTGTTTTTAAGTACCTGGCATAAAGCAGTTGCTCAATTGTTCACTGAATAAAAAGTAAACACATCAATAAAAATGAGGCTAGCAGGCATGGTGGCACAGTGACTCAGAAGGCAGAGGCAAAAGAACTAATTGCAAATTCAAGGCCAACCCGGGTGATTTAGTGAGAGCCTGACTCAAAATGAAATAAAAACGGCTGGTGGAGCCGGGCACAGTGGCACACACCTGTAATCCCAGCACTTGGGAGGCTGAGGCAGGAAGATCGCAAGTTCAAAGCCAGCCTCAGCAATGGCGAGGCACTTAGCAACTCAGTGAGACCCTGTCTCTAAACAAAATACAAAAAAGGGCTGGGGATGTGGCCCAGTGGTCGAGTGCCCCTGAGTTCAATTCCTGGTACCAAAAAAAAAAAAAAAAAAATGGCTGGTGGTACAGCTCAGTGGTAGAGTGCTCCTGGGCTCAATCCCCAGTACTGGGGGAAAAAATGGAGCTAGCAATGTCACATTTGTTTCATATAATTGCTAAGATGTCTATAAATTTCCACTGCTCTGAAAATGCAGTATTAAATGCAACAAATGTTTTGTCAAATCCATCAATATATACACAAAGTAGAAATACAAGTCAAACTTAACTTTGACTTTAAAGCCTCAGGGATGCTGAGTCAACATTAGCCTAGGCCTCAACACTGTGGGTCAAATGTGTCGGCCAGCCTTACAGCCATTTCTTCAGCACCCAAACAAATCTCAAGATATCCAAGCCTAAATTAGCCACCCTCTTAAACTTGGGCCCAGATCAATGCACACTGAGCACTGGAAGAAAGAGAAATGACTATTATCTGCCTTTTCCCACTCTCTTCCTCCATACTCAAAGGAATAGGCCTTCTGAGTAGTTTTTTCTTTGTTAAAGCATCACTTGGGGGTGAGGAGGGTAGGTAAGGATGTATCTCAGTGTAGAAGGCCCTCCCCAGCACCAAAACCAAAACAACAAAAACAGCTACATTTAAGATGCAAAGCATTGTTTGAAAGTAATATGATTTAAAAGAATTAACAAACTAGGTACAGTGGAGCATGCCTGTAATCAATCCCAGCAACTCGGGTGACCGAGGCAGGATGATCACAGGTTCTAGACCAGCCTAGGTAATTTAGTGAAACCCTGTGTTTTTTGTTTTGGTACTGGAGATTATAAACTGAGGACCTTCAATACTGAGCTACACCCCCACCCTTTTAAAAAGTTTTTTTTGTTGTTGTTGGTACTAGAGATTGAACTCAGGGGTGCTTTACCATTGTCTTACAAAGTTGCTTAAGGCCTCGCTAAACTGCTGAGGCTGGCATCAAATTTGAGATCCTTCTGCCTCAGCCTCCAGAGTGGGTGAGATTACAGGCCAGTGCTACTGTTCCCAACTATACCCTGTCTCAAAAAAAAAAAAAAAAAAAAAAAAATTAAAAGGGCTGAACATGGGCTGGAGTTGTGGCTCAGTGGTAGAGCACTTGCTTGGCGTGTGTGAGGCCCTGGGTTCAATCCTCAGCACCGCATATAAATAAATAAGTAAAATATCCACTGGCAATTAAAACATATTTAAATGGGGGGGGGGGGGGGGTCTGGACATGTAGTTTAGTGGTAGAACACCCCCTGGGTTCAATATGCAACACCACAGGGTTGGGGGATAGGGGGTTAATAGACATTCAATTTCCTTAGCCAATTCCAGAAGTTCTGTCACCACACACACAAAAAAGTAACCACTTGTATAAGCAAGAATAATATTCTTGTCTACTTACATGTAAATGAGAAAAGTCTTTTTTTTTGCTACCAGGGATTGAACTCAGGGGCACTCGATCACTGGGCCACATCTCCAGCCCTTTTTTTTGTATTTTATTAGAGACAGGGTCTCACTGAGTGGCTAAGTGCCTCACCATTGCTGAGGCTGGCTTTGAACTCCCGATCCTTCCGTCTCAGCATGTCGAGCCAGTGGGCCTTTTCATTTTTTGAGACAGGGTCCCGCTAAGTTACCGATATTGGCCTTCAACTTGAGATCCTCCTGCCTCAGTCTCCTGAGTCACTAGGATTCAGTGTGCCACCTTGCCTGCTATCTCCACTTTTATTGATGGGTTACCTTATAAGGCAACCCCTTTCTAGTACACAGTCCTGACAAAGCCTTTGCTCCAATTCAATGGTAGAGGAAGAAGAGAACTGAAGCGTGCTCCTCAAATCTGAGAGCGGAGTGTTTTTGGCTATCTGCTTTATTACACCGTCTAAGAGAGTCATTCCTGTATGTTTACATTGTAGGTAAATCTAAAAACGTTAAAAACAAGCGTTTTTAAGTCACAACTCTGAAAAACGTTGATTCAGCAGAACTCACCTAACTCAACATATCAAAGTAAGAGAAATAAATAAGTGAAAAAAATAAAAATCACTAATAAGAAAATAAAGGCAATATGAAATGGGGTGTTCTGGTAATAAATGGGGTCCTCAGGGAAAGCTTCATTGAAGAACACATTTCATACTACCGATCATTACCTCACACCATACACCACCCAAAAGTACAATGACGTGAAACCGTCATTTTTTAATTCCTGAGGTTCTTCTTAATACTGTACGCAGTTCATGCTACTAACCTACGTAATTAACTTCCGAAGAAACTCCTCCACAGTCCCTTAGCAAATCCACAGGAGGTAGCCAATCCTTCCTCACCTCACGCTGGGAAGCCCAGTCTCTAAGTAAAACTTGAGCAGCTTCGACCACACTACCTCGGTCTCTAACGAACCCCTTCCGCACACTCCAAGAGCTAACAAAAGAGGAGGTTCGCGCCCTCGGCAGCGCCTGCCCCCGGCAGGCTAGGAGCAGGCCGCGCGAGGCGGCGGAGGCGTGGCGGGCGGCGCCGCCTTTGTTGTCCCGCGCGGATGGGAGGACGCCTGAGCCGCGCCTGAGCCGCGCCGTTCCAGCCCCAGCGGCCCCGGCCGGCGCGCGCACCCACCTTCTTGTAGTGCTTGCCCAGCCAGACGCGCACCGAGTCCAGCTGAGACACCGTCTCCGGGCTCTCCCAGAACTTGCCGGCCGGGCCCCCGTCCTTCCGCCGATAGACCGCTAGGCCCGCAGCCGCCGCAGCGCTCCCTGTGCCCCCTGCGCCCGCCGTCGCCCCCGGCCCGCTGCCGGCTGCCGCGGCCATCGTCGCCGTCCGTCGCCCCGCCACCCGCCCCGGCCCTCGCGATTTCCCGTCCGCACCCGCGCGCCCCGCCCCCTTCCGGCGCGGAAGCCCCGCCCCCTCGGCTTCTGCGCCGCAACCGCAGCGAGTGCGCGCGTGCGCAAGCGCTTTACCGCGCTACAACTGCGGAAGCTCGCTCCACCTGCGTTTTTTGCCCTCGCCTAGGACAGCTAGGCAGCGCAACCGCTTGGCGTAGGTTTCTGTCGGGCTGCTTCTCTAGGGGCTTCTTGAGTACGTCCACTGTCGCAACTAGGTTCTGCGTCATAGCTAGCCCCGCTGCCAGGAATGTCCTTAGGACGGACCGAGCGATAAGTTGCCTGGGTTGCCATCGCGCCACATACCCCACGCCCGTCGAGAGTTGCACGACCCTCTGAACGCTTGTCCGACACCTGGCTGCGGGGCGTCCTCGACCTTGCTGACCAGTGTCACGCTCCCGCCGCCCGAGCTTCGGCTACCGCGACCTTCCCCTATCCATGTGAGAGGCACTCCTCCTCACTTCTTCAAAGTACTTTTTTTCTTATTCGTCTTTTTGCCGTGGTAGGAATCGAACCCAGGGTCTCTCGCATACAGACGCTTTACCACAGAGCTACATCGCCAGCCCTTCAAAGTATTTTACACAACCGACCTGTGTGGGTTTGAACACTAATCACACTAACCACGACCTGGTATTTTTCTTATGTACAGTTGTATCCTCGCCGCCGGGACCGAGAACTGTTACCTAATAGATGTTAAGTAACTGCTACATAAAGACCTCCATTAGAGGCAGGAAGGTTTTATATTACTTAGCAAAGTTTGGACATGATAGAGTTGTGAACATAATGCTGTATGACCTGGAGAAAGTCACTAATTGCTTGTGAGAAGGTCTGAGGAGTTTTTCAGTCCTTTTTAAAATAAGTAAAATGAACGCCAGGCGCGCGCGCCCATAGTACCAGCGGCTCGGGAGGCTGATGCTGGAGGATTGCGATTTTCAAAGCCAGCCTCAGCAAAGGCGAGGCACTAAGCAACTCACGAGACCCTGTCTCTAAATAAAATCCAAAGTAGAGCTGGGAATGTGGCTCAGTGGTCGAGTGCCCCTGAGTTCAATAACCGGTACAAAAAAAAAAAAAAAAAAAAAAAAAAAAAAAAAAAAAAAAAACCACCGGGAAACCAGCCTTAACAGGAAATGACATGATCAGATTTATATATTAGGAAGATAGCATTATCTTTGCCACGTGAAGGAGAGAAAAAGACTAGAGAAAGATGACCTGATAAACTGTCTAGGGCAGATGATAAGAAAAAATAGGTAAGTTCCTAAGATAAAATAGGTAAGTTAGAAATCATGCCCTCTAAGAGCTTATGCTGTATAAATGATAGTTACTGGTGTTTATGAAGGAATTTATATGCCATGCTCTGTGCTAAATTACTGCATAAACGGAAACTGAGGCACAAAGAGGTTAACTAACTTGCCAGAAACTTAGTTCTATCTAATGAGTCAAGATTTTTGGACCTTGGAGTCTCCCCAGTTACATTGTTTCTATTAATAACTTATGAGTAGAGCAAGGAAAACTCACTGGAGAAGTTAAAAAAGCTATTTAATTTACCTAGAGCTGTGGAGAAGGACATTAATTCTTCCAGGGAGTGAATCCAACATTTTTGCTCAAAATAATTTAAAAAGCTATATTACCTCATTTTTGTTTAAAAAATGAAAATTTTTTCATCAAAAATTAAATAGTTTTGCTGGGTGTGGTGGCACATGCCTGTAATGACAGTTAACTCAGGAGGCTGAGGCCTGAAGACTGCAAGTTCAAGGCCAGGCTGGGCCACTTAGATAGACACTGTCTCAAAATAACAAAAAGGGCTGGGGATGTAGCTCAGTTATAGAGCGCTTGCCTAGTATGTTCAAGGCCCTGGGTTCAATCACTTGTACAAAAAAAAAAAAAAAGTGAATATGATTCAATCACTTGTGCAAAAACAAGTAAATGAACATGACTGTGTTCCAATAAAATTTGATTTACAAAAACACATGGCATGCTGGGTACAGTGGTGCACACACCTGTAATCCCAGCACTTGGGAGGCTGAGGCAAGAGGAATCCGAGTTCAAAGCCAGCCTCAGCAATGGCGAGGCACTTAGCAACTCAGTGAGACCTTGTCTCTAAATAAAATACAAACTAGGGCTGGGGATGTGGCTCAGTAGTTGAGTGCCCCCAAGTTCAATCCCTAGTACCCAAAAAAAAAAAAAAAACATGGCAAGCTGCGTGCAGTGGCATAACCCAGGAACACATTTGCCTAAGGCAAGAGAATCACGAGTTTGAGGTCAGCTGGGGCAATTTAGTGAGACCCTGTTTCAAAATAAAAAGGAGCAAAGCACGGGGGCACATGTCTGTAATTTCAGCAACATCGAAGACTGAGACAAGGAGGATTGCAAGTTCAAGGACAATCTCAGCAATTTAGTGAGATCTTGTCTCAATAAAAACTACAAAGGGCTGGGAATGTAGCTCAGTGGTAGAGCACCCATGAGTCCAATCCCCAGTACTGCAAAAAGAAACAAAAAGTTCATTAAAACAAATGGTCTGGTTGGACTGGGGTTGTTGCTCGCCTAGCACGTGCACGGCCCAGGTTCAATCCTCAACACCACGTAAAAAAAAATGAGTTGTGTACAACTAAAAGCAAATAAATAAATAAATATTTTTTTAAAAATGGTCTGGTGAAGGGGCTGGGACTATAGCTCAGTAGTAAAGTGCTTGCCTCGCATGTGTGAGGCACTGGTCAATCCTCAGCACCACATAAAAATAAATAAAGATACTGTGTGTTCATCTACAACTAAATAAATATTTTTTAAATGGTCTGGGGCTGGGTGCGGTGGCGCACGCCTGTGAGTGATCCCAGCACTTGGGAGGCTGAGGCAGGATGATCTCGAGTTCAAAGCCAGCCTCAGCAGTGGCAAGGCACTTAGAAACTCAGTGAGACCCTGTTTCTAAATAAAATACAAAAAAGGGCTGGGGATGTGGCTCAGTGGTCGAGTGCCCCTGAGTTCAATCCCCGTTACCAAAAATAAATAAATAAATAAATAAAATGGTCTGGTCAAAAGAACTTAAAACCACCATACTACAGTGACACAGCAACATCAATATTTATAGCAGCTTAATTCACAGTAGCTGACTATGAAACCAATCTAGGTGCCCTTCAACAGATAAATGGATAAAGAAATTGTGGCATATATACACAATGGAATATTACTCATCCTTCGTGAAATTATGGCATTTGCTGGTAAATGGATGGAACTGGGAAATATTTCACTAAGTGAAATAAGCCAATCCCAAAAAACCAAAGGCTGAATGTTTTCTCTGATATACAGATGCTAATTCACAATAGGAGAGGGATATTTTGGACCAGACAGAGGGGAGTGAAGGGAGGGGAGGGGGTATGGAGGTAGGAATGATAGTAAAATGTATCAGACATTATTACCGTATGTACATATATGATTACATGACTGTGTAACTCTACATCATATACAACCAGATGAATGAGAAGTTATGCTGCATTTATGAATTATGTGTCAAAAAGCATTCTACTCTCATGTATAACTAATTAGAACAAATTTTAAAAGTATTTTTTAAACGTCCTAGTCAAAATTGAAATATTTTAAATCAAAGACAATTCTCTCCCCCAAAATCCCAAAGTTATGAAAAGATATGGTAATATCCTATTTCTCAAGACATTTTGTACTAATGAATTATAATGCATCACTGTTTACAAACCAAAAAGCTTGATGTGTAGGTCTGTTGGTATAGAGAAAGAAAGTAAATTCAACTGTTTATCCTACTATATACTCATAACACAGAATACTTCTGTGATCTCAAACAATATGGGTATTTCTTCCCACTAACAATCAATTATGCAGCGGACACCAGCTAGGTGTTCCCTAATTCAATTCTATCACTATCTGCCTGCAGATAGCATCAGATCCCACAAGTTGAAGGCTCCGTCCCCAAGATTACTCCCATTCCACTTCATATGCCAGTCAAAAACCCTAAGTTGTTTTACATGTGCTTCTGTCTAACCAGCCATATTTGGGGTTCTTACAGACTCCTCCTCTAATTTCATTAATTTTCTTTAGCAGTTTACAGAACTCAAGGAAGCATGTTTACTAGTTTATTATGAAGTATATTATAAAGGATACAAATGAAGAGACAGGGCAAGGTATGGACGAAAGGAAGAAGAGTTTCTTTTCTTTTTCTTTTTTTTTTTTTTTTTTTTTTTTTGGTACTAGGGATTGAACTCAGGGACACTTGACCACTGGGCCACATCCCCAGCCCTTTTTTGTATTTTATTTAGAGACAGGGTCTCACTGAGTTGCTAAGCGCCTCGCCATTGCTGAGGCTGGCTTTGAACTCGCAATCCTCCTGCCTCAGCTTCCCAAGTGCTGAAAGGATAAAGAGTTTCTATATCCTCCAAGAACCTCTACACGTTACTCTGGAAGCTCTATAAAGGCTGTCCTTTAGGGTTTTTTTTTTTTAAATATTTATTTATTTGCTTTAGTTGTACACAATGTGTTTATTTTCATGTGGTGCTGGGGATCGAACCCGGGCCGCGCACATACTAGACGAGCGCTCTACCGCTGAGCCACAACCCCAGCCCCATGTCCTTTAGGGTTTTTACAGAAGTTTCATTACATAAACATGACTGATTAAATCATTGGCCATTGAGGCAGGAAGATTGCGAATTCAAAGCCAGCCTCAGCAATGGCAAGGCACCCAGTGAGACCCTGTTTCTAATAAAATACAAAAAAACAAACAAACAAAAAAAGGGTTGGGGACGTGGCCCAATGGTGGAGTGCCTCTGAGTTCAATCCCTGGTACCAAAAAAAAAAAAAAAAAAAAAAAAAAAATTTGAGTTGCAATAAAAGGAAATTTTGATGTGCTGTTTTAATTTTCAGTAGCAAATAAATGTGTGCATAGAGGAAAAAAAAAGGTCACTTGACAACTAAAAAATATTTTTAAAAATGCTATAAATTATATATAAATATATGTAAATAATGTTATAAATTATACATATATATATTTTAAAAATGCTATAAATTATATATAAATATATGTAAATAATGTTATAAATTATACATACATATATATATATGTATATATATATATATATATATATATCCCAAGTTAAGAGTGTTCCCAAGCTGTTGTAAAGCGCAAAAAAAACTCTTCTTTAGCAAACAATAACATCCTTCTGGGTCTGAAGTTATTTCTAAGAATATTTTTTCAAATATATTGCCTAGGATACAAAGAAAACCAAGCACAGATGTGCAGGTATATAAAACAACTTGGGCTATTCAATTCTGAAGTTAAATACAAGCTTCGATTTTTTTTTCTTTCTTTTTGCAGTACTGGGGATTGAACCCAGGGGTGCTTTGCCACTGAACTACATTCCCAATCCTTTTTTAAATTTTGAGACAGAGTCTTGCTGAGTTGCCCAGGCTGGCCTGGAAATTATGATACTCCTGCCTCAGCCTCCTCAATTGCTGAGATTATAATAGGTCACCACACCTAGCTAGTCAGGGGTTCTGGTTTTGGAAATTTAGCCTTAAGATTCTTATGAGTAGGAGCTGGGGTTGTGGCTCAGCGGTAGAGCACTTGCCTAGCACATGCGCGGCCCGGGTTCAAGCCTCAGCACCACGTAAAAAAAAAAAAATAAACACATTGTGTACAACTAAAAAGCAAATAAATAAATATTTAAAAAAAAGATTCTTATGAGTAGGAAAATTTTCTCTATACATTTAGTTCTCCCTCCATGATGATTGGGGGTGGGGGGTGGCTGAGGATAGAATTCAGGGATCTTTTTTTTTTTTTTTTTTTTTTTTTTTTTTTTTTGTGGTACCGGGGATTGAACTCAGGGGCACTCGTCCACTGGGTCACATCCCCAGCCCTTTTTTGTATTTTATTTAGAGACAGGGTCTCATTGAGTTGCTTAGTGCCTCGCCATTGCTGAGGTTGGCTTTGAACTCGCGATCCTCCTGCCTCAGCCTCCCAAAGAGCTGGGATTACAGGCGTGCGCCACCGCGCCCGGCTTCAGGGATCTTAAGTATGCTAGGCAAGAGCTCTACCACTGAGCTATATATAACCCAGAGTCCTCCCTAATGATTTTGTGGTAACTTCTACTCAATCTGACATGAAACCCAGCCAGAAACAAATCTTACGTTAGTGACCTGATATTCTGCTCCCACCATGAAATTTGGGAGTCAGGGATCTAGGCCACAAGTTAGAGGATAGCTGCATTTAGGTTTGGACTCTAAGGCCATGTCTCGATGTATACAACTTCATATAATCTGTATTTTTACGCATAGTTTGGTTGCAGTTTTTTTCAATCTTTATTAAGTTAGGGAACCCCACTTAAATTTCCATGCCCTAAATTCATAATTGCAACCAGCAATCCTAGCTGCAGTTGTTCACATTACTTGGGCTACTTCTCCCCATCTTCTCAGTTACATTATATATAGGTTATAAAACTCCAATCTGCCTCTGCCTGTTTCTGGATCTATAACCCAGCATGATTATAATATATGTATGTATATATTGTAATACACACACACACACACACACACACACACACATATATGTATACAGGTACTGGAGATTGAACCCAGGAGCACTCAACCACAAAGCCACATCCCCAGCCCTTTTTTAAAAAAATATAAGTTATAAATGGACACAATACCTTTATTTTATTTATCCATCCTTATGTGGTGCTAAGCATCAAACCTAGTGCCCCACACATGCAAGGCAAATGCTCTACCACTGAGCCACAACCCAAGCCCCCCCAGCCCTTTTTTAAATTTTATTTAGAGACAGGGTCTTATTAAGTTGCTTAGAGTCTCAATAAATTGCTGAAGCTGGCTTTGAACTTATGATCCTCCTGCTTCAGCCTCCTGAGCCACTGGGGTTATAGGTGTGCGCCACAGTGTCAGGCCTCGTGATTATTACTCTTTGGCTGAGGAGGCTGAGGCAGAAGATTGTGAGTTCAAAGCCAGCCTCAGCAATTCAGTGAAACCCTGTCTCTAAATGAAATACAAAAAAGGACTGGGGATGTGGCTCAGTGGTTAAGTGCTCCTGAGTTCAATCCCTGGTACCAAAATTAAAAAAAAAAAAAAAATTACAACTCAAGTTGAGGAGGTTTCTCAGTGGTAGAGTTCTTATCTAGCATGAACAAGGGCCTGGGTTTAATCCCTAGCAGTATCAAAACAAAACAGAAATCAAAATGAGTTTTTCTTTTTTAAAAATATATTTTTAGTTATACATGAACATAATAAATTTATTTATTTTATTTGGTGCTGAGGATCAAACCCAGTGCCTCACACATGCTAGGCAAGCACTCTACCACTGAGCCACAAACCCAGCCCCAGTTTTCTTTTTGTTCAACATAAGGACTTAACTTGTTTTTGAATATGGACATGTAATTTTAATCTTTTTTTTTTGGACATGCGGCACTAATTTTAATCTTAAATGGCTTTGAACTCGCGATTCTGCCATGTGCTGGGATTACAGGCGTGCGCCACCCGCCCCCGGCTTGTAATTTTAATCTTAAATTAATTCTGCCAGAACAAAGAGCATTACCAAAGTGTGTACATGCTATCTTTTTTTTTTTTTTTTTTTTTTTTTTGTGGTACCGGGGATTGAACTCAGGGGCACTCAACCACTGGGCCACATCCCCAGCCCTTTTTTTGTATTTTATTAGAGACAGGGTCTCACTGAGTTGCTAAGTGCCTCACCATTGCTGAGGCTGGCTTTGAACTCGCGATCCTCCTGCCTCAGCCTCCCAAAGTGCTGGGATTACAGGCGTGCGCCACCGCGCCTGGCTGTACATGCTATCTTGACCAGAAGTCAGTCTCATTCATGTTTTTAAAAAGCCTAGGACAGGGGCTGGGATTGTGGCTCAGCGGTAGAGCGCTCGCCTAGCACGTGAGCGGCCCGGGTTCGATCCTCAGCACCACGTACAAATAAACGCATTGTGTACAACTAAAAGCAAATAATAAATATTAAAAAAAAAAAAAAAAAAAAAAAAAGCCTAGGACACAGCCGGGCACGGTGGCGCACGCCTGTAATCCCAGCACTTTGGGAGGCTGAGGCAGGAGGATCACGAGTTCAAAGCCAGCCTCAGCAATGGCAAGGCACTTAGCAACTCAGTGAGACCCTGTCTCTAAACAAAAAATACAAAAAAGGGCTGGGGATGTGACCCAGTGGACGAGTGCCCCTGAGTTCAATCCCCAGTACCACAAAAAAAAAAAAAAAAAAAAAAAAAAGCCTAGGACAGGGGGCTGGGGTTGTGGCTCAGCGGTAGACCCCTTGCCTAGCATGTGCGAGGCCCTGGGTTCTATCCTCAGCACCACATTAAAAAATAAATAAATAAATAAGCTGGGCGTGGTGGCGCACGCCTGTAATCCCAGCACTTGGGAGTCTGAGGCAGGAGGATCACAAGTTCAAAGCCAGCCTCAGCAATGGCGAGGCACTTAGCAACTCAGTGAGACCCTGTCTCTAATAAAATACAAAAAAGGGTTGGGGATATGGCCCAGTGGTTAAGCACCCCTGGATTCAATCCCCATACACACACACACAAAAAAAGCTCGGTGCTGGTTAGGCTTTGTGAGGTACACCAGTAATCCCAGCAAGTTGGGAAACTGAGGCAGCAAGATAGCAAATTCAAGGCTAGCCTTGGCAATTTAGTAGCAAGCTCCTGTCTCAAAATAAAAAGGACAGGGGTGGTAGCTCAGTGGTAAAGTTCTCCTGGGTTCAATTTCCAGTATGGACAAAAAAGAGAGAGAGAAAATTACTATTGCAAATGACAGGGATAAGATTAAATTTTGTCTAAGAGAATTTAATATAGTTAGGAATGATATTAAAGAATTCCTGGCTTTTAATGGTTTTGGGGGGGTTGGTTTTATTTTGTTTTTGTGCTGTTGATTGAACCCAGAGGAATTTTACCACTGAGCTACATCCCTAGGACTTCTTATTCTTCTTTTTTTTTTTTTTTAAATATTTTTATTTATTTGCTCTAATTGTACACAATGTGTCAATTTTTACATGGTCCTGAGGATTGAACCCGGGCCACCCACATGCTAGCTGAGCGCTCTACCGCTGAGCCACCCACATGCTAGCTGAGCGCTCTACCACTGAGCCACAACCCCAGCCCCACAAGGACTTCTTTGTTTATTTATTTATTTATTTAATCTTGAGACAGGGTCTCACTAAGTTGCTTACAATCTTCCTAAATTAGAGAATGGCCTCGAACTTGTGATCCTCTTGCCTTAGCCTTCCAAATTGCTAGATTTACAAGTGTGTGCACCTGGCACTATGATACTGGTTTATGATTAGGCTGAATAAAAAGATTCTGAGGGGCTGGAGCTGTGGCTCAGTGGTAGCACACTTGCTGGGCATGTGTGAGGCACTGGGTTTGATTCTCAACACCACATATAAAAATAAATAAAAATAAAAGTTAATCAACAACTAAAAATAAAAAGAAAAGGATTCTGAGATTTACCCTCATATTGTCAGATAAGGTGGTATAATTTGATTAAAAAATTTGAGGTGGTGGTCATTAGGGTAGGGATACAGATGAATCAAAGTTGGCTCAGCAACTCAGTGAGACTCTGTCTCTAAATAAAATACAAAAAGTGGTCCAGTACTCCTGAATTCCATCCCTGGTACCAAAAATAAAATAAAATAAAGGCCAGGGATGTGGCTTAGTGATAAAATTCGTGCCTAGCATGTGCAAGGCTCTGGGTTTCATTCCCAGCACTGGGGGGGGGGGGGGAAATGCGAGCACACACACACACACACACACACAGAGTACATCTAATTTTTTTTTTTTTTTTTTTTTTTTTGGTGGTACCAGAGATTGAACTCAGGGGCACTTGACCACTGGGCCACATCCCCAGCCCTTTTTTGTATTTTATTTAGAGACAGGGTCTTACTGAGTTGCTAAGTGCCTTGCCATTGCTGAGGCTGGCTTTGAACTCGGGATCTACCTGCCTCTGCCTCCCAAGTGCTGAGATTACAGGTGTGCGCCACTGTGCCTGTCTAGTACATCTAAATTTTTGTGTGTGTGTGGTTCTGGGGATTGAACCCAGGGGCACTCGACCACTGGGCCACATCCCCAGCCATTTTTTTGTATTTTATTTAGAGACAGGGTCTCACTGAGTTGCTAAGTGCCTCGCCGTTGCTGAAGCTGGCTTTGAACTCGCGATCCTCCTGCCTCAGCCTCCCAAAGTGCTGGGATTACAGGCGTGCGCCACCGCGCCTGGCTAGTACATCTAAATTTAATGTTTTTAAAAAATGTGTCCATGGCTAGCACAAATTTGTTAATGGTTCCCATTAACATTCCACATTTCCTATAAACTCTTCATTTGTTACTATTATTTTAATGTTGGGGGTTGAATCTGGGGACTTTTATATGGTAACCTTGTGTTCTACTACTGAGCTAAATTCTCAATATTATTTATTATAAAAGGTACTTTGGTCATCCAAATCCAACAATATAGAAGAGTAAAAAGTGAAAACAAAAGACCCTGCCCCAGTTGTCCATGTAAGAGGTGTATATAGATACACACAGACACACACACACACACACTATACACACACAGACACACACACACACATACTTTATTTATTTATTTATTATTTTTGGTACTGGGGATTGAACCCAGAGGCACTTTAGCACTGAGCTACATTCTTTTTTTTTTTTTTTTTTTTTTTTTTTTTTTTTTTTTTTGAGATTGGGCCTCTCTAAATTGCTGAGATTGATCTTGAATTTATTATCCTCCTGTCTCAGCCTGATGAGTTTCTGGGGTTACAGGTGTGCACCACTGTAAGCAGCAAGCAAGAGTTCTAATATCATATTCTTTCAGGATTTTTTTTTTTAATTTTAGGTACTAGGACCTGTGCATGCTAGGCAAGTAAGTGCTCTACTACTGAGATACATTTCAAGCCCTTTTTAAAAAATTTGATACAGGGTCTTGCTTAACTGGCCTCAAACTTGCTTTTCTCCCACCTTAACCTCCTGAGTAGCTGTGATTTCAAGTTTGGCTCTTTCAGGATGTTCTATGCTTACATAAGGATATTTATAAACATATGATCTTGTTTAAAAAACACAATTGGGATTATAAACATACCGGGAATAGAATTTGCCTTTTACTTAACCCTTATTATTTTTCCATTTTTGTACACTAGATCAGACTCATTCTTTTTTTTTTTTTTTTTTTGTGGTACCGGGGATTGAACTCAGGGGCACTTGACCACTGGGGCACATCCCCAGCCCTTTTTTTGTATTTTATGAGAGACAGGGTCTCACTGAGTTGCTAAGTGCCTCGCCATTGCTGAGGCTGGCTTTGAACTCGCGATCCTCCTGCCTCAGCCTCCCAAAGTGCTGGGATTACAGGCGTGCGCCACTGCGCCCGGCTACTCATTCTTTTTAATCATTGCACCAATCTTCATTTAATTGAAATTGTTATGAGCTGAGTAGTGTCCTCCAAAGCTATTCGTTGAACTTTAGCCCCCAGTATGACTGTATTTGGAGACTGGGACTTGAGGGAGATAATTATGATTACATAAGGTCAAGCATGGGGTCCTATCACATAGGATTAAGTTTTATATGAGAAGATCCAGGTGTGGTGGCATATATCTGTAATCCTAGCTATGTGGGAGGTTGAACAGGAAGATGGCAAGTTCAAGGCCAACCTGGGCAACATAGAACTTGTCTCTTTTTTTTTTTTTTTTTTTTTTTTTGTGGTACCGGGGATTGAACTCAGGGGCACTCGACCACTGGGTCACATCCCCAGACCTTTTTTGCATTTTGTTTAGAGACAGGGTCTCACTGAGTTGCTAAGTGCCTCCCCATTGCTGAGGCTGGCTTTGAACTCGCGATCCTCCTGCCTCAGCCTCCCAAAGTGCTGGGATTACAGACGTGCGTCACCACGCCCGGCTTAGAACTTGTCTCTTATAAGAAAAAAAAAAAAAAAAAAAAAAAAAAAAAAAAAAAAAAAAAAAAAATAAAAAAAAAAAAAAAAAAAAAAAGCCTTGTACTGGTGGCATTCTCCTGTAATTGCAGCAACTTGGGAGGCTGAGGCAGGAGGATTGTAAATTCAAAGCCAGCCTCAATTTATCGAGGACCTAAGGAATTTAGCAAGACTCCATCTCAAAATAAAAAATAGAAAGGGCTTGGGCTTGTGGGCAGTGGTTATGTTCCCCTGGGGTTCAATCCCTGGTTTAAAAAAATAAAAGAAAGGATGAAAAGTAGCTGGGGGTGAAGCTCAGCAGTAAAGTGTATGCTTGAGGCCCTGGATTGAAACCCAGCATTCAAAAAAAGGTAAAAATCTCTTAGGATCACCTTGCTTCTGCTGAGGCTGGCTTTGAACTCGCCATTCTCCACCTCAGCCTCCTGTCTGCTGGGATTACAGGTGTGTGCCCAGCTCACAGGGTTAATTTTGTCATTTTCCCTAAACCACTGTAGCACTGTATGCCTTCTTTCCAACATTTCTTTCCTTTTCCTTCACACAATGTTGTCATCTTCTATACTAGATGCTAAGTAAGTTCCCTGAGGGGGCAGGTCTGTGTGTCCTCACCTGCTTAGCAATTTGATAAACAGCATGCTCAAATATTTGCCCAGGGATATCTCTTTATCCCTACACAAAAGAATCATGCCCTGTTGAAAAGGGGTAATAACTTTTTCTTTTGTATCAGGGATTAAACCCAGGGGTGCTTTACCACTGAACCACACCCCCAGCCCTTTTTGTTTTTTAGTGAGACAGGGTCTCACTAAATTGCTTAGAGCTCTACTAAATACTTAGGCTGGCTTTGAACTTTGAGATCCTCCTGCCTCAGCCTCCCTAGCGGCTGGGATTACAGGCGTGCGCCACCGTGCTTGGTAAAAATGGGTAATAACTATTTGAATAAATAATCCTCAGACTCAGCTGGGCGCGGTGGCGCACGCCTGTAATCCCAGCACTTGGGAGGCTTAGGCAGGAGGATTGCGAGTTCAAAGCCAGCCTCAGCCATGGCGAGACACTTAGCAACTCAGTGAGACCCTGTCTCTAATAAAATACAAAAAAGGGATGGGGATGTGGCCCAGTGATCGAGTGCTCCTGAGTTCAATTCTCGTACAAAAAAAAAATAAAAATAAAAATAATAATAATATCAGCCTCATGTCCAATGGAGAAAGAAAGTAATAAACATATTTTTTTTTTCTTTATCTTTGAGAGCGGATCTTGCTACTTTGCCCAACCTGGCCTAGAACTTCAGATTCTTCTGCCTCATCCTCCTGAGTAGCATGGATTCACAGGGGCAGGCCACCGCGCTTGGATAAGAAATGCAATTGGCTGGATATAAAATGACGGGGTATGGTACTGATTCTTTATATGTCCTGAAAGGCCACATCTTAAAATATTGTCTTCCAAGCTGTGAACTCCCGGCCCAGCCTCAGAGCTGCACTGGGTTCTCTGCTTTCGAAGATTGACCACACTGGGCACGCACCAGCGCTTCATTTGCGGGTTTGCGGCGCGAGATCAACTAGTCTTCTGCCCCCAGAAGGCTGCGGGATTGTTAGACCCTCTCCCCGCGAGCAGCACGCTCCACCTAGTCCTTTCCCTAGCTTTGTACAATTCATCACTTTGAGAGGCAAAAACGCTCACCTCCCTAAAAAGGCTTTAGATAAGGGGATAAGGAATAGGGGCGCAAAATCGAGCTGCGCATAGAGGCGGTGGCTAGATTCTGCAGCACGACGCCGGGCGGGCTTGGGTCGGCCGGTCCTTTACACTCGCCGCGGGCGCACAAGGAACACCACGTACCATGGTCTCTCAAGCGGCAGGGGCAGCGGCTGCGCGAAGACCCAGAGCTGCCCATGCACCGGAAGTCCCGCCCAAGCTGCCGCGCCCTTTTGGGACAGAGCCAGGTGCGGCCGCAGGTCGACCACCAGCGCCACGAAGCCTAGGCGACCACGCGACAGACCACCTCGCGCCTACGAGGCGCGGGGCCGCGCACGGAGGCGGGGCGGTGGCGCCGGGGCGGCCGGCGGGACTTCCGCCGCAGGACCCGGAAGGGCCGCGCCGCGGCTGGTGGGAGTTGTAGTCCGGCTGCGGAGGGGGGCCGCGGCTCATGCGCCGTGCACCGAGGCTTGTTTCACATCTGTAACAACAGGTGAATTGGGCTTTTTATTCTCCCCTTTCGTGTCCCCCGGAGGAGCCTGCCGCGGCCGGGGTGGTCGGCGCGAGACGGAGCCCGCGTCCGGCCGCCGGCCTGGCGGAGAGTGGGGCGGAGCAGCCAGCGGGCCTGAGGAGCAGGCCGGGCATCCTGGGCCTGCCCGTGAAGCCGGCCGGGCCGAGCTGGGGGCAGCCAGGCCTCGGCCTGCCGTTGCCATGGAGCCGGGCGGGGGCGGGGGCCAGACCGGTCCGCTGGGGCGGGCCTCGCTGCCAGGGGCTCAGCGGAGGCCGCGGGAGAGGCAGCTTCATTGGCGCTACGACGCCTTCTCCTCAGGGGATGCTCAGTTTCCTCTAGGCAGGGCCTGGAGGAAGTCTCTCTAGTGCCCTGAGACCTTTGTTTGCCCCTCCTCCCCCGGTGCAGCCAGCACCGCTGTTCCTGAGAGAGGTCTGGTGCATCCCGGCTCCCCTGGTTTGCCCTCTTTTGCACCGACGTTGTCACTGGGGGAGGCCAAGGGGTGATGTGTTCTTTGTTTGCTGGTGGTGATTTGTCCCATTTTGCAGGGGAAGACCTAATGCATGTTGGGTCCTTTGTTTGCAGTTAACTGGAATCCCAGGGGTCTTCAAAACCCCAAGCCAGGAGTATGGCGTCAGCATGCTTGCTAGCTAGTCCTCTTGTAGCAACATTGGTCACTTAATTGCGATTTTGCAAGGCAGAGACTATCCTACTTTACAACCCCAGTCTGTGGGGGCTTGCCATACACTGTAGTTGGTAGACTTCTGGAGGCCAGTTGCAGGCTCTCAACCTGTTTTTGGTTGCAACTCAAGGGCCAGAGTGAAATGAGATGTTATCTGATGGTTTCTCTTGAAGTTTCTTGGAAGGCACGACCCTGGTGTCATTGTGGATCTTGACAACATCTTGTAATTTACACTTAAATCTCAGAGTCTCAGCATTTCCAAGAGGGAGGAGAGGACTCCTTTCCTGATGGATAGATAATTTAGAATTTGTGGTAGTGCTCTTTTTTTTTTTTTTTAATATTTATTTATTTGCTTTAGTTGTACACAATGGGTTTATTTGTACGTGGTGCTGAGGATCGAACCCAGTCCGCGCACGTGCTAGGCGAGCGCTCTACTGCTGAGCCACAATCCCAGCCCGTGGTAGTGCTCTTTTCTTGAGCATTATATCCTTTGGTGCATTTTCTACCTATGTAGTTTGTCTCTTTACCCCACCCCTCCAAAGATAGTTATTCTCCAAGTGTTTTAGTTTTTGTAGTTGTGGTCCACAGCTGTTGGATCCTTCTTGTTCCTTTCAACCTTTGAAGATGTTAGTCTAAAATGTTGTCTTAAGGAATGAACTGTGGTGCATTTAGTCAGCAGCGTGATATCTTGAAAGTAAGTAATGTAAGCATGGAAAGCTTTGGAGTCAGAATACTTACATGCAGATTTCCATTCTACTCTGAGGCTGCTATGAGATCTTTTTTTTTTTTTTTTGTGGTACTGGGGATTGAACTCAGGGGCACTCGACCACTGGGTCACATCCCAGCCCTTTTTTTAATTTTATTTAGAGACGGGGTATCACTGAGTTGCTAAGTGCCTTGCCATTGCTGAGGCTGGCTTTGAACTCCCGATCCTCCTGCCTCAGGAGGATCCCAAAGTAACTCCCGATCCTCCTGCCTCAGGAGGATCCCAAAGTGCTGGGATTACAGGCGTGCGCCACCGCGCCCGGCTCTTGAGGCTGCTATGAGATCTTGAATAAGTTGTATAAATTGTGTTTCAGTTTCCTTATCTGGGAAAGATAATTCCTCCCTCACAGGGTAGTTGCATGGATTAGATGGGATAGAATCTGTAGTTGTACTTTAAAAAAAAAAAAAATTTATTTGTTTGCTTTAGTTGTATACAATGCCTTTATTTTTACATGGTGCTGAGGATCCAACCGGGGCCGTGCACATGCTACGCGAGTGCTCTACCACTAAGCCACAACCTCAGCCCTGAGGTTGTACTTTTTAAACCGTAAAAATGGTATTCAACATTGAGTTGTTATTTTGCCAATGTAGGACAGTGTAACAGCCTGTTTACCATAGATTTATATTATATTCGTTATGGGATTATAATGCAAACTGAAGCAGGTTTTACTCTGGGCTTGGAGAAAATGTTTCTCAGGCCTATAAACCCTTCTTTACCTTGACATCTCCTTCTTGGTATCCTACAGGTGCTGGTGTAGGACAGCTCATATTTTGGTGGGTCTAGACTGGGTCAATACAAGTCCTGAAGTGAGGCCATTGTATTTGGTGTGTGTGTTTCATGCCACTAACAAAACTTGTCCTTGTTGTTAGAGTTAGTAAATGAATTTCTATGATCGGAGCACCTTTGTTTCCCTGTGGGGGCCGCCACTCTAGTGACCCAGCATCATACTTCCCAGGAGGAGGCCCAGCCTCGGGATGAGGAGTAGCAAGGAGAGAATTCAGCTCCAGTTCAAAAGCCTACAAAATCTGAGCCCATTACTACTTTTATAAGGTAAGTTGAGTTAGCCAAGCTCAGAGCAGTGGTGGATCCATGCTTAGCACACTGAAAAGGAAGAGGCATGTGTTAGTTGCATTTGTGACTGCCTTGGAAAGGGAATGTCATTCTCTTTTTTTCTTTTCTTTTCTTTTTTTTTTTTTTGTAGTTGTAAATGGACAGCATGCCTTTATTTTTTATTTTATTTTTATGTGCTTCTGAGGATTGAACCCAGTGCGTCACACATGCAAGGCAAGTACTCTGCCACTGAACTATAGCCCCAGCCCTTTCTTAATTAGTCATTGTGGAATCTCTGTCTTAGAAACATTCCGTTGTAAGTCTGCCTGAAGTTAAGCTGTGTTTCGTTATGTAAGAAATCTTAGCCGGGCATGGTGGCGCACGCCTGTAATCCCAGCACTTGGGAGGCTGAGGCAGGAGGATTGCGAGTTTATAGCCAGCCTCAGCCATGGCAAGGCACTTAGCAACTCAGTGTGACCCTGTCTCTAAACAGAATACAAAAAAGGGCTGGGGATGTGGCCCAGTGGTCAAGTGCCCCTGAGTTCAATCCCTAGTAACAAAAAAAAGAAGAAGAAGAAGAAAAAGAATCTTGACAATAGAATTTTACTTATTTCTAAATTATTTAAGAGATGTTGAAGTACAAAGTTTAAAGGTTTTTTTATTTTTCCCCTCTTTGGTATACTAGGGATTGAACCCCATGGGTACTTTACCACTGAGCTACACCCCAGCCCTTTTTATTTTGAGAGGGGATCTTATAAGTTACTGAGGCTGGCCTTGAACTTGTGATGCTTCTGCCTTAGCCTCTAGAGTTGGTGGGATTACAGGGGTTTGTCATTGTGCCTGGCTAGGATCAAAGACTTTATTTATTTATTAATACTGGGGATGGAACCCAGGGGAGCTTAACCACTGAGCCACATCCCCTGCCCTTTTTTGTATTTTATTTAGAGACAGGGTCTCACTGAGTTGCTTAGTGCCTTGCTAAGTTGCTGAGGCTGGCTGTGAACTTTCGATCCTCCTCCCTCAACCTCCCCAGCTGCTAGGATTATAGGAGTGTGCCACTGCGCCCAGCAGATCAAAGACTTTTTCAAAGCAAAACCTAGAGTATTTACTAGCAAATTAACTTAAAATTTCTTTTTTTCTTTTCTTTTCTCTTTTTTTTTTTTTGTTTGTAAATGGACAGCATGCCTTTATTTTTTATGCCTCAGCCATGGCAAGGCACTTAGCAACTCAGTGTGACCCTGTCTCTAAACAGAATACAAAAAAGGGCTGGGGATGTGGCCCAGTGGTCAAGTGCCCCTGAGTTCAATCCCTAGTAACAAAAAAAGAAGAAGAAGAAGAAAAAGAAATCTTGACAATAGAATTTTACTTATTTCTAAATTATTTAAGAGATGTTGAAGTACAAAGTTTAAAGGTTTTTTTATTTTTCCCCTCTTTGGTATACTAGGGATTGAACCCCATGGGTACTTTACCACTGAGCTACACCCCAGCCCTTTTTATTTTGAGAGGGGATCTTATAAGTTACTGAGGCTGGCCTTGAACTTGTGATGCTTCTGCCTTAGCCTCTAGAGTTGGTGGGATTACAGGGGTTTGTCATTGTGCCTGGCTAGGATCAAAGACTTTATTTATTTATTAATACTGGGGATGGAACCCAGGGGAGCTTAACCACTGAGCCACATCCCCTGCCCTTTTTTGTATTTTATTTAGAGACAGGGTCTCACTGAGTTGCTTAGTGCCTTGCTAAGTTGCTGAGGCTGGCTGTGAACTTTCGATCCTCCTCCCTCAACCTCCCCAGCTGCTAGGATTATAGGAGTGTGCCACTGCGCCCAGCAGATCAAAGACTTTTTCAAAGCAAAACCTAGAGTATTTACTAGCAAATTAACTTAAAATTTCTTTTTTTCTTTTTCTCTTTTTTCTTTTTTGTTCATTTATTTTGTTTTATGATATTGGGGATTGATCCTAGGGGCTCTCTACCACAGAGCTACATCCCTACCCCTTTTTATTTTTAATTTTGAGACAGGGTCTCACGAAGGTGCCCAGGCTGGCCTCGAACTTAAGATCCTCCTGCCTCAGTCTCCAGAGTAGCTGGGATTACAGGTGTGTGTCACCAAACCTGGCCAGAATTTTTACTTTTTTTTCTGTTACCTGCAGGTCTATTCATCTATTGTATGTACTGACAAGAAAAATGCACTGACAGATTTGGCCAGTAGTTGTGCTGTAATTTAATATTTGTTATTTCATAGAGATTCCTCTATGAAAACTTTGTTCTGAATCACCATTAGTTGCACTTTGATACCATCCATCAAATCTCATTCTTAGGGGCTTAACTAGGTTTTTTTTTTTTTTTTTTTTTTAAATATTTATTTATTTACTTTAGTTGTACACAATGCAATGCATTTATGTGGTGCTGAGGATCGAACCCGGGCAGCGCACGTACGAGGCGAGCGCTCTGCCGCTGAGCCACAACCCCAGCCCTTAACTAGGTTTTATTTATTTATTTTATTTGGTGCCCGGGATTGAACTCAGGGGCACTTCACCACTGGGCCACATCCCCAGCCCTTTTTTGTATTTTTATTTAGAGACAGAGTCTCAATGAGTTGCTAAGTGCCTCGCCATTACTGAGGCTGGCTTTGAACTCTCAATCCTCTTGCCCAGTGCTGGGATTACAGGCGTGTGCCACCGCGCCCAGCTTGACTAGGTTTTGTGAAAGCTCAGTAAACCAGTTTGTCCTTCAGACAGTCCTTAGACCCATTTCCTGATGCCATATGAGACAGGGGATCTGTGTAGAACTCAGTTTTATCTTGGAAGTCCCAAGGAAGTCTGTTAAGTATTGTAATGAGGTGGAACTATATGTCTGTCATTATGAAATGCATCCCTTTCTGTATAACAGGGCTCAGGGAGTTTTTGGACAGCAAAAAAGAAAAAAGCTGTCAGAAAGAAGTAAGGACATATTATTACTCTATAGAGTGGAGCTGGCCTTCCCAACCTTAAGACTGGGGAGCAGCAGTGGGACTCACTAGTGAAGAACTTCATATGTTTCACCTTTTGCACAGTGCTTTCTGTGTTATTGAAGTTTTCTGTGTGGGTACCTGGACCAGGTATATTAATTGTTGCCTTTTGACCTTCCTTCTCAGGATTCCAGCTTTCCCTCCTGGCCAGAAATGTTCAGCCTGGACTCATTCAGAAAAGGTAAGAATGTCACTGTGCTTGTGACTCCAAGCCCTTGTGATGGGCAGCTATGAACATAAGGGGTGACTTTCTCAAGTGCTTTCCTAGCCTTCCTTTCCATTGTCTTATAACCTGTGCGTGCCTCCCCTTGCCTTGGCATCTGTGTATATTTGCCATTGTCCCTATAAATGCACTCTCCCACATAATTAACTGACTGGTGAAATCCTGCTTGTATTCTAGGGTAGTATTTAATTGTATTTATATTTTAAATGTTTTTTATGTTTTTTTTTTAAATTTTAAATTGTTATGAATGACTTATTTAAGTATTTTTGATACTGGGCATTGAACCCAGGGGTAATAAATCACTGAGGGCCTTGCTGAGTTGCTGAGGATGACCTTGAGCTTGTGATCCCTCTGCCTCAGTCTCTCAAATCACTGGAATTACAGGCATGTGCCACCATGCCTGGTTAGGCTAGTATTTTACACCATGCCCTACATGAATCTTTACTGATGTGGTTGACTAAATGCAGTCCTTCTCCAACTTTCTTCAGCACCATATTCATGTTTTCTTGTGTTTAGTCTATTCCAAATTAATCTTTGCATCACTAGATTGGCAGCTCCCTGCAGCCAGGGCTTGTGCTCTTTTATCATCCATAGTACCTGTCATAGCATTTTGCACATGCCAAGCCTTGATAAACTCTGATGAAGTGGATCAAGTTATTGTTATATTAGTGGTCATAGAAACTCTGGCAAGTCTTGAAATTAGTGGTCTCCTGCAGATGAAGGCATTGCTTAAGCAATGGTAGAATTGAACTATGGCTGTGCCATAGGGCAGAGTTCAAGATTTCCTTACAAGAAGTTATGTAACTGGTGAGAACTTTGGGGGTCAGTTCTTTAGAATTTTTATGACTTAGACAGGCACATGGCTTTTTACCTTTAAAGGAATAAAGAGTAAAAGACATGTATCCTGTATTAGCCCATTCTGAGGCTCCTGAATATATTTTACAAATAAATGAGAACCAGAACAGAACTTCTGTAACTACTGATTAAATAGATTCTCTCAATTGTGTCTCCTTATGTTCCTAGAGTCCTGGGAACCCTGGACAAGTGATTCCCTTTGTAACTCACTGATTGGGGCCAAAAGGAGAGCTGGATGTATCAGGGCTCAGAGTAGCCTCCTGTCTTGTTTGTCTTCAGTCACTTCATTGTTTTCATAGCGCTTGAAAAAATTAGTTTCTGCTGTCCTAGGCTTTTTTTTTTTTTTTTTAAATATTTATTTATTTACTTTAGTTGTACACAATGCAATGCATTTATTTTTACGTGGTGCTGAGGATTGAACCCGGGCCGCGCACGTGCTAGGTGAGCGCTCTACCGCTGAGCCACAACCCCAGCCCGGCTTTGTTTTTTTGTTGAGGAGTGGGTGCTAACTTTCTAACTAAGAAGGCAAATTTGAAGTTGAGGTAAGGGTGGATAGCACATTTTTTGAGCTGAAAATTAAGAATTATTTAATTGCTTTGTGTTTACTCACTAACCAGTGGGCTTTGTTGTCTACCCACTTGTAAAAGGTGGGTGCTGATAACTTCTCTGATGATGAGAGTGTCTCTGAATGAACAGTACTGGTTTTGTAAAGAGATGGAGAGTCCGAGAAGATTGTGGTCCTCATGTTTTCTACATTTTTTAACTCTTTAGCATGGTAGGGAGGTAGACTAGATGAGAGAACTTGGGGCAAAATTCCTTTAGAAGGTTTGTGATTTGACTTTCTAGGTCAGGGATTGGTTTGACTTATAGTTTTTCATCAGCAGTGACATCCTTAGTGATTAGTTTTGTGGGAGATAGTGTAGCATTACTGAGTACAAGCTCTGGATTTATGTGTCTGGTTCCCATTACAACTTGTCCCTCATTGTGGGAACTTTGGGCAGGTGACTGAATCTCTCTCTGCCCCACTTCCTCACAGTACCTGTCTCACAGGGTTGTTCAAGGGATCAGATGAGTTAATACATGTAAAGAGCTTAGAACAGGGTCTGACCCCTCGTAAACTCACAATCCCCATTAAGTAGCTTCAGGATATAATAAACTCTGATTTTGGACCTCACTTTTTGCACAGGAAAAGTCTCATACTTTTCAGCAGTCATTTTATGCTTGAAGATCCAAGGGAAAATGAAAGAGTTGCTGCCTTGAATATTTTTTTTTGGGAAACTTATCTTTTCTTGACTGTAAGGCTGAATGTCCTCTCCTGTCTTCTGAATACTTGTAACAGAATTTGTATCATGACCCTGGCAGTTGGTTGTGTGTGGCCTTGACACTTTATTGTTATAAAGGACTAGTCTTTCATTTTAATTTTTTTTATGGTACCAGGATTGAACCCAGGGACCAGGGGCACTTTTCTGTTTTTCTTTTCTTTCTTTCTTTTAAAATTTTTATTAGTGGGGCTGGGATTGTGGCTCAGCGGTAGAGCGCTCACCTAGCATGTGCGTGGCCCGGGTTCGATCCTCCGCACCACGTACAAATAAAACGCATTGTGTACAACTAGAGCAAATAAATATTTAAAAAAAATTTTATTAGTTACTGATGGACCTCTATTTATTTATTTGCTTATATATGTTGCTGAGAATCGAAACCAGTACCTCACACATACTAGGCAAGTGCTGTACCACTAAGCCACAACCCCAGCACCCCCCGCATTTTTTTTTTTTTTTTTTTTTTGAGACAGGGTCTTGATAAGTTGCTTAGGGACTCACTAATTTGCTGAGGTGGCTCTGAACTTGTGATCCTCCTGCCTCAGCCTCCTGAGGCATTACAGGCATGCACTCCCACACTTGGCAGGTATCATTAATCTTGAGAAGAAATTATAATGTGGTGAAAAGTTTGAGGCTCCTTATAAGTTTGGCTCAGGTTAATTTCTGGTTCTGCCTAACATTAGCAAGATCTCATTTACTACCTCCTGTCTTCCACAGTGTAGTGAAGATATTTAAGATGATGTAGGAAAAGCACCTGATTGTGGTCTATGCCCAGCATATCAATCCCTTAGTAAATATGAATAGTTTGATCTCTTTGGGGTACAGTCCTGTAGACAGTGTTTTGCTAGGGAGCTATAGCCTGACCTCAGCATGCAGTGTGCTATGAGGCTGCATGATTGATAACCTGCTAATGTGTGAGGCATGAGAGTGATGACAGCTATTTCAGAGGTATTGCTTAGTACCTCAGGAGCCACCTGGGATGGGACCTTTCACAATGCTGATGGAAATAGCCATAGCAGTTCCACATGGATTCTGGACAGTAGCTCCCCAGGTCTCGTGGCTCACTACCATCTTTCCTGTTATGTAATCCAACAGAGCTGCCAGCACTTGACGTCTGCAACACTCATGTGTCTGGTGATTTACCTGTTGCTACCTTCAGTTGTCTTCCAAGCTTGATTTTTAGTTTTTTTTTTTTTTTTTTTTTTGGCAGTGATGGGGATTGAGCACCAGGCCTTTAGCATGCTAGACAAGTGCTCAACCACTGAACCACACTCCCAGCTTCCCTTTCCAGAATCTTGATATAGGTATCTGAACTCTCAGCAGCAATGCTGTCAGAATCAGGACATGAACCAGCTGAGTCTTCTATAGTCAGCACACAACTTTAAAAAACCACTGAATCGGGCTGGGGTTGTGGCTTAGTGGCAGAGCGCTCGCCTCGCAAGTGCGCCGCCCGGGTTCGATCCTCAACACCACGTAAACATAAATGCATTGCATTGTGTACAACTAAAAGTAAATAAATAAATATTAAAAAAAAAAAAACCACTGAATCAAGATAAAGAATGTGCATTTTTGGCTCCAGTTGTGTGGTTAGTTTTCAGTGATGTTGTTATGGGATTGTTAACAGTTTTCTTCCAGTTACTAAAAATGCTTCATGAGATAATAAATAATGATCAAATCATTTACTCTTATTTTGTTTCAATCCAGCATCCTGAATATGAATGAGAATCCTCCTCAAACAGGAATGGAGAGGTTGAGCTGGTCATTTCCAATCTTAGCCTCAAAGGAGAACTGGAATTAGTTCTAAAGTAAATCTTTTTATTTTCTTTTTGGCACCAGGGATTGAACTCAGGGGCACTTGACCACTGGGCCACATCCCCAGCCTTTTTTTTTTTTTTGTGGTACTGGGGATTGAACTCAGGGGCACTTGACCACTGGGCCACATCCCCAGCCCTTTTTTTTGTATTTTATTTGGAGACAGGGTCTCACTGAGTTGCTAAGTGCCTCGCCATTGCTGAGGCTGGCTTTGAACTCGTGATCCTCCTGCCTCAGCCTCCCAAAGTGCTGGGATTACAGGCGTGCGCCACCGCGCCCGGCCCCAGCCTTTTTTTGTATTTTTATTTAGAGACAGGGTCTCACTGAGTTGCTAAGCACCTCACCATTGCTGAAGCAGGCTTTGAACTCGCAATCCTCCTGTCTCAGCCTCCCAAGTGCTGGGATTACAGGTGTGTGCCACTGTGCCTGACTCTAACGTAAATTTTTTTTTTTAATATTTATTTATTTGCTTTAGTTGTACACAATGCAATGCATTTATGTTTACGTGGTGCTGAGGATCGAACCCCGGGCCGCGCACGTGCGAGGTAAGCACTCTACCGCTGAGCCACAATCCCAGCCCCTCTAATGTAAATCTTTTTTTTTTTGGTACCGGGGATTGAACTCAGGGGCACTCGACCACTGGGCCACATCCCCAGCCCTTTTTTTGTATTTTATTAGAGACAGGGTCTCACTGAGTTGCTAAGTGCCTCACCATTGCTGAGGCTGGCTTTGAACTCACGATCCTCCTGCCTCAGCCTCCCAAAGTGCTGGGATTACAGGCGTGCGCCACCGCGCCCGGCTCTAATGTAAATCTTGATCCTAGATATTTACTTCCAGAAGATGCTACAGACATTTCTTTTCTTTTTTTTTTGGGGGGGGGGATACTGGGGATTGAATTCAGGGGCACTCAACCACTGAGCCACATCCCCAGCCCAATATTGTATTTTATTTAGAGACAGGGTCTCACTGAGTTGCTTAGCGCCTCGCTTTTGCTGAGGCTGGCTTTGAACTCGAGATCCTCCTGCTTAGCCTCCTGAACTTCTGGGATTATAGGCATGTGCCACCATGCCCGGCTGCTACAGGCATTTCTGCTGTGATGCCATACATGTTTTTTGTAAATTCACACATCTATAATAGCTTCTTCTTTTTTTTTTTTTTTTTTTTTTTTTTTAGATAAAGGAAAAATAAGTTTTATTAATTTGCTAGCAAATGAGAAGGCAGCAGACTCATGTCTCAGAGGTCGTTGCAGTTCTATCAGGAGGAGCAGAGGGCTTTTTTTTTTTTTTTTTTTTTTTTTTTTTTTGTGGTACCAGGGATTGAACTCAGGGGCACTCGTCCACTGGGTCACATCCCCAGCCCTTTTTTTGTATTTTATTTAGAGACAGGGTCTCACTGAGTTGCTAAGTGCCTCGCCACTGCTGAGGCTGGCTTTGAACTCGCGATCCTCCTGCCTCAGCCTCCCAAAGTGCTGGGATTACAGGCGTGAGCCACCGCGCCCGGCAGCAGAGGGCTTTTAAACAGGATACAAAGTCTAAGTTCCAGGTGTACATATCAGCAGTCATAATTAATATCCTAATGGTAGCCTTGAGAGTTAGCTCTTTCTTGGATCCGCTGGAACCAGCTCCCTAGTATGGATTTCTTAATTCCTATGATCAGTGAGCCAGAGGAAGGACAGATATCTTGGTCTAGGATGGGAGGAATGTTAATGGTTTCAGAGGTCTCAATCCATAGAAAGCTAGCTCTATTCCTTAAGGCTCAAGGTGAGGCAGAACATCATGGGGGAAGAGTATGGACAAGGGAAACGGCATACATGATGATCAGGAAGCAGAAAGCCACAACTATAATATCTTTTTTTTCTTTTTTCTTTTTTTTCCTTTTTTGGTACCAGGGATTGAACCCAGAGGTGCTTAACCACTGAGGCCACATCCCCAGCCTTTTTATTTATTTATTTATTTATTTTAGTTGTCCATGGACCTTTATTTTATTATTTGTTTATATGTAGTGCTGAGAATTGAACCCAGTGCCTCACGCTTGCTAGGCAAGCACTCTACCACTAAGCCTCAGCCCCCCAGCCCTTTTTTTAAAAAAAATTTTTTGTAGATACAGAGTGTTACAGAGTTGTTTAGGCCCTCACTAAGTTGCTGAGGCAGGCTTTGAACTTGCGATCCTCCTACATCAGTTTCTTGGGCATCTGGGAATACAGGCATGTGCCACTGTGTCTGGCTGCACCTATTATATCTTAAGATGGCTTTTGGGAAATACAGAGTTGGTGCAAATGCAACTGTGACTTTATGACCATAATATGACAAAAATAGTGGTGCTTGGGAAGATGCTTTGGACCACCAAGGGAGGCAGCTCAGTATGATGCTAAAAATGTGCAAAGTTCTGATTGGACAAATCTAGCAGTTGCTGTTGCAGCACAGGTGGAAATAAATCTCTGAGCCAGAGGGGCTGTTAGGAGGGAGTATGCTGCTGAGAGTGTGGGGGAAGAGGAGCTACTGGATTCCCCATCCCCAAATTATATTTTGTATTTTATTTTATTTTATTTATTTTTTTTGGTACCGGGGATTGAACTCAGGGGCACTTGACCACTGGGCCACATCCCCAGCCCTTTTTTTTTTTTTGTATTTTATTAGAAGCAGGGTCTCACTGAGTTACTAAGTGCCTCGCCATTGCTGAGGCTGGCTTTGAACTCGCGATCCTCCTGCCTCAGCCTCCCAAAGTGCTGGGATTACAGGCGTGCGCCACTGGCTGTATTTTATTTTTTTTAAGTTTTTATATTTTTGGTACTAGGGATTGAACGCAGGGGCATGTAACCACTCAGCCACACGCCCGGCCCTATTTTGTATTTTATTTAGAGACAAGGTCTCACAGAGTTGTTTAGTGCCCTCACTTTTGCTGAGGCTGGCTTTGAACTCAAGATTCTCCTGCCTCAGCCTCTCTAGCCATCCCACATTTTTTTTTCAAATATTTATTTATTTGCTTTAGTTGTACACAATGCAATGCATTTATGTTTACGTGGTGCTGAGGATCGAACCCAGGCCGCACACGTGCTAGGTGAGCACTCTACCACTGAGCCAAAACCCCAGCCCCCCCACATTTTTTTTATTGGTGCATTATAGTTGTGTGAACTGATGGGCCCACTTTTTATATTGGAAGCAGTGGGGCAAAGAGAGCAAAGAGCTCATGTATCTTCCCTCCAGACTAGTGATTCTATGATATTTTCAGCATTTTAAGTGATTTTTGAAAACTTAGGCCTTTCTACCCCTGCATTTCCACCACCCACAGAAGACTTAGTGAATGTCTTTTATTTATTTATTTAGTTTTAAGGCTACTAGCAATTGAATTCAGAGCTCTGTACATATTAAGCTACACCCCATGCTCAATGAATATCCTAATTGTAATTCACGTATCTCAAAATTTTGGAGCTTCTTAAAAATGTACTTGGAGCTGGGTACAGTTGCACACGCCTGTAATCCCAGCACTTGGGAGGCGGAGGCAGGAGGATCGCAAGTTCAAAGCCAGCCTCAGCAATGGTGAGGCACTTGGCAACTCCGTGAGACCCTGTCTCTAATAAAATACAAAACAGGGCTGGGGAATGTGGCCCAGTGGTCGAGTGCCCCTGAGTTCAAGCCCCGGTACTTGGGCCAGGCATGGTGGCGCATGCCTTGTAATCCCAGCGACTTGGAGGGCTGAGGCTGGAGAATTGCAAATTCAAAGCTAGCCTCAGCAAGTCAGTGAGGCACATAGCAACTCAGCAAGACCCTGTTTCTAAATAAAATACAAACAAAAGGGGGCTGGGGATGAGGCTCAGTGGTTTAGCGCCCCTAGATTCAATCCCCAGAAGCAATAAAAAGGGCTTGGTTGGTGTAGTAAGTAGCTTTTAGTCTCCAAATGAAAGGAAATATTTGGAATGGCAAGAAAGAGGGAAAATTTTAATAAGTATCGATCTGCTTTTAATCCTCAGGCTGGACCCACTAATCAATTAACCCCCTTTGTTTCCCTGTTCTTAGAAGTAATAATCTGAGATTTGGTGGCTAAGGGGAATCCATAGCAAATGCACCAGAAGCTACTATTAAGTGGAAGACAGTGGTCCTTTGGGTTTACATGATCCCATGGCTTTCAGCTTTCAACTGTTTTCTTGTCTTAAGACTGTAGCAAAGCATATAGAATGTGTGTTAAACTCATGGAAGCTAGTTGAGGAATCAGGAACAGTTTGCAGGCTTTTTGAGAGCCAAGAAGGAATCTCTACAAGGTTATTGTGTATATTTATATGATGTTTTCCTTATCTCTGTATGACACATACATACATTTATATATATATATAGATTGTATACATACACATGCACATACACACATATATATATGTATGTCATGTCTATATATATGACAGTTGCCTTTTTTCTGTGTGGCATTGTTATCACTGTTTCTCAGAACCTGTGACTGGTTCTCAGTGCTGCCCGGAGTGCCTTGTGGATGCTCTGAGTTGAGTCATTTCCAGGGTCTGTACTACGAAGGCTAAGAATATGTTGCCTTGATGTCCTCTCTCTTTCCAGATCGGGCCCAGCACAGGCAGCGTCAGTGCAAACTTCCCCCACCCCGCCTTCCACCCATGTGCGTCAACCCTGCCCCTGGAGGGACCCTCTCTCGAGGTAAGGGAGGAGCCTTGCCTCCAGCAACAGCTTGGTTCAGGGTCTGTGGGGAGTTGGGTGGCAGAGGAAGCCCTGGCTCCAGGGCTATGGACCTCCTGAAAGTGTTTGGGGGTGGGGGGTGCTTAGCAGAGCTGATGGAGACCTGAGGGAGAGAAGACTTGGAATGCTCTGGATTTTTTCATGATCCTTGGTTACATGGCTTGGACCTATAGTCTCCTTGGGCCTCCTTGTGTGGCCTGGAAGAAAGTCTGTGCTCAGTCTGGGTGTTCAGTACCAGCATCGAGAATCTTCTAGGTTCCTAGGAAGACCCTGGCTTTAGTGGCTCAGAGAGATCGAGTGTTTATAGCAGGGCCAGAACAGAGAGTCCTGGCTTAGCTAGGGCCTTCCATCTTGGGAGCTTTGGGGATACCCAGGAAATCACTTCCCAATCTTCCTCCAGTACCTCAAAGCACTTTACTGACATTAAAATCTGCCTCCTAGTCCTTTGACAAGGTGGGCTTTCCTTTTGGTAAGGAAAAAAGTCAGTGTATCCTGATAAGTTGACAGCTTACCTCAGGTCCCACTGGTACCCAGGGACAAAGCTGATAATAGGACCCAGAGAAGCAACTCTGCACATGAGCATCTCCTCTCTTGCTCAGATTTAGATCTTTTCCAGGTCTGCCAAGTCCAGTGTCCCTGACAGCTGCTCTTCTCTGCCCATAGGCTGCCTGTTCACATCCCTCTGCCTAAGTAGAAAGAACACTATTTTAGGTCATAGAGTCTTTGCCTCATCTGGAGAGAGCCTGTCAACAGGAGGCTCTGTCCGTAAAGTGCTTTGAAGGTCAAGAGCTCAGGGGATATGTGGGAGAATAGGGCACCTCAATTTCTGTGGCACATGCTACTGCCATGTTCCCAGCAGTTTCAGCACGAGCTGCTCTCACATTGCAGTGGCCTTGACCCTCGTCAGCAGTATGAGACAAGTACTTCCAGCCCCTCTGACCACTTGACTTAGGTTTTAAAGAAATGCCACCCCCTAAGTTGCCAAAACAAGAGTTGATTGCCCTTTTTTTTTTTCTTTCTTAAAATGCCCTGTAACTCGAAAAGGCTGAACGTTAACATTTCCAACATGGCAGGTGAGTGGCTCTGAGAGTGTCAGATGTGCTGTGGCTAAGCTTAAAGATGGTTAGTTGGGGATAACCAAACAACTGGCCAGGCAGTACCTCTTTGAGCACATGCTGAGGAGGGTGCCTGCTGTGGGATGGGCAGCTGCCCCTCTGGGGTTGCCCATAGGTGCTGTGTGCTCTTTTCCCCACAGAAATCCCTAAGCCTGGTACTTTATTCTTACAGCTGTGCCCTCAGAGAGCATCTGTGTGTGTGCTTCTTGGCTTTCTCTTTTTCTTAGTGAGAAGCAACAGAGAATTATGCCTTTTTGCCATGCTTTCTTTTCTCTTTCTTTATTTATTTTTGAGATGAAGTCTCAGCAGTGCCCAGGCTGGCCTCATACTCATGAGCTTATGTGATCCTTAATTTTTTGGGTAGCTGGGACTATAGTTGTGTACCACCATGCCCAGCACTGCCATACATTCTAATTTCCTAGAGATATCCCTGTTGCTTCTGTCCTTAAGAGCGGGGTATGTGGCAGAAATAGTCTCTCTTATGTTCTGATAAGGAAAACTGCCTAGAAAATGGTAGCCTCTTTTATTGAGCACAGTGTCCATCAGAGTCAGATTTAGAACTGAAAAACAGTGTTCAACTCCTTTCCTAACCTACCCAACCCCTTCTACTGCCAATGTTCTACCAAGCCCTCCTTCCAGGATCAAGGGTGAATAAATAAAAATCTCACCTCTGTGCGTTCCCTTTGCATTTTCCCCAACCACCTAGAACTGAGACATAGAGCACTAAAAAGCATAGTGGTATTACACTATTCTTCCAGGATTCTGGGGACCACAAAACTGCTTCTTCCTGTCCATTCCTTCATACAGGGAATATGTGTCTCCTCTTCTTAATGTGGTGGTTTACTTCAAAGCATATATGGATACACATGTGGAAGGGAAAGCCCTGAGGATAGATGTTCTAGTAGCATGATTAAGGTGCTTGTGTGGCCACTGTAGCTTCCTTTACCCTTTTCGTTACCAGTTATGTTGACCATTTCTTGTCATTTTGACCATCTATAAAATATCTAATCATCACTGACTAAGTTGCCACAGGTTGGTTGAGACCCTGGTTTCTTTAGGTGTTGGTCCCTCTCACTTTCCCTCCAAAAGTTCTTTGGTATACTCAAAGGCCTGGACTATCTTGGGCTTCCTCCTATTGCTTTTATTGAGGGCCCCCAAAGTTTAGGTTCCTATGATTCCACCTATGGATTTAGCAAATCCTTCATACCTTAATTCCATGATGCTAGATGTAGTTATTTAGCACATTGAGTACCAGATGTCATGCCTTATCCAAAAGTGGACAGAGATATCTGAGCCAATATGCCCTTTCTTTCTGTGTTCAGAACTAACTTCCTTTTCATAGGCAAAGGATACAACTAACTTTCTTCCATGAACATAAAGGGGAAGGCTTAATGTTGGTGGAAAGGAAGGGAAGCACACCCAAACCCCTCTCACTTTCTTCTAAGTGCTCTGGAATAGGAGTTGGCAAACTTTTTGTAAAGAGAAGGGAGTACAACTGGGCGCGGTGGCGCATGCCTGTAATCCCAGTACTTGGGAGGCTGAGGCAGGAGGATCGGGAGTTCAAAGCCAGCCTCAGCAATGGTGAGGCACTTAGCATCTCAGTGAGACCCTGTCTCTAATAAAATACAAAAAAAAAAAAAAAAAGTGGGCTGGGGATGTGGCCCAGTGGTCGAGTGCCCCTGGGTTCAATCCCCAGTACCAAAAAAAAAAAAAAAAAAAAAAAGAGAAGAGAGAAAATATTTTAAACTTTGTGGGTCATATGCTTTTTGTTGCAGTTATTTAACTCTGCTATCATAGCATGAAAGCAGTAGTAAATAATGAACTAACGAGCATGGTTATGTTTCAGTAAACTTTATTTGTAACAATAGGCAGTGGGCTCAATTTGGTCAGCAGGCTATAGTGTGTCCAACCCCTGCTCTGGACCAATGGAGAGAAGATCACAGAATCAGCAGGGTTTCAAGAACTGGTCTAAGAAGTTGCCATCATTTTATAAGAGTGAATGGAATTTGTGGAGAAGAAATACTTGTGCAGGGTGACGCCAGCTATTAGAACCCAAGTGAAGGGCTGGGGCTGTAGCTCAGTGGCAGAGCGCTTGCCTAGCAAGCGAGAGGCACTGGGTTTGATCCTTAGCACCACATAAAATAAAGGCATTCTGTCCATCTACAACTACAATAAATAAATAAATAAATACCCAAGTGAAGTAAATGAAATCTCAGGGACAGAGCTCCCTGAGAACCAACCAGTTACTTGGCATCACTTCATTTTTTTTAAACATAAAATTTCAATCATCTGTTCAAAATATGTTTTTTTTTTTTTTTTTTTTTTTTTTTTTGTGGTACTGGGGATTGAACTCAGGGGCACTCGTCCACTGGGTCACATCCCCAGCCCTTTTTTGTTTTTTATTTAGAGACAGGGTCTCACTGAGTTGCTAAGTGCCTCGCCATTGCTGAGGCTGGCTTTGAACTCGTGATCCTCCTGCCTCAGCCTCCCAAAGTGCTGGGATTACAGGCGTGCACCACCGCGCCCGGCTCTTTTGGGTTCTTTTGAGTAAATTTGGACAATCATTCCTTGAAAGCTATTCCTGAAGCTGGGTGGATACCTAGCTTTGGGCAACTTAATGAGCCACATGGCCAAATGCAAGGCCCTTGGAGAATTATGTCCTGTCCTACTATGGATGATGTGAGTAGGGGTATTTGATACAGATGGTGGTGTCCTCTGTGACAATCACTGCGTCAGATAATTGCTGCCAAAGCCATCTTCCCTTTTGTCCTTTTTCTGGTAAAAACCCACCGACAAATAATTGGGAAATTGGAGTTGAAGCCATACCACCTGTCCTGGGTCTGTCTCTAAGGAACCTTCCCCTGGTTGTTTCAGATCTTCAAGGGTAGGCAATTCTTTAGAACAGAGCACTCTGTAAAGCTTTGCTCTAAATGTTCCTATTTGATCCTAACCATAGCCATACAGAATAAAGTAGAGCAAGTTGTATTAAAAATTTTCCATTTGATGAAATGGCTCAAGGTTCTCAGTTGGCAAGTGGTAGAAATTCTCCTGCAAATTCTCCTGCTCAACCTATGGGAGACTTAAGCCCAAGTACTTGGACTCATATCCTATATGTTCTTTTCATAGGCCCCATAGAGTGTGCATCAGCCTCAGACTTGCCTGGGAACTTGTTAAAAAAGGCACATTCTTGGGCTTCATGCCAGACCTAATGAATAAGATACTGGGGGGTAGCACCCAGCAATTTTTTTTTTTGTTGTTGTTGTTTGTTTCTGTTTTTGATTTTATTTTGTGTTACTGGGGATTAAACCCAGGGCCTTGAGCATGCTAAGATAGCACTCCATCGCAAAGCCATACTCCCACCTCTTTTTATTTTTATTAACTAATTAATTGGCAGTACTGGGAACAAAACACAGAGCCTTGCACAAGCTAGGCAAGTACTCCACCATTGAGCTATAATTTCAGTCCTTTTTATTTTATTTATTCATTTTGGTGGTACTGAGGACTGAACCCAAGGACACGTTACTACTGAGCTATATCTCGGGCTCTTTTTATTTATTTAAAAAATTTTTTTTAAGTTGTAGATGGATACAATATCTTTATTTATTTATTTTTATGTGGTGCTGAGGATCAAACCCAGTGCCTCACGTGTGCAAGGCTCTACCACTGAGCCACAGCCCCAGACCCCCCACCCCTTTTTATTTTGAGACAGGGCCTCTAAGTTGCTGAGGCTGGCCTTGAACTTGTGAACCTTCTCCATCAGCCTCCCAAGTAGCTGGGATTACAGGCATGTGCTGCTGTGCCCCACTATTTTTTGGGGGGGTAACCAGGGATTGAACTCAGGGGCACTCGACCACTGGGCCACATCCCCAGCCCTTTTTTGTATTTTATTAGAGACAGGGTCTCACTGCATTGCTAAGTGCCTCACCATTGCTGAGGCTGGCTTTGAACTTGTGATCCTCCTGCCTCAGCCTCCCAAGTGCTGGGATTACAGGCGTGTGCCACCACGCCTGGCTCCCCAGCTCTTTTTTTAAAAATATGATTTTGAAACAAGGTCTTGCAAAAGTTGCCCATGGCCTTAAACTTGAAATTCTCCTGTTCAGCCTATGGGAGTAGCTGGGTTTATAGGCATGTGCCACCTCACCAAACCAGCAATGTTTTTAACACGCTTTCCAGGGGATCACTGTAGTCACATATAGAAACAACACATATAGTCACATAGAAACAACAAATTCTCCTCAACTGCATGACAACCCTTAACCAAGGCCTTCTATGGCACTGAGTCCTTGAGGCCCTCTGCTCTACACTGTCACTATCTAGAACATGCAGATTTAGCCTGAGTCCCAGCTGATCCAAAGCCCTGCTCAAGGCCATAAAGGGTGGAAGAAGAATGAGCCTGGCTAAAATCCAGGCATAATAGTTTGGAAACGGAATCCCATCTGGTTTTCACAGAAGTGAGGAACAGCAGAATTGAACTCTTGCTGTGGGATCAGCTTATTTTTTTGGCACCGTGTCCAAAGTAGGATGATTTTGCCACTGACTCCAGCCCAGGGTTTTAAAAATCTGGTCTGTTCATGTCAAAGAAGTGTTCCTTGAGTCAGGTACAGTGGAGCACATTTATAATCCCAGCGATTTGGGAGGCTGAGGCATAATTTCAAGGCCAGTCTCAGCAACGTAGTGAGGCCCTATGCAATTTAGTTAGACCCTGTCTCCAAATAGAAAATAAAAAGGACTGGGGATATAGCTCAGTGGTAAAGTGCCACTGGGTTAAATCCCCAGGACCACTTTCCCAACCCCCCCACCCCCCAAAAAAAAGAAGAAGAAGAAGAAGAAGAAGAAGAAGAAGAAGAAGAAGAAATAATCTTCCCTGGCTTGTCTCCAGATCTTCACCAGGTTTGCTTTTGTTAGCCTTTGAGATGGAGGTACCCAGTTTATCCCGCTGGCATTCCGGCAAAGCGACCTATGAGAAGAATCTACAAACACGAGTAGGACCAAGAGGTTCGTTTACTTTGATGGACGTTGAGCTTAGTTTTAGCACTATTTCCCAGAAAATTTCCATCCCTATTTCCTGCTTGAGATCCAGATGCCCAGTTCATGGTTTGGGTTTCCAGGGAAACGGTTTGGTCCCGGAGGTCAGGGCTGAGATAGCAGCCGCTGGGCCAGCTCGGCACCGGTCCGCCAGGTCCGCAGAGGGCGCGCGCGCTCTCCGCCTTGGACTCGCGGCTGCGCTCTGGTACCGCGGGGAACGGCGGGAGCGCAATGGCGGCCGCCAGGAGGCTCATGGCGCTGGCGGCCGGCGTCTCTCCGCGCCTGCGACCGCCGGATCCCCGCGCTGTCGGGCGACAGGAACGCACGCGCGGCCTTTCGTCCGGTCTCGCTCGTCCCGACGGCACCAAGGAGGCCGCCGAGGCCGAGCCCGGGGAGGCCCCGGGCGAGTCCGGGACAGGCGGCGGAAACATGGTGAACGGTGAGGGCACGGCGGGGTGTGTGCGGCCGCGTCGCCCTTGACTTCTGGGCTGGCAAAAGGGCGGGCCGGGGCGCTTTACCTGATGGTGGCCTCTGCGCCGGCCGCTATCCGGCCGCGGCCCTGCTGTTGTAAATCTCAGCGTGGCACAGACCCAAATGAACCCCAGAGCGCCTGCACCTGTCTGGGATAAGTGAGAGGTGCGGGACCTCGAGGGAGTGGGGAAAACAGGTTAACGTCCAGTTTCTGTCAGGTTGGGTGCCAGGGGTTAGAGCTGTAAGGGTAAGCACGCCCTCGCCATTGTGGAAAATAGTCCCCAATACACCTGGGGTTTCAGACTCTCAAACAGACGGATTGGCTGTTCTGGTGGACTGCAGCTTCATGAATAGTACAGTGAATGGAACTGGGGAGAAGATCCCTGCCCATCAAGAATAGGTAGAACTAGTCTTCACTCGACTTAGAGCATAAATGGGTCTTAGTGCAAGCCTGTGGGTTTAGTGTGCTACTTAAAGTTGTATCCCACTGTGTGATGGCTCTCCATTGAGTCTACTTACATGCTACTTTTACCTGATTGATTCTTGGTTACTTTGTAAGAGCAGGTAGGGCCAGGCAGGACCCTCCATCCTAGCCAGTTGACACAGGAGTCTGCCCCAAGGAAACAAACAAAAACCATGCTGTCAGGATACATTAGAGCTCCTGGAGTAGCATTTTCAAAATTTAGAGCCTGCTATCTTCAGGTTGTAGCTCAGTGGTAGAGCAGTTGCCTAGTACAGGTGAGGCACTGGGTTCAATCCTCAGCACCACATAAAATAAAGGTAAAAAATATAAAACATTAAAAAAAAGAAGAAAGAAAAAACAGGCTGTGGCTGTGGCTCAGTGGCAGAGCACTTGCCTAGCATGTGTGAGGCACCGGGTTGGATCCTTAACACTGCATACAAAAGTAAATAAGATAAAGGCATGTTGTCCATCTACAACTACAAAAAATAAAAATAAAAAAGGAAAAACTTCTCAGGTGGTAAAGATGAAGCAAATGCACATGTGGATATATACACTTCCTACAAAGTTCCATTTTTGGAGCTGGGAGACAGAGTGGTAAAGGAAAAGACCACATCTCCTTTGCTGGTCTCTAACTGCATCTGTTGAAGGGCCACTCTGGTGTTTTGTATCTAGCTGCTCCCAACAGGCCTCTTTGTGGCCTAAGCTCTGTGTCTGGCACAAGCTCTGCCTCTAGGAGGATATCTCCCCCATTTGTGCTCTGGGATTGATGCAAAGAACAAGTGAAAGAATTGAGATCTCATAGTGTCTGAGGCATCCTCCTTGATGACAGAGAAATCAGGAAAGGAATAGCTCTTGTCTGTGTCTTAGTTTTTACATATAGTCTGGCTTTAGGGAGTTCTTCTGCATAGTGCTGAAGTACAGTTGAGATTTGAGGCCTGGTATTCAGAATCTGATCTCATTACTGACCTACATGGGGCCAATCATCCCTTTTTTTTTTTTTTTTTTTTTTTAATATTTATTTACTTTAGTTGTACACAATGCAATGCATTTATGTTTACGTGGTGCTGAGGATTGAACCCGGGCCGCGCACGTGCGAGGCGAGCGCTCTGCCACTGAGCCACAACCCCAGCCCCCAATTATCCCTTTTGTGTGTCTTACTTTAGGAGGGGCTTTAATCTCGTTTGTGTGGTCGGAAGGGACTTTTTTTTTTTTTTTTTTTTTTTTTTTTTGGTACCGGGTATTGAACTAGGGGCACTTGACCACTGGGCCACATCCCCAGCCCTTTTTTGTGTTTTTATTAGAGACAGGGTCTCACTGAGTTGCTAAGTGCCTCGCCATTGCTGAGGCTGGCTTTGAACTCGCGATCTTCCTGCCTCAGCCTCCCAAAGTGCTGGGATTACAGGCGTGCGCCACCGCGCCCGGCGGAAGGGACTTTTTTGTTATTTTTAATTTAGTGACTTCTTTTAGATAATATACTGAGGGGGTGATTATTGACCATTTCAGGCTTCTGTATGGTATGAAATCTTGGGTGGGGAAGCGGATGCTGGCAGCTTCCCTTCTGTGGTCTGTGGAACTTTGGCTTTTTGCCTTCAGGAGGTGGTCAAACAAGTGAATGTAGCACCACTCCTGTAATTCCTGAAGCCATCCTCTCCTTTTCTAAGGTTTTCCTGGGTGGTGTGGGGTCATGAGCCAGCATCCTCAGAATCTAGCCCAGAGTTGCTTTGAAACTGTCCTCATGGACTTGTTGAAAGAAAAAGAACAGCTGTAATCCTTTTCTCATTTTGTTAGCTTCTAGGGACCTATTAAAAGAATTTCCACAGCCCAAAAACCTTCTCAACAGTGTGATTGGAAGAGCCCTCGGCATCTCACATGCAAAAGACAAGCTAGTCTACGTGCACACGAATGGACCGAAGAAAAAGGTAACTCTGCTGGTGACTAGGGGAAGCATGGACTTAATTGTCCTTTTCTCTCTCATGTTTTCTGTGAAGGAAGTTAGAGTATGTTTTCTGAATTAAAACAGTCAGCAGAGAATCTTAGAACAAAGCTATGTTTGAAGAAGAGCCAGAAAATACACATTTGATTAAGGTGAAGGGAACATTGGGTAGATGAGGAGGAGTTCTTGCTTAAGAAAGGCCCCTTTGTGTTTTGGTCCCCTGTCAACTTACTAACACTGCAGAGAGTTAAGAAGTGATGATGAGGATTCCTGTTTCTAGAGTTTTAAAAGATCTTGGGATCCACAGAAACATGCAGACCCCCCCCCCCCTTTTTTTTTTTTTTTTTGGTGGTGCTAGGATTTGAATCCAGGGCTCATACATGCTAGGCAAGTACTTTACCACTGAGGTACATTTTGAATGAAGATATTTTAAAGATGGATCCTGGTATGCCCTCTGTCCAGAAGATGGCACCTTGAAGAAGCAAAATAACTTGTGGTAGAACGAATGGATTGGGGACAAGAGTTAATATCCTTTGAAGAGTCAGTGATGCAGCTCGGTTCTGTCCTGCTCTCTTAGCCCAGAGTCTAACACTGCTGCTGTGAGGGACACAGCTTTTTTTTTCCCTCAGTACTAGAGATCAGACTCATTGAGCTACATTCCTGGCCTATTTTATTTCATTCATTCATTCATTCATTTATTTATTTTGGTGGTGCTGGGGATTGTACCCAGGGCCTTAGTGCATGCTAGGCAGCTGAGCTATATCCTTAGCCCTTATTTTATTTTTTTGAGACAGGGTCTCACTAAAATGCCTGTGCTGGCCTCATATTTGTGATCCTTCTGCCTCAGCCACCTGAGTTGGGATTGAAGGCATGCACCATTACACCCAACATGAGGGCCACAGTTTTGTTGTTGATTCTCCCTGTGACTTGCAAAAACTAGTGTAGAGAGACCAGTTACCTGATTATGTCTTCTCTTCCCCAGAAAGTCACCCTGCACATAAAGTGGCCCAAGAGCGTGGAGGTAGAAGGCTATGGCAGCAAGAAGATCGATGCTGAGCGCCAGGCTGCAGCTGCAGCCTGCCAGCTGTTCAAGGTGACCCTTCTATAGTGAAAGCCATGCAGACCTTCCTCCTGGGAAACTCTTTACCTTTTGCTCTGTATTTTTTCTGGCATCTTTTTTTAGGAAGAAGGGTGTATGAGGGATTGAACCCAGCAGTGCTTAACCACTGAGCCATATTGCCAGCCTTTTATTTATTTATCTATCTATTTATTTGTCCATGAAACTTTATTTTTTATTTATTTATATGTGGTGCTGAGAATTGAACCCGGTGGCTCACACTTGCTAGGCGAGTGCTCTACCACTGAGCCACAACCCCAGCCCCCTATTTGTTTTTTAACATTCTTCTCTCCTTCCATTGTTATCCTACCATGGTTATCTAACTTTCTGTGGTTTCAAAAACTACAGAGTACCCTTGTATGAAAAACTTCCTATATAGAGTATGAAGGGTCTATTTCCATTTCTGTGTCCCCCCCACCCCGTTATTTTGCATGGTTTCCCCTGTAGCCCCATAGTCCTCTCTAATTATTGAAGCATGATAGGTCTGCTCTCACTTCCCAATCAATAGTTGGGCATGAGTTGCTTTCAGGTTTTTGGTTACCCACTGTCAATGTTGCTCACTAGTATTTCCATGCCTAGTTGACCACTCTGTGGTTGTGCCAACCTTGAGTCTTCCTCAGGTCCCTAGGTCTTCATCTCTGCTCTTGCCAGGATTCATAACCCTCAGCAGTTCCTCCTGCAAGGTCCTGACACTGCTTCCCTTCTATATCTAAAAAGGGAAGGTCCTGTCCTGGACCTACATACCACCCATCCCTTTTCTCTGTTCCTTTTGGCCTTGGGCTTCTCTTCCCTTCCCCTCCCCTCCCATCCTTTTCTTTAATTTTTCATATTTGGGGAGGGTCAGGGGGCTGGTGCTGGGGATTAAACCCAGGGGTGCTCTACCCTTTTTATTTTGAGATGGGGTCTCACTAAGTTATTAAGGCTGCCTTCAAACTTGTGATCCTCCTGTCTCAGGCTTCTGAGTAGCTGGAATTACAGGCTTGCGCCATCATCCTCAGCAGATTCTTTCTCTTCTGATTCTTTCCTGTAACCTCAAACATACTTGTGATCTACTCTTTTCTTGTCCTGTGTCCAACCCAGACAGCTCTCTTTCACTTAGTGTCATGGTCCTCTTCAGGTCTCTGGTTACTTTCGTATTTTTTAAAATTTAGAGACAAGGTCTCACTGAGTTGCTTAGTGCCTCAATGTTGCTGAGGCTGGCTTTGAACTTGCGATCCTCCTGCCTCAGCTTCCCAAGCTGCTGAAATTATAGGCAGGTGACACCGTGCCTGGCCTGTCGTTACTTTTGTATTCCTTCCCCTTAGTCCCCAGAGCATGGCAGTGGTTGCTTGGTGATTGCTGAGTGGCTGAACCAGACTTGTCAGCTTTGCCAGACTGATTGGCCTTTTCTCAGCCCTTGCTTTGCTTGGGTGTTCTGGCTTGGTACCACTAGGTTCCTTTCTTATCCCTGCTCTCCTTTCTCTCTAGGTCACTTTCGCTCTCCAAAACACCTTTTTTTCCTCTACCCTTTCTATTTGGGGAGTCTTGTCTCTTCTAGATGCAACCATTCCCTCTATGTTTAATGTCTACAAATCTCTGTCTCTTGTAGGGAAGCTCCACCTCAGTGGTTCTCAACTGCAGGTGATTTTGGCCCCCAGCGGACTTGTAATTCTTTTTTAAATTACTCTTATACATACACACATAATGAAATGATTGCTACAGTTAAGCAAATGAATACATCCATCATTCTGTGTACTTATTATCCCTTTTTTTAATATACAGGAAAAACTAAAATTTACTCTTAGCAAATTTTCAGTTATAAGGCAATACTCACTTTAGTTCTCATATTATACATTCAATCTTTAGACTTATTCATCTTACCTATCTATACCTTTGACCCCCATCTTTCCATTTCCCCCTCTGCCCCTTGGAACTACTGCTTTACTCTCTGTTTTTATGTTTTGGATTATTTTTAGATTCTTATTGTATAAGTGAGATCATGCAGTATTTTTCTTTCCTTGTCTGACTTAATTTCACTTAGCATAATGTCTTACAGGTTCATCCATGTTGTTGCAAGTGGTGAATCTCCTTTTTTTTTTTTTTTTAAAGCAATCCCTCTAAGAGAAGGACTGTAAATATCCTCAATGCCTTTTTTTTTTTTTAATATTTAACATTTGTTTATTTGTTTTAGTTGTACACAATGCCTTTATTTTTATGGGGTGCTGAGGATTGAACCCAGGCTATGCACATGCTAGGCGAGTGCTCTACCGCTGAGCCACAACCCCAGCCCCTGGTTGATCTCCTTTTTAAAGACTTGAGTAATCCATTGTGCATATATCACTATTTCATATCTCTTCATCTGTTGACAAGACACTGGAACTATTCCCATATCTTGGCTATTGTGAATAATGCTGCCATGGATATGGGAGGGCAGGTATCCATATAAGGAGCTGGCTTCATGATTAAATTTCCTTCAGGTATATATGCCCAAAAGGGGTATTGCTGGCCATATGGTATTTTTATTTATGACTTTTTTAGTAATCTCTATTATTTTCCATAATGGCTCTGCTGATTTACATTCCCACTAGCATGTACAAAGCTTTCTCTTTTCTCTACGTCCTTGCCAATACTTCTTATGTCTTTTTGATAACACAGCCATCTTAACAGATGTGAGGCAGTTATCTCATTGTGATTTTGATTTGCTTTTGCCTAATGAATAGTGATGTGGAGCGCCTTTTCACACACTATTATTGGCAGCATGTATTTATTTATTTATTTATTTTGGAAAAATGTCTATTCAGGTTCTTCACCCCCTTTTTTTTCTCCCCAATTCTGGGAATTGAACCCAGGACTTTGCACATATTAGGCACGTACTCTACCACTAAGCTGTATCTCCAGCCAGCCCTGCCCATGTTTTAATTGGGTTATTTGTATTTTTTTGCTTTTGAGTTATGGGAGTTGCTTATGTTTTGGGTATTCCCTTCTTATCAAATTTGTGGTTCCCAAATACTTTCTTGTATTTCATGGTCTCTTGCCAGCGACCTGCGCTGATGAGATGAACTGGGTTCAGACATTAAACTAAGAAAACTGCGAAGAAATTGAGCAACACATGGACATGAGTTTCTCAGATCGAGGGTGGGACTGCTCTGCGACCTTAAGGGTCAGCTTCCACGCTGGAAGGCGCTGGAAAAAGGGACGTACACCCAGAATCTATTTTTATAGGGGGGACATACAAGGGAGTTAGTTGGCATGTTCTTCACCAAATAACGCAGGGCATAGGTTTCAAAGGTGGAGTCTTGCTTCGTGATGTCTTGTGGTCAGCAGATTGATTGATATCTTGGCAAGTCACACCCATCTCAGGTGCTGTGTGGGATCACAAGCAGAGCAAGAGGAAAGGTGCACTTGCATTGCACAGCCCAGTCAGCGTGCAATGTCATACCTATCCCCTCATATAGCTACAATGTTATAGCTCACACACACAGCCCATGGATGGCTTGCGACAATGGTTCATGCTTTAATTTTGTGGATGGTTTTTGCTATGTAGAAAGTTTCTTGGTTTGATGTAGTCCTATTTCTTTGTTTTTTATTTCTGTTGCCTGAGCTTTTGGTGTGATATCCTATGAAGTTACTGTTAAGAGCTAAGATCAAGAAGCTTTTCCCCCCTGTGCTTTTAGTATTTTGTTTCTTTTTGTATATATATATATATATATATATATATATATATATATATATATATATATATAATTTGTCGATGGACCTTTATTTATATGCGGTACTGAGAATTGAACCCAGTGCCTCACACATGCTAAGCAAGTACTCTACCACTTAGCGACAACCCCTGCGCTGCTTTTTGTTGTTGTTGTTTTGTTTTTTTGGTACTGAGGATTGAACTCAGGGGCACTCAACCACTGGGCCACATCCCCAGCCCTTTTTTTGTATCTTATTTAGAGACAGGGTCTCACTGAGTTGCTAAGTGCCTCGCCATTGCTGAGGCTGGCTTTGAACTCGCGATCCTCCTGCCTCAGCCTCCCAAGTGGATTACAGGTGTGCGCCACCATGCCGGCTCTGCTTTTTGATTTTGATGTTGTATGTTTTCATGTCTTAAGTCTAGGTCTATTTAATCCGTTTTGAGTTGATTTTTATATGTGGTATAAGATGAGGGTCCAGTTTCATTCCTCTGTGTGTAGATAGACACTCAGTTTTCCCCTGCATCATTTATTGAAGCAACTGTCCTTTCCCTGTTGTGTTTTCTTGGTGCCCTTATTGAAATTAGTTGATTATACATACTTAAGTTTTTCATTTCTGGCTCTCTATTCTATTTTGTTAATGTGGGTTTTTTTGGTACTGGGAATTGAACTCAGGGGCACTCGACCACTGGGCCACATCCCCAGCCCTTTTTTGTATTTTATTAGAGACAGGGTCTCAGTTGCTAAGTGCCTCACCATTGCTGAGGCTGGCTTTGAACTCGCAATCCTCCTGCCTCAGCCTCTCAAGCGCTGGGATTACAGGCATGCGCCACCGTGCCCTGGCTTCTGGTCCTTTTTTGTACTTTATTTAGAGACAGGGTCTCACCAAGTTGATTAGGTCCTGGCTAGTTGCTGAAGCTGGCTTTGAACCCGCAATCCTCCTGCCTCAGCCTCTGGAGCTGTTGGGATTATAGGCGTGCTCCACCACACCCAGTTTACCATACTGTTTTGATTAACTCTAATATAATTTGTAATTAGGAAGTGTGATGTCTCCAACTTCTTCTCTCTCTCTCTCTCTTTTTTTTTTTTTTTTTTTTTTTTGGTGTGGTACTGGGGATTGAACCTAAGGTACTCTACCACTGAGTTTTATCCCCAGCTTTATTGTTATAAGACAGGGTGTCATGAACTTTCCCATGCTGGCCTTGAACTTGCAATCCTTTTGCCTTAGGTTTCTGAATTGCTGGGATTACAGGCATGTGCCTGGCTAACTTCACTATTCTTTCTTCAGATTGTTTTGGCTATTTGGGGCTTTAGTGATTCCATATCAATTTCAGAATTGTTTTTTCTTTTTCTTTGAAAATACCCTTGGAATTTTTTTTAAATATTTATTTATTTACTTTAGTTGTACACAATGCAATGCATTTATGTTTACGTGGTGCTGAGGATCGAACCCGGGCCGCGCACGTGCGAGGCGAGCGCTCTGCCGCTGAGCCACAACCCCCAGCCCTACCCTTAGAATTTTTATGAGATTGCATTGAACCTGTATGTAGCCCTGGGGAATCTGGACATTTTAATAATACCAGTTCTTCCAGTCCATGAACATGGAATATCTTTCCAATTATTTGTATCTTTTTTTTTAAATATTTATTTATTTGTTCTTTTTAGTTGTACACAATGTATTTATTCTTTACGTGGTGCTGAGGATTGAACCCGGGCCGCGCACGTGCTAGGCGAGTGCTCTACCGCTAAGCCACAATCCCAGCCCTATTTGTATCTTATTCCATTTATTTTCATCAGTGTTTTATAGTTTTCACTGTACAGGTATTTCATCTCCATGTGTTAGATTTATTCTCAATTATTATTATTATTTTTTCAGTGCACTTGTAAATGGAATTATTTTATTGATTTCTTTATTGGATAGAATGGTATTGATGTAAAGAGAAAACTTAATTTTTGTTCATTGACTTTGTATCCTTCAAATTTGCTGATTATTTTTTATATAAATAAATGGCTTTAAAAACACATCAAGGGGGGGGCTGGGATTGTGGCTCAGCGGTAGAGCGCTTGCCTAGCACGTGCGCGGCCCGGGTTCGATCCTCAGCACCACATAAACATAAATGCATTGCATTGTGTACAACTAAAGCAAATAAATGAATATTTAAAAAAAAAAAAAAAAACACATCAAGGGGCTGGGGCTATGGCTCAGTGGTAGAGTGCTCATCTCGCATGTGCGAAGCCCTGGGTTCGATCCTCAGCACCACATACATAAAATATTGTGTCCGCCTACAACTAAAAATAAAAAAAAAAAAAAAAAAAAAAAAAAAAAACACATCAAATTATTTCTGTAGAATGTATTCCCAGCATAGGATTTTTGTGGCAGAAGTTATCTCTGTTGTGTGGTCTGGAATACTTACTTCCTAGCTGCTGTATTCACTGAAGCTTCCTGGATTCCTGTGTGAATGTATCTTTTCCCATGTTGCCCTGTGGGTTTTATTTTTTGGTCTAATAGATGCACTTATTATTTTTATCTATAAAAATTAGGCATTTTAAAAAATATTTATTTATTTGTTTTAGTTGTACACAATGCCTTTATTTTTACGTGGTGCTGTGGTGCTGAGGATCGAACCCGGGCCATGCATGTGCTAGGTGAGCGCTCTACCGCTGAGCCACAACCCCATCCAAAGTTAGGAATTTTTAAGTGTTCTTTCTATGTTTGTTTCCTAACTTGGAGCTGAAGCAGGTAGACAGGTGAGAAGTATAGCTCCACAACACAAGTGACTTATGTTATAGCTGGATATGGTTCAGGCAGACTGAGATGTGATCCTCACAGTGTCCCTTTTTTCCCCAGGGATGGGGTCTGCTCGGTCCCCGGAATGAGCTGTTTGATGCAGCCAAATATCGAGTGCTAGCTGATCGCTTTGGCTCTCCGGCTGACAGCTGGTGGCGCCCGGAACCCACCATGCCCCCAACTTCTTGGCGGCAATTGAATCCTGAAAGCATTCGGCCAGGGGGACCTGGGGGACTTTCTCGCTCCTTGGGTCGAGAGGAAGAGGAGGATGAAGAGGAAGAGCTTGAAGAGGGGACCATTGATGTTACTGAGTTCCTGTCCATGACCCAGCAGGACTCCCATACTCCACTCAGGGACTCAAGGTATAGTTGTGGTGGATGATGCAGGGGAAGTTGGGTGCTCCTTTGTGTGGGGATGGGTGAATGTTCTTTTGAGTCTTCTGTCCCACACACTTCACCTGGCACATACTGTCACTCATTGGTGCATCTGCTAATTTGTGGGGGCAGCCTACTGTGGTAACTGTGGTCTTTTGCTGTGGCTGGGCTTCCACAGAACAGCAGCAGGAACCCTCTCTCCAGCTCACACTTGGCTCCCACAGAGTCTTAGCAATCCCTCTGCCTGCCTCGACCTTTTACTCTTTCCTGTGTGAGGAAGCCATGGACTACACAATGTGTCTGTGAGGACCATGTGGCATAGCAAAGCCTAGGCTCCCATCTTTTTATGCCTCCTGGCTACCTGCTACAACAATACAGTGTTCGAGCACCTGGAGTCCCAGCACTTAAGGGGAAATTGGCTCAGGAAGAGAGCAGACTTTTTCAACTCAACTTTTGGTACTCCCAGGGGAGGTTCCTTTGAAATGACAGATGACGACAGTGCTATCAGGGCTCTGACCCAGTTCCCGCTTCCCAAAAACCTTCTGGCCAAGGTGATTCAGATAGCAACATCCTCCTCTACAGCCAAGGTGAGTTGGGTCTCCTGGGAGTGTGCTCGGGCAGCTTACATGCTCATGTCTGCTTCCCTCAAAACCAAGTCAGGGAAGCCACAGCAATGCAGGAGGGCTGAGGGTTCCTGTTCCCCCAGTTCACGCAGGCCAGCTGGAGGGACACTGAATCCTTGGAGGATAAAGCAGAGGGACAGGAGGGAAATCGTAACACAGGAGCACAGGGAGCAGGGCTGGGGACTGTGGAGTAGAAGACCTGGACCTCTTCACAGGTGGAGGTTGGCTTAGGAGTCTGCAGTCCAGGGGCTTTGGTTTAGCAGGATTTTAGTGCAGGGCTTTTTCTCCCCTAGGATGTTCCTGGTTTTTAGCTTACACTGACAGTTTCAATTCAGTTTCCCTGAAGGTGCTGGGAGGACAGGTAGTGACTTTGTCCAGACACCATCTTATGCTTTGGGAGTTGAGGTGCAGCATGAAAAGCAAGCTCAGAAGTAGGATGCCCCAGCTCTGCTGGGCCTACTTCTGGCTGATGTTTGGCACCTACTGAGGTTGTGGTAAATTCCATCTCTGGGTCCCTTGGCATTTTGAGAATGCCACAAATCTCTTTCCAATCCCTGCCTTTTTGTAACCTTCTTGCCTATCTTCTATCTAGAACCTCATGCAGTTCCATACTGTGGGCACAAAGACCAAGCTGTCTACTCTCACTCTGCTCTGGCCCTGTCCCATGACCTTTGTTGCTAAAGGGCGCCGTAAAGCAGAGGCTGAGAACAAGGCAGCAGCCTTGGCCTGCAAGAAACTTAAGGTGAGTCCAGGAGTGTCCTTGGTATGAAGTGTCAGGATGTCTTGAAGCTCCCCTCTGCCTGTGGCAAACCGTTCTTTTTAGGAAGTGACAACCACCACACTAAGCCTTGGGTATGGGCACAAAAAGGACCTGGTGTCCAGCCTTGCTTGTTTGTAGACTCTGTGTATTGTTTCTACAACTTTCCCAAAAGTCCCCATGGAAATACTTTGCTTTTGAGCACAGCTTTTCAACACTTGGCCAGAACCTGGGTGAAGCCAGAAAAAAAGACATTATCATTCTGAAATGCATAAAGTTAGGCAGACATAGTGTCCAAAAACATGTTGATGACCTGGGTTTTGTGACCAGATGAATAATTTTGATGTGCATTTGGGATGAAGATGAGGGAAATGTCAAGGTGAAAGCAGTGTGACCTACAGTTGGACATTTCCTTGAAGTGGCTTTGAAGTAATGGGACTAGCATTGTGCCTGACTGAAAAATGAGTTATTGGAACCTGGGACAGCAGGGGTTTACTTGTAGAACAAGAGGAAGTGATCGCTAGGAGTGATCAGGCATATTTTTGGCAAGTTGACTTTGGGAACTGATGGTGCGAGGTAAGGAGAACCTGGAGAATAGAAGATGGAGGGGAGTACACCGGTGGTGAGGATATATGAAGGGGTGGGTGGGCTTTGCGTCTGGTTCAAGAGTGCAGAACTAGGACTAATTGGAAGACTTGGAGAAGTCTGAAATTTTTGCCTGTTATTCATAAGCTTTCATGGTGACAATGCCGCAGAGGAGCAGGTTTCCTCTGTCAGCAGTTGAGAAGCTGGGTGGCCCCTCAGCAGACAGTGTTGGGTAGAACCCATGCAGTTCTGGGAGAAGGTGGTTGAGTTGGCACCTCTGGTCCAAGGACTGGATCCCTGTCCATGAGATCCTTAGAGCTAATGGTGCCAGCAGATTCAGAGGAAGGGGATGGTGCCTGTAGGTTTTCTCAAGAAGCTCTGGCTTGCAAGGTGAGCATAGCCCTGACCCTTCGTGGGAAGGGAACATGAGACTAGGGACAATGACTGGTTTTACACATATGCCAGAGGGGTCGGGATGCCTCATTTTCTTTCTTGTGAGGTGCTTTAGTCATGTTGGGAAACAAGGTACAGTTTTTTCCTTTTTTTTTTTTTTTTTTTTTTTTTTTTTTTGTGGTACCGGGGATTGAACTCAGGGGCACTCGACCACTGGGTCACATCCCCAGCCCTTATTTTTTTTTTTGTATTTTATTTAGAGACAGGGTCTCACTGAGTTGCTAAGTGCCTCGCCATTGCTGAGGCTGGCTTTGAACTCGCGATCCTCCTGCCTCAGCCTCCCAAAGTGCTGGGATTACAGGCATGCGCCACCGTGCCCGGCGTAGTTTTTTCCTTTAAATGGCTTATTTTATCAAATTACAGACTTTGACAAGAAATTCCATTTGTTTTCTGTATATGATGGGGTCACAGATGGGACAGAGGCTATGCAGAGACCTGGGGGTGGGGCTGGAGGTAGAGCTGAAGGATCCGGTGGGGAGGCTCTAGTGAGGCAGCACAGGAGAAAGTAGCCTGTTGAGGTTATTGTGGGGTCATTCGGGACTTGGCTTAGTTGGCCGTGGGTATGTAATGGGAGTTCATGAAGATGAGATTGGTCTCTTGAGCACTGTGGGGAGCTCCAGCTGCAGAGTGGTTTCTCCTCAAGGGTACCATACCTGGGCAGGGTTAGGGCCATTTTGCTCTATCAAGTTTACCTTTTTTTGGTTTTGTGTTTTTCTTTTTTTTTTTTTTTTTTTTAATATTAATTTTTTTAGTTGTAGTTGGACATAATACCTTTATTCTTATGTGGTGCTGAGGATTGAACCCAGGGCCTTGCACATGCTAGGCGAGCACTCTACTGCTGAGCCACAACCCCAGCCCCTCCCCCCCTTTTTAAAATATTTATTTGCTTTAGTTGTACACAATGCGTTTATTTATACGTGGTGCTGAGGATCGAACCCGGGCTGCGCACGTGCTAGGCGTGCACTCTACCACTGAGCCACAAGCTCAGCCCTCCCCCCTTTTTTAAATATTTGTTTTAGTTGTACACAATGCCTTTATTTTTACTTGGTGCTGAGGATTGAACCTGGGCTGCACACGTGCTAGGCCAGTGCTCTAACACTGGGCCACAACCCCAGCCCTTGTTTTTTTCTTTTGCAGTACTGGGGATCGAACCCAAGGGGGCTCTACCACTGAGCTACATCTCCAGCCACCCTCCCCCACCCCACTTTTTTTTTTTTTTGGTACCGGGGATTGAACTCAGGGGCACTCGACCACTGGGCCACATCCCCAGCCCTTTTTTTGGTATTTTATTAGAAGCAGGGTCTCACTGAGTTACTAAGTGCCTCGCCATTGCTGAGGCAGGCTTTGAACTCGCGATCCTCCTGCCTCAGCCTCCCAAAATGCTAGGATTACAGGCGTGCGCCACCGCGCCCGGCTTTTTTTTTTTTTTTAATTTCGAGATAGGGTCTCACAAAGTTGCCCACGCTAACATTGAAGTTGGAATTTTCCTGCCTCAGCCTCCTGAGTAGCTGGGATTATAGATGTGTACCACTGTGCCGGCTAGGTTTAGCTCTTCTTGAATTGATTTTTAACTAGTAGTCTACTTAAATTGTTATTTTGTGGAGATTCACATTTTATTGGTTCCCGATTTCTCCCTCCTTTACCATTTAAACTGAAAACCAAATCTCTTAGAAAAGAGTTTGCTTTGCACATGTCTCTTAGAGCTCCTGAGCTTGTCTGGACCAGCATCCTAGACTGAGCCATATATGTCCCCTCTGCAGAGCCTGGGCCTGGTGGACAGGAACAATGAGCCGCTTACCCATGCCATGTATAACCTGGCCTCCTTGCGTGAGTTGGGTGAGACCCAGCGCCGGCCATGTACCATCCAGGTGCCTGAGCCCATCCTCCGCAAGATAGAGACCTTCCTGAATCATGTAAGAGGCCCCCAGTCCCCTGCCATCTCTATGCCTCCATCTTCTCCAGACTGAAGGCCTCTACCTGCAGCAGGCAGTGCTATCTCCCTGTTCTTCCCTGGAGGCTGGGAGCCCCCTGCCTTAAGCAGCCCAGTCTGGCCCATGAGGGTCTTAGGGCTGTAATGGCCTGAGTCCTCGGCCCCAAAGGTCAGACCCTAACATCTGACCCAGATGAATCCTGTGGAAGGGCTTGCTGTGCATGAAAGAGGAAGATGGTATTTCTGTTTCACCATTTTGCTTGCCTCCTTGTCCCCCAGTACCCTGTGGACAGTTCATGGATCTCCCCAGAGCTCCGGCTGCAGAGTGATGACATCTTGCCCTTGGGGAAGGACTCAGGGCCCCTGAGTGACCCTATAACAGGCAAGCCCTATGTGCCCCTGTCAGAAGCAGAGGAGGTACGACTGAGCCAGAGCCTGCTAGAGCTGTGGCGGCGGCGAGGGCCAATCTGGCAGGAGGCTCCCCAGCTCCCTGTGGACCCACATCGGGACACTATCCTCAATGCCATTGAGCAGCACCCAGTCGTGGTCATCTCTGGGGACACGGGTTGTGGGAAGACTACGCGCATCCCCCAGTTGCTGCTGGAGCGCTACGTGACCGAGGGCCGAGGTGCCCGCTGCAATGTGATCATCACCCAACCTCGCCGCATCTCGGCTGTGTCTGTGGCACAGCGGGTCAGCCATGAACTGGGTCCTTCCTTGCGCCGGAATGTGGGCTTCCAGGTTCGCTTGGAAAGCAAGCCCCCAGCCCGAGGCGGGGCCCTGCTCTTCTGCACTGTGGGCATTCTGCTGCGGAAGCTGCAGAGCAACCCCAGCCTGGAGGGCGTGAGCCATGTTATTGTGGACGAGGTCCATGAGCGGGATGTGAACACAGACTTCCTGCTGATTCTGCTCAAGGGCCTTCAGCGGCTCAACCCGGCCCTGCGGCTGGTACTCATGAGTGCTACTGGCGATAATGAGCGCTTCTCCCGCTACTTTGGTGGCTGCCCTGTCATCAAGGTGCCTGGCTTCATGTATCCTGTCAAGGAGCACTACCTGGAGGACATCCTTGCCAAGCTGGGCAAACACCAGTACCCACACCGGCACCGGCACCATGAGGTGAGGATGTTCCCACCCCATCCCACCCAGGGCTCCTGGCCTTTCCTCTGGATTTCCCTTCTTCCTGTCCCTGTTGCTTGGCAGCCTGAAACAAGTTACCCTCCCCAGTCCAGTTTCCTTGATAAAATCAGGAATAATCATATTTGAGTGGCAAGTATGTGAGGGTTGGGGTCAAGTGGCTGTGCCTCATTAAGTAATGATGACTGTGTCCTATGTACAGACCCCGTACTGTGGGGTGTGACTATAGCCTCTCTTCCCTCACCCCAGTCTGAGGATGAATGCGCACTTGATTTGGATCTTGTGACGGACCTGGTTCTTCACATCGATGCCCGGGGGGAACCAGGTGGGTGCTTCCCCCAGCCTAGCCATGCCCACCCCGCCACCCACTTGCCAGAGCAACTGGCTCATGCCTGCAGGGCCCCTTTACAGGTGGGATCCTGTGCTTCCTGCCTGGTTGGCAGGAGATCAAAGGAGTGCAGCAACGCCTCCAGGAGGCCCTGGGCATGCACGAGAGCAAGTACCTCATCCTGCCAGGTGAGAGCCTGCGTATGAGCCCCAAAATGAGTCTTGCCTTCTCTTCTTGACCCAGCTAGGTAGGACTTGGGGAGCTCAAATTTTTGACCAAGTTTGCACTACTTTTTCACTGGGCATGTGATTTGTCTGGGCCTTGGTTTCATCCAGATGGGGTCAAGCCAGGCATATGGCAGACACCTGTAATCCCAGCAACTTGGGAGGGTGAGGCAGGACCATCACAAGTTTACCCTCAGCAACTTAGCAAGACCCTGTCTCAAAAAATTACAAAGGGTTGGGGAGGTAGCTCTGTGGCAGAGCACGCCTGGGTTCAACCCTAAGAAGAAAAAAAAGATGGTGTCAGAATCTCTCAGCCCAGGAGCTGGTTCTGGTGGGAGTAGTGCCCATAACCATCATGCAACTTATTGCCCTTTAGTGCACTCCAACATCCCCATGATGGACCAGAAGGCCATATTCCAGCAGCCTCCAGTTGGGGTGCGCAAGATTGTCTTGGCCACCAATATTGCCGAGACCTCCATCACAGTCAATGACATTGTGCATGTTGTGGACAGCGGCCTGCACAAGGAGGAACGCTACGACCTGAAGACCAAGGTGGCACCCTTCTCCTGAACCCAGCCAGTCCTTGGGGGGATTTCATTCCTGAGGTGGTCCGTAGGATGGATGCACTTTATACTTGTATGTTTTGAGAAGGCCAAACTTGAGGGATCTCAGTGTCCCTACTGTGAGGGCCTTGAGGAGGGTATTTGAGAAGCAGGAAAATGCTGAGGAAGGCCTGTGGCTTCTCACCTGTCGCTTTCCCCAGGTGTCCTGCCTTGAGACTGTGTGGGTGTCAAGAGCCAATGTGATCCAGCGCCGGGGCCGGGCAGGCCGCTGCCAGTCAGGCTTTGCCTACCACTTATTCCCTCGGAGTCGGCTAGAGAAAATGGTTCCTTTCCAAGTGCCAGAAATCCTGCGCACACCTCTTGAGAACCTGGTGCTGCAAGCCAAGATCCACATGCCTGAGAAGACGGTGCGGAAGAGGCAGGGCTGGGCAAGGGCTGGACTCTGGAAAGGGCAGGAGAGGTGCAGGCTCAGTAGGGCTCTGGCTTGTTCTTTCTGTAGGCAGTGGAGTTCCTTTCCAAGGCCGTGGACAGTCCAAATATCAAGGCTGTAGATGAAGCTGTCATCTTGCTCCAGGAGATCGGTGAGTGTAGGCTGGGCGGGACCAGGCTGGGCTGGACTGTGAGTGGCTCTTGGGTAGGACTGACAGCTGAACTGTTGCAGGGGTGCTGGACCAGCGAGAGTACCTGACCACCCTGGGGCAGCGCCTGGCCCACATCTCCACTGATCCCCGGCTGGCCAAGGCCATAGTACTGGCAGCCATCTTCCGTTGCCTGCACCCTCTGCTGGTGGTTGTTTCCTGCCTCACCCGGGACCCCTTCAGCAGCAGCCTGCAGAATCGGGCAGAGGTGGACAAGGTTAGACCCGGTTCCTTCCTGTAGTCATCTGGCTGTCCCATCCAATCCTTTACTACCTGCTGTCCTGAGGTGACCTCCGGCCCGTTGTGACCCCAATACCTTCTCTCCACTTAGGTGAAGGCGCTGTTGAGCCATGACAGTGGCAGTGACCACTTGGCCTTTGTGCGGGCTGTGGCTGGCTGGGAGGAGGTGCTGCGCTGGCAGGACCGCACTTCCCGGGAGAATTACCTGGAGGAAAACCTGCTCTATGCACCCAGCCTGCGCTTCATCCACGGTCAGTTCCCGCCCCCACCTGGTCACTCCCCCTCCCAGTTTTGTGGCAGGGACCTCTGTTCACTCAGCACCTTGCCTTTCTAGGGCTCATCAAGCAGTTCTCAGAGAACATTTACGAGGCCTTCCTGGTGGGGAAGCCTTCGGACTGTACGCTGCCCTCTGCCCAGTGCAATGAGTACAGTGAGGAAGAGGAGCTGGTGAAGGGTGTGCTGATGGCTGGCCTCTACCCCAACCTCATCCAGGTGCTTCTTCCAGAAGCAGTTGACCAGCTGTCAGCCTCTTTCCCTATCTGCTTGCTCCTTGCTCAACCCCATCTGTTCTTTGCTCCTTCCCTGTAGGTGAGGCAGGGCAAGGTGACCCGGCAGGGGAAGTTCAAGCCAAACAGTGTTACGTACAGGACCAAATCTGGCAATATCCTGCTGCACAAGTCCACCATCAACAGGTGGGGGGCAGGCGGGACTGGACAGGGCAGCTGGGAAGGGCCAGAAGGGTGGCCTCACCCAGCCTGTGTTCCCTAGGGAGGCTACACGGTTACGGAGCCGCTGGCTGACGTACTTCATGGCTGTCAAGTCCAATGGCAGTGTCTTTGTCCGGGATTCCTCCCAGGTGCACCCACTGGCTGTGCTGCTGCTGACTGATGGGGACGTCCACGTCCGTGGTAGGTACCTCAGCTTCTGGGCCCTGCTTCTTCACAGGCTATTGCTCCATGTTCTCAGAGGCCTGGCTTCACATCAGTTCCCCACTGTCTTCTCCCTTCACCCAGATGATGGGCGCCGGGCCACCATTTCCCTCTGTGACAGTGACCTGTTGCGGCTAGAGGGTGATTCTCGAACTGTGCGGCTGCTGAGGGAGCTGCGACGGGCCCTGGGCCGCATGGTGGAGCGGAGCCTGCGCAGTGAGCTGGCTGCACTTCCACCCACTGTGCAGCAGGAGCATGGGCAGCTGCTTGCGCTGCTGGCAGAACTGCTGCGAGGACCATGTGGCAGCTTTGACGTGCGCAAGACGGCTGATGACTGAGCCCCTTTTCCGCTGGGGCAATGTACAGAGTGCAAATGTTTATTTAAAATAAAGTTCTATTTATCCCTTGTGAGTATTGCTTATCGGCTCCTCTCTCAGGGCCTCAGCACTCTCCATTGTGGGCCACAGTTGCCTACATGAATGAAGGTATGTATGGCTGGGCCTGGTGGCGCTCGCCTGCAATCCCAACGACTTGGAAGGCTGAGGCATGAGGATCCAAGTTCAAAGCCAGCCTCAGTAACTTAGTGAGGCCCTAAGCAACTTGGTGAGATCCTGTCTCAAATTTTTTAAAAAAGGGCTGGGGATGTGGCTCAGTGGTGCAGGTGCCCCTGGGCTCAATCCCTGTACCAAGAGAAAGGTATGGAAGGGCGAGACTCCTACATTTACAGGGGCAGGTTGTCTGTGGTCCAAGTCTTGGGGCTTTGGCTGTCAATGAGCTCTAACTGATCCATTGGGGAGACCCACTATTGACACAGCTGCTCCTAGGAGTGCCCACACTATGGGCAGATGGTCACTATACTTAGACAAGTGTTGAGCAGCTCCTTCCCAGGCAGCCAACGCCCACCTGATCCTCCTCGGGTGGTGTGGCGACCCTTTCACAAGCACAGAGCATCTGTCCTCGGTATGCAAAGGGGGCAGAGTACAGTGCACATCAGGACCTTGACAGGAGATGAGATGGGCACTGGGTACAAACCAAGACAACACAGGACCTATGTGGTGGGACATCAGGCAGCTTTATTTACTCTTGAAATCAGTACAACAGAATCACAGGGGTAATGGCTGAGCCATAAGCAAATTGGAAAGTATTCCAGAACTGTCCCATCCCCAGATGGCTGCAGAGTAGTACACATCATTCAGGGGCCTCTGGTCCCCATCTTGTCAGGCCAGCCTTCTCAGGTTCTCCGGCTTGTAGGACCCTTCAAAGGAGCTGGGACCAAACAGGAACACTGACCACTCATGTGGCCTACCTAGATAGCTCTCCAATTGGGACACCTCCTCCCCAATCCTTGGTCAAAGTGATTAAAAGTACCCAGAGACTGTTGTCAACCTCAGCATGCTCAAGATCCCAGGTACCTTCAGGCCCAGTACCCATCATTTCCTTCACCCCAATTTCATCTTGCTGAGAAAACCCTGGTGTCCTACATTTAGAGCACTCGGCAGACAGTTGGGAAGAAATCCCACCTTCCTGCCTCAGGCTGCACTCTCTCCACTAGGCCTGTACAATTTCTTGGCATGTGCTTGGGAAGCTGGGGATCTGATGTCAAGCTTTCCTAAAGACACAGCTGCCTGGGAATTGGGAGAGGATCTTCAGGCCCAGCAACTCTCTCCCTCTACATAGATATCAAATTTGAACCTATAGGGATTTGAGGAGCAGAGGTGGAGATTGTGGAGTTCAACAGCAGGGCCAGAGGGGCCAAGTCTGGGCCAGCCTCCTGAGGCAAGTCTGCGCAGCAGAAAATGCCCCGCAGAGGAGAAACTCTTGGAAACGCCCAGGCCACTTCACTACAAACTTATGTTTTAATCCTTTATTAGAAACCATGCAAACTTTAATACAAAAAATACAAGTGCAATAAGAATCGTGTCAATACAATTCCCGGGATTTCTCCTCACTGCAGCCATCCCACAGGTGGGCCCAGCTGGGGTGGCCACCCCTCCACAGGCTGGCCTCTCCTGCCTCTCCTCGCTCCTCCAGTCAGGTTAGAAGGGAAGTGGAATGGCTCGTTCTCATGCCTTTTAGTTTTTAAATTTTCAGACCTGATTCCCCACTGTCCATACGCGCTTTGGACATCTCAGGCTTCCTTAGACACGAGGGCTTGAGTGTCCTAAACTTAAAGGATTTTGACCTCCATGACCTTTTACCGTTTCTCCAGCATTGGCTTTGCATCCCACAGCTGACCACCAGATCCCAGGGAATGAGATAAGAAAGATGTCAAAACCAGCCTCTTGGTTAGAAAAGAAAAGCAGCATACACACAAAATACCAACACAACCAGTTCACACTGACCAGCCCAAGTATGCCTGCCCTGTTTACCAGGCTGCAGCACCACACCTCACTTCCCTGCCCACAGTGTTTTGAGGGCCCTGAGCTGCCCAGAACAAGGCAGCCCCCAACGACTGACATCCTCCTGGGTGGAGGCTTAGGATCAACTCCCCTCCCTGTTTCCTTTAACACCTACTGAGGACTCTCATTTACACATGGCTTCAACCTGCAAAACTACTCCACCAGTTTATAGGTTACTAGGAAAAAGAATAAAAAGTGTGACAGCAGCTAGGCAGGTATGGTAAGCAGCGGAACAAGACAGCACCAACCCCTAACTAACTTGGGGTAGGGCAGCAAGAGGGCAGGCACCACCAGCATGGTGGGTGCCATTGTGGGGTCAAAGGGAGAGGCAGTGGCTTAGCAGGCTCCAGAGGATGCAGTCAGTGCCCCGGCCATCACAGAATTCGCCTCCACTCTTCCCTCCAGGTTGACCCAAGGAGAAGGGACGGTATGTCAGTTTCTTTTGGGTTTCGTTCAGAAAACCCAAACAAAGGAGGTTGGAATCCGGTTCCCCCTCCTAGATCCCATGGGACCCCCAACCCATCCCATTCCCCTCCCAACCTTCTCCATGGAGCAGTGGTACAGTGATGGACAGGAGCAAACCTAGCAACTGGGCCCTGGGAGAGAGTAGAAGGAGGTGTGGGGGCAGAACTGCTGCTGCCCTGGGCAAGCGAGGCAGGAGGGCAGGGGCCTAGAGGGCTGCCTAGCACCCAGGCGCTCACGGGTCTAGTACACAGCCCGGGAAAGGGAGCCAAGGGCCCGGGAGCCCAAGCTGGGGCCGCCAGGGAAGTGGGGGGGCCGGGAGACAATGTCAGCCCCATGGTCGGTGCGGGCCCTGGCGTTTGCCCGGAACGTCAGCCTGTAGGTCTCAATCTGCAGTGACACGGGAGGAGGGAGGGGGGAGGGAAATGGGGGAGACAAGAGGAGGAACACAGGGGAGACGGAAGACGAGACCAGAATGTCATCATTAGATGCCTGGAAAATAAAAGGTTACTGTGTTAAAATTTAGGCCACACTCTATTCAAAAAACAAAGGACTTTCAATTTTCAGCCAGTGGCAGGGCCCCTGGCAGGCCCTCAGGCCGAGCCCAGCCACTTACTTGTCTCCTGGATCTGGCAGTCCAAGGTCTGGGCCTCCCTTTGGTCACCACCCCCCGACAGGGTGGTGTGGCCACTGAGGCCACTGGCTGAAGTGGGGGCGCCAGCTCCAGGCGCTGCCTCAGAGATGGCCGGCTCCTCCCCAGCGGGGGGGCCTGCACACGGAGGGGCCTCGCTGCCACCGCCCTCAGTCTACAATGAAACAGTGGGGGAGACAATGGGGGATCAGTTGGGGAGGGAGTGGAATGGGTGATGGTGGTGGGTCTCACACATAGCCCCACTGCCCGGCACCCACTGGCTCAAGCTCAAGGCGCAGTCACCTGGAGAATCTGGATGGGTGCCTGCCCCTCCACACCCACCCAGTGGCCTGGTGATATGCCCTGGGAGTCCTTCTGTGGAACATGGGGCCTTGTGAAGTGTCTCTGAGGCTAGACCTCCCACCAAGGCCAGCAAATCAAAAGGGCTATCAGGACAGACAGCAGCAAGCCTGAAGGGGTGACCTGGAGCTTGGGCTTGACTTGGTTGGGAAGAGGGGATGTTGCATGCCACCTCTGATCCCCCACAATCCCAGACCAGCCCTGCACAGCATGCACAGGAGGGTGCTCAGCGGCCCATGGGCACCCTGCCTGCTCATTTATGTGGTCACATCCCCCTGACGTACAGCCTCTTCTGTGTTGGGCACATTCTGGAGCCCATGGACACAGGGGAAGCAGGAAGGTATTTCAAGGAGGTGTGAGCCAGGGAGGCTTTGGGGACTTGAACAGCATCATATAAGGAGGACATCTGGGGGACACTGAACACTCCATGGGGATAAAGTACAAAAGAGGGAACAACAGTGCGAGGCACCAGTGAACTTGAACACTGGTGTCCCAGAATGCCCAAAAAATAACAATGGAGACTTCTCTTGGTTTTTGATCATAACAGAGAAAGAAACAGGCCTGCATGTTAGAAAAAAATGCCAGAAATAATAAAGGGAGGGCTGGGGTTGTGGCTCAGTGGCAGAGTGCTCGCCTCACACGTGTGCGGCCCGGGTTCGATCCTCAGCACCACGTAAACATAAAATGCATTGCACTGTGTACAACTAAAGTAAATAAATAAATATTTTAAAAAATAATAATAATAAAGGGAGACAACGTGAATAAAGAATATAAGGCTTACAGTCAGAAAGACCCAGGTGTGAATACTGGTCCGTACTTGCTGGCTGTGTGGCCATGAACAAGAGGCCAGACCTCAATTAAAGTCCCACTGAGACAGATTGGGTTCAGAACAAGACTGGAACAGCATCTTCAGCAAAGACCACCCACCTCCCCCAAAATGTTCACTGAACCTGAGTGGGGCTGGAATCTGGATGGAAAGGGAGGACGGACGGGCTGGGGATGGACCAGCACAGGCAAGCAGATGCAGAGGGAAGGCCAGAGCCGTCACTCTCACCCCTGCCCTTTGCTCAGCTTTCCCTGAGTTGAGGCAGCATCCTCCTGCTTGGAAGCCTGCAGGATACTGCCCCCAAGGTCCCTCACCCACCCATGACATGGAACAGTGGACAGACAGCATCTAGGGCACATATAGTGTCTCATGGTACAGTGGAAGGAGGGAGGGAGGAGAGAGGAGAGGACAGGAAGGGAGGAGAGGCCCAGCCAGTGCTGAGGAGGGGAGATTTGCCATCTGAGTTCTCTCCCACACCCCTGGGTAGGTGACCTGGGCACACCATCCAGAGGCAGGGTCCAAGGTCATGCCAGATCTGTTGTCACTGGCAGTTGAAAATGTAGACTCTAGCACCCAGGCCAAGAATGGAGACTGACATGGAGCAGATATCGCATCCCCCTCCATGAGACAGTCAGGCAACTGCGTGTCATATGAAAAAAGGCTGGGATGGGCTCCACAAGGCAAGCCACAGCTCCCAGGGGCAAGGTTCTGCCACCAGCTGACAGTGAGAGGTGGCTGGACTGGGGCCTCTTTATCTCTCCTGCCTTGCTCAGGACTGATGGTGAATGATGGGCAAACAGTGATGGTGTGGGTGAAGATATGACTCCTGAAGAGACTGAGGGGCGGTGACAGGTGCCCACCTGCCTGGACCCTGATCCTAGCCACACAGTCACCCCCCTCCCCAGCTTTGTTCCCTCAGTGACCCACTCGCTACCTTCACAGCACCTCCAGCAGGCAGGTGGCCCACGTTATCGAGGGATCCCACCTTGGCCTGGGCCTTCTCCTTGAAATTCAACTTCTGACTTTCAATCTTGACATCTCCTCCACCTGGAATCAGAAAGGAATTGATCACTAAAGGGGTTGGAGAACACCCTGCTGTAGGAGCCTGAAGCAGGCATCTAGTTATGTGCCCAATCTAGAAATGGGGAAAATGTGACCTGCTCCTGGGTGGCTCTGAGGAGGCACAGTGAACAGGCTTGTCATAATAGGGCTACTCCCTCTCTCATATATATATATATGTTTAGTTGTAGATGGACACAATATCTTTACTTTATTTATTTTTTTATGTGGTGCTGAGGATTGAACCCAGTGCCTCACCCATGCAAGATGAGCACTCTACCACTGAGCCACAACCCCAGCCCCATAATAGGGCTACTCTTACTGAGTGGGATTGAGACATTCTCCATCTGGCAGTGGGGATGTCCTCAGAGAAGGACAGCCATCCTCATCCACACCCACAGTGCCAGGCTGCAACCTATACAGCTGACTAGGCTGGGTGCTTGACAAGCAGAACACAGACCCCAGGGCAAACCCACTACAGTGGCCCAAACAACAGTGCTTGTGATTCTCTTGACTAAGTAGCTAACTCCCTTGGCGTAACCCTTCCAGGTGGTGTTTCTCAGATACAGCCTCCCTGAATGGACACAAATGTTCTGTCAGGGTTCTGACCCTCCCTTCTGAGGCAGGCACTAAAGCTGATGGAAAAGAGAAGTCACTTGCTCAAAGTTACCACCAAGCTAGTGATTGATAGGGACAGGATAAGAATATCACCTGAGTTCTGCAGTGAAAAGAAGTAACTATAAAAAGGAGAGAGGTGGCCTCAGATCTGGAAGTTGAGAAAGGGCATGCATGGTCCAGGCCAGCCCCAGGATCCAGTGCTAAACAAAGGAGACCTATACACTGGGAAAGATTCAGAACTCACTGGCCAGACAGACCATATATGGTTCATGGTGGGGAGTGTGGGTCAGTCTGCCCACACTAAGCACCCAGCCTTTTCACGCTCAGCAGCCTGCTTTTGGTTGAGCCCTCTTCTTCTATCTCCTCTCCTTCCAACTTGCAAACCTCAATACTTAGCTTCTTGCTGAATTTTTCAGGTATCCTATGCACTGCACTACCAGCCGTAGCAAAAACTAGACCTCAAGTCACTTGGTGTCACTAGGGAAGTAGGTATCACACAGAAGTTAATTTTCCAGATAAAAGAAAAACAATGGTGGGCTGGGGTTGTGGCTCAGCGGCAGAGCGCTCGCCTCGCATGTGCGCGGCCCGGGTTCGATCCTCAGCACCACGTAAACATAAATGCATTGCATTGTGTACAACTAAAGGAAATAAATAAATATATAAAAATATTAAAAAAAAAAAAAAAGAAAAAACAATGGTGAGTTAGGGACCAAACTGTTTTGATCTTTTTTTTTTTTTTTTTTTTGGGGGAGGGAGGGGGATACTGGGGATTAAACCCAGGGACACTTAACCACTGAGCCACATTCCCAACCCTTTTTTAAATTTTGAGACAGGGCCTTGCTAAGTTGCTTAGGGCTTCACTAAATTGCTTAGTCTGGCCTCAAACTTTCGATCCTCCTGTCTCAGCCTCCCCAGTCAATGGGATTACAGGTATGTGCTGCCAGGCCCAGCTGGTTTTTTTGGTGTTTTTTTTTTTTTGGTACCGGGGATTGAACTCAGGGGCCCTCGACCACTGGGCCACATCCCCAGCCCTTTTTTGTATTTTTTATTAGAGACAGGGTCTCACTGAGTTGCTAAGTGCCTTGCCATTGCTGAGGCTGGCTTTGAACTCGCGATCCTCCTGTCTCAGCCTCCCAAGTGCTAGGATTATAGGCGTGCACCACTACGCCCGGCTTAAAGGCCCAGCTGCTTTGATCTTTTTAAATAGTACAACTCTTAAGACAGCCACTACTGCTGAGAGGGAAGGATGTTTCTGTCCTTCTCCTTAGCAGACCCAGAGGGCTTATCAGAGAGATGCCAGACCAGAGTGCCTGCTGCTACAGTGACACTGGCCCATCCCTAGATCCTCTGTGTATCCAGGAACTGGGACACACAAGGCTGTGAGGTGACAGCCAAGGCAGGAGACAGGCTCTGCTCAGACACTGGGCCAACCATGCTGTGGGAAGGAGATGGCACTGCTGCAGTTCTAAGACCCATACCTGTGGGCCTAGGTGGCATTGGTGAACACCTCTCCTCCAGTGCCAATACATCACTGCTTGGAAGCATCTTTTGTTCCTGGATCTGACAGGTAAGTTCCAACCACTACTCTCTAGCCCTTGTTAGCACTAGCTTCTGGAATGTTCTTCTGTGAAGTGGAGGCAGGGCCAGATCCTCGGCCTAGCAAGTGGCTCTGTTCTAGGCCTAGGTCAACCATGCCAGGCACACGGCAGGCACTCAAGAGAACAGCTGTGCAAACAGGGTCTTTCCAGCTGTTCTCCTTCAACTGGGAAGCAGCACCCTGCTATGCCTGACAGGGGCTGAAAACTCTGTGGTTTCTACTGTGTGTCCTAGGTGGGAGGTGGCTCCATGAGTCTTCATAGCATGAAACCTCCCCAGCCAGAGGCACCTGCAGACCCATGGCAGGACCACCTGCTTGGAGAGTGTCCGTGGGGACAAAGGCTGTGCTTACCAGGCTTGTGTTTGATGTTAGCCTTGGACCCACACTTGGAAGAGACCTTGGAGATGTCCACTTTCTTGTTCTGAATCTGAACCTAGGGAGAAGAACAGGAAGAAATTACTACCTCAGAGAGAGGGCACAATGTTAGGGCCAAACCCATACTACCCTCATCATCTTCCCACAGTCAAGGTTTTCCTCTCCCGCTGTAAATCCCAATCTGTCTATTCAAGGATAGGGTCACCTCCCAAAGTGCTTAAAGGAGCCTTCAATTTATCTTGGCCCCGCTCTTCACCTCTGACCACATCCCACAGACCATACTAGTTTCTCTCTCTTTCTCTCTAACATAGAAGCATGCTTGCTTTTCCCTGCAGACAATTTAGGCACCCTTCAAATGGCTCTACTTCCTTGATGTTGGCTTTTGGGTTCAAAAGCCAACATCAAGGCTCTCTTGAAATGTTCCTTTTGTTTCACCTCAAAATCTTACCCACCAATTTCTCACCCAGAGGAACCCGAATAACATTTTGGCATATTTCCTTCCAGTTCTTTTCCATGCACTTCCCCACATATGACAAACAACCCCATATGATTCTGCAAGTGCAAATTGTGTGCTGTCAGTAGCTTCCCACAAAAGATAGTAAATGCAAAGAAATGCCAAGGAACAAGCTGTAACTGTGTAAATTGAACCCTACTCCTAATATTGAACATTTAGCATATTTTCTATTTTCCACTTTTATAAATATGGCAGCAGTTATCTTTGCAAATGCAAGTGTTTACGACTCTGATGTCTCTTTGGGGCAAGATGCCCAGAAATTTGGCCACCTGGTCAAAGACTGAGACTGTTTACATGTGTTTTTTGTTTGTTTGCTTGCTTGTTTTTGAGATGCTGAGCTATGCTTGATGTTTTCTGCTCCCTGCAAGCCTCCACACAGGGCCTTTTACTCAGCTGATTATATGTCCGTGTTTGGTGAATAATTAAAAGGAGAAAGTGCCTTATAAAGTTATTCATTCCAAGTGAATCACGGTACAGATATGCCCTGGGTTGGAGACTGGTTTGGATGTCCTCTATACTTGGTTCTGCTTTTAAGATGGTCATCAGACTTTTATCCATGCCTGTCTGTCAGGAGCCTTGGAAAAGCATCTCTGTACTGGGACTGATGGCACATCTTTGAGTCAATACAGAAAACAATATCTGGAGACAGAAGTACTCTATGTTCCTTGACGAGGAGTTTAGGATTCCTCAGTGTGGCCCCAGGCCTGTAGAAGAGCCTGGTTTCCCAACGCAATCAACTCCTTCATTCAGTGGCTCTCTGGGCTCTGCCAGCAGGTGCCACACTGTCTTGGTGGAAAAATCTGTTAGACACTCTTCTTGGCTGTCTTCAGTGTCAGGAAGCATGTCCTCTACTAGTTCCAGGAGGAAAGACATGGTGACTGCTCTATTTTTGTACTTCTACCCACAGCCTGGGGTCTGGCACATAGTCACTACCTGTAATGGTCGCTTGGCTGAGCTCTTTTTGCTCTTGCCTCTGGAGTTCTGCTCATGTTGTTCCTTCCCCTCACGGGCCCTCCCCATCCTTCTCCGCAGCCTTACATGGTTCTAGCATTGCTCCTTCTCTTCCTCACATCGTGTCAGAAGGGACACCACCATGAATTATAGAGTAAAGCTGAAGTTTTGCCTACATAAGAACAATTTCTTCTTTTCTCTTCAGGCTATGTTTCATTCAACAGCTATTTTTAAAAAATATTTATTTATTTGCTTTAGTTGTACAAAATGCGTTTTTTTTTTTTTTTTGTTGTTGTTGTTTTTTTGAAAACGTGGTGCTAAAGCTGGGTGCGGTGGCGCACGCCTGTAATCCCAGCACTTTGGGAGGCTGAGGCAGGAGGATCGCGAGTTCAAAGCCAGGCTCAGCAACGGCGAGGCACTTAGCAACTCAGTGAGACCCTGTCTCTAAATAAAATACAAAAAAGGGGCTGGGGATGTGGCCCAGTGGTTGAGTGCCCCTGAGTTCAATCCCTGGTATCAAAACCAAAACCAAAACAAAACAAAACAAAAAAAAAGTGGTGCTAAGGATCGAACCCGGGCCGCGCACACGCTAGGCGAGTGCTCTACTGCTGAGCCATAACCCCAGCCCCTCTATAGCTATTTATTCATATCTCTAACATGAAAGGAGTTTATGACACATTCTACATACTCCCCCTAAATATGTGTTCCCAGGAGGTGAAACTCCCAGCTATGGAGTTGGTGGCCAAATCACTGCAGTAAATGCTTTATCAGGGTTAAAAAAAGTTATATTGTTTATATTTGTCAGGGGAGACACAGCCAACTCAAATAGAGGTCCATGAAGTCCACATTCACATAGGTCCCCACTGTTGGCCTTCACAGAAGGGACACAGGCATCCTTTTTAGGGAGGTACTGGGGATTGAACCTAGGGGTGTTCTTTTATTTTTATTTTGAAACAGGGTCTTGCTAAGTTGCTGAGGGTCTCACTACATTGCTGAGGCTGGCCTTGAAAGTGTGATCTTCCTGCTTTAGGCCTTCCGAGTCACTGCGATTATGGTGTACAACACTATGCTCCATATTTATTTATTTAGTTGTACACAATGCCTTTATTTATTTTTACATGGTGCTGAGGATCAAACACAGGGCTGTACACATGCTAGGTGAGTGCTCTACCGCTGAACCACAACCCCAGCCCCCTCTCTATATATTCTTTTTTATTTATTTATTTATTTACTTATTTATTTTAGTTGTACACAATTCAATGCATTTATGTTTACGTGGTGCTGAGGATTGAACCTGGGCCGCACACGCGCGAGGCGAGCGCTCTGCCACTGAGCCACAACCCCAGCCCTCTATATATTCTTAAGGAGTCTTTATCTCTTTTCTTAAATATTTTTTTAGTGTTAATAGACCTTTATTTTATTCATTTATTTATATGCAGTGCTAAGAATCGAACCCAGTGCCTCATTCAGGCTAGGCAAATGCTCTAATGCTGAGCCATAACCCCAGCCCCAGGAGTCCTTTCTTTTAAACTTATACACTGAAATTTTTTTTTTTTTTTTTTTTTTTTTTTTTGTGGTACCAGGGATTGAACTCAGGGGCACTCGACCACTGGGCCACATCCCCAGCCCTTTTTTGTATTTTTTATTAGAGGCAGGGTCTCACTGTGTTGCTAAGTGCCTCGCCATTGCTGAGGCTGGCTTTGAACTCGCGATCCTCCTGCCTCAGCCTCCCAAAGTGCTGGGATTACAGGCGTGCGCCACCGCGCCCGGCTTACACTGAAATATTTTTAGTTGAGTGATATATCTAGGACTGGTATTCAAATATCTACAATGGGTAAACACCAAATACCCAGCATTGGCCATGAAAATACTAAACAAAGCCTAACTTTTGTTTTGGTACCGGGGATTGAACTCAGGGGCACTCAACCACTGGGCCACATCCCCTGCCCTTTTTTGTATTTTATTAGAGACAGGGTCTCACTGAGTTGCTAAGTGCCTCGCCATTGCTGAGGCTGGCTTTGAACTCGTGATCCTCCTGCCTCAGCCTCCCAAGTGCTGGGATTACAGGCGTGCGCCACCGCGCCCGGCCTAACTTATATATTAAGTTCATTTTACCATTTTTTTCTACTTTCTTATGTTTTAAAATTTCCAAGTTGGGTGTGGTGGTGTACACCTATAGTCTCAGCTACTCAGGAGGCTGAGACAGGAGGATTAAAAGTTCGTGGTTAGCCTCAGCAATTTACGAAGACCCTATCTCAAAATAAAAACTAAAATAGAAATAGGGGTATGGCTCCATGGTAAAGTGCCCCTGGGTTCAAAAAATGATAAAATATAAATACTTTCCATAAAAAGTTTTAATAAGCTTAACTTATTAGCCCACTTAGTTAACAAGGTCCACCACCTCTAAGATACAGCTCCTCTCCTTCTCTGTCTACTTGCCTCTACCTTGTGCTCTAGCTTCCAAGAACCATACACTCTTTCTAGCCTAAGATGTATGCCTCCTTCCCAGGCTGGCCCAAATATCCCCTGCTTAGGGAAGCCCGACAGCCAGCAAAGCCACGTCTGTCTCTTGAAGGACACCTTCTTCATATGCCACAGCATCCACTGCACCTCTCTCTATCTGAATGTTTCCACAGGATGAACCACTCTGTGAGAATCTGCAGGCCTAATGCAGATGCTAAAGTATTCTGTGGAAGCGAGCCGCCAACAGGTCTGGGTACCCATTTTCTGCCTTGTAAGGGTGAAATAGAACCAAGGCTGCCATAAAATCTTACATTGGGAACATCCACAAAAGAAGCTGGTACACTGAATAAATGAACACATCACGTTCTCCCTTCCCCTGATGTCCCTGGCTCTCATCAAGGGGTATTTGTTTGTAGGTAGGGAGCACAGGAGGAGGACTAACTGGGAGCCTGCTCCAAGTCTCTCATTGTGGCAATAACTATAGACTAACTATAGACTTCCTGTGTGTGTGTGTGTGTGTGTGTGTGTGTGTGTGTGTGTGTGTGTGTGTTTTTTTTTTTTTGGTAGTGAGGATTGAATCTAGAGGTACTCAACCACTGAGCCACATCCCCAGTCCTTTTTTGTATTCTATTAGAGACAGGGTCTCACTGAGTTGCTAAGTGCCTAGCTAAGTTGCTGAGGCTGGCTTTGAACTTGTGATCCTCCTGCTTCAGCCTCCTGAGCCACTGTGATTACAGGTGTGCGCCACCACGCCCCACTTGTGTCTATGTTTATAATTGGGGATAGATATAATACTGTTAGTACTGCACAGTGGATCCACTATTTTTAAATGACATGTTTGTTTAGGGTGTCATTAAGGAGGGGCTGAAGAAGGCTATGGAGGAACTAAGGACTCTGCTTTCCTTAGTGGCCAGTGGTATTCACCCTCATCTTCCCACTTGGAGACATTGCTCACAAGCAGTTTCCCAATACTCTCTTAAGGAAGGCTCCTAAAATGAAAATGCTTTACAACAGCACATTCAGCAACACCTGTAATCCCAGCAACTCAGGAGGCTGAGGCAGGAAGATCTAAGTTTGAGGGTGGCCTTAGCAACTTAGTGAGGCCCTAAGCAACTTAGAGAGACACGGTCTCAAAATAAAAAACAAAAAGGACCACTACCACTACCGAAACAAAAATAAAACAGCACATTTACCCTTAAAAAAATCTTGTTTGAAGTCGTGGACATATATACCATGGAAAGATCCCAGTATGGTGCTGACTAACTGGCGATTGCTTTCAGAGCTCTTATACACACAACATGTATAAATGAATGTCTACATCTCACACACATGAGAACCAATTTCATTAGCATTACTGTTCAGTCTGTTTTCACCCAGGCAAAGAACCCAAGAGGAAAAGCTAGTGTCATCAGTGCCTATCTGGGTCCCTCCTAGGCTGAGTCTCTACCACCTCAAGCACAAACTGTCTTTCAAAGTTTAAGCCACTGCAGCCGACTCCACCCCAGGTTGGTTGTTTCAGTCCAGACCAAGAAGAGTTGCTGGGGAAGAGAAGACCAGGAAGAACCTGTGAAAGGGGGCACTGCCAGGGGCAGGAAGGAAATGCTCTAGGGACACATTTCTCATATTAAAACTGCTGGTGGCTGTTTGTAAGGCCATGGGTATAATGGTAAAAGCAGGGCACAGAGTGGGAAAAGGAAAAGGGGAAGCAGGACAGGACTTAACCCAGTTCAGGTCATTAAGGAGAAGGAACCAAATGAACATAAGAGAAACTGAGAGGACAGGGCTACATGTGGATGGCTCTATAACATGCCCCTGGCACAGCCCTGCAGAGTCAAGCTTGCGTAGGCACTGTCACAGGGACAAGTGAAAAACACACAGGATTTTCTTCACATACTAAATGAGATGGCCCAGTCTCTCCCTGCATCAGAAGCTCCCTTTGACCTGGAATCAACTATGTCCCCAACACAGATCACAGTGCTGGCACAGGACAGCAGAAGATAAAAGGAAAGTGTTTTGATGGAAGAGAGGGGGAAAAAGGGGGGGGGGCAGAAAAGGGGAACTACTAGGAGGAAGGGATTAGAAAAGAAAATATGGGAGGAAAGAGTAGAAAGTGAAAAGAGAAAAGAAGGTAGTGAGAAGAGTTCTATCTAGAAGGAAGGGAAATAAAGAGAGAAGGAAGAATAATAAAGATAAATGAAAAAGCAGAGAAGGGGTAGGAGGAAAACATTAATGCTCTGATTTAATAATGACAAGGTTTCAAGAATAGGCCTTGGAAAGATCTGGATACCTCTCTCAGTGTAGGTACCCCCCCAGGAGCTACAAATGTATACAGACATACGTGTGCATCCCAGGCACAGATACAAGACAGTCAACAGGCCTATTCCCCTCACACCAGGTCTCTGACACAGCTGAAGGAAAAACCCAGAGCCTTTCACCCATTGAAGTAAGAAGAGACACATGACTGTAACTGGCTGATGTTTTGGGACACACCCAGACCAAACACTTCTGAGCATTGAGGTTTCCCCTCATTTGGTTGGACTGCTTCTTGCAGAAAGCCCCAGGCCAGGCCACTGTGGTCCTGTCTATAAGGGTAGGGGGATCCTTAGGTTTAGGTCTAGACTTATTTGATTTGAGTGTAAAAAGTTTCTTGAATCTTCCCCAGGGCTCCCCACAGTGGGCTATGCCTCAGATACCAACTGGCCAGAGCTTATACTTACATTACCACCTCCAGGGACATGCTTAATATTGTCCTTGGAACCACACTTGGACTGAATATGGCTGTAGCTCACTTTTTTGGAGACTATCTGGACCTGGAGTGTTAGAGAACAGAAAAAAAAAAAAGAAAAAAAAAAAAAAAAAACACACAAAGGGAGAGGACTGGTTAGATCTGACACAAAACAGGCTGTGAGTCCACATATGATCACAATGAGCAACAGAGTTATCGTTAAACCTCTGCCCCCATCTTTGGCAAAACAGTGTAGGAAAGCACAGGAAGGGAATTAGAAAGAGCAAGAAAGGTACTGAAAAGGTGAACAAACAATATGAGGACAGATGCTGTTGTTGCACAAGCACTACATGGTTGTTATCACTGCTCCTTAGGATCTGGGGCTGTGGTTCATAAGGCCCAGACAGCAGCAGGCCCCTTATGCCCACATCCACCCAGGCACAGCTTCATCTTCTTGCCATGCTCCCTCCCCATGAGCTGGGCATAGTGTCACTGGTTCTACTCTGCCTGTTCTGATCCTCTGGACCTGCTCACCCTTTGAATCTGAGCCCTGGAATTACTGCACCCAGACTTACCCTTGGAAGCAAAGAGTGTTCTGAGGAGCACTGGCAGCTGTCTAGCAGGGCACAGATCTTATACTAATAGAAGAAAAGACACTGCTTGTATAAGAATGCAGATGAATACACAAACTTGGACACTGGGGTTGGGGAAGCATAGACTTCAGCTTCAGCAGAATCTATACTTATATCTGTCTGAGGGCTTGAGAAAACACAGTGCAACAGGGGTTTAGGCCTAGACTTATTTTTGATTCGAGGGTAAAAAAAAGTTTCTTGAATCTTCAAGATGCTTAATCCTATGCCCTGTGAGTTTCAAGTGAAAAGAGAACAGGCTCAAGGGTGGCTGTTAAAGATGCACAGTTGTATATAAATGGTTCCCCTGGAAATGAGCAACACAAAAGTGCTGGCTCTCAGGTCTGTAACAGATAATTCTTTTTGGTCCTTCTCAAGAAGGAATAGTTGCCAGGCACAGTGGCACACACCTATAATCCCAGCTGCTTGGGAGGCTAAGGCAGGAGAATTGTGAGTTCAAAGCTAGCCTCAGCAACTTAGCGAGGCACTTAGCAACTCAGTGAGACCCTGTCTCTACATAAAATACAAAACAGGGCTGGGGATGTGGCTCAGTGGCCGAGTACCTCTGAGTTCAACCCCCGTTACCCCTCCCAAAAAACCCCAAAACCAAAAACACAAGGAATACTTGCCAGCTTACTTCCTTTACTTCAGAGATGGAGGGTTTGTGCAAATGGTGCAGCCCCGAGACTGCACAGTTCCCCACAGAATACAGAAACCCACCACGAGAAATTCCAACCTGTATAGGTTGTCACAGCATACCTTGTCATTTCTTGCCTTCTTCACAAATGTTTTTGTTTGTTTTGTGGTGCTGGGGATCGAACCCAGGGCTTTGCCCATGCCAGGCAAGGTGCTCTGCCACTGAGTTACAACCCCAGTCTTCCTTCTTCACAACTTGGTTAGAAAACTACTTCCTAATGAGCCCTTGTCTGAGCTAGGGACCAGAAACCATGGTACAACCTTCTCCACTTCCTCTCCAGTACACATGCACTATAAGAGTTCTTTGGGCTAAGATTTTCCATGCTGGTCCCTAAGGGCTGAAGCTCAGGCTTCTCTGGCATTCACTGGCCAGACAGGCCCATCCACAGTAGGTAGGAAGGGCCAGTTTCCAGGGTGTGGAGATAGAGGAAGGAACCTCTGACCTCCAGGAGATGCTGTTATTCCTTAGACCAATGTGGGTTTTTACTGGGGATGAGTGTCCCAACTTTCAGTTAAGAGGTGACCTGAGGAATCAGGACAAATGGAATTATCTCTACACCCAGCAGCTTTATGAGAGGGGCCTTCTAATTCAAGTTAGAGGACAGGGGCTGCAGGGTTCTGGGTACTGGAAAATCACCACTTCCCTGTCTTAGGAGAACAAACCCGGGTGTGCTGTGTATGTTTACACATAGTGGTTGCGTTTCGGATCAAGGTCAGTGTAAAGGAAGTAACTGAAAGCGTCTAAATCCATTTTATCCAGCTGAGCCAATAGTCCCCAAGGGGCTATAATGGGTTCCCACTCTGTTAGCTTTCAGGAATAATAAAAAAATTTTCTGACGGCTGAGTCATCAAGCAGAAGGAACGAACATGGGAAAGAAGTAGAAACTAGTTAAGGACAGGAAAAACGTATAATAGGAGAGAAAAGGACTCATGCTGGAAGAAAAGTGTTACCATCTTTACTTCCCAGAGGGAAGTCTAAACAGAACTCACTTTCCCAGCAGGCGGTTTCTGCACACTTGCAATGGGGCTGGATGCTTTAGTGACTGCGTTAGGTTCAGGCTTTCGAGTTGTAGCCACTGCCTCTGTTTTTTTCTCTACTTTGGCCTGGATGGAGATAAAGGGAGGGCAAATTTCAAACCAAGAGGATGAGAGCCCAAATGCCAAGAAAAGAAGGCAGCGGGGAACTCAAATCCAGGCCACCAGGTAGAAGCACCACCTTTGTTCCTAGGAAGAACATAACACGTTTCCTGGGCTATACCAAGCCAGAGATTCCTGAGTGGAGAAGCTGCTAAGGCCAAAATCTCAGCCAGAGGAAGAGAGATGCCACTTACAGAGAAAAAAAGACACGAAGGAAGGCTGAGAACACCAAATTAGTGATTTTTTTCTGAATGTGTATGGAGTATGTTTTTTCAAATCATGATGTCCTCCCATCTAATATTCTGATACACCCTAAGTGAGCTGCGTGGCCACAGAGAGCCATTAGTGGTGATGGGAAGTGTCATATTCTTCACATGTGATGGAATGGAAAATGATCCAATTCACAGACCAAGTTGCTCAAGACCTTCTGAACCTAAGAAGAGCAAAAAGATGGGGAGAAGCACAGCCCAGGAACTGGGCTGGGTACTCCAGAAGCCCTTATCCCAGAATAATCCCAATATACCATCAGTGTCTTCCAAAAGTACCAAGATTTTTCCTTATTTTTGTCCTTTCTCAATTTTTAAGCTCTAGATTGAAGGAATTTAAGTATCATACCCTGGATGGTAGTAGTATGGTTTAAGTGCCAGCAAGAATATAGAAGATGAGGTTACTATTCCAGGGACTTGAACAGTCTCAAATGGATTTCTGCTACCAACTTTTCCACACATTGAGCACCAATGCTTGCTAACAGTTAACACACGGTTCTGGAATCCATACAACCAGAACATCCTTGAAATGAAGTGCTGTCTTTTTCCCTAACTGCACTCGCAGCGTAATCCTGTTGTTTCCGAAAGTCAGAGGCTTGTAGCATAACTCATCTTGGCCACAAGAGGTCACCCCAGTCCTCTTTCAGACAGACTCCACCCAAGTCAGGCTACCTTCTACCTAGCCTGATATTTATTGTGCAGAATAAGACCATGAAAACCTGGGTTTAGTTCATTGTCTCTCACCCTCACAGTCTCTGATGAGGGATCCTCTGTTCCCTTTGTAAATCAGAAGAATCCTTTGCCTTCAAAAAAAAAAAAAAAAAAAAAAAAAACCTAGACATAAGAACTGAAAGCCCCTCTGACTGAGATGCAAAAGGAAAGCTCAGAGCTTGGCCCATCCCCCCTTCCTTGCTGCTGGGGTACAAAGCCCACTACAGAGCCCAGGCTAAAATTCCCCGACACTGAATTCAATGTCCTAACAGTCCCACTTCTTTGGTGGCTGGTGTGGCAGTGGAGAAGCAAGGGCTAGCACGCCAAGAACCTCAAGCTCTCTGGACTCACCCGGCCACCTCCAGGCTGATGCTTGATGTTTTCTGTGGAGCCGACCTTGGAGCGAACATTCTTCAGATCAGGGATAGAGGCATTGGTGGCCAGGCGATTCAGCCTGGGGGCAGAGGAGCTGGGTTTGGCCAAGGTGGGCTTCTTGTCCATGGGAGTTGTGGAAGGCCGGGGAGGTGTGGGAGTGGACTTGACTCGAGTGGGAGCCACCCCTGCTGGAGGTGCTGCCCCAGTGGGAGTGGTGCTTTTCTTCATAGAACTGGTAGAGGTACCCTTTGATCGATTCAAGTCAGCTGCAAGGTAGGAGTGAGAGGTAGCAAGGGTTCAGGGGGAGAGAAAAGGGGAGCCTTAAAGCCACTGGAGAGGTGGGAATCAGAGTGGGGGTGGGATGTTACCTGGTGCAGACTTTACAGTCATCTTCTTCACTTCTGCAGGTTTCCCCTCAGTCTTAATGGCTGCACAAACATTAATAAAACATTTAACAAACTGATCTACTGAATGACTCACCTGATGCTAGGTTTATCACTCTTTCAACAATTACTGAATGTCCACTTTGAGCCAGGGACTGTGCTAGTATCTGTGATAGAGTAGTAAATTAGATAGTCATGTAAAGACCATGCCCCTGTGTAGCACAGAAGACAAGGCACTGTGTCTTATTCTTCTCTGAAGTCCTGACAATGTCTTCAATATGGTCTTCCAAGAAAGTCATCAATATATACCTATAAAATTGAACTGCCTTTTCCTTTCTTTCTCTCTTCTGTGTGTTTTTGTGTGTCATACTGGAGATTGAATCCCAGGCCTCACACATGTTACACAAGCACTGAGCTACATCTCCAGCCTTTCTTTTTATTTTGAGACAGGGTCTCACTAAGTGGACTAGGCTATCCTCAAACTTATTATTTTCCTGACTCAGCCTTCCAAGTTACTGGAATTACAGGCATTTGCCATTGCACTTGGTTCTTTTATTTTCTTTTTGTTCTTTTGTGGTGCAGAAAACCAAAGGGACTCGTAAATGCTAGGCAAGCACTTTATCACTGAGTTATACCCTCAGCCTTGAACTGCTTGTTTCTTCTCATCATATAAGCTGATGGGAGTATATAAGTACTGTGAGCTGCAGAATCACTAAGAAAGAAACAATAAATTCTACCTGAGTTCATGATAGTACCCTCTACTCAAAATTTTTCTAAATACACACAACTGCTAAGCTCACACGATACTCAAGAACTGTTAAGTAACTAGTCCCATCAGGCTGCCACTGTGCAGTGCACCCCACTGAGGAATGGCATAAGCAGGTCTACATAGCCAGTGATGCCAGCTGCAGCTAGGGAGGGGCAAGGCCCCTTCTTACTGGTTATCCTGGGAAGGAAGGATAAGAAATACTCACTAGTGGGCCGTTTGGGCAGCGACATGGGGGGACTTCTATTGCTTGGCCCAGCCGAGGCAAGAGTGGCAGCTGCAGTGGCTTTCGGAGCAGCTGGGGTGCTCTTGGGTCCAGGTCTGAGGGCTGGGGCAGAGGTGGGCTTGGATGGTAAGGCCCGCTTCTCAGGAGTCTTTGCCTCTGTAACGGACTAGAAATAGAACAGTGGGAATAAGGGCTGCAGGTCAGCAAGAATCACAGAAGACATGCCACAAGAGGGTTCTATGTGAACATGCACCAGAGAATGGCTGTGGAGGGCACTATGGGGTGGTACCTACTGACAGGAAAATATATATGGCTCTAAGATCAAAGTCCTCCAGACAAAGTAAGAAATTGGTCATGTAGGGTGCTATATGATCTAAAGTTAGGAAATGGAATCAAACTACCTCACTGCAGTATGAATAAACAGTCCTCAAAGTATATCACACAACAGCCTACAGGATCCACTACAAACAAGTACTTCACCAGACAAGATTAAATAAACACATAGGCAAAACAAAAACTAAAAGTTCTATTCAGCTAAATTCAAGTCACTATTTTGGCTAACATGTCCCTAGAGAATGCTGAGAAGAACAGGGCTACTGCAGATGGAGAAGCTACTGCCAAACCAGGTCAAAAGCCTGAGATGCAGCACTAGTCTGGACCCTAACTCACAGTATGTTCTCAGACAAATCATGGAGTCCCTCCTGAGCTTGATTTGCACATGTGCATAAAAGAAATGACAAGAGCATCACTAAAGACCAGCTTTGAGAACATGTAATATCAAGGGAACAGAGAATGCTAGAACTTAGACAGAACAGAGACAATGGAAAGGGGCAGGCCCAGGCAACAGAGTGGGTGAGGAGCACTGGTGCCACAGCTGGGAATTGAAAGCAGAAGGAAAAGTTTCTTCAGCGTGAATGTGCAGCATCTGGGCTACTCTAGTTTCTCTTACATGGAGGCTGGGAACATCTCACTACTAAGGAAGGGAAAGTATCAATTTAACCTGTTGTCTACAGGAAACAGGGGATGAAGACATTATTTTGATAAGCAAATATACCATGTTACTCAAGAGAGGAAGCCAAACCACAGACACAGTAGACCCAGCTTTTTTATAATAAGAGAAACAGCCACAGTGAGGGCAGGATGTTCACGGAGACAAGTAGGATAACATTTAAGTGGAGAGTCAGCTAGGGAGGTGCACAGAAATTAAAGGCTGGCATCCTATCAAATCCAGCCTGACTTTGTCAATACAGGCTAATGGTGTGAAGAACCTAAAAAATGAAATCAGAGGAACTGGTTCTGCTACTAGCTCTGTTGGGTACATTTTGTAGGATTTTGTGCAGAGGGGTTCCCTCTGACCTAAACCAGATGCTCTCTGGGGTCTTCTTCAAACTTTACAGATTATGACTATGATTCAGAATAAGCTAATATAGTTTTATTATTGTATTAGTAAAAGCAATCATGATAACATAAATTAGTACAAGTTACTTGAGATAGAAATCTCTAAAGGAGAGCTGGGTGTGGTGGTGCATGCCTGTAATCCCAGCAACCAGGGAGGCTGAGGCAATAGGATCTTAAATTCAAGATCAGCCTTAGCAACTTAGCAAGACGCTGTCTCAAAATAAAAAGGGGCCGAGGATGTTGCTCAGTGGTTAAGCAGACCGGGGTCCAATCCCTAGCACCAAAAAAAGAAAGAGAAGAAATATCTAAAGGATATAACATTGCCGGGCGAAGTAGCACATGCCTATAATTCCAGCAACTCAGGAGGCTGAGATAAGAGAATTGCTAGTTTGAGGTCAGCCTCAGCAAATTAGTGAGCCTCTCAGCACCTTATAAGACACTGACTCTAAATAAAACTCCCCAGGATCCAAAAAAAAAAAAAAAAGGTGCGGGACATAACATCCTTTATACATCAGTCTCTTCGCCTCAGCAACCTCTAGGATCAGCCTGCCCTTAATAACTGCAGTTATTTTGCTGTTTCTCAATTTATATTTTCTCCTTTCCCAGAATCAGAGACTATTTGTTGTTTTCCTGACTAGAATTTTCTTTGTCTTTGTTTGCTTCTATAAATCTTTCTGTCTAAATTAGAGCAGAAATTATAGACTTTAGTTTCCCCTGATCCTTATGTTTAAAAAAAAAAAAAAAGTCATAATAAGTACTGGAGTTAGACAAAGGCTCACACCCTGGCGCTACTACTTATCAGCACACACTTAGGAAGGTGATTTAACTGAAGTTAAGTTAAGCATCCTCAACTATAAAATGAAAATATTAATACTATGTTATGTGGGTAGTTAAGAAAGAATTAAAGGACTTCATGTATATGAAAAAATAATAGTACACTCTTCTTCTTCTTCTTCTTCTTCTTCTTCTTCCTCTTCTTCAGTGGAACTTCCTCTTCTTCAGCTTCTTCCCTCCTCCTCCTTCTCCTCCTCCTCCTCCTCCTCCTCTCCCCTCCTCCTCCTCCTCCTCCTCCTCCTCCTCCTCCTCCTCCTCTCCTTCTTCTTCTTCTTCTTCTTCTTCTTCCTTCTTCAGTGGAACTTCACTTGACAGCTTCCCTTCTCCTTCTTAGGACTTAGCACTTAGACACTGTCACCTTCCCTCTACCCTCTTACTTACATAAATCATTTCTAAGAATCCAGAAACATTTGCCCCCTGGGTAAATGAGGACCAGTGAAAAACTTTCTAAGCTTTTATCATTCCTAGTCTATGATAAGATTTCTTAGTTTCTGGGCAAGGGTTTCAACCTAGACTACAATTCCTAAATTCTACAGATTTGTTTTTTCTTCCTTTCTTTCCTTTTCTTTTTCCATTTCTTCCTCTCCTTCCTTTTTCTGTTTCTCTCTTCCTTGCAGTACTGGGATGAAGCCCAGGGCCTTGCACATGATAGGCAAGCATTCTACCACAAAGCGATATCCCCAGCTCTTAACCAGTTTTCTTTACCAGATTTAATGATGGCAGCACTGACATGTTAACAAGGGAACCTATTTGCCACCATGTTTTTAAAGAGTACCATGTGGCTGACCTAAAAGCTCTTTTCAAACAAAGCAAGAACTTAAGGAAGGCAGCCACAGCTTCCACCCATACTTTGTTTCTGAAACAATTCTGCAAAGCTAATGTGGCTCTAAATGTGACCAGTTTGGGGCTATAAAGAGAGTGGGTGACCTGGAAAACTGGAAAACATTAGAAGTAGCCCAGTGAGAAGTGTCCTAATGCCAAAAGCAAACTAAGTTGTCACATGATGCTGGAACATGCTGAGATCAGCTGGGAGAGCCAGTATACTGCGGAAATAATGGGCAAAATTCTCTTCTGCAGGATGATTAAAGAGAAAGGAAAATAATCAAATTTGGTGGGGGAATTATACCCCAAAAAATCTGATTAATATGTGGAGGAGGGGAAACCAGTTAATAAGCACATATTATTAGGTAAAGTAGGTAAAAAATGAGAAGTTAGTTGATTTTTTTTTTCTGTACCAGGGATTGAACTCAGGGGCCCTCGACCACTGGGCCACATCCCCAGCCCTTTTTTGTATTTTTTTAGAGACGGTCTCACTGAGTTGCTAAGTGCCTCACCATTGCTGAGGCTGGCTTTGAACTCGCCATCCTCCTGCCTTAGCCTCTCAAGTGCTGGGATTACAGGCATGCACCACCACACCCGGCAAAGAGAAGTTAGTTGAGACAAAGGAGGAATGATTATAGATGGGCTATTGCCTCCAACCAGGGCAAGAAAAGGTAAAAAGAATAAAAGGGTTTCACAGTGTTATGGCTGCACCACTGGGTCCCTGGACTATTTTTCAAAGCACCCCTCTTCTTTTCCCCTTATCTTTTCCTAATTCCACCAGTCTGAGTCTATCATATGGTGGCAACAAGAGCCTATGTGACATGGACATAGGCATAGTACTTGGGTCACTACTTACCTTTGGCTTCACGTCTTTTGCAGGTAAGATGGAAGGCCTGGCAGTGGCAGCAGCAGGGCGTTTGGGTGGGGCAGCTGGTACTAAGCCTGAAGAAAGGCTCATAGGTTTTTTATTCGACCCACCAGAAGTGGTGGGAGCTGCTGGCTGCTTAGGGAGAGAAGTGGGCTGTGTTTTGGCTTTCGATGTTGAAGTCTTTGCAGGTTGAGTGGTGGCCAAAGGCTTTAGGTTGATGTTTTTTTATTTTATTTAAAATGATTTTTTAAAAGACCAACATCAAACACACAGAAAAGAATAAAAACAAATTAAAAAAAGTATAAATTGCACAATTCAAAGTAAAATTATAAGCAATGAGGATTGATGCAACTGAAAATTAGCATTCCTTTCTTCTGAGCTCAGTAAATAGAAGAGGGACATCAGAACAGAAATCTGGGAATTCTCTCTGTCTCTCTCTCTCTCTCTTTTTTTTTTTTTTTTTGGCAATGGTGATTGAACTCAGGGGAACTTCACCACTGAGCTACTGAGCTACATCCCCAGTTTTTGTTGTCTTGCTAAATTGCTGAAGCTGGCCTGGAACATGCTATCCTTCTGCATCAGCCTCCTGAGTTGCTAGGATTATAGGTATGTGCCACCAAAAAAAAAAATTTTGTTTTTCATTTTTTTTCTTTTCTGCAGTGATAGGAATCAAGCCCAGGATCACACACATACTCAGCAAACACCCTACCACTGAGCTACATTTTCAGTCCCTCTTTTTCTTTTCTTTTTAATTCTGGGGATGAAATCAAGCATCTTGTACGTTCTTTTTTTTAAATTATTATTATTAAAATATTTATTTATTTACTTTAGTTGTACACAATGCAATGCATTTATGTTTACGTGGTGCTGAGGATCAAACCCGGGCTGCGCACGTGCAAGGCGAGCGCTCTGCCGCTGAGCCAAACCCCAGCCCAAGCATCTTGTACATTCTAAGCATGAATTCTCCCACTGAACTATACCATCCCAGCCTTGTGGGAATGATTTCTTAATGACAGTGCCACAGTCTAGCAGTTTGGCTAGATAGACTGTGGCATCTGAAAATTTAATAATAAGTAATAGCTTTATATTGTTAACCATCTTTGGGGGCTGCAATGATTCTATGAAAATCATCAGCAGGCCGGGTGCAGTGGCACACGCCTGTAATCCCAGCACTTTGGGAGGCTGAGGCAGGAGGATCACGAGTTCAAAGCCAGCCTCAGCAATGGCGAGGCACTTAGCAACTCAGTGAGACCGTCTCTAAAAAAATATAAAAAAGGGCTGGGGATGTGGCCCAGTGGTCGAGGGCCCCTGAGTTCAATCCCTGGTACCAAAAAAAAAAAAAAAAAAAAAAAAAAAAAAAAAAAAAATCATCAGCAGGTGATTGAGCCATTATTATCTCTATGCTGTATTTTTTTTTTCCCCTTCTGAGATGGGGTCTTGTTATCTTGCCCAGGTTGGCTTCCAACTCACTATTTTTTTAAAAATGTGTTTTTTTAGTTGTAGGTGGACATAATACCTTTATTTTATTTATGTGGTGCCGAGGATTGAACCCAGAGCCTCACACATGTGAGACGAGCGCTCTAGCACTGAGTCATAGCCCCAGCCCCCCAACTCACTATTTTGCCTCAGCCTCCTGCTGAGAGTACATGTATACTCTGGCCTGGCTTTTATTACCTGTATCTTGATGGGGCAACAACACTATATCCCAAAGTGCAGCCTTGGAACTTTGCATTAAGTACAAGTAAGGGTCTGAAGCTATGATCTACCTTAAAAATCTGCATTCACTTTTCATGAACATAGATTTCAGAATACTTCTGCAACTGTCCTTTTTATTGTTCTTAAGGGAAGCAGCAATAACCTCTGCAGTACATTTCACAGCTATATAAGGTAAAATGGTGAAAAGCAGAAAATTTAAATCTTGGGTTAGGCTACTATGGTAAAATGTGAATATAAGATATTTTCTAAGCACATACGAACTGAGGATGGCCTCATAATAGCTCAGAAAAAAGAAACTACATTCATGATTCAAGCAATAATAGCAGAAGGTACTGTCCTAAAGAATTATAGTAGTAGGAGATAATCACCATTCTGGCACCTACCTTTGTTTTCTTCTCTGGGCTTGGTGGGAGCTCCTTGTTTGGTGGGGTAGTGATGTCATTTCCGGTCACATTCACAGCAGCCTTTCCTTCTTCTGGCCTGGCTATCCCTAAGTTGTGGAAGTAAATGGGAATTATTCTAAGCAAATGTTTTTAACATCCATTTTGGAAATGCAAGGCTTAGCAGAGACAAACCACTAACTAGCAGTTCGTTCTGATAAAAAATTCACAGGGCTATGCTGCTGTAATGTGGACAAGACTCCTAAGTTCTCACTGTGGCAGAAGACAATTTTAGATTCCAGAGATTCAGGGAGGTTGTCCCTGTGGAGAAGCAACCTAAGTGGGATTTGTACAAATGATCAGTGGAAAGAAATGGTCCTTAAAGTTTGTTTTCTTTTCCCTGGAGACCAGCAAAGAGGTTGTCACCTAACCATTTGCTCCCAGAACACACAAGGGACAAAAACCTCTTCTACCAATCTATCTTTTAGAATAAAGGTTGCTAAGAGATGGGGTGAGAGCCAAAAATCACCTAATATCCTCCCCTTACTTCCTTTCCCTGTAAAGAATCACTTTATGGAAGAAGAGAGATTAGTACTTGCTCTAGTTCTTGCAGTGACCTAGATTTCCAACAAGGCCGAGGAGATCCATGCAACCAAACCCAGGGCCAGAAATAAAGTCTACTGCCTAAGGCAAAACGGAGGGGTTACTTCAGAGTTCAACAGGGCTATGCCTCAAAGCACAAAAATACCTAAAATTATAACCCTGGTGTGAGAAGGTTCTTTCTAAATGGCAGAAAAATCCAGAATGACTATAGAAAATAAATAAATAAATAACAAAAGACAAATGTTTAACAGAAATAACAGAAATTAAAAAGACAGCTTTTTTTTGTACCTTAACTATACTAACCAGACAGCCCTTTTTTTTTTTTTTTTTTTTTTTTTTTTTTTTTTTTTTTTGTTTTTTTGGGCCACATACCAGGGATTTGAACCTCGCCATCAGGGGTACTCACGATCCACCTGCCTGGTGCCACATGCCCAGCCCTCCCAGCCCTTTTTTGTATTTTATTAGAGACAGGGTCTCACTGAGTTGCCAAGTGCCTTGCTATTGCTGAGGCTGGCTTTGAACTCGCGATCCTCCTGCCTCAGCCTCCCAAGTGGTAGGATTACAGGCGTGCGCCACTGTGCCTGGCACAAACAGCTATTTATATAAATAACTAGTGCTAATCAATAACTCTTCTATAAAGACCAACAGCCATGAGAATAAAATGATCAAAAGAATAGGAACACAAGCTGGGTGCAGTGGTGCATGCCTGTAATCCCAGCAACTCAAGAGGCTGAGGCAGGAGGACTGCAAGGTTGATGCCGGCCTCAGCAACTCTGTGAGGCCCCTAAGCAATTTGGCAAGACCCTGTTCAAGATAAAAAATAAAAATGGCAGCCGGGCGTGGTGGCACCCGCCTGTAATCCCAGCACTTTGGGAGGCTGAGACAGGAGGATCGTGAGTTCAAAGCCAGCCTCAGCAATGGCGAGGCACTTAGCAACTCAGTGAGACCCTGTCTCTAATTAAAAAACACAAAAAAGGGTTGGGGATGTGACCCAGTGGTCGAGTGCCCCTGAGTTCAATCCCCAGTACCACAAAAAAAAAAAAAAAAAAAAAAAAAAAGGCTAAGGACATGGCCCAGTGGTTAAGCACCCCTAGGTTAAATCTCAATACTAATACACACACACACAGTATAGTTAAATATCTTTTGAAACATGAAGTTTCTCTTAGTTTTGGTAAGAGAAAACTAAAAGCACAATAAAATGTCATTTTAATCTAATATTGTCAAAAAATCCTAAAATTCGATAATAACTGTTGGAGGCCAAGATGAGGAAATACATTGATGGTAGGGATGTGAACTGATGTGACTCACTGCAGGGTAGACTGGCAGTGGCTCTGAAAATTACAAGGTAAATTCTAGTCCAGAAATCCAATTTCTAGAAATTTATCTTAGAGATATATCCACACACCTGCAAAGTGGGAAGCATGCTAGGTGTTTCACCAGATAATTGCTTCTAAAAGCAAAGAACTAAAACAACCTTTTGAAATCCATTAATAGAAATAGAAACTGCTTAAAGTATTATGGATCTGAAACAAAGCATGAAGATGTTCTTTTATGATTGATATAGATTGCTCCTAATAAGTGGGAAAAACAACAACAACAAGGCACACAACAGAAGGTATAACATAAAGCTATTTGTTTAGAAAAGGAATGGGGAATTTTTACTATTACAAATACATTTGTATGTGTATTTTATTGGGGGGGTGGTTTACTGGGGATTGAATTCAGGGACACTCAACCACTGAGCCACATCCCCTGCCCTATTTTGTATTTTATTGTAAACAGGGGTTCAGTGAGTTGCCTAGGGCCTCACCTTTGCTAAGGCTGGCTTTGATCCTCCTGCCTCAGCCTCCTGAGCCCCCGGGATTATAGACGTGCTGTGCATGGATTGTATGTGTATTTTAAAGCGATCTTTAGAAGGACCATTAGAAAATAAAACAACAACAACCTAAAGGGTTTGGTGATGGGGTAGGGGTAGGTAGGACAGAACATGAAACTGGGCAAGTTAGGAGGCTTAAACTTTTTGCTTTGAGAAATAATAATCGATTCTCAGGAAGTTGCAAAGACATATATAGTGAGGTCCTGTGTACCCTTCACCCAGTCTTCCACACTGTTCATACCTTATGTAACTATAGTACACCATCAAAATGAGGAAACAAATTTATACACTCCACAGAGGTTATTCAGATTTTTCCAGTTTTACATGCACTCATTTGTTGTAGTTCTATGCAATTTTATGTGTAATTTCTCATGACAACTACCAAGAAGATACATAGCTCTTCATTATCATCACATTCACCTCTCCCCTTCCAATCCCTCAATCTCTGGCAACTATTATGTTCGCTATACTAACTTCTGGGACTATGTTGAATAAGAGTGGTGAGAGCAGATATCCTTGCTTCACTCCCATTCTTAGAGGAAAAACATGACATCTTTCATCTTAAGTATTAAGTTAACTGTGTTTTTTTGTTTGTTGTCCCCCGCGCCCCCCCGCCCCCAGACTGGTCCCAAACTCCTAGGCTTAAGCAATGCTCCTGATTCAGCCTTCAGAGTAGTTGGAGCAATAGGCAAGCACCACGATGTCTGGCTTGTGTCGGTTTCCTGTAGATGTTTTTGTCAAGTTGAGTAAGTGCCTACTCTATTTCTAATTTGATGAGAGTTTTAATATGAATGGGTGTTATGTCAAATGCTTTTGCCATGTTTATGATTTTCCCTTTTCAGATGACTGATACAGTGGGTTATTTTTGTTATTTTAATTCTTGAAACAGTTTTGCAAATCTAGAATGAATCTCATTTGATTGGGGTGCATAATTCTTCTCATGTATTGCTGGTGTGAACTGCTAGTATTTGTTTACTGTGTATAAAAATTCCTACAACTAAGTTCATGAGAGGTATTAGTGTTAAAATATATAGCTTTATTTTTTGTATGATCTTTGGTTCCATACTGACCTCATACAATAAGTTAGGAAGTGTTCCCTCTCTTATTTTCTGAAAACTAAAAAATTGTTAAATATTCTTTAAGTGTAAGGTAAAATTCTCCAGAGAAACCATCCGGGCTAAGAATTTCTTTTATAGGAGCTCTATTTTTTATTTTTATTTGTGTGTGTGTGTGTGTGTTTTGCTAGGGCTGGAATGCAGGGCCTCATCATGCAAGTGCTCTACCACTGATCTATATACTCCCAGCCCTTCTGAAGCTTTTAAATTACAAATTTGATTCCTTTAATGGTTACCCAGGTCATCTATTTTCATTTTGGTTGCATTTGAGTAATTTATGGTTATCAAGGAAATGGTCCATTTATTCTGGGATGCTGAATTTCATTATTAGTTTAATAGCTGCGGTGATGCCCAATTTCATTTCTATATTGGCGATCTCTTTTTTTAATGTCAGTTCTGTCAAAGATTTGTCATTTTCACTGATATTGTAAAGAATAAATTTTTGAGCTGGGCGCGGTGGTGCACGCCTGTAATCCCAGCACTTGGGAGGCTGAGGCAGGAGGATCGCGAGTTCAAAACCAGCTTCAGCAATGGTGAGGCACTTAGCAACTCAGTGAGACCCTGTCTCTAATAAAATACAAAAAAAGGGATGGGGATATGGCTCAGTGGTAGAGTGCCCTTGAGTTCAATCCCTGGTACCAAAAAAAAGAAAGAATAAGTTTTTTGGTTTAATTGATTTTCTTATTTACAATATCACTGATTTCTGCTTGCTTTATATTTATTTCTGCCCTTCCTGCTTGCTTTTCTTCCTTCCTCTTTCTTTCTTCCCCCCATTACTGGCGACTGAACCCAGGAGTTCTATACACTAAGCAAAATCCCCAGCCCTTTTAATTTTGAGACAGGGTCTTCTTAAATTGCCAGGGCTCGCCTTGAACTTGGGATCCTCCTGTCTTTGCTTCCTGAATAGGTGGGATTATAGGAATATGCCACTGCACCAGGCTTTTTCTAGTTTCTTGCGATAGGTTATTGATTTGAGACCTTTTCTCTTTTCTAAGGTAAGCATAATTTTCCCTCTCAGCACAGCTGCATTCAACAAATTGTGATATGTTGTATTTTCATTTAGTTTACTGTATTTCTAAAATTTCCTTTGGGAGTTTCTCTTTGACCTATGGATTATTTAGAAGTGCACTATTTAATTTCCAAGTGTTTAAAGATTTTCTTGTGGTCTGTTATTGGTTTCTAATTTGATTCTATTATGGCCAAAGAATATTATGTATAAGCTAAATTTAGTTGTTTTGTTTTTTACTGGCAATTGAAGCCAGGGTCTTTTGTGTGTGTGTGTGTGTGTGTGTGTGTGTGTGTGTGTGTGTGTGTGGTACTGGGGATTGAACTCAGGGGCACTTGACCACTGGGCCACATCCCCAGCCCCCTTTTTTTGTATTTTATTAGAGAAAGGGTCTCACTGAGTTGCTAAGTGCCTTGCCATTGCTGAGGCTGGCTTTGAATTCCGGATCCTCCTGCCTCAGCCTCCCAAGTGCTGGGATTACAGGTGTGTGCCACTGCGCCCAGCTGAAACCAGGGTCTTGTACATGCTAAGCATGTATTCCACCACTGAACAACACCCCAGTCGATTTTTTTTTTTTTTAAACACATTGAAGTTTATTTTATGAGCCAAGATCCATCTTGGTAAATGTTCTATGGACTATTAAAAAGAATACACATTCTGTTGCTGTAGGGTGGAATTTTTACAAATGTCAATTAGATCCTGTTATTTGATGACACTGTTAGATTCTTTTATATCTTTACTGATGCTCATGTATTATGTCTATAAATTGCTTAGGGTGGGATGTAGAAGTCCCCAAATATGACTCCGTGGCTTTGTCTATTTTTCCTTTAAAGGCTATCAATTTTTATTGCATGGATTTTGAATTTGTTTCTTGGTACATAAACATTCAGAATTGCTGTGTCATCTGAGCAGACTGATTTCTTATTCTTTTCTCTGACATTTACTTTGATATTAATATAACTACTTCTGCTTAAAAAAAAAAAAAAATCAGCCAGTCATGGTGGCACACACCTGTAATCCCAGCAGCTCAGGAGGCTGAAGCAGGAGGATTTTGAGTTTAAAGCCAGCCTCAGCAATTAGTGAGGCCCTACGCAATTGAGACCCTGTCTCAAAATAAAAAATAAAAAGGGTTGAGAATGTGGCACAGAGGTTAAGGGACTGTAGGTTCAACATATGTATGTATATTTTCCACATTTTTACTTTTTTTTTTGGGGGGGGGGTACCAGGGATTGAACCCAAGGGTACTTAACCACTGAGCAACATCCTCAACAGTTTTTATTTTTTATTTTTGAGACAGGGTCTCACTAGATTATCTCACTAGAACACTAAATTGCTGAGGATGGCTTTGAACCTGTGATCCTCCTGCTTCAGTTCCTGAGCTGCAGGATTACAGGCATGCATCACTGTGCCCAGCATATACTTTTACTTTCAGCTTACATATGTTCTCATATGCTTCACATGAATTTCTTGAGATAGTACATACTTGGGTTACTTTTTTTAAAAAATCTAGTCTTTGAATCTTTTTATTGAAGTATTCAGACCATTTGCACTTCAATTATTAACATTTTAGTGATTTAAACTGACATTTTATTATTTAACTGTTCCTTCTATTTCTCATCCTTCTTCTCTTTAATAGCATTCCAGTGGGTTACTTAAACAATTTTTAGAATTCTATTTTTAAGTTTTCAAATAAATTGCTTTGTATAGTTTTTGTTGTTCTAGATATTATATACAATACACATATAGTCTACTGGTGTCAATGTTTTATTACTTTGAACAACTGAAACCTTACATTATTTATAATCCTTTACCTTTTAAAAACAAAAATCTTAAATTTCCTCTTCATATACTGAGAATTACATCAGAAGATCTTATAATTTTTGCTTCAATCATCAAATACAGTTTTAAAAACTCATCAGGGAAATAGTTTATTAAATTTATCCCTCTATCCCTTTGTTGTTCTTTCATTTCCAAAATTCTAAGCCTCTGTGTTGTCCTATCTTTTCTTTTTGGAGAGCTTCATTTTACCATTATCTAAGGATATCTCTACTAGTAACAAATACCCTTAGTTTTCCTTTAGCTAAGAATGGCTTTATTTCTCTTTCATCCCCAGTTTTACCAAACATGAGATTTGCAGTTGACAGTTCTTTTAGCACTTGAAAAACACTTTGTCACTTCCTTTGCCCTCCACAGTTTCTGGTTTAAAAAAAATGCTGTCATTTAAACTACTATTCCCCTATAGGTGTCACATCATTTCTCCCTGTTTTTAAAATTGTTCTCTTTGTCTTTAGTTTACAAAAGTTGTTACTGTTTTTTTTTTTTTTTTTTTTTTTTTTTTTTTTACAGTACTGAGGATTCAACGTGGTGTGCTTTACCACTGAGCTCTATCCTCAGTCTTTTTTGAGATAGAGTCTAAATTGCTGAGGCTAGCCTCAAACTTGTGATCTTCCTGCCTCAGCCTCCCAAATCTCTGGAATTACAGGCATGGGCCACTATACCTGGCTTGTTTTTGATTTTTAATTTTATTATTTTAGCAGACAATCATCCTGTTTATATTTAGTATTCAAGCTATGGTTATAGTTCTAGTGAAAATTTAGTTTTCAGAGTCCCTGCAATAAAATTCTGACATGCTGTGTTCTTCTGGGTCTGCTGAGGCTCTTAATCCCTACTAGTATTGCCTGAAAGGGCTGAAAGCAATTCTTTGGGCCACCAAATGTCACTAAGTGGGGGCTGAGTGATAATATAGCCATGGGATGAAGATAGCTTCTCCTGGTCTGTTCTCTGGCTGCTTAGATGGGAAGTCTGATCTCACAGGGCTGCTGAGGGTGGGAAGTACCTACCTGGGCTAAAGCTTTCTCTTGCTAGAGCAAAGGAGATAGAGGAAACCTATCAAGGTATCCTTCTGCCAACAGAGGGCTACAAGATACCAGGCTTATAGGTGCTGTCACCTATAACTCCTGCCAGTGTGGCTGGGTCAGGTCTACAGCTCCTGCTGAATGTGAAGTACACAATTAGTAGGTCCTCATAACTCCCTGACACAGCATCTATAGACCAACTAAGCCTAAGCTGGGTGTGCGTAGGGACATGGGGTTCACCAGATCTTTGCTGGGCCCTTTCCTAGTCCTTTTGCAAGAAAAAGCAGGCTTTTCTTTCTTTTTCCTTCTGCCTTTCTTCCTCCCTCCCTTTCTTCCACTTTATTCTGGTCTGTTTGTTGGTAGTTCCAGATTTCAGCACATTTCAGTGCCCAGTCAGAGATATATAGCAGATAAAAAAAGAAATCTCCTCATGAGGCTAAAGCTAAAGCAAGAGGATCTGATTTGAGGCAGACCTGGCAACTTAGCCAGACTCTGTCTTAAAAATAAAAAATAAAAAGGGCTGGGGGTATATCTCAGTGGGAGAGCACCTCTGGGTTCAATCCCCAGCACTGTCAATAATCAAGTCCTGAGATCCCTATGCAGTCTGCCTTCTTTCCACCTTTCAGATGCCTTCATGGAATTCTGTTAAATTAGTCCCAGTGTATTTGGTTGTATTTGCTGGGAGGGGTAGGAAAAAGTGAGTCGACACCATCTTGCATTGGTAGGAGGTTTTTTAATGTGGAGCTTTTTGTACTTTTTGATGTTTGAACCATATGTATTTTTAGTCAAAATTTGAATTTAAGTCTTAAAAATATGAAGGGGAAGACCAAAAAAAAAAAAAAAAACACTGGGTATGGTAGTGAATTCCTATAATCCCACCAACTCAGGAGGCTGAAGCAGATTAATTGGGAGTTCAAGGATAGCCTGGACAACATAATGAGACCACATGTTTCAAAAAAAAGGACACGTGTTGGGGGTGAATGCCTGTAATCCCAATGATTTGAGAGGCTGAAGCAGGAGGATCAAGTTCAAGATCAGCCTCAGCAATTTAGGGAGACTCTAAATAACTCAGCGAGACCCTGTCTCAAAATAAAGAAGAAAAAGAGCTAGATGTAGCTCTGTGGTTAAGCACCCCTGGGGTTCAATCCCTGGTATCAAAAAAAAAAAAAAAAAAAAAAAAAAAGGCAAACTCAACTACTGTGCAAGTTTGGTAGTGCTTGTGTTCTATAGCCTGCTGAAGGAAGGTCTTCTCAAATGTCTGACTTCTCAAATGTTGGCTCCAGATCACCATAAATACTTTTCAGGAGGCACAGGATTTTTCAGTAAACAACATGAATACTTCATGAAATCTGATTGCCTATGATACAGAAATGCAGCTGTACAAATATATGTCCCTACATGTAAGGAGAAACTTCTGCCTCCCTCATGGAGACTGTTCTCCCTTATCTGAGGGATATGCATACCAGGCAATGGCTAGAGGCACCTGCTGAGTGTCACCAGAGTTGCACAAATGAATGTCTGGAACAGAACTCATTAAGAGGACTGTTCTCTTCTGTTATCTTTTTAAAACTTGTACTACTGCCTGCTAGAAAAAACAGGCTGAAAATCACAGCAATAATTCTGACTCGTATATCTTTTTCTCTCTCACATCTACATCCAGTTTCCAATTCCAGTTATTTTTACCTCTTCCAGTTCTCCTAGGAATAGGTGAATCGTCCCAAAGGTGACCTTGGGCTACTTTATTTTGCTGTCATAGCCAGTTACTACAGTTTTTTGAACAGAGTAGTAATATTTAAACTTCTCAGTAGGGCATTTGAAACTTGGCAAGACTGAATACCACATAACTTTCTAGACTTTTCTCCCATTATTTCTTCCTACAGCTGTACAGATTGTTTTGGAATGTTTGCTCAGCCCATATTCTCTTCTGTAGAGAAGCCTCCAGGTAAATGGCATAGGTGGGTTTAATTGGCTAAGACTGGTTAAGAGGACTAGGTGCGGTGGCACATGCATGTAATCCCAGCACTTGGGACGCTGAGGCAGCAGGATTGTGAGTTCAAAAGCCAGCCTCAGCAATGGCGAGGCACTTAGCAACTAAGTGAGACCCTGTCTCTAATAAAATACAAAAAAAGGGCTAGGGGGCTGGGGTTGTGGCTCAGCGGTAGAGCGCTTGCCTAGCATGTGCGCGGCCCTGGGTTCGATCCTCAGCACCACGTAAACATAAATGCATTGCATTGTGTACAACTAAAGCAAATAAATAATTTTTTTTTTTTTTTTTCCCAAAAAAAGGGCTGGGGATGTGGCCCAGTGGTCGAGTGTTTAGCAGAGTAAGCAAACATTTATCAGGTGAATGGATCAGTGGATCTGTAATCATTTGGATTTTTTCCTATCAGCATGAACTTCAGCTAGTGTGAACTGGAATGAACCTATTCTGAAACAAGCCTTCACTCATTACCACCTAGAGAGTACATGAGTTCAATCCCCAGTACCAAAAAAAAAAAAAAAAAAAAAAAAAGAGAGAGAGAGAAAGAGAAAGAAAGAAAGAAAAAACTATGGTACCTGATACATAGTTCACCAGGCTAAGCTGGGCCAATAGATGTATTTCCCTGCTCACTCTCTAATATGAACTAAGACATGGAAACTTCAAGTAAGCAATCTTGGGTCTCTGATACAGAGCGGTACAAGCTGACCACAGAGCCCAAACAATGGCAGCCCAATACTGTCCTGTCCTGGGCAGAACGGCAGGGTCATAGAGAAAGCAAAAGGTGGGTTGGGGATATGGCTCATTTGGTAGAGTGCTTACCTCGCATGCACTAAGGCCCTGGGTTCAATCCCCAGCACTGCCAGAAAAGAAAAAGAAACAGAAAGCAAAAGGTAGGAGACGACAGAGAAGAAAACAGTTTTCAGAGGGGAAAAGAATGGAGCACAAGTGCAGAGAGAAGTAGAGATCCCAAGAGACAGACAGACAATAGCTACCACCCAGATACACTTCCTGCAACTGGATTCCTCCAGATTCTTGTGCACCCTGTCAATAGATACTTTTTATGAATTTGAGTTCCTCTGTGTTTCTGTTCTTTATAGTCAAATAATCCTTATAAAAGTGTCCCATTGAGACTAGTCATTGTTCTTTACCTAACATGAGCTCTCTGGGTTTCACACTTTGGCTTATATGAGTTCCTTTGCCTGGAATGCTTCCCTCTACAATGTCAGGCACCGTAGTTTTCTGAGCCCAGCTCAAATACCACCTCCTCCCAAAAGGTTCCATAATTCACAACTCTCTTACTCCTCTACTCCCCAATTAGATCTTTTTTTTTTTTTTTTTTGGTACCGGGGATTGAACTCAGCGGCACTGGATCACTGGGCCACACCCCCAGCCCTTTTTTGTATTTTATTAGAGACAGGGTCTCACTGAGTTGCTAAGTGCCTCACCATTGCTGAGACTGGCTTTGAACTTGCGATCCTTCTGCCTCAGCCTCCCAATTGCTGGGATTATAGGCGTGTGCCACCATGCCGGCTCCCAGTTAGATTTTAAGTTGCTTAATGACAAGAATAATTTCTAGTTCCTAGATGATTACTGGCATGTGGTAGGCATGTTGAATGAACAAATCTTTATATATTTTTATTATCTACCTGGTGTTTAGCAGAGTCAGCAAACATCAGGTGAATGGATCAGTGGATCCATAGTCATTTGGAATTTTTTCTATCAGCATGAACTGGAATGAACCTATTCTGAAACAAAAGTCTTCACTCATTGCCACCTAGAGAGTACATGACACTGAATTGAGCAGCTGGGGATTAAGAGAAAGATGACAGAATCCCATCCATGATGAGCTTACAGTGCTGCCATAGCTGGAAGCACGAAACCACATAAGGGACCTGAATTATTTATTTATTTATCTATCTATTTATTTATTCATTTTAGTTGTACACAATGTAATGCATTTATGTTTACGTGGTGCTGCGAATTGAACCCGGGCCGCGCACGTGCAAGGCGAGCGCTCTGCAGCTGAGCCACAACCCCAGCCCCCGCGGGACCTGAATTCTTATAATCCCGGAATCATAAGAAACCACAGAGGAAGTACACAGCTTCTCTACCTATATCCATTAAAAAGAAACAAACCTACCTCCATTTAAGGGTCTAGTTTTGCTTAACACTTCCCTAGGAAAGCACATTTCTTATTTTCAGAGAAAAAATAATCATAAAAATGTATTGAAAGGAATAGAGAAACAGGTCCCAAGAATAAACTTTCTTTCTTTTTTTTTTTTTTAAACAAAATAAATACATGTTTTAAATCCCCATTAACAAGCCTGTGAATCATGGTCCTTTGTGCTCAAACTAGACTTGAAGAAAAAACAAGCTTTTTCAGACCACCAACAATAAGAGCACAGGGCGGGGGTAAGGGGAGTGGGGGATTTAGTATCAACCAGGGGGAGAGGGAAAAAAGGGGCCAGGAAGAGAGACACAGACTGCAGTCACAAAGACTACAACACTTAGCTGTTTATTAGGTTGCAAGTTTCTCCTCTCTGATTTTCCTTTCTTTTCCTTCTCCCACAAAACCTCCCAAAACACCTAAAAAACTAGCAGTAAGATTGGGTCAAACATGAAGAACAGGAAAAGAATATTAAATAGCCAGTTCTAAAAGGCTCTTTTTCAGCTTGGACAAAAGTAAAACATTCTCAAAAGCAAAACGGAAAACAGAGCTTCTATCTAGACTCTGCAACTTAATGAGAGGAGGTTAGCGCTGATAAACCCATTGTGAATCCACACAAGTGACAGTTTTTTAAGCAAGAAAATCAATCAGTTGCGACTAGATGGTTTAGAGCTCAGGAATCATTTGGTTCAAACCAAGAGGAGCTGAGAGGGTGGGAGGATGGGGGATGGGGTGAGCAGGGTGAAATGAGGTCAAGAAAGGGGCTCTAAATTTTATGCTCACTACCCCTGATCTCATCCACCTCTAATCCAGTCAGCCCACATCTTGCATCCATACTATCTGTCACCTAGGAGACATTAGGCTTGACCCAGCCAGATCCACTTTGTTCTCATCCTCACCTCCCTTCCAGGGAGCTTCCACAGTAAGGGAATTAAGCTTTCCCCAGGCAGTCAGACTCCAGCACAACAAGCTCCTACCGCTCCTACGGGTAATCTATCACTCTGGTTCCTTCCTTGCTGTCTGCTTATTCCCAGTGGAAGCAAAATTTAGAAACATACCATCACGTGGGGTCTCTTCACACAGCAACGATGGAGTGCTCTGGATTGCAGTGACCTCAATTTCTTTCTTCCCTGCCAGAGTCGTCTCTTCTGGCTGTTTCTCACTTTCCTGGCAAGCTAAGGAGCATGAATCAAGTCTTATTTCACTAATATCTTCCTGTCCTTTTTCCTTGCTGCTTCCTTCAGGAATCTGCTCCAGTTTATTATGGAGATACAACCCAGCAGTGCTAAATTCCTTCTTCCCAGAGCTGCTGCTGCTGCTGTTGCTGAAGTGGGTCAATTCTTCTCTCTTCTTGGCTAATGGTTCCTCACAGTTGAAAGAAGGTATCTCTTCAGTAGACAAAATGGGCACTTCCCCAGGACTCAATTTGTAGCTGGCTGTCTGCTCCTCAGCTACTGTCATGGAGCGCCTTATGGCAGAAGCTCCCAGCTTCCTGGGTGTTGGGCTTGGCACTGGGCTACTCATAGGGGGCAGAAGGCCTGAAGGAAGTTCTTCTTGAGCAGGGAGTTCAGGGTACTTATCTGTGAGATTGACAGCTGGGGGAACTGAGAGATGAGAACATTCGGACAGGGCCCGGCGCATTGCCTTTTTCTGCTGGGGGGCTTGGTCGAGCATAGTCCCTTCCTCAGCAGAACTCAATTTCTCTAACTCCTTATCCTGGTCTCTGATGTGAGAGCCTGCACTCAAATATTCCTGGGTGAACTCCACCATAGTAATTGGTGGAATAGCAGTGGGTGAATGCTCAGTAGTGGGGGTTGGGTGGGTGACAGCCACCAGTAGTGGGGACTCACATTTAAGCTGCCCAGAGTTATCCTTCACCACCCCGATGACCGGGCAGGCAGGGGTGAAGCCATTCTCCTTTCCTGGAGTTGTATCCCTTGACCCCTGAGAGCTCTGAGTAACTAGATGAAAGTTGGGGTTCCAAACACTGGTTTCCTGCTCCTTACCATACTGGGTGGGGATGCCAGCAGCCCCAGGAAAATCCAGATCTTGCTGGTTCTTGGTCTCTAGTCCATTCTTCCCCTTCCACCTTCCCCTGAATTGTAGTGGCTTTGTTTTTGTCTGGCCCCTCTATGAGTCCCAAATGGAACTCGGCTGTCTTCTGGTGTACAGAGTTCCCCTTCAATGGATGGCAGGTTTCTGAAATCACATACCTGTTCTCAAGGTGACCCAAGGTTGCTTGATACTCCTTGTCCTGCACTTCAATGCTGAGCTCTTTGTCTAGCTTCCCCTCAAAAAAGCAGAGCTTATTCTGCTCCAGGAAGCTGGCATTCTTCACAAGCCTGTCTTTCAGCTGCCCGTCCATGCTGACATTCAGCCCGATTTCATTCAGCTTGCCCTCTGTCCTCTGCCACTCAAATCCAGCTTGACCGATTTCTTTGGGGGAGCCCATTTGGCACTCTGCAGGCTTGCCCTTACAGAGCTGGCTGTAAGCAGCCGTGAGGGAGGCTGGCTGCTTGTCTGAGAGCGACATCGTCTCTTCCACTGCTCTCCCCCCTCTCGCTCCTGGAGCTCTAACACCACCTACGATCACACAGAGCTTGCAGTGACATCACAGCAAGTCCCTAGCATTCATGACAAAAATCTATCTTTTCCACAATCCCCCTTTCTTCTAAAGCAGTTGGGTGCTACATGTATTTACCAGGTGAGGAAGGAAGGAAGGAAGGAAAGAAGGAAGGAAGGAAGGAAAGACGGAAGGAAGGAAGGGGAAATGTGAAAGAGAAAGGAAGGAACCTGCTGCTTTCTATAAAACCAAATGCCACTGTTAATATAATCTCCTGTTAACTAGAGCTCTGTTTAGACCTGCAATTTAAAATATGGTATGCTGCCAATCTGGGCACTGAAGATAGTAATTATTTCGGCTTTCACTGATATAGATACATGTGTACCCACACATTCACTTATCTGATACTATGCCTACCCTTCCACATTCACCCACTCAAAAAAATGTTTTAAAAATAAGCAAGACTCATTTGCCAATCCCCAGCTATAATCTCTGAAGAATAATGACTCCAGGAAATCGCTCAAAATTTCACTTAAAAAAGAAAAAAATCTTAATGTAATATAAAAAATTGCAGGCATTCACTTCTCAGAGGAAGAGTGGGTTTGCTGTCATAGCAACTTATCAAATTCACTTGACAACTGACTTGACTGGGGTCCCCAAAGCAACAAGGGAACTCTGCTGGTAGTTCTGCACCGTGGCACAGCTTAATAAAGGGTTATTTTAAACACATCAGTGATCAGGGATTTGGGGACACACATTCCAATTATAAAACACTTGCGTGATTGGACCCTTGCCTAATTACAAAACAAACCCTTTGTGCTTTTACTCCTGTCCCCCCTGCTCCTCTCCATTCCTTGCCTGGGCTGGGCCACTCCTTCTGCACAAGCCCTGCTCTTTTTGGCCTGCTGATCTTAGGGACCTTGTGAATACACTGAGGACAGTTTATCTCCTCTGACCTCTGGAACTGAGGGACACTGACAATTTGTGGCTTGGAGTTTTTCCTACCCACCAGAGATTGCTGCCCCACTTAATGCAGTATGGTCCTTTGCTGCTCTGGGATTTAAAATTTTTTTTCCTTGCAGTACTGGGGCTTGAACCCAGAGGTACTCTTTCACTGAGCTACCTCCCCACCCCTTTGTATTTTTTATTTTGAGACAGTCTTGTTTTGTTGCTGAGGCTGGTCTCAAACTTGCAATCCTCCTGCCTCATCCTCCCAAGAAGCTGGGATATAACAGCAAGTGCCACCAAGACCAGATGCCCTGACTTTGAACTTAGAATTGTACCTTTAGGATTGAATAATCCATAAAACAAAATCCCTAAAGGGAAAAAAATTAAAAAGAAGTTATAGTATAATAACAGACCAGACTATTTTGAAAAAAGCTGATTTCTGTTGTCTAGCCTGTAAGCCACTATCTTGTACTATCATAGGACATTGTGAATATTCTACCAAGAATCCAAAGGATGGGGCTGGGATTGTAGCTCAGTGATAGAGCACTTGACTAGCAAGTGTGAGGCACTGGGTTTGACCCTCAGCACCACATAGAATAAATAAATAAAGGTATTGTGTTCATCTGGGGGGGGGGGATCCAAGAGATAAGCAGGTCAAGGCAAGAGGATCACAAATTAAAGGCCAGCCTAGACAACTTAGCAAGACTCTTGTCTCTCTCTCTCTCTCTTTTTAATATTTATTTGTTTTAGTTGTACACAATGCGTTTATTTGTACATGGTGCTGAGGATGGAACCCGGGCCACGCACATGCTAGGTGAGCACTCTACCACTGAGCCACAACCCCAGCCCCCTAGACTCTTATCTCTTAAAAAAAAAAAAAAAAAGTCTGGGATGTAACTCAGTGGTAGAGCACTTGCCTAGCATGTGTGAGGCCCTAGATTCGATCCCCAATACCACAAACAAAACAACAAAAACAGAAAAGCATGCTTGTTCCTTAGTCCCAAATTATTTTTTAGTTCTAATCAGTCTACTTAGACTTTCCCCACTAGTACTCCTCAAAAAGAGAAGAAAAAAGACTAACTAAAATTGCAAGTTCCCGTTACCTTCAAATGTCACATATCTTGCCTCAACAGTCCCATCCATAAATAGAAGACTGCAAATTATGAATCTGACAAAAGTCCAGAACCAGGAAGCAGGAGAATGAAGCTGGACAATCACAAAGGAGCATATACTCCATACTACGGTCATACAATATGGAACAGAAATGTGGTCAACCTAAAGGGAGATAGTGATGGGGTCAGCATCTGGTCATGGAGACAAGAGAGGCCTCAGAGTTAAAGCTTAAGAGACAGAGTGCTGGAAGACAGAATCTGGAAGTCAGTGTGAAGAAGTTAAATTCCCAGACGAGAGGTGAAGCCCAAGACACCAGTCAGTCAGATGCTCAAGTATACAGATAAGCTTGGTGGTCACCTAAAGGTCTGAACACAAAAGGACAACAGAAGGAATTAAGGCAGAAACACAATATACTTGCTGATGCTAACTTTAAAACAACAACAACAACAACAACAAAAACTAAGCAACTGCATTTATATATGAAGTAGGTGTTTCCCCCATAGGAAATCTGATGTGAAATAATAAAGCCTAAGTTCTTGGATGGAAAACTAATACACTCTGATAAAAACAGTAGACAAACAACCCACTACCACCTACAAGAGACACTATATAAGCCCTGATTTTAGCCACTAACAGAAAAAAGAATTAGAAAAGCTATATCTCAAAATCTGAGAAATTGCCTAAAGAAAGTAACAGTCCTCCCTTTCAAGACAAGGTCATTCCATAAAAACAGTACTCAAAGCCGGGCGCGTTGGCGCATGCCTGTAATCCCAGCACTTGGGAGGCTGAGGCAGGAGGATCGTGAGTTCAAAACCAGCCTCAGCAATGGTGAGGCACTTAGCGACTCAGTGAGACCCTGTCTCTAATAAAATGCAAAAAAGGGCTGGGGATGTGGCCCAGTGGTCAAGTGCCCCTGAGTTCAATCCCCAGTACCAAAAAAAAAAGTACTCAAGGACACTAGGTATGTGCACAAGACCCAATCAGAATGCAAGAGCTTGTCTAACCCAATCTTCTTATTTTACCCAGAGCAAATTGGGGTCCACAGGGAGAAAAGTGATTTGCTCAAGATCAAATGGCAAAAATTTAATGGAAAAGCCACGTAAGAAAATGCCTAGTTTCCAACTACAAATCTTTCCACACCATTGAGAAAAACTAATCTTATTTACTGAATGACTCTCCCTTTTCTGAATATTTTTAGTTATAGATGGACACAATACCTTCATTGTATTTGTTTATTTTTTATGTGGTGCTGAAGCTCGAATCCAGTGCCTCACATGAGCTAGGCAAGCTCTCTACCACTGAGCCAGAACCCCAGTCCAAACTCACCCTTATTCTTTTTTTTTTTTTAAATATTTATTTATTTACTTTAGTTGTACACAATGAAATGCATTTATGTTTACGTGGTGCTGAGGATCGAACCGGGCCGCACACGTGCGAGGCAAGCGCTCTGCCACTGAGCCACAATCCCAGCCCCTCACCCTTATTCTAAAAGAACTTTTTTCTGATGCTGAAGAGTGAACCCAGGGCTCTGCAGTGCTAGGCAAATATTCCACCCACTGATCTACATCTCCAGTTAGACTCTTCTTGTTAATGTCTCTTTTTTGATCAGTGAAGAAAAATGCTTCAAAGGAGCTGGGCACAGTGGCACATGCCTGTAATCCCAGCAACTTGGGAGGCTGAGGCACGAGGATGACAAATTCAAGGCCAGCCTGGGCAACTTAGTGAGACCCTGTCTCAAAATTTAAAAAAAATTAGCCGGGCGCGGTGGTGCACGCCTGTAATCCCAGCACTTGGGAGGCTGAGGCAGGAGGATCGCGAGTTCAAAACCAGCCTCAGCAATGGCGAGGCACTTAGCAACTCAGTGAGACCCTGTCTCTAAATAAAATGCAAAAAGGGCCAGGGATGTGGCCCAGTGGTCAAGTGCCCCTGAGTTCAATCCCCAGTACCAAAAAAAAACAAGAGCTTGTCTAACCCAATCTTCTTATTTTACCCAGAGCAAATTGGGGTCCACAGGGAGAAAAGTGATTTGCTCAAGATCAAATGGCAAAAATTTAATGGAAAAGCCACGTAAGAAAATGCCTAGTTTCCAACTACAAATCTTTCCACACCATTGAGAAAAACTAATCTTATTTACTGAATGACTCTCCCTTTTCTGAATATTTTTAGTTATAGATGGACACAATACCTTCATTGTATTTGTTTATTTTTTATGTGGTGCTGAAGCTCGAATCCAGTGCCTCACATGAGCTAGGCAAGCTCTCTACCACTGAGCCAGAACCCCAGTCCAAACTCACCCTTATTCTTTTTTTTTTTTTAAATATTTATTTATTTACTTTAGTTGTACACAATGAAATGCATTTATGTTTACGTGGTGCTGAGGATCGAACCGGGCCGCACACGTGCGAGGCAAGCGCTCTGCCACTGAGCCACAATCCCAGCCCCTCACCCTTATTCTAAAAGAACTTTTTTTCTGATGCTGAAGAGTGAACCCAGGGCTCTGCAGTGCTAGGCAAATATTCCACCCACTGATCTACATCTCCAGTTAGACTCTTCTTGTTAATGTCTCTTTTTTGATCAGTGAAGAAAAATGCTTCAAAGGAGCTGGGCACAGTGGCACATGCCTGTAATCCCAGCAACTTGGGAGGCTGAGGCACGAGGATGACAAATTCAAGGCCAGCCTGGGCAACTTAGTGAGACCCTGTCTCAAAATTTAAAAAAAATTAGCCGGGCGCGGTGGTGCACGCCTGTAATCCCAGCACTTTGGGAGGCTGAGGCAGGAGGATCGCGAGTTCAAAGCCAGCCTCAGCAATGGCGAGGCACTTAGCAACTCAGTGAGACCCTGTCTCTAAATAAAATACAAAAAGGGCCAGGGATGTGGCCCAGTGGTCAAGTGCCCCTGAGTTCAATCCCTGGTACCACAAAAAAAAAAAAAAAAAAAAAAAAATTAAAAAAATTTACGGGCTGGGGATGTGGCTCAGTGGTGGAGTACCCCTGAGTTCAATACCTGGTATCAAAAAAAAAAAAAAAAAAAAGAAGGCCTGGGGATATAGATCAGTGAAAGAGTGTTTATCTATCATGGGTGAGGCCCTAGGCTCAATTCCCAGTACCACAAAACAAAAACAAAAACAAAACCTGCCAGGTGTGGTGGTGCACACCTATAATCCAAGTGACTTCAAAGGCTGAGGCAGGAGGATGGAAAGTTCAAGACCAGACTCAGCAATTTACTGAGAGCTTGTCTCAAAGTTATAAATAAAAAATGGGTTGGGGATGTGGCTCAGTGGTTAAGTGCCCCTGGGTTCAATCCCTAGTGCGGGGTGGGGGTGGGGGTGGGAATGGCCAAATCAGTGACATAAACCAATTTAGAGCCACAGACATAATCACACTCACCCACAGGAAAAAGCTGTAGCAAGGAACTCAAATCTCCCCCAGCCATTGTGATTTTATATCGAGTTGGTGAATAGGAATTTACATGAAGTCTTAAAAGGGTGAGTTTGCCCATGGAAAAAGATGAGTACTTAAATCCAGAAGATATAAATTCTAAACTCACGTGACACTGCAATTCCTTGCCTCTCTAGGTTAATCTTCCCACTCATTTAGAAGTGGCTTAAATTTAAATGTCCTTGTGGGGCCTCCCAGATTTCCTCTCCTAAAGTGAGTCCTTTATATTTCCACAAAACTCTACCCCTTCCTAGGATTTGGAAAATACATGATAATCTTTTATTTATATGCTTTTACTGGGAGATTCCATAAGACAGGAATGTGACCAGCATAATGTCTGACAGAGTAAACAGGGTCTCAAAAAAAAGGACTGCTAAGTGATAGAATGGATGGATTCCTTTTACACTGCCTCTATGTCATTTGACCAGATCCTTCCCATACTTAAAGCTGTCTTTAATTCATCCCAATAGGTGATGACTTTGAATATTCTTTGGGTTAAAGATTTTATTCTAAGTCTGATAAAAGGGAATGGGTTTCTGTGTGTCTGATCAGAAGATGGTTTCTAAGACTCTTATCAGATATATATAATGACACATCAAGCCTCCAAGGGCTTGATCCCAGCAGATGTACTGGCAGATGTTTCTGGGTTTTGCCTTGTGCCTAGAGCTAGTATTTAACCTGTTCTGTGTCTTAGGTTTTATATGCTCTGGTGACTGGTTTCTCTGCATTCTTTCTTATCAGTTACTAAGGCAACGCTACTTTCCAAATGGACCAACTGTTCCCCGTTATAGGCTCCAGGAAATAATTCTAATAAAATATCATTACAATGAAAGTTGATAATTGTACTAATTACAATGACTGATGATACTCTTTACTAATTAATACAAACTGAAAGCTGTAAAGATAAAATCTACTACCTGGAAGCAAATGATAGTTGTGTTATACACATATACATATAATGCAAAACTGTTTCAAAATTATATTCTACTGAATTTTAGAAATATCTCTTAGGACAACACGTTTAACTCATGATTCTCCTCATTGACTTTCAAAAGTTGGAAAGCAGGGCTGGGGTTACAGCTCAGCGGTAGAGAGCTTGCCTCACACATGTGAGGCACTGGGTTTGATCCTCAGCACCACATTTAAAAAAAAAAATAAAAATAGATAAAATACAGATATTGTATCCATCTTTTAAAAAACCTTTACAAAAAAAGTTGAAAATCAGACTAAAAGTACAACTTTGGAAATTCCAGGCCTGTGTTTTTTTAAGCATAGAATTGACTTTCCCGTGGCCTCCCCCTAAAAAAAGAGAAAATCATCAAACTAAAACTAGATAGAAACACAATCCCTGTCCCCAATCAGCATAAATCTAAGATCCTCTGCCTATGGAGGCACACATAGGATACCCAGGATCATTTAGGAGATTATCTACTTTCTCTAATCTCCTCTCAAAAAGCTTCACAGATGTCCCCGTTTCCCAAAAAAACTTAAGTGGTAGTCAGACCACAATGTTTGCTATTCCTCAAATATTCCATGCATCTGCAGGTCACTATGCAATTACACAAACTAACCCCTAGAATGTTTTACCCCATTTTGCTCAGCAAACTCTTAGCCACACTCAGACCCATTCACACCCCACAGTGTCTTGCTCTCCTGCTAGGGCTCAGTCCCTGTCTGCTCTGTAATCATGTAGCATAGAGCTTGTGCTTCTATTCTCTCACTAGAAAAAGCAAGCTTCTCTCACTGGAGTGAAATCATCTGTTTATCTCTTCCCTCTCTGGAATCCTCAGAGTACAGAATGTGTTTCATTATCTACTTTTACAGTGTAGGAAAAACCTCACTTGTTATCTGTTAAATGAAAGAATGAAATAATACCCAAAAAGTCCCAATCATGTTGCATGCTCATATTTGCAGAACAGGCAAGCTTTATACAATTAAATTTTGTCTAAAGTTACAAAAATTACTAACCACTTTAAAGACTAACAATTTCAATCTGTTCACAGATGAGATGACCTGCTTTAGTAAATGTGTCACAGGTAAAAATAATGAAAGTCACCTTAACTGTTTCCTTCATATTTTCTAGAAGTTAACATAATTATAATAAGATATTCAGGAGACAAGTTGTTTATCATTTGTTTTTCGAATCCCCTAATGCTACTGTCAGTCAGAGGGAAAAATAGAGAAGTGAGAGAATGCAAAGGAAAATATTTCCTTTTAAAAGTAGGATGTTAGGTGGCAGGGGATATAACTCAGTGGTACAGTTTTTAACTAGTATATTAAAGGCACATGGTTTGGTCCCTAGCACTTAAAAAAAAAAAAAAAAAAAAAAAAGTAGGAGAGCAGCTCAGTGTTAGAACACATGCTTAGCACACATGAAACTCTAGGTTCAATACTCAGCACCCTCCAAAAATAGAAGATAAAAGTGGGACAACTAAGAGTTTGAATATTAAAAAAAAAAATTTAGATGCTCTCTCTCAAACAAAGTAATAGTAGCACTGACTACACAGGATTGTTTGAAGGTTAAAAGAGTTTAGAATGAGCATATGGTTAAGTTTCACTAACTGGTAGCTATTTTTAGCTATGTGACATTTAGAATCCCAATAAACTTCATTAAGATGCTAGTAAGATAAAGGCCAGAGAAAGAGAGGGCAAGTGGGGGAAAGCAATGAGGAAAGGCACTTAAGTGATGGCACTCCAGTTAAGACATTATCAAATAGGTACTCACTCCTCTGGTTGTAAAATAGTAGCAAGTTCTAAGATTACAAATGATTTTTTCATCTGCTGAGCATATTTTATTTATGTACAAAGGCCTTGAAACTGTTAAGATTCTGGGTTTATAAATTACTTCAAGTTTCACACTAAGAAAATTTCCATGATAAACTGACATTCCCAGCTGCTAGGAGACAGTTGAAGAGCTCAAGCAAACTGAAGAAAAAGAAATGAAGCTAGATAAAAAAGAGACCAGGCTTCAGCATGGCAAAGGCAAGGCCTATCTATAGGGATCTCTAACTGTGCCATTTGCTGTAACAACACCCCATGTGCACTGTCATTCACAGCTCTACTTGGTTTCCAAGGGAACAACTAAAGGGGGTACCAGAATCACATGGAACATCCTTTCAAACTTTCCTGCTTCCCTTCACAAAAAACAAGTCCCATAAGAAGTTCATTTCTGACAAGTTGAGCCCAGACTTCCTGAAGTATCTCATTAATCCTTTCTGCCTAGAACAACATGCATAAGATGTGAAGAAACCTTCTTCAAGTTTTCCTGAACTGAGAGTGGCATGGGAAGAGATTAAAAAAAAAAAAAAAAAACCAGAAGAGAAAACAGTAAGATGGAAGAGACTTGAACAATATATTTACTTTTCCTACCTCCAAACAGGATAAAATCAGCAAAAAAACTTATAATTCAAAGAATATCTTCAAGCATCATGTATATGTAAAGTTCTATGCTGGGTATGAAGAACAACACATGAATAAATTAAACACAGACTTTGTGTGGAGAATAAGACACTAGACAGAGTTAAAAGACCTAGATTCTCATACTAAATTAATTTCTGATTCCAATTTATGTCCTCATGTGTCTTTATTTCTCCATCTAAGAAATTAGTTTAGCAACTGCTTAAATTCTAAAAGAAAAATACATAATTCCTAATTACCAACCTTCATCTTTTGCTTTGGCAGTGCCTAAAAACTTCTGGAAGGTTCCTCTGAGGCAAGAAGGTAGAAAGCATTAACCTTGGAGTCAACAAGACTTGGGTTCAAGGGCTGGGATTGTGGCTCAGCGGTAGAGTGCTCGCCTAGCACGTGCACAGCCCGGGTTCGATCCTCAGCACCACGTACAAATAAACACATTGTGTACAACTAAAGCAAATAAATAAATATTAAAAAAAAAAAAAAGACTTGGGTTCAAATGCTAGCTCTGCCACTTTACTATCTATATGACCTTAATCTTGAAAGCCTACATTTTCTCACCTGTAAAATGGAATTTTTTACAATATTGTAGTGTGTGTATGTGTATACATATATATGTATGTATTTATATGTTTATATATACATATATATACATATATGTATATATGTATATATATATATATATATATATATATATATATATGAGAGAGAGAGAGAATAATTGCAATTGCTATTCCACTAATATCTTTACTGACAAATGTTGAAAAACATGGGTAACACCATCTGACCACAGGACAAATGAAGACAAGATAATGTGAGAATCAGTGGTAATCTGGGGGTAGAACAGTTAACAAATAATTCAAAGTAAGGAACAAAGATAAAATTTAATAAGGCCAAATCTAGTACCAATCATGGATAAAACATCAGAGCCTACATGAACTGCAGGAGCCCTGTTTGGGGATTGACTTGAATTGCGGTTAACTATGAGCCGTGGAGATTTGGCCATTGTCGCCACCCGTAGTCTCACGGGACTTGTTGCGGGATCTCGAGTGACTTGGCCGAATTTGCTGATCGGGTCAGCGCCATTTTTTAGTGGTGGTGTGTTTGGCGTGTATTAGTTGTTGTTAGAACCAGAGAGAAAAGTTATCAGAATAAAAAGCTGTTTGTCTCCAGTTTGCCTCTGAAGTTCTTCCCGCGGCTCCGTTGCTCCAAGCGCTTCAGGCGGCAACAGGTGGCGGCCCGTACGGGGACTTCGGAGCGGACAGGTAAGAACTGAAGGTCTCTAAAGATGGGTTCGAATATAACTGAATCCCAATTGATAGAGGCTATGCAAAGACTCCTTGATATACCTGACTCTGTTCTCAGTGAGGAGTATATAGACAAAAGTGAAAGTGATCAAAAAAGTGTAGATTCCACTGGGCCAACTGAGACCAGTAAAGAGAGTATTAGAAGAGACCCAAAAATGACAAAAATCCAAGCTATTAAAGCTATTCGGGAGTTATTGGTGAAAGCTGAAGGATACTTGCTCTCACTGGAACCTGGGCCTCAGGATATTGCTGTCAGTGAAATTAGCAGTGGTGAGGAATCTAGTAAAAGTGATCCTGAGAAAATGAGGAAAAAGAAACTAAAAAAGACCGAGAAAAAGGACGGTCAGGTAGAGGAGTCACTTGTGTCCTCTACTCCCCCATGGCTGGAATCCATTACAGAAAATATGAAGGGTATTACTAGGCATTTGCATACCCTAGAAACAGAAATAAAAAGTCTTTCTGATCGCTTATGTGCTCTCGAGGACAACTCACAGATACATTGGGAACCGCCAGCATTTGAAAAGAAAAATGGACAGAGTGTCCATCAGTCAGTAGATTTCAAAAACAATAAAAAATCTCAAAGAGGCAGTAATGACTTATGGGCCCCAAGCTCCTTTCACGTTGAGTATGCTGGAGTCCCTTAACACCTTTAGCTTAACCCCCTCAGACTGGAAAAGTCTATGTAAAGCAACATTAAGCGGGGGGGCAATTCTTGGTTTGGCGATCGCAATTCCAAGAACTTTGTATAGAAACGGCTAAAAGAAACGCGGCTGCAGGGTTTGAAAACTATAATATAGACATGCTCACAGGAGAAGGGCAATTCGCAGACTTACAGGCTCAAACAGATTATGACCCAGATGTATATGCTCAGATAAATGCAGCTGCCTTAGAGGCATGGAAAACTGTACAAGGACCTGGGGATCTACAAGGTAGCTTGTCAAAAGTGATTCAAGGACCTAATGAGCCGTATGCTGACTTTGCTGATCGACTTTTGAGAACTGCAGGTAGTGTGTTTGCAGATGTTGACCAAGCTATGCCATTAGTTGTTCAATTAGCTTATGAAAATCCAAATAAATGGTGCCAAGCAGCCATCAGGCCATGGAGAACTAAAAAGGATCTTTCCGTATATATACAACTATGTAAAGATATAAATGACGCCTTTGTCACAGGAAATGTGATTGCAGCCTCAATGAGAGGTGCTTCCTCTCGAAATTTCACAAAGGCTAAACGTAGACATTATAATCAATCAGGATATTCCAGGCAAAATTATCATAATCAATCAGGCAATTCTAGGCAAAATCCCAAAAGAGAAATAAGACCAAGCTTCATACCGTGCCCTAGGCCGCTGCCCCAGGTGTAAAAAGGGAAATCATTGGGCCAATAAATGCCATTCAAAATTTGACATCCATGGAAATCCTTTGTTCAGGAATTCAAAAAACGGGGCACGGGGCCCAGTACCCCGGGGCCCACAAATGTACGGGGCATTGCAGAAGGAGTATCCTCAAGCATCCACTCAGATGCTTCCCCGACACAATCCCTACTACCCATCCACTCCCTCGCCAGAGGAACAAGAGGAAATGCAGGATTAGACCTCTGTTCCACCGCCCGAATAGTGTTAACACCTGAAATGGGGGTTCAACTGATTCCCACAGGAGTCAGGGGACCTCTTCCCTCAGGGACTGTAGGACTTATTATCGGGCGTAGTCCTAAAAGCTTATTAGGTTTGCAAGTGACCCCAGGTGTAATAAACTCAGACTACAAAGGGGAAATAAAAATAATGCTTAGCTCACCCCAAAGTATAACTTCTGTTAATCAAGGAGATAGAATTGCTCAGTTGCTTCTCCTTCCCAATTTACATAATTCATTTAAAATGGGTATGCCTCAAGAAGGGAACAATAGAGGATTTTGTTCCACTGACTCAAGTCCCATGGCTTGCTGGGTTCGAGACTGTTCAAGGAGGCCTATGTGTAAAATAAAAATCCAAGGAATAGAAATGGAGGGATTAATAGATACTGGAGCTGACTCTTCCATTATTAATTTACGCCAATGGCCCAATCACTGGCCTCTGCAAAAAGCTTCAACCAGTTTAAGAGGCTTGGGATATAATAACCTCCCAGATAAAAGTGCAGTAATTTTAAAATGGGAGGATGATGAAGGCCATAAAGGAACATTTCAGCCTTATGTTTTACCTAATCTACCGGTTACTTTATGGGGAAGAGATATTTTGCAACAAATGGGAGTACACCTTGCAACCAAGCCTGCAGATGTTAAATGTGAAAACCTACAGGGTAATCTTAACCATAAAAGAACTCATTATCAAAAAGTACAGAGTAATCTTAACCCTAAAAGTAATCATTGTCATAAAGGAAAAAGATATTTTTTTTTCGGGGCCACTGAGAAAATAATTTTGAAAATACCATGGCTTTCTGATAAGCCAGTGTGGGTCCCTCAGTGGCCCCTATCTAAAGAGAAATTACAAGCGGCCCACCTACTAGTTCAGGAACAATTAGAAGCAGGTCATATAGAACCTTCCACCTCTCCCTGGAATTCCCCCATATTTGTGATCAAGAAAAAGTCAGGAAAATGGCGATTGTTACATGATCTTAGACAAATCAATAAAACCATGCAAGTTATGGGGCCTACTCAACCTGGACTTCCTAGTCCCGTAGCTATTCCAAAAAATTTCCATCTTATTACTCTTGATATAAAGGATTGCTTCTTTTCTATTCCCCTACATCCTCTGGATGCCCCCAGGTTTGCTTTTTCCGTTCCTTCTATGAACAATAATGGCCCTGATCAGAGATATCAATGGAAGGTTTTACCACAGGGAATGGCTAATAGCCCCACCATATGCCAAATATATGTGGACAAGGCTATCCAACCCATTAAAAATAAATATCCAAACCTCATGTGTCTACATTACATGGATGATATTTTATTGGCCCACCCTAATCAAAAAATCTTATTTAATATATTCAGTGATGTGGTAGAAAATTTAAAAAAATATGGATTATATATAGCAGAAGAAAAAGTTCAAACCAGATCTCCCATATTCTATTTAGGATTTAAAATCATGGATACTTTTGTTAGACCCCAAAAAATTCTAATAAATAAAGAACATTTGACCACCCTCAATGATTTCCAAAAACTACTGGGAGACATTAATTGGCTTTGCCCTACACTAAATCTCACTACTGGCCAACTAAAACCTTTATTTGACATCCTTCGCGGAGACCCTGATCCATCTTCACCGCGAACATTGACTCCTGATGCTAGGAAAGCTTTAAAGTTAGTAGAAAAAGCCATTGAAGGAGCTCATTGTGATAGATTTGATTTAACTCAACCACTGATGTTGATCATTATTTCTTCACAATATACACCCACAGGAGTATTTTGGCAACAAGGGCCTTTATTAGGGATACATTTGCCCGTCTCTCCTAAAAGTATAATTGAATCTTATACCTCCATGGTGGCTAAACTTATTCTTCAAGGACTTAAGACTTCTACTAAAATATTTGGCATTCACCCTGCTACTATTATTACTCCCTATTCATCATCACAGATTGAATACTTATGCTTCAATGATAATGATTGGGCTATAGCTAAATGCTCTACTTCTGCAAATTTTGATAATCATCTTCCTAAGTCCCCTATATTATCTTTTTGTATTAATCATCCTATTATATTTCCACAGGTAATAAAAAATCAACCTATTCCTAAGGCATTTAATGTATTTACAGATGGGTCCTCAAATGGTACTGCTACAGTAGTCACTAAAAAAGAAAATATGACTTACATAACTGCACACAAATCAGCTCAACTAGTGGAATTGGAAGCTGTGGTAAGAGCTCTGGAAAATTTTAGGGACCAGCCCGTAAACATTTTTTCTGATAGCCACTATATTGTACAAGCCGTCCCAAAATTAGAGTTAGCAGGACCAATAGCACCTCATACTCCAGCCTTTAAATTGTTTTATCAAATACAAAAACTTTTGTGGGCAAGAAAAGAACCTCTATTCGTAGGCCATATTAGAGCACATACTAATTTGCCTGGTCCCCTCCATGAAGGTAATCAAAAGGCTGATGAACTTACAAAAACAATATTTATACTTTCAGTGCTACAACAAGCTACTTTATTCCACTCCCAGTTTCATGTCAACAGCACCACCTTGCAACGTAGGTTTAAAATCACAAAGGAGCAAGCCAGAACAATTGTAAAAGATTGTAAATCTTGTATGACACATTTGCCCAATCCTCATTTCGGAGTTAACCCTAGAGGATTAATGCCCAATCATTTGTGGCAGATGGATGTTACTCATGAGCCAAGTTTTGGAAAATTGCGATTTATTCATGTGACCATAGATACATGCTCAGGCATGATTTTTGCTTCCTTACATTCTGGAGAAAAAGTTAAAGATGTTACATCTCATTGTTTGCAAGCTTTTGCTGCATTGGGCATCCCCAAAATGCTTAAAACAGATAATGGCCCCGCATATACGTCCTCATCTTTCAAACGGTTTTGCGCAAAATTCAATATATCCCATAAAACAGGCATCCCATACAATCCTCAGGGTCAGGGCATTATTGAAAGAGCAAACCGAACACTGAAAATTATGTTATTAAAACAATAAGAAGGAAATTGGAAAAGTCCTAAGGACAGATTGGCAGTTGCCCTGTTTACCTTAAATTTTTTTAACTTTAGACTCTAATGGTTATTCTGCTGGAGACAGACATTGGAATCCACACCAACAACATAAACCCTTGGTTTACTGGAAGGATGTTCTTTCAGGTACATGGAAGGGTCCAGATCCAGTATTAATTTGGGGAAGAGGATCTGTTTGTGTTTTTCCAAAAGACGAATCCTCTCCAATATGGATACCATCTAGATTAATAAAACAGGTACCACATCAAAATGATCAAGATGAAGTTATTGAAGAATCAAGATTAATAAAAAAGGTACAAAATCAAGAGGACCAAGATGAAGGTATAGAATGATTCCCTCAAAAGAGTCCTTCAAAATATTTCACAACTTAAGTGTCATTCCTCCCGGCCGGGACAAGGAGATCTCTCTTTAGTGCGCACACAATTGTATTTTTTTTTTCCTTTTTATACATGTCTTTATGTCTGTACATTTGTCTACATTTCATGTTAATGTGACGTCACAAATATATGTTTGTTCGTCTGTCCAGTGTGACGTCACAAAGAACAAAGCGCTTATGAAAAAGAAAATATATATATATATATATATATATATATGGATCCAAATAACTTTAATTCATTTTAGGTTAAGAGTATTCAATTTAGGTAAATAATTTTATAAATGAAGGTACTTTCAATTTTGACTTATAGGTGGTCCCTGGGACTTCTCTTTAGCAAACAATATGACTAGTGCTATATAACCTGATATTTTGGTGTTTTGACTTAAGATTGTTTATTTGTTATTAACTTCATTTGTTTAATAGCTCATTAATTTCAATTATCTCAACAGGTAAAAGATTGCTCTGTATACAGAGACTCAAGGGTTCCAGCTAACAAATTATTTCTCTCAAGTGCCTTTACCTTTTCTTTAATCTATCTTTAATGCAGTAATTACCCTCAGTCTTTCTTTGTTTTGTTCTAAATATGACATTTTTCCAACTTATGTTTGTAGAAGCTCAACCAGCGATGTATGTGAACAAAAATCAACTTTAATTTTCTAATCTAATTATTCTATTTTGTAGTTTGACAACTCGCCTCTTGACTCAGTGCTGCAATAGCACTGCCTTTCCTTTAATAATTGATGCTTGAGTTTCTAGGTAGCGGGCCCTGAAGATTTGCCGGTGGCATTGTCTAAACATAAAAAAGACGTCTGCTGCTACAGCTGCAGGGATCGCGGCCGCCGCAAGCATCCCTGCTGCTCAAACATCAAACAACCTCACCAACAGTGTGGCCTCTGCTCTACATGCATGGGGCCTCCTACATCAACATGTTATAACAAATGGACATTTTGATCTTTCATTGTTTGGGACTTTACGGGACAATGCCTTGCGGGTATTTGTCTAGAGAATTCAGTGTGTTACTTGATGGAACTTAGGGCAGCTGATTTGTTTTAAACAATTTGATATGCTATGCAATTTGGCTCATCACCAAAAGGCTTGTCGCCTTAAAGCCGCAACATCTCCTCACAATTGGACGGCTGTTAGTCATCATATATAGTCGATCCTAAAGGGCTCCATTGGATGGCTGGTTAGTCAATGACGGGTAAGATCCCCAGAGGGGGACAACCTAAGACAGGCACAGTCGCACGGGACAGTCTCATGTGGCCAACATATCAACCTAAGACAGGAGTCAAGGGCACAGCCTTGATTATCCGATGACGGGTAAGAATGTTGGTTGCACATAGACGTCCTAGAGCATTACCTCTTTTAAAACAAAAAGGGGGAAATGCAGGAGCCCTCTTTGGGGATTGACTTGAATTGCGGTTGACTATGAGCCGTGGAGATTTGGCCATTGTCGCCACCCGTAGTCTCACGGGACTTGTTGCGGGATCTCGAGTGACTTGGCCGAAATTGCTGATCGGGTCAGCGCCATTTTTTAGTGGTGGTGTGTTTGGCGTGTGTTAGTTGTTGTTAGAACCAGAGAGAAAAGTTATCAGAATAAAAAGCTGTTTGTCTCCAGTTTGCCTCTGAAGTTCTTCCCGCGGCTCCGTTGCTCCAAGCGCTTCAGGCGGCAACAATGAACCACAAGTGGATGGGCATAATGGGAAACCCTGTTTAGACTCCTATCACAAACCCTGTATTCCCTAACACAACAGTGCCCTACCCCAGGGTCCCAGGCTCTCCTGAAGCTCTGCACCTGCACATTTGCCTGGTTCCTGGATACTTTGGAATAAGTTTTGCCAAAAATCTGTATGAACTGTTGCTGCCTGAAGCGATGGCCGCTTGGAGCAACGAAGCCGCGGGAAGAAGTTCAGAGGCAAACTGGAGACAAACAGCTTTTTATTCTGATAACTTTTCTCTCTGGCTCTAACAACGACTAACACGCGCCGCACACACCACCAAAATGGCTCTGACCCGATCAGCAATCTCGGCCAAGTCACTCGAGATCCCGGGCCAAGTCCCGTGAGACTACGGAAGGCGACAATGCCCAAATCTCCATGGCTCATAGTCAACCGCAATTCAAGCCATCTCCCCAAACAGGGTTCCTGCAATGAACAAAATATCCAAGCACCAGCGATGAACCAACACCTGACAACATGAAAGGCATATTATACTGATGAATAAAAAATACTCAACATACAAAATATTGACTCCCATAAGGATAAACTAGATACATCATTGATTCTAAGAAATAAACTAGATTTTTTTTCTTTTACAAAATTATACAAACCTATTTTCAGATTTATATGTAACAATAATAATAGGAAAACTCTGAAAAAGAGCAACAGGGCAAGTAGTGCTTGCCCTACTACATATTAAAATATATTAAGCCAGGTTGTTACTGAAGTTTGAACGGAGAAAAGATCAGTGGATGGGGGTAAGGGAAATACACCAAGTTGTTCACAAATTATGAGATGCCCAAGTAATCTTATGTCACATTTTATAAAAATAAATGAAAACAAAACCCCAAAATAAGCAAATTTTAGATTGCTGGCAGACTTACGAGGTATAGTTAAAAATTAATAGAAGAGAAAATATTTTTATAAATTCAGAATGGAGATGAATTTCAAAAATATTATCAATGATACACAAAGTGGTCATTACACAAATAAGTCATGAAATAAACCTATCCCGAAGAATAACTTTTTGCCTATTATATCAGTATATATAATAACAACAAGAAGTCACATTAGTGGAGAAAGTACAGGGGAACAGGTCTTCATTTGTGCTGATGGTAGACTGTAACTCTGGTACATCTCTGTGGCCCTATGGTGAACAATTTGGCAATACCTTTGAAAATTATAAATATGCCTTCTTCAAACCAGAACTTCAACTCTGGAATTCTTTTTAATCAGACAGATGCACTTGCAAGAGCATGACTTTATTTATTTATTTATTTATTTATTTATTTATTTATTTATTTATTTTTTTTAGTTGTAGATGGACACAATACCTTTATTTTATTTTTATGTGGTGCTGAGGATCAAATCCAGTGCTTCCCACATGCGAGGCAAGCGCTCTACCACTGAGCCACACTCCCAGCCCCCGGTGTGTAACATTTTGTAAACACAAAGGAATAAAGTTGTTTTCCTTGTTCTGATTTGTAAGGATCCCTTTTAAAATTGTTAAATTTAGGGCTGGGGTTGTGGCTCAGCGGCAAAGCGCTCGCCTCGCACGTGTGTGGCCCGGGTTCGAACCTTAGCACCACGTAAACATAAAATGCATTGCATTGTGTACAACTAAAGAACTAAAGTAAATAAATAAATATTTTTAAAAAAATTGTTAAATTTAAAAGGCAGAACCTCAAGCCAGGTGCGGCAGCACACGCCTGTAATTTTAAGAAACTCGGGAGGCTGAGGCAGGAGAATCTCGTTCAAGACCAGCCTCAGCAACTTAGTGACAACCTATCTCAAAATAAAAAATAAAGTGCTGGGATATAGCTCAGTTGGTAGAGTGCTTGTCTCACATGCACAAGTCCCTGGGTTCAATCCCCAGCACTGCAAAAAAAAAAAAAAAAAAAAAAAAAAAAAAAAGTGAAAATAAGAAATAAAAAGGGGCCGGGCGCGGTGGCGCACGCCTGTAATCCCAGCACTTTGGGAGGCTGAGGCAGGAGGATCGCGAGTTCAAAGCCAGCCTCAGCAATGGCGAGGCACTTAGCAACTCAGTGAGACCCTGTCTCTAAATAAAATACAAAAAAGGGCTGGGGATGTGACCCAGTGGTCGAGTGCCCCTGAGTTCAATCCCCGGTAACCACAAAAAAAAAATAATAAATAAATAAATAAATAAAATAAAAATAAAAAGGGCTGTGGTGTAGCTCAGTGGCAGAGTGGCCCTGGGTTCAATCCCCACTACCTCAGAAGGAAAATGAACAAGATAAAAGCAGGGCACACATCAGTATGTTATGTCATGTCTCATTTATATAAAACCAGGAAATATATATGTCATTCTTACTTTAAGTATAAATGGTCTGGAAGGATGTGTGCAATACTATTAAAATTGGTTGTCTCTGAAGAGGGAAAACCAGAACGGGTTAATGGAGGGAGGCTGACTTAGATTTTACTGCACATTCCTTTGTACCATGTAAATGTGTTAACCTACTCAAAAATCATTAAAACTCTTTTTTTTTTTTTTTTTTTTTAAACAAAGTACGGAGTTTTCCCTAAGTATAGAGTACCCTTGGGGAAAAGGTACTGTAGAATTCAGAGAAGAAACAATACATTTTATCTAAAATCCATCATCTTCCTCTCAGCCACTCTTCAAGGACACTCCTACCACACAGACTCTGAGCTTGGCCTGACCAAGGCAGGGCCTCAAAAGCTTTGTGGCACCTGTCTGCTTCCCAAGAACAACAAATCCTTTTTCTGCACTTCTTTGGAAATACCATGAAAGAAGTAATTCTTTGGCTATACTAAGTATATCTTTGGAAATACTGGCTAGATTTCCACAAAATTTACACATTACCCTTTGGATCACTGCTAAAACTTATGAAGTGGCTTAGAAGTCAAAACTAAAAAAAAAAAAAAATGCATAGAATGGTGGGGTATCCTGTACATACTACCATACTCACTTTGCCTTGGTAAAAGGGTGGCTAATAGAAGGAAATTAAAGCAGAAACAAAAGATGAGTACATTGCATACAAATAGTAACATCTAGCATTCTTTACTTACATAGCAAGTATTCCTTAATGGATACAAATCCATGCATAGCACAAGCTTTATACAAAAGTACAGGTCCATACCATGCAGAATATGACCCCGTGATGAAGCCTCTGCAAAAGCCTGACAGGCTACTTGGCTAAGGCCAATTGGTGGTGAGTTTCTGTTTTTGTTTAAATATCTGGTGTTAGTATCTCTATCATGCAAGCTGAAAAACAGCGATTTGAAAGAATGTCATTTGTGGGCTCCAAAAAACCTCAAAGGCAAGGAAACACATTTTCAAGGTTAATCTCAGGAAAGTCTATATTAAGTGCATACTTTCTTTCTTTCTTTTTTTTGGGGGGGGGGTACTGGGGAATTGAACTCAGGGGCACTCGAACACTGGGCCACATACCCAGCCCTTTTTTTGTATTTTATAGAGACAGGGTCTCACTGAGTTGCTAAGTGCCTCGCCACTGCTGAGGCTGGCTTTGAACTCACAATCCTCCTGCCTCAGCCTCCCAAGTGCTAGGAAAGTGCATACTTTCAAAGGTGAAAAAAGGTTAATATTTCTAGACCTTAAATAAATTTCATCTTAATCTCATTTTAATTGCTTGGTTAATTAGACCCCTGAAAGGGCAAAAAAAATGAGGAATCCAATTATCTAGGCAAGTTTTATGAACTATGTTTCATAGACTATGTTTCACATATATGCCCAAAACTCTAACCCACATTTAACTATCAGCTAATGGCTGTAAGCAGCAAATTGGTTGAAGAATGTGGCTGTATCTAGAGATCATTCCCCACTGTTAGAAACACAAATAAAGTCTATGCCCACCACTACTAGTCTGAGGCTACCATTTCCCCAGAAGAGAGCAGATCATTTTCATTTGATCTATAAGCAATTTAGATATTTAGTCCCACTAGCACAAGCTACATATACACTAGGGGGGGTGGGGAATGAAGCATTTATCTTCCTCCTATAAATCCTTATACTAAACAATGCTTAAAAATTTTGTCTGTAAACATTATACAGAGGAGGCACAATTTTTAAAAAAATTAATAATGGTGGATGGTGAAAGACTTTTTTTTCAACTTCCCCTAAAATTCAAGGTTCAGGGCCAGGTAAAAAGGCATGCAACTGAGACCCCAGCCTCCTCAAGCTGGACACAGGACATGCCTTGGCTGCAGAAAACACATAAGTAGAAGTTATAGGTTTTCATGCCAACAAACCAAGATTAACAAGAATGATTAGAGTCTGGATGGAACAAAGGCACAAGTTTTTTGCCTTTTTGATGCAGACTCAAAAGCCACAAGCACACACATTTTATCATGGCAGGTTCATACCACTGGACTTCAGGTGCTTAGATCTCTCTCGTTCCTGGGTTGTAGATTTTGGCAAAAAGGGAGTAAGTCCTCGGGACTTGGTAGGTCTCATGTAGCCTTTCATTGGTTCCATCATTCTGCTTTTATCTTCCTTCTTTCCTTCTCCCAGTATCTTTGGTTCAGGTTTTTCTGTCATTTTCTGGGGTTCTTCCATGCTGTTATCTTTGAGTTCTGAGAGTTGAAGACTCTTAGAAGCAGCCATTTCTAACTTATCTACCACCCCTGAAGGAGGAACTTCAGCTTTGCCACATGCAAAACTGGACTGGAATCCTGGTGTTGGTGGGGAAACACACTGTAATTCTGTGACTTTAGATTTATCCTTTTCATTTTTTGGAAGTAAGAGACTCGTATCTACCTCCTTATTCAAATAATCTGGGCCCTGAGAATCCCTATCTTTAGTATTTTGGTCCTTGTGGAAACTGAGCTTTTGTGCTTTGTCTCCAAATAACTCAGGAATTTGAGTAGAAGTAGAGCCTTTCTCAGTCTCTTCCTCTGTGTTCATTGAAGATGTTGGGTAATCACCCCTATCTCCATATGCTTCTAGGACCCTGGTCTCTCCTGGCAGGCCCTGGTCTTCTGTGGGCACTTCAGGAAGAAGGTGCCCTTTTGCTGGCTCTGGGATTTGCTCTACTGAACACTTAGATGCACCACAGTGCAGCAACTCAGATTCTCCTACCACATGCCCTTCATCTACCCCTGCTTCATTTTTCATGGGAACAGCAAACTCACTTTGATTCTTAAGACAGCAATCTTCCTGACTACTCACTGATTCTATGTCTGCTGTAAAAGGCAGGGCAATTCCTTCTGTGCTGGCAGATGGCATAACAGCAGAGGGAGTCCTGGGTCTTTCTTGCCCTGGGACCCCATCTTTGCTGCAGTCATTTTCCACTAATAATTTAGAAATCTGAGCTGGGGCTCTTTCTTCCCCACTTTTTGCCAAGGTGTCTGGTAAGGAATCATTTTTCTTTACTACTTGAGAAGGAGGAGTGGGCAGTTTTTCACAGGCTGCTGATTCCACAGCCTCCATAGGAGCTGACTTATTCATGAGCCCTGACAGTGTTCTGGGACAGGTAAATGTAATATTTCTATTTTCGTCCACATAGCCCATTCCTTCAATTCTGTGGTCCCCTGTGGTTTCCATGGGAACATGTATTTTTGTTGCATCTATCTTATCCTCCAGAATGTGCTTCTTGGGAAAACTATTTTTAACCTTTTTGCTTTTTTCATTGCCACTCCTCTTATTTGGCTTGTCAGCCACTGCTGTGTCCCCCTTGGTTGCATCTGCCTTGTTCTCTTCAGATGCTACTGAGGGAGCAAATCCTGCCCCCTGAATTTGGTCTTGGCAGCTCACATCTGTCACCTTGGCAGCTGGTTTAATACTAGCAGAATCCTTGGCTGTATTTGTTTTTGTTCTCCTCAGGGGCCCCAAGCTCAGAATTACCCTCAACATTTTTACCTTTTCTGTCAAGTGCTTCCACTGTGGGTGTACTTGATGCATGTAATAAAGGATCATGTATTTTGGGGGAAGCAAGTCCTAATTCCCTGTTTTTATGGGGAACACTATCAGATACTTCTCCATCATTCCCTACAAAAGGTGGGTTAGGAATTTCCTCCTTGTCATCCATTCTAGTAGGTTCTATGGGATAATTAATTTTAGATTTTTTGTTTCTGCCTTCATTACTTCTCTTTTTAGGCTTTTCAGAAAACCAAGGAGTTGACTCATGACCCATCCAAGGACACCTTCCTTCCTTGCTCTGGTTACTGACACCTGCATTTTTTACTAAGGCTTCTCTTTCTGTCTTAACATCATAAGTCTGAGTCAAAGTTGACCTATTTTCCAAAGGAATCCATGCCTGCAAAGTGCTTTCCACCCTAAGGTCTATTATCTCCTTAGGCTCCCCCATCACGATTGCCTCAGTGAAATCAACCATGGTTCCTGGTTGCTTTGAAAAATCTAATCCCAGCTCGTTTCTCTTATCCTCAGTAGCCACTCTTTCGCTTTGAAGAATTGGCTCACTTGACCCAAGAACAGCCCTCCCACCCTTCTCGCTGTCCACAACAAACAGCAGGTCAAATTTCGTTCTTGGCTTCCCAGAACTCACTCTCACTTTCCCAGAACTTCCCCTTCCCTTCCTGCTTTTGCCATCACCTGTCATTCTCTTAAATGGCTCATTCCCTAGCCCAGGAGCCTGAACTAACACTTGGCCCTGCAGCTGCTCAGAAGCAAAGATGTTGATTTCCTCTCTTTGCTTGGGAAATGCTTGCCTTTTTAGTTCTTTAACATCTACAGATCCTTTAAGAAACACTTTCCGGTCAACATTCTGTAGTTTAATCATTTTACTTTCATCATTCTCTTCTTTGAGACTATCTTTTAATGGATTACTTGCTATCAAAGTTGGTATCAAATTAGGCAATTCTTTTGCTGCTGTGGCTTTTGAAACTCCACCCACAACCTCTTGGTCCAAGATAGGACAGCGAGCCTCTTTGGATCTGATCTCCAAAAGAGATTCAGCTTTATGTTCAGAAATTTCTGTCAGGGATCCTGTCAGGTTGGGAAGGCTCACCATCTGGCTTTTATCCACAAGGGTTTTCAGGAGGGGTGAAGGCTGTGGTTTGTAGTCATCCTGCTGCAACAATTTTGTATCTTGATTATGTGGCCCTGATTTGTTTCCTCTGCTTTCTTCCTCTACTCTCAGCTTTGACTGAGAATTTTCTGCAGTTTTTGGAGATTCTTCTGGACACAAAGGAACTCTGAGACTCTCTGAAATAAAGTTCTCACCTACTAGTTTGGCTGCTCTAGAGTCAACTACACCTCCTCTTTTTAAGTTCTCTCTGGATACAAATCCATATTCCATGTTCACAGCAGTAGACTGACAAGGGAGGACACCTGATTTATGGGGACCAGCTGCAAAGGGATAACCATTAGGCCCTTCTGCACTGTCATCATTCCAAGTTCCCCCAGCCCGGGGTTGAGAATATCTCTTCTGCTTTGGTTTCTTCTTCTTTTTCTTCATCATCATTGGCATGCTCTCTACATCCCAGGACTCCCTGCTGAGATCCCTCTGGGGTTCAAGGAAGTCAGCAGGAATACTTTTCCTTTGGTTCCCAGGATAACCACAGGAAGATGAACCAGAGACCCGACCCAACTCACACAAAGGGAAAGGGCCTAGCCTGGGATCAAGAGTCTTCTGTGGAGTCAAGCCTTCCAGCAGCTCAGGAGAGGGCCTGGTAGGCTTGGGCCGGGCTGAACTGCAGTCACTGGATCTGCAAACTTGTATGCCTTGTGTGGGAGGGGCACCTGCAATACACGAAGTTGGCTAAAATTCTAAACAACAAGTTCCTTGTTATTCTTTCTTTGAAAAAAAAAAAAAAATTCATTTAGTGACTCATTTAAAAAGTCTCTTTTCACCAATCCATACACTAATTTTTTTTTTAGAAAACCATTTATTCCAAAACATTTCTTATTCTTTTTTTTTTAATAAATTTTTTTTATTTGTTTTTAGTTGTACACAATGCCTTTATTTTTATGTGGTGCTGAGGATTGAACACAGTCCGCGCACCTGTTAGGTGAGCACTCTACCACTGAACCACAATCCCAGCCCAACAATTCTTATTCTTACCTGGAATTACCAAAGATCATCATATCAGTTAAGAATTTTTTTTTTTCAAACATATTTTCAAAAACATCAAAATATTTCAAACTTTTCTTTTCTTTTGGTACTGGGGTTTGAACTCAGGGGCACTCAACCACTGAGCCACATCCGCATTCCTATTTTGTATTTTATTTAGAGCCAGGGTCTCACTGAATTGCTTAGCACCTCCCTTTTGCTGAGGCTGGCTTTGAACTTGCCATCCTCCTGCCTCAGCCTCCCCCCTACCCCAATGGGATTACAGACGTGCACCACCACGCCCAGCAAAATATTTCAAACTTTCTAACCTTTGTAATAAACACTCACTACCTACAAATCTCATCTGATTTATTCCTCTTTGTAATTTTTAATAGGTACACAAATCTCAATTCTAAACAAGATAAGCAAGAAATAGTGCTTATTTCTTTTTTGGTGATATTTATTAATTGATTATTTATTCATGATTTAGGACAGAATTTACAATTCTAAAAGTCTATCACCAATATTATACTAATCTGTGTCCAGTGAACTAGCCTGATTCTGGGGAACAGACCAGAAGGCCAGACACTGAATTATTATTTTGGCCAGAGAAAAATTCTTATCATTCCAGAACCAGAGCATCCTACTTTGAAAGATAAATGTGTTAGATTTCAATGTACTGTTCTTAAATGTACTTCCCAAAAGGCAGAGAAATATGCATAATGGTAGTAGGTTGACAAGAATTTCAACAGTTAGGACAAGCATTCTTGGAGAAGTTTCAGGAAGTAACACAATTTGGATCCAAACTCCAGGAAGGAGACTCACTAAGAGCAGTCTTCAATGGCTCCTGTCAAGTATGACCCAATAAATTGATTTCAAAAAACTTTAAAATACATAACTAGCACCTTTTGTTTATGTTCTTACCCCTCCAATGTCCTCTAAATACTACACTTAGTATCTCAGGTTAATTTTAGCTTTTCTCAAAAACTTGTGAGCCATAGCACTTCAAAGTATCTATTACACTTAATTTGGCAATTAATCAGCAGCTACTTGATGCCATCTCTTATACTATTTTCTTCAATTATTATGTAAGTCTTTGATTTTTAGAGTTTGCTCCTGGGAACTTCTCTTTCTATTCAGGTTACAATATAATAATAACTTCAGGTGCTTCAATTATTTGGAAAACAGGAAGATCAGCAGAGAAGGGATATCTATGTGCCTTAGGATGGTCATTTTGTATACAATTAGCACTTACTTAAATCTTTACTGACATGCTCAGTCAGTAAAACAACTTTTAAAATTCATTTATTTAGCTTCTACTTGCTGCTAGAGAGTGTGTAAACTCTAGAGACTCTAAATGAAATAAGTCCTAGTCCTGCACTCAAGGAGCTCACATTCCAATCACAGCAACAGAAAAGTTTACAGAGAATCATCAAGTTGACAATCATATGCATGTGTTCCTGGCTTATCAATCAAAAAACATGTATCTTAGAAATCACAGACTAATCAAACTTAAAAGTTTTACAGTATCTTTGAGCAGTATCTCTCAAAGTTTAATACATATAAAAATTATTAGGGGGTGCTGTTAAAATTCAGATTTTGATTCTAAAGGTCTGAGACAGAGTCCAAGATTCCACATTTCTAACATGTTCAGTCACAGTGCAAATGCTGTTGAGACATGGAACACACTCTAACTATCAAGACTTTATAGAACACACTAGCTGAATAAACAGATATAGGCAAATAACATACCTAAGACTACAAGGGAGAGTGAACAGATGAAATAGATCAAAATTTAGTGTCCTAAATGGATGTAGTGGTGATTTTAAATATTTAACAAGTTGACTTTCTGCCTAAACAAAATGAAATCTACTGAAGAAAGGAACCTCATAAACTATACTGCTAATGACAACAACACAACCAAGAAAGCAGGGACAAGGTCTACCAACATCACTTCAGTTGCTCGTAGTTTAAGTTACTTTAGAGTCCATTTTGTTTTCCTCACTTACCTGAGGTCTCTGAAGAAAGTTCAGAAGGCTGACTGCTGAATGGTTTCTTCTGCTCTAACACAGAATCTGGCAAGATGTCCTTTTGGCCTGTGGCTATGACTGGTTCTAAAGGTAATAGTAAAGATCACATGTGGGTAAGAGAGTAACTATTTCAGATATTTTTCCACCCATGAGAAATTAAAGATGGAAATAATTTTTGAGGATTTCTCCTATAATAGGCAGCAGAGATGAAAAGCTGGCTGAGAAGTAGTCAGGAGGGTTTCTGTTTTTGTCTTTCAAGATGGGAAAAATGACAAATGCTTTTAAGTTGGTGGGAATGATTCAGTGAAAGGGGGATTAAGTTGTGGAGTGGCAGAAAATAAATTAATAGCTGGGGCAATATATGTGACTTGAAAAGAGGAAATGGGACCTATTACAAAATGAGAGGAGAGGTTGGCCTTAATTAGGAGCAGGAACAGTTATAAAAACAGGAGAGAAGCCAGAGTCTATGAATACAGATACAAATTGTGTAGATGAGCTAACAGAAGTTTGTGGGTGTTTTATTTTATTGCAATTATCCAGAAAACAGGAAGATCAGCAGATGGAGAAGGTGTTGGAGGTTGGAGGAGGGTAAAGGTAAGAAAGAGCTGTCTAGAAGAGCAGGAATGTATTTTTTAAAATATTTATTTATTTGCTTTAGTTGTACATGATGCATTTATTTGTACATGGTGCTGAGGATCGAACCCAGGCCGCACACGTGCTAGGCAAGTGCTCTACCGCTGAGCCACAACCCCAGCCCCTAGAGAGTAGGAATATGAATAGACTTGCAAAACACAGTGAGACTATTTATTTTACCTGGCATGATGCCTGTCCCTTAGTATTCTGGAAACTATACTCTGGTAAACAGAAATACTGAGAGGAAACAGAAGCTCATACCTGGTGAAATCATGAAAGTAGGTGCAGCTGACTGCCCCTCTTTTTGGAGAGATTGTATCTGGGAATTTTCACTTATTCCTTCCTGAGTCTGTGCAATTTCCATGTCTTTAGCTAGAACTGATGCGACTTCTGTTCCTGAGGGTGGTACAACATCCTTGGCTGGAGTCACACTATTGGCCAGGGTCATCTCTGTTCCAGGGGGCAGAACCACATCCTTAGCCAGGGCCACATCTGCTTCTGGAGGCAGCAGCATATCCTTGATCAAGGTTACTTCTTTTTCTGGGAGTGGAGTCATATCCTTGACCTGGGCCACCTCTGTTTCTGGAGACAGAGCCACATCCTTACCCAGGACCAGCTTTGTTACGGGGGGTGGAGCCATATCCTTGACCAGGGTTACTTCTGTTTCTGGGAATAGAGCCACATCTGTGACCAGGCCCTTTGATTCTGGAGACACAGCCACATCCTTGCCCATGGTCATTTCTGTTCTTGGGGGTGGAGTAATGTCTTTGTCCGAGGGCCTCTCTGTTTCTAAGGGCAGTACTGCATCCTTGGTGAAGACTACTGTTGCTTCTGAAGGCAGTGTCATGTCCCTTGGCAGAGCCACCTCTTTTTCTGAAAACAAGACCATCTCCTCAGCTGAGGATTTTTCTGTGGATGATACAGTGTCCATAGCCAGTGCCACCTCCATTTCTGAAAGTGATACCACACCCTTGCCTGGGATTAACTCTGTCTCTTTGGGTGATGCCATGCCATCATGTGAAAACAAATCCATTTTTATAGGTGGTACTCTCTCTGCTTCATCAAATAGTGTCACATCCTTGCCTGCAGCCACCTCTGTTTCTGTTGTCAGTACCACATCCTTAGCCAAAGACACGTCTGTTTTTGTGGGCGATGTGACATCCTTAACTGGGACCACTTCTTTTTCTATAGGTAGGACCATGTCCTTGACCAGGAACATATCTGATTCCATGGATGACTGCAAGTCCTTAGGCAGTGTCACATCTGGTTTGGTGAGTTGTTCCATATCTTTAGTCAATGCCACCTTTGTTTCTGCGGCTGGTGCCATGTCCTTGACCAGGGCCACCTCTGTTTCTCCAGATGGTGCCATTTCTGTAGTCTTCTGTTCCATTATTATTTCCAATGCATTTGTTGGTGGCTGTTCTTCTACTGATGCCATTTCTCCTTCCTTATCTAACTCTAAGGGAAATAAGTTAAAAATTTAGGACCCATCATTTTCCACTTGTACCTCTGCATTTAAAACTAACTTTCTTAGGCACAAGAGTATTTGGCTTTTGTGACCATAGACCTTAAACATAATTAAGAAGCTGTTGAGTTAGTGCATGCTGCCTACTCCTTGACAATCACATCATTTAGAAGAATAAGACTGAGAAGATGAATAGTGGAGGAGAAAAGGCACAAAAGGAAAATACAGGCTTAAAAACACAGGTATGTAATCAGTATTAGGAAGGGAACCTGTGGAACTGCTGGTCAGTTATCTTTCCTATTAAAAAAAGAAGCCCAAGGGAGGGAAAGGAGGGGGCAAAAGGGTTAAAAAAAAAAAGATGGTAGAATGAGATGGATATCATTGCTCTGGGTGCATGTATGAAGACACGAATGGTATAAATATACTTTGTATACAACCAGAGATATGTAAAAATGTGCTCTATAAGTGTAATATGAATTGTAATGCATTCTGCTGTCATATATAACAACTTAGAATAAAAGAAAAGAAGCCCAGAACTCTAAATCTGCATTAAATTATGAAGGGATTTACGCCAGGCACGGTGGCACATGCCTATAAGCCCAGCAACTTGGGAAGCTAAGGAGAATCGTGAGTTCAAAGCCAGCCTCAGCAACATAGTGAGGCCCTAAACAACTTAGTGAAACCCCATCTCAAAAAATAAAAAAGGGCTGGGGACATGGCTCAGTGGTTAAGTGCTCCTGGGTTTAATTCCCAGAACCAAAAAGAAAACAAGAAGGGATTTCCTCTGCTCTTTAACCCTACATATTGTATTTTAATTGTAATTTAACTCTTCCAGCTCTGATATCATTAACAAGCTTAAAAACATTTGTGATAATTGTGAAAATTTTACGTGTCTCTTGTAAGCTGCTAAACATATGCCTGATGATTTATACTAATTATCAATATTGCAATTTTTTTTTGGGGGGGGGGGGGTACCGGGGATTGAACTCAGGGGCACTCGACCACTGGGCCACATCCCCAGCCCTTTTTTGTATTTATTAGAGACAGGGTCTCACTGAGTTGCTAAGTGCCTCGCCATTGCTGAGGCTGGCTTTGAACTCGCAATCCTCCTGCCTCAGCCTCCCAAAGTGCTGGGATTACAGGCATGCGCCACCACGCCCGGCTCCAGCCCTTTTTTGTATTTTATTAGAGACAGGGTCTCATTGAGTTGCTAAGTGCTTCACTATTGCTGAAGCTGGCTTTGAACTCGAGATCCTCCTGTCTCAGCCTCCCAAGTGCTGGGATTACAGGCGCCACCACGCCCTGTAATCAATATTGCAATTATTAACTTGTAAAGCAGGTTTAAATAATTCACCTGTTGTCAGCTGTGGAGGGTTTGCAACGGCCTCTGGAGAAACAAAGGACTCTAAATATGGAGGGTTTGGGGCTTCCATAGACCACCCCTGAGGTACAATAGATGCAGGAGCAAATGTGTCGCAGGGAGACATACCTAATATTGAAACACAAAACACATTTTGAAATTTGGTTGACAATGGAGGAAAAAAAAGGCATTTGGTATTTTAAATCAACTGTGTGTATTGCTAAGAAGACATAGGCCTAAGGAACAGTGAAAAACAAAGCACAAAAGTTTTAAATGAAACACCGCTGACAATCTTCAGGTTTTGCATAATTATTAAGAGGCACTATCGGGCTGGGGTTGTGGCTCAGCGGCAGAGCACTCGCCTCGCACGTGTGCGGCCCGGGTTCGATCCTCAGCACCACATAAACATAAATGCATTGCATTGTGTACAACTAAGTAAATAAATATTAAAAAAAAAAAAGAGGCACTATCACTATATCCCAGTAAGACCGTGAATCAACATATATTGACTATTTTTACAGGGGATTACAAAGATTCAAAATATCAAAGATTGTACTCTAGTCACACTACAACCAATAAAATATAGTGTGCAGTAAGGAAAGGTGAGCCTTAATTCATCAGTAAAATGAGATTAACACCAACCTTATGAAAATATTTTGTAAATTATTAACAACTAGCTGGATGCACTGGTACTTGTCTATAATCTCAGTGATTCGGGGAGTTGATGCAGGAGGACTGCAAATGCCAGGCCAACCTCAACAATTTAGCAAGACTGTCTCAAAATAAAAGGAGCTGGGGATGCAGCTTAGAGGTAAAGCATTCCTGGGTTCAATCTCCAGGACACCCCCCCACACACACACACACAATTAGACAAACGACAAATACAAGTAGATTATTGTAATGCTTATCCTATGCCAGTCTCAACAGATTTAATATCAGTCCCTGCTTAGATCATTATATGTTTTTTTGTTGTTGTTGTTTGATTATTTTTAGGAGGTATGGTCTTAGTATGTTGCTCAGGCTCGCCTCAAATTTCTGGGCTCCTGTCTCAGCTTCCTGAGTAGTCAGGATTATGGGCATATGCCACCACATCCAAAAAGATTATTACAATTTAGCTATGGAGACAAGTAGACAAAGAGCAGTATCTCAACATATACTGTATGTTATGAACTAAGTGATACAGGAATGCAGAAAAAAACATAAAGCCCAGACTATCACAGAAGGCTTCTGAAGAGAAGCAAGAGCAGAAATAGAGAGTGGTCAATTTCAAAGATAGAGAATACTTTGAGCAAAGAAAACATAAAGATGCCACCAGGAGGTGATGAGGATATCACTATTTATTGATAACTAAGATATATTTAATGATTACTCTACCAGACACAATGCTAAGTGTTTCACATAATTTTATTTAATCATCACCATTTTTTTAACTTAGAAACTAGTGCTGGCTCTGTTTTACAGACTTTAAAAATAAAAAGAGTTTAGGGGGGAAAGTAATTTGCTCAAGGTTATGAGTGAATAAAATGTGGATGCAGAATTTGGCCCTACTCTGAATAGCTTGAGTGTGAATTCTCCTCTTTAATCTGGAATAAGCCTGGTCACAGTCAGAAGCCCTACATCTGATTCTGCCTAATAGTCAACTTCAAAGGTGATGGGTGAAAGGTCATATTAATTGGAGCTAAGGAACTATAGGAGACCAGAATATGCACCCAAATAGGCCACTTTGGCATAAGGATTACCTTTGAACTGAAGTCAACTAAGAAATAGATACTAAAAACAACAACAACAACAACAACAATACAAAACCCAACTCCTTTGCTTTCCTCCAATTTGCCTAAAAGCAGGACAAATACTTTCAAAAGTGTCCCTCTACCCTCTCTATCCTGAAGTACAAAGGTTGATCACTGAAGACAACCGTAGGCTCTTATCAACCTGGAGATGTCACCACAGGAATCTACATAACAAGTTTTACTCACTAGCCTTTACTGCCTATTTGCTTCCCTACAATTGCCACTAGAGACCCTGAAAAGTCTTTTTCCTTTATCTTTCAAATTCTCAAATAAAATAGTATGGCTTTTTATCAAAGAAGCTATATAATTGGAATTCTAAAGCCACTTCTTTGAGATTAGTCATTCCCCAAATACCTCCCATGAGTATATGAAATATACATGTTAATCTTTACTTTCTTTTTCTCTTGGTAGTCTCTCTCTCTCTCTGATATTTATTTTTTTGTCTTAGATAGACACAATATTTTTATCTTATTTCTATGTGGTGCTGAGGATTGAATCCAGTGCCTCACTCATGGAGGCAAGCACTCTACCACTAAGCCACAACATTAGCCCGGTTATCTCTCTTTTGTTATATGGGCCCCAAGCAATAAATCTAAGAAGAAAAATTCTTCCCTACAGAATAATTCCAATTGGAGAAGCCATACCATAACTGTCTTCCAAGGGATTATTTTGCCCTGTAAATGTCAAATCATTTGTTGTTCCACTGGAGAGAAAAAGCAAATCTGCTAGACCGTCATCATGGTGCATCTTAAAGGGATCTAGAATAAAGAAGGAATCCAGTGAATGCCATTAGAAAGGTTAAAACATTTCTTATGACAAATATTAATTAGTTACATGTGTGTTGTCACTAGTAAAATTAGTTGAGATAATGTGACTGCACATGTAGGGAATCAATAAATATTCACTCATTCGTTTGTTATGACTTAATAATATATAATCCCTTATTCTCCTAAGATTTGATTACCTAAATCACATAGCCAACAAATGTATAAACCTGAGAGAACACTTAATGCTCAACTCTAACATTCTAAGAGGCAAAAACATAAAGAAAATGCAATTTTCAATATATAGAGATTTTGTTATTAAATAAATCAGCTAGAATGTTTTCAGAATAAGTTTTAAAAAGGAAGCTTTTACCTCATGTGGACATTGTGAAGAAAACTGCACTTCAAAAACTCTCTGAATGGGGTCTGGTGAACAGCTAGTGTCCTGAGAGAATGAATAAACTCTAGACTCATGAGTTGGCATGAGTGAAGCCACTCAAAACATCAGGTAAACTCTTTGTACTTTCTTATATGAAAAACATAAATAGTAAAGCTGGTCAGGCCAATAATGAATTCTGATTTCTAAGGAGGCCTTCTCAAATTCAGTTTCCATATTAAGGATCCGATCTGGGTCTTGAGTGCCTGCATATCTAACTAGTTCCTCTAGTGAAGCTAATGCATGACTCTCTAAGAAACTGCCAATATCAGAGGCAAGCATGTAAAAGCCCAGGTCTTGGGAAAATGTTCATTTCCTTGGCTCTGGGACAGCTATACCACCCTATTTTTATAAAGGGTTTCAGGATTAGGGGAGACAGATACTGCATTGGGAAGTGTATTTTGAATAATTAGAAGCCATAATTGAGAAAGTTGGGGTCAGGGGTGGAAGAGGCCTTGAGGTTGCCTTTCAAATAAACGGGGAAGGATGTGAGGGCAATCTGGCTGTGACATCTATCACCCCATTGATCACCAGGGTTGATTCTGCTGATCTGGCTGGCCAGGCAGGCGTCCCCTTCCTCCCTCACCACTCCATGTGCATCCCTCCCGAAGTGGACACCCTTCCTCGATAGAGGACTGTTCTTCGGTCAAGGGTATGAATAGCTGCACTCCCTTGCTATAACCTCCAAATAAGCTCTCAAACACAGGGAAAATGGAGTATTAGAGAGATCATAAACACTCATCCTTCCTAGTTTTACATGGTTTGGGGGCGGCTGCTGCTTGCTTGGCTTCCTGTGCTTCTCCTGAAGGAAAACAGGCTATAAGTACTGTATAGTTTGCATATCAGGATGACAAATTGCTAAATCACATGTAAACACTAATGACTTCTACAAAGTTCTGTTACTTACTAATTTTTTATTGGGTGCCTACATCCTGATGCACCCACTGTGCTTAAAAGAATCCAACGATATGCAAGGTCAGAGACAGGACCATTTAGCAAAAGAATATATTTTTGTTCAAGTCAAGGGAGATCTTTGCTTGATAAATACATAAGCTGAATTTGAGAACTAAGTGGTTGGAGAAGGGTATACCTTTCCTCTATATTCCCTCTCATCCAATCTCACAGTTTAAAAACTCATTAACAAGCAGATGACACTCAAATTTTTATCACTAGCCCTCTAGAGCTATCCCCTCATTTCCAGCCTTTAAAATAAAATGGCTTCTAAGGGTATGTGCGTGTGTGTGTACAAGCACATACTAAGAATGGATGGAACCCAGAGCCTCATGCATACGAAGCACATAATCTACCACTGAGGTAAAGTGGTAGAGTACTCAAAATATTTAATAAATTCCAGATCCCCAACTCTTAATTTAATAAATCCCAAATGCAACATGTTTCTCAAACCTATTCCCCATGAGATAGGACAGAAATAAGAGAGATAGGAAGGAGACAAAAGGAAGAACAAGGAAAAGACAACTTTAATGTGAAAACTTTGTGCTAAAGTTCCTCATACCTTCATTCCCCAAGCCAGTTCTGTCTTTCCAGGGCTTTCACTCCCAAATTTCTGAGAAATCTATAAATGTTCACTCACAATTACTGGAAATTCAACCACTTGTGAAAATTGCCCTGTGTTCACTAATTAGCCCACTAATACATGTATTTTTTTATAACAGATAGCACAAAGGAATATACAAAACAGTATAGGGTACTTTCCCAACCTTACCTTTTGATCAGATAATGGAAAAGACATTGACCTAAGAATCCTGAGAATTGCCAGATCACCATAATCATCTTAAGCTCACCAAACTGTTGTCATCCTCACATACCTTTTTATGCCCACCCCTGACCCAGTTTCCTTTAAAAGAATATGAGATTCCCTAAAGCGTCTCTCATTAGTGAGATGGCCCATGTTCTCCCTTGAATGTGTATTCCTTACTTTCCTAAATAAATCTCAGAGCCTCAATATCTGATGGATTGAGAAATTCTTATCTATGCCATTTGTCATGGACCATGTTGTCCTAAGGTGAAGTCCCCTTCTCTGGGACCTTCTTGGACCACACCTACTAGTAACACAAAGTCTTACCATATGAAATGGCATTCTATCCTTCTCTTGTTGGTCAACAATCTTAACCTCATCCTTGACCACCCTAGAAGTTATCCTTGACCTCTGGATTTCACATACCACATCTAATTCATTAGAAAACTGGCAGAATTGACTTTCAAATTTCCCCCCAGTGTTGGGGACATTAAGAACACGTCAGCCGAAAGAAACTCTCTGGTTGTCTCCCACTTCCTGATACGTAGACTTGGCCTAGCCAAGGGGTGTTCCCGTGACGTATGACAAGAGATCAGACTGCCACAAGGATAGGCTAGTGGCTCCACCAATGTGATCTGCTCATGCTCCCTATGTGCCCCTATGATCTTTCTGCTGATTGGCCCATGTCTTCTATAAAGGCCGTCCAAGTTCCTCAATAAACTTGAGCTCCTGCCTTGACTGGTCTCCCTGATGCGTCTGATTGTCCTCTGATAGGAGGGCTGGGTGCGGGCAGTCAGTTGGCTCTTCCCTTTCCCGATCTGTCCTTGTTGGGGCGTGCTCCCCCTTCTCTTGCGGTTCGAGAGGAGTCGGGGGCTAAAAACCCCAACACCCCAGAATCTATTTCTTCTGGATCGCTACTGATTAGGAAGTCTCAACAAGGTTGCAGTCAAACCATTGGCCATGGCTGTGCTCATCTGAGGAGTTGATTGGCAAGACTTGCCTACTATCAAGATGGCTTATTCACACTGCCATGGGCTGAAGGCATCAGTTCCTCTTCCATGTGTGCTTCTCCTTAGCAACTGGCTTTCCCCAGGGTAAATAAACTCAGAGTGACAAAGATGGAAACTACAATGTCTTCTGTGACCTATCAATCACACAGACCAAGCCTAGTTCAGTGTGGGAGACTGCTTAAGGTTGTGAACACCAGGAGGCAGGGACCATTGGAAATCATCTTGATGGTTGGGCACCACACTTGACTTTCAGGAAATTAATTTCTCCTGTGTTATCTCACACTTCGAATTGGGAGTCACCCTTTCTGGCGACTATTCTTCCTGGCTGGAATTAGTAATTTAAAAAGTACTCACAAAGACGGCCTGGCCAAAATGGTATTACCAACGACTTCTATCATATAGTCAAAAAATTAAAACCGGGGCTGGGGTTGTGGCTCAGCGGCAGAGCGCTCGCCTCGCATGTGCGCGGCCCGGGTTCGATCCTCAGCACCACGTAAACATAAATGCATTGCATTGTGTACAACTAAAGTAAATAAATAAATATTAAAAAAAAATTAAAACCAATTCTTCACAATATTTTCCAAAAAAATATAAGAGAACACTTCCCAACTCATTCTGAGAACAGTATCATCTAGACAAAACTAGACAAAGACATCACAAGAAAACTACACACTTTGTCTGTGAATATGTCTTCAAAAATCCTCAAAAGTTTATATAAGTGACCCCATATTAAAAAATTCTACACCATGACCAAGAGGGATATATACCAGAAGTACAATATTGGTTTACTATCCAAAATCAATACATATCTCAATACATATCATCAGAATTAAAAAAAAAAAAATGATCACCTTACTAGATGCAGAAAATCTATTTGACAAAAATCAATACCCTCTCATGACAAAACACTTAATATTGGGCATGGTGGTATACACCTATAATCCCAGCAACTTGGGAAGCTAAAACAGGAAGATCACAAATTTGAGGCCAACCCCAGCAACTCAGCAAGGCCCTCAGCAACTTAGCAAGATCCTGTCTCAAAAATAAAAATAAAAACATTTAAAACACAAAAAGGGGCTGGCCTGGTGGCACACGCCTGTAGTCCCAGTGGCTCGGAGGCTGAGACAGGAAAACTGCAAGTTCAAAGCTAGCCTCAGCAACATTGAGGCACTAAAAAACTCAGTGAGACTCTGTCTGTAGATAAAATATAAAATAGGGCTGGGATGTGGCTCAGTGGTCAAGTGTCCCTGAGTTCAATCCCCAGTACCCGGGGAAAAAAAAAAAAAACAGACACCAAAAAGGGTTAGGGATGTAGTTCAATGATAAATCACCCATGGCTTCAATCCCCAGTACCAAACAAAACAATAAAATAAATAAATTAGGGAAGGAAAGAATGAAATTTTCTTAACCTGATCAAGGGTACCTAACAAAACACACACAGACTGGAGACTGGATGCTGTCTGCCTATACTGTGGCTTTTCCTACAAACACATACCCATGATGAAAGTTTTAATTTATAAATTAGGCCACAGAAAGAGACTGACAATAATAAGTTTTCATAGGATAGAACAATCATAACAACATAATATAATAAAAATGTTAAAATGTGTGAAATGCTAATTTTTGAAATGTTCCATTTGATATTTTCAGTCTGCAGTTGACTGCAGGTAGCTGAAACTGTGGGTAAGCAGGGGCTACTCTAGTTCTGTAAATGACATGATTTTGCCTATGAAAATGCTAAGGAATTCCTGAAAAACTACTAGACCTAGTAAATGAGTTCAGCAAGGTTGAAAGTGTAAGATCAACAAACAAAAAATCAGTTATATTTCTACACCCTTGCAATGAAGAATCTGAAAATGAAATTAAGTAAACAAATACACTCACAGCATCAGACAGAATGAAATGCCAAGAATAAATTTAACAAAGGAAGTATAAAAAGCTTATACATTTAAAACTACAAAATACTGTTGATGTAAATGAAATATAAACAAATGGAAAAACTTTACATGCTCATGAATAGAAGACTTAATATTGTCAAGAGGGCAATACTCCCCTAATTAAAAATCCATACATTCAGCACAGTACCTATCAGAATTCCAGCCAATTTCTTTGTAGAAACTGACAAGATGGTTCTATGGAATTACAAAGGACTGAGTATATCAAAACAATCATGGGAAAAGAACAAAGGAAACTCACAATTGCAAAACTTACCAAAAAGCAACAGTAATCATGACAGTGAAGTACACTCACAACTTTCAAGGGGATTGGTGCCAGGATACGCTGTCCCATACCGAAATCTGTGGATGCTCAAGTCCCTCGTATAAAATGGCACAAAAGTTGCATACAGCCTATGCACATCCTTCTGTATATTTTAAATCATCTCTAGGTTATTTATAATACTTTCTAAAAGTAAATGCTATGTAAAGAATCATTATAATGAGTTGCTTAGGGGATTAATGATAACATGAGAATGTCTGTACATGTTCAGTACAGATGTAATATTTTTTCTCCCTGAATATTTTTCATCCATTGTTGGTTGAATCCTTGGATGTAGAACCTGTGGGTATGACGGGCCAACTATACTGACACAAAAATCATAGAACAGAACTCAAAGTTGAGAAACAAAATCATGTACCTACAATTAACAGATTTTCAACAAGGGTGCCAAGACCATTCAATGGAACAAGACCAGTCTTTTCCAAAAATGGAAGCAGGACAATGGATAGGCACATGAGAACGAATGAATCTTCTACCTCTGATCATATACAAAAATCTACATAAAATGGATCAAAGATGTAAACATAACAACCAAAACTAACATCTTAAGAACAAAACACAGTGATAAACCTTCATAAACTTGGTTTTGAAAATGGACTGAGATGACACAAAAAACACAAGTAACACAAACAAAAATGAATAAACTGGGTTTCAGCAAAAAAAAAGTTATGCATCAAAGGACACTACCCAGAAAGTTAGAAGACAACACACATATTGGGAGATCAATTTCATACCCACTTCGTTAGCTATAATTTTTTTTATAAAGGGAAATAAGTGTTGGTTAGAATGTGAAAGAATTACAAATCTCACACATTACTGGTAAGAATGTAAAATGAGGCAGTCACCTTAGAAAATAGGCTGGCAAATAACTTAAGCTCTCAATCAGGCTGACATCAAGGTAGCAATGTTACTCCTGTGAAGCCCTTTTACAATCCATGTTTCCTACCACCTCTAGCTTTGGACAACTACAGATATGCTTTTCTATAAATTTTTTCTTATTTGAATTTTATATAAATTAGTATTAATCAGTTTTGTCTTCATCAAACAAGGATAACAATATATATTTGACAGAGTGAGGTAAGAACCCCAGATAATATGTATAAAGACTCCAGCATTGCCAGGCGTGGTGGTGCACGCCTGTAATCCCAGCACTTGGGAGGCTGAGGCAGGAGGATCGCAAGTTCAAAGCCAGCCTCAGCAATGTTGAGGCACTTAGCAACTCAGTGAGATCCTGTCTCTAATAAAATACAAAAAAGGGCTGGGGATGTGGCCCAGTGGTTGAACGCCCCTGAGTTCAATCCCCAGTACCCAAAAAAAAAAAAAAAACAAAAAAAAAAAAAAACTCCAGCACTGTGCCTGGCACAACACAGACAACAAATGGCACTATTATTACTGTAATAATTTTTAAGATACTGCTGATCCTTTGGTTTCAAATGTATATGCATGTCAGATAATTTATTCAAAACAGGTTCTGAAAAGGAGTAGGGCATTAAGTATCTCTGAAGAAAAGACAAACAGTACATAAAGGGTCAACTGATGTTTAGGGGAAATTAGTCTACCTTATTGAGCTTTAAGAAATTACATATAGGGTAAAATGTTTCATCTGAGTGGTGGTTGCCACTTTTTTCATGTATTTATCATAGCTCACATTTGGCAGTCACATATGAGTTTCTGCTTACCAGTCTGGATAGGATTCACCACTTGCTCAGGCTGGAAACAAAAGCTTGTATTTTCTGGCCAGTTCTGGCTGTTCTGATATTCCTGGTAGGCCATTTTCTCTTCAAGGAATTCAGTTGGAGAACCTTAACATACAGAAACAAAACAAATTACAAGAGACACTGTTTCTCCTCTACTAGAGATGCGTTTGTGTAAATTACTATAGGGAGTATAATACAACACAATCACATTTAGCTAATGTCTTTAAGAGAACATTCTTAAATTTAAAAATAGGAGAGCTAGGCATGGCGACACACACCTGTAATCCCAGCTACTTAGAAGGTTCAGGCAGGAGGATCCCAAGACCCCTTTCTCAAAATAAAAAAATAAAAAGAGCCGGGGATGTAGCTGGGTTCAATTCCTAACACAGCCAAAATAAACAAACAAATCAATTCATTAATAAATAAAGTGAGTAAGTAAGTATTGGAAGCATAAGGTTGTTTTTTTGTGGGAGGGGGGTGTTTCCGGGGATTAAACTCAGGGGCACTCAACCACTGAGCCACACCCACAGCCCTGTTTTGTATTTTATTTAGCAATAGGGTCTCACTGAGTTGCTTAGCACTTCGCTTTTGCTGAGGCTGGCTTTGAACTCATGATCCTCCTGTCTCAGCCTCCTTAATCACTAGGATTACAGGCATGTACCACCGTGCCTGGCTTATAAGTGTCTTTTTTAAAAATGGAAATTGATCATCATACTTCATCAATAACCATTTATAATGAATTTAGAGACATTCTTAATAAATAACCAAAGTACAAAATAAGTATGCCTTTTCTTTTTTTTTAAATATTTTTATTTATTTGCTTTTAGTTGTACACAATGTGTTTTATTCGTACGTGGTTTTGAGGATCGAACCCGGGTCGCCCACATGCTAGGCAAGCGCTCTACCGCTGAGCCACAATCCCAGCCCAGTATGCCTTTTCTTAAGGTAGAACTTAAGGTCATGGAGAAAAGAAAAACAAAGCAACATATTTCTGATTTATTTTCTATCGACTAAAGAGGCAAAGGGGACTTAAAGATTCATGCAGTGTGGTCCTGGCATATTTATGTCTAAGAACCTCCAGAAGGTTTAAATGCATCATCTCCATTCCATCAAACTCCCCTTTTACCCATTGCCTCTTTTTAGTCTCTCTTCAAGTGTTGTATTTTTTTGTTGTTGTTTTTGTTTCTCGTTCAGCAGCAAGAGAGCCAACTTCAAATAGTATCTCAACCTAAGTTCCACAGAGCTGACTGTGGTAGAATTAAGTTAATTGTGTGCTTTAATTTTCAGTAATATTACATGTAATCACTATTTCAGCAAACATGTAGGGCCAATTTTTTATAGGTCACATTTGTTTTTAGAAAATGTGGATAAGAAACCTCAAGACTGACTGAAACAACAGTCAGGTACTGGATAAAATTCTCGGGAGAAACAAAAATGAATGCACTGGTGATTGGGCAGCTCTGAATTAATTAGGCCCATGAAATATAAAACAATTCTTAAAAATAAGGATTAGGGCTTTGCATCCCAGTTTTCCTTAAACTTCCACCCTTTTAATATTTTTTTAGTCTCTTTTAATATCTGTTGTTTCCTAATGAAGTATAAAATTTGGATTATTCATGGGAAATCCAAATAAAAAAAATTTTAAAAATAGAAAAACAAGAAACATCAATAATAATTACCTAATTTTATTCTAAGTGATTGACAGGAGGCTTCTATATGAACAATATCTATGCTGCTCATAGTTTTACATGTTACTAACAATTACTAATAAAGGAGAAATTAGCGACAACTTCTTCTTTTTTTTTTTTTTTTTTTTTTTTTGTGGTACCAGGGATTGAACTCAGGGGCACTCATCCTCTGGGTCACATCCCCAGCCCTTTTTTGTATTTTATTTAGAGACGGGGTCTCACTGAGTTGCTAAGTGCCTCGCCATTGCTGAGGCTGGCTTTGAACTCGCGATCCTCCTGCCTCAGCCTCCCAAAGTGCTGGGATTACAGGCGTGCGCCACCGCGCCCGGCTAGCGACAACTTCTTTACCCTTGCTGCTTCCGTTCCTGCTTTCTCAGTGGTTACCTTAGAATACTGGAGTGGAAAGGACCCAAAGGAGTAAACCCATACCACATTTGTCCCAATAATTCATTTATGTATTTAAATAGTTTGTGTCAGTCACTTTTGCAGGCACTGGTGATAAAGCAGCAAACCAAACGAAGAAAGGCCCTACTGTCATGGAGTTCAAATCACCACCATCACCACCATCATTATATTGTATTTACACACTATGGAAGAAGCAGGTATTTGTGTAGTTGAAGGTTTCAGACATGCCTGATAATGCAAGTCTCTGTAAGCCTCATTTTCATATCTAATACCTGCTTTACCTACTTCATAAAGGTTGAAAGGGGATATGTTAAAGTACTCAGAAAATTGTGACAAACATGGTGAAATTATTGCTAATCCTACCATTAGTATGGATTATAGGAGATAAGCATCTACAATAGCAGGTACTAAGTGCTGCTACTGGGGTTTAAAGAATGGTCACATGATATGGCCATGGGATGATCTAGGAATACTTCCTGTAGATCAGAACATAGCTGAATCTGAAAAGACAATTAGAAGGCTATATTGGGTTAGGAGCACAAGGAAGACACAAAGTAGGAAGGACATTGAGCAGAGCAAAACATCTGTTTTTAAGGCCATGGGCATGAATGGGAAAATAAGAGCATACCATTTTGGCTGGAACACACTTATGGAGACAATAGTTCTTCCTAAAGGGCAGTTAGAGGATGCCTAGTACATCAAAGGCCAAACAGAGTGGAACCCAAGGTTTGTCTATCTGCATTCCTTCGAAAAGAGAACCAGCACATCTCTCTAGAGATGGTCCTAGTGTTAAGTGTCAATCATGGTATTTTGCTTCCTTATCCAAAGAAATGTACTTGTGATTCAAGCAAGCCCAAAGTCCTTTGGAAAAATTTGAACAATAATGAATATTTGGGCTGCCAGTGGCTATCTTTCCCATCTTTTTTTTTTTGGTGGGGGTGGCGGTAACTGGGGGTTGACCCCAGGGATACTTTATCACTGGGCTATATCCCCACCTCTTTTTATTTTGTCATGGGATCTTGCTAAGTTGCTTAGGGCCTCACTAAGTTGCTGAGACTGGTCTCAAACTTGTGATCCTCTAGAGTCATGGGGATTTCAGGCATATGTGTGCACTGCCATGCCCAACAGAATTACAGTTTTTAATGAGAAAAGTGAGTATATTTTCCTCAGACTTTCTGGAAAAGGAACATGCAGGTCTGGTATTCAGATGTGAAAGTCTGCAGATTTCTATTTTCCAGAGTGGTGTTATAGCTTGAGTGGCTCTCCAAGGAACCACATTCAGAACAGCCAGCCTCCAGCTATCAGTACCATTAATGAAAAGGTTTGACAGAGGTTCATTCCCATATCTTCATTCAATGCTGATGACCTAGATTTCATTCTTAAAACTCCATAGCAAAGGCAGGCAAACTACTTTATGATAACAGTAGCCTTCAGAATAAGTGTGGGTTTTTTAAAAAAATAACATAATTGCACTCTGCTCAGAGCCTATTTCAGAAAAAGAATAAAAAATGTAATTCTAAACGTAATTCTAAACAAGAAGCAATTTACACAATACAGTGGAAACAACCCTTACTTCCACCATCAGTCATTCTTAGATACATTGGTTCTCCTGTGAAAGTAGAATGGGAATGGGGTGGTGTGACGCATGCCTGTAATACCAGCTACTCAGGAGGCTGAGGCAGGAGGATCACAAGTTTGAAACCAGTCCTAGCAATTTAGAGAATTTTTCTTTTTCCTCAAATTAAGAAAATACAAGGGGAAGGAGGGGATAGGAGGGGGCACAGGAGTAGGAAAGATGGTAGAATGTGATGGTCATCATTACCCTAAGTACTTGTATGAAGACACAAATGATGACTATTCTTTGTGTACAACCAGAGATATGAAAACTGTGCTCTATATGTGTAATATGAATTGTAATGCATTCTGTCTTCATATACAATAAATTAAAATTAAAAAAAAAAAGACTCTGGGAGGGGAAAAAAAAAAGACAATAAAAAGGACTGGGGATGCAGCTCAGGGGTACAGTGCCTGTGTTCATTCACCATTACCACAAAAATGAACACATGAATGAATGAACGAATGAATGAATGAAAGTAGCTTTGGAGATGACACGGGCTAGGGCTAGCTCCTATTTCCATAAAATTGAAGGCATTTACAGAAAAGGCAAATGGTTAAAAGTTTAAAATTAATTAATTGGGCTGGGGTTGTGGCTCAGCGGCAGAGTGCTTGCCTCGCACATGTGAGGCACTGGGTTCGATCCTCAGCACCACATAAAAATGAATAAACAAAATAAAGATATTTAAAAAAATACTAATTGGTGGGCACAGTGGCACATGCCTGTAATCCCAGCACTTGGGAGGCTGAGGCAGGAGGAGCGGGAGTTCAAAGCCAGCCTCAGCAATGGCGAGGCACTTAGAAACTCAGTAAGACCCTGTCTCTAATAAAATAGAAAAAAGGGCTGGGGATGTGGCTCAGTGGTTGAGTGTCCCTGGGTTCAATCCCTGGTACAAAAAAAAAAAAAAAAAAAAACTAATTAATCAAATAACATATCTATGAATCAAAGTCAGGACTAATTCCATCAGAAAACATTGCTATCAAGTTCAATAGAGATCAATGGATTTTAAAATAACACAGTACTGGGGCTGGGGCTATGACTCAGTGGTAGAGCACTTGTCTCACATGTGTGAGGCCCTGGGTTTGAGCCTCAGCACCACATAAATAAAGTTACTGTGCCCACCTAAAACTAATAAAACATTTTTTAAAAATAAAATAAAATAACACAGTACAAAAAGTACATTGAGGCTTGATGTAGTGGCCCACAAGGGCAAGTCCAGCCACAGCAATTTAACAAGATCCTAAGCAAAATTTAGTGAGGACCTGCCACAAAATAAAAAATAAAAAGGGTTGGGGATGTAGCCCACTGGTAAAGTGTCCCTGGATTCAATTCCCAGTGCGTTCTCCCCTGCCATAGACAAAAAAAGGTTCACTGATAGGATTTCAGTTTCTACATTGCAAATAATCTGTAATAAAACTACCACTCGTCAAGTTTTAGTGTCACATCAAAGAATATCCATATTTACCTGAAGAAAAAAAAAAAACTACCAAGGGGCTGAGGTTGTGGCTCAGCAGAACATTCACCTAACATTCACCTAACATGTGCAAGGCCCTTGGTTTGATCCTCAGCACCACATAAAAATAAATAAAATGAAGGTATATTTGTTCAACTACAACTAAAACATAAATATTAAAAAAAAAACTACCAAAACACTCCTCCTCCTAAATACATATATCGATCAATACAAACAACATATTGTGACACACCAATTGTAGAGGCAGAAATGAGAATCCAGCAGTGATCTACTAAACGACATATTAAAGAGATTTAGAAAAATGTAAAACACTACTACTCTTCTTAGTATTCTCTCTCTTTCTGGTGGTGGTACTGGGGATTGAACCCAGAGGAGATCTACCATCAAGCTATATCCCAACATCTTTTATTTTTAGACAGGGTCTTGTTAAATTGTCAAGACTGGCTTCAAACTTGTGATCCTCCTGCCTCAGCCTCCTGAGTCACTGGATTTACAGCCATGAGCCACTCAGTATCAAAAAGAGAAAAAAGAAGAAGAAAATTTAAATTGAGGCAGAAGATTAAGTACTAGTATTAGCTCTTTGGAGAGAGACTTTAGTTAACCTGTTTAATCCCTCTGAACATCCAGTATTCTCATCTATATCATGCAAGAATCTAATCTCCAGCCAATTCTACATCTATAGGTCCTCAGCCCTGCATACTACAATACAGGCTCACTTTTCAAGACTTTTCCAGTCCATTTCCTCCCTCTCCCCCTCTTCTTCCACAGAGTGAAGAAAGGCAAAGACAGCTGGGTGCAGTGGTGCACACCTGTAATCCCAGGGGCTTGGGAGGCTGAGACAGGAGGATCACGAATTCAAAGCCAGCCTCAGCAAAAAGGGAGGCACTAAGCAACTCAATGAGACCCTGTCTCTAAATAAAATATAAAATAGTGCCCCTGAGTTTAATCCCCAGTACCCACCCCCACCCCCAGCAAAACAAAACAAAAAAAGGCAGCAAAGATAAAGTTCAGGCTTCATTATGTTTTTGTGATAGAAACTTGGTAATGTTAGAAATGAAAAACTACACAATACCCTACTACCTCATTGATGACTAAACTTTTTCATGAAGATGGTCAAATTATATAAAAAAAAAAATTATAACCCTGGTAAAGGACCTTCACTAAAAAGATAGGGAAAAATCTCTGAACATATTTGCAAGTAACTGTTGACATTGTAATACATGTAAGGGATATCTTAGATTATTATTACAGAGATAAGACAAAAGTGACAAGGAAAACAGATGTACATCTATATTTATGTTATAGAACGATAAATCAATTGTGTTATCAACTAGTGATTCTAGAAAAGCAAAAGTTCTTTGTACTATTCTTTCAACTTTTCTGTAAATTTGGAATTATTTCAAATTAAAATAAAAATACTTCTATTTTCTAAAAATAGAAAAAGTGACAGGAGGAAGCTAACTCCTCATGTGGGGCTGTAGCTCAGTGGTAGAGCACTTGTTTGCACATGTGAGGCACTGGGTTCAATCCTCAGCACCACATTAAAAAAAATAAATTAAATAAAGGTATTGTGTTCATGTACAACAACAACAACAACGAAAGCTAATTCCTTTTTAATTTTCAGCCAATTCCACTTTTTATAATTAGATTTTAGTACTAATACGAAAATGTCCACTCAGCAGATACACACACACACACACACACACACACACACACACGAACACACACGAACAAAAACAAACAACAAAAAATCACCAACCTTTCCTAATTTGAAATCAATAGGATTTTACATCACTAATATAGTTGAAAAGTGAGTTCAGAGCCCTAACAATATTTTAAAAACATGGGCACCGAAGCAGTCTCCAGCAGGAAGGAGATGAGGCCTTTAGGTTAGCAGTTTCTTTTTCATTCACTGTCAGACAACCCAGCATGTTTGTCTTTGAAATGTTCTAAAATGGGGCTGAGGTTGTGGCTCAGCTGTAGAGTGCTCACCTAGTACATGCAAGGCCCTGGGTTCGATCTGCAGCACCACATGAAAATAAATAAATAAAGGTATTGTGTCCAACTACAACTAAAAAATAAATATTTTTTTTTTAAAGAAATGTTCTAAAATACCACACAGCATGCCTCTTTTGCTTCAAACAGAATTTCTGCCAGATGCTTTCCAGAGTAGATGTAGCTGAAGGATGCCACCATGAGGCCAAATTGGCAGAGGTGTTTACCTGTGAACACCACCCTATTTCCAGCTGTTTATTTGACTCCCATGAGGACTGATTCACTATCATATTGGCATTGTGATATTTCTATTTTAGAAACAGTCATATTTCTATTTTTAAAAAGTGTCTTGGTCCTTTCCTGCTTGATAAACATGATGACTGGGTGCCAACCATTCCTTCTTCATCTCCATAGAACTGCATACTCCCTTCATGTAAAATATAATCTGCCATTTTATAGAATATGGTATTCTTCAATTGCTTTTTTCTCTACCACAAACTTATCTACATCTGAGCCTTCATTACTTCTTTCCTTCATATTTATAAGAAAGGTATAAACCCTCATCTTTATTTCTTTAATCTGGAAAAAAATACGAAACAAGAGAATATATGAAATACATGTCATTTGCCTTTCCAAGGAAAGAATGAGTATAATAAATATACTCATATAATAAATATACTCATTCAAAACCCTTGAACACCACTATTACCATCTAGTCCTCCAAACTCCTGGACTTGCTTTCCCCTCCTCCCCCTTCTCTCTTCACTTCTTCACCAGTAGCTAGGAACACAGTTAATATCTCTGGCACCTTCAACAAACACAAACAAAATCCAAACAGTATTAAAGAAAAAAAAAAACTCCCTATGAATTAAAACAAATTTAGTTTGATTTTGATTTTGAGATGGGTGTCTTGCTATGTTGCCCAGGCTGGACTCCAATTCCTGGGGTCATATAAATCCTCTCCCTCTGCCTCCCAAGTAGCTGGGAGTGCAGGCCTACACCACAATACCCGGCTGAAATTTAGAATTTAATTTGAACAAACTAGTTGTTCTTTTTTCTTTTTTATTAATTTTTTACAGGCAGGATCTTACTATGTTCACCAGGCTGGCTGACAACTTCCGAGCTCAGGAGATCCACCCGCCTCAAGCCTCCTAAGTAGTTGGGACAAGAGGTATGTACCACCCTAACTAATTAAACCAATTTGTTGATTTGTTTTTGGTGCTGGGATTCAAACCCATGACTTTGTGCATGCTAGGCAAGTGTTCTACCACTGAGCTATGTCACAAGCCACCTAAATAATCATTTAAAAAAAAAAAAAAAAGGAATCTTAATAAAATATTAGTAATTTGAATACTGATGTTATGGTGTTTGATATTGTGGAACTGGTGTGTATATGTTAATGGTACTGTAATTATGTTTTTTAAATGAATTTTTTAAAGCACACATAGATGCAAAGATCAAGTGATATGCTGAGATTTACTTAAAAAAAAAAAAAAAAAAAGCATGCAGGGGGGTGAGGATGTAACTCAATTGTAGAACAGTTGCTTAGCATGTGCAAGGCCAAGGATTCAATCCCTGGTACAGGGTGGAGGGTAATGGGGAGGAGCAAGGCCAGGTTAAGTGGGTAAGTGGGGATGAATGAAATCAGATTGCCCATAGAAATCAAACCATGTCTCTCTTCCTTTAATTTGACTCTCTCTCTCTTTTTTAAGTTGTTGATAGACCTTTATTTTATTTATTTATATGTGATACTGAGAATCAAACTCCGTGCCTCACACATGCCAGGCAAGTGTGCTACCGCTGAGCCACAACCCCAGCCCCTGACTCTCTTATTTCTAGCACAAAACATGTTCAAGTTACTCCCTGGCTTAAAACTCTTCAATGTTTTCCTGTAACCTGCTCATTATGGGGCAATTTATACCACATAGATTCTTTACAAACGTTTTAATGTTTCAACATCATTTATAATCCAGTCTACCTCATGCATCCTACCTCCCAAACTAACCAAACAATTCCTTCCCAACTTCCCTTTATACTTGTATATAAGCTGCTCTTGCACCTACAGTACTTTATTTAGCTTCCTTTATACTGTTCAACTGTCCAAGGCTTACTCATCTTTTCAGGTCATCCCTCTAGGAAGTACTTGCATATAGCATTCTTCTTAAACCCATGGACTCATCCCTCAATGTTCTCATGGCAGCCTACTCAAACACTTGAATGCAAGATTTGGCTCATTCACTGTTTGGCCACTGGAAAATAATGGACTATGTGTGCCTTTCCATTCCATAGTGCCAGCACCATGCATATTGCCTGATACCTAGCTGGTGCCCAGTAAATGGCTGTTGAATTAACAAATGCTTGTAATTTGGAAGAAGAACATTTATCTGGAGATAAAAATACAAGCTGGTACTCTTCCAGGTTTTTTCTTATAATCTATGAATGAAGACTATTTTTATAATACTTTTATTCCATTGACTTTATTCACATATTTTGCTGAATATTAAAATATTATAATTAAGCTGGGTGTACTGGTGCAACCTGTAATCACAGTGGGTTGGGAGGCTGAGGCAGGAGTATGGCAAATTTAAAGCCAGCTTCAGCTATTTGTTTGTTTGTTTGTTTGCTTTTGTGGTACTGGGGATTGAACTCAAGGGCATTTGACCACTGGGCCGTATTGCCAGGCCTTTTTTGTATTTTATTTAGAGACAGGGTCTCACTGAGTTGCTAAGTGCCTCGCCATTGCTGAGGCTGGCTTTGAACTCACGATCCTCCCGTCTCAGCCTCCCAAATGCTGGGATTACAGGCATGCGCCACCGTGCCTGGCCCAGCCTCAACAATTTAGAAAGGCTCTAAGCAACTTAGTGAGACCGTGTCTATAAATAAATAAATAAATAAATAGTACTGGGGATAAGGCTCAGTGGATAAGTACCCCTGGGTTCAATCCCCAGCACCCCCCAAAATAAAAAATGTACACATATGTACATATATAAAATAAATATGTAATAAATGTATGTATATATATGTATACATACATTTATACATGTATGTATACATATATAATTGATGTGTAATTTGCTTTTTCTAAACATCCACCACAACACAATAGAAATTTATATTAAACTAAACTAGATTATTCAAAGGCTTAAATTTGGTCAGAGTAGGTAAAGACACTTGAGAATAAAAGAACGAGCTATTAATAATTAGGTCACAGCCGGGCGCGGTGGCGCACGCCTGTAATCCCAGCACTTTGGGAGGCTGAGGCAGGAGGATCGCGAGTTCAAAGCCAGCCTCAGCAATGGCGAGGCACTTAGCAACTCAGTGAGACCCTGTCTCTAATAAAATACAAAAAAGGGCTGGGGATGTGGCCCAGTGGTCGAGTGCCCCTGAGTTCAATCCCTGGTACCACAAAAAAAAAAAAAAAAAAAAAAAAAAAAAAAAATTAGGTCACGACAAAAGACAAAATAAACCAGGACTACATATAGATAACATGAGGTATAGCTACTCTGATTAGAGGAACATAGAAACTAGGCATTTTTTTCCCAGACAAACTAGATATTAAAATAATCCCATAATGTCAATAACTCACAATGAATATAACTCAACATGAATTAATTTCTATTTTCACAATCTGTTAAGCAAGTTATATATATATGGAAGCATTTAAATTATGAAATTAGTTAATAGGTTATGGGTTTAAAGTCAGAAAAATTATGAGTAGCCATAATTTAAATGTAATAGTGAGCTGGGTACAGTGATGCACACCTGTAATCTCTGAGACTAGGGAGGCTGAGGCAGGAGGATCATAAATTCAAGGTCAGCCTGGGAAGGGCAGTCAGACCCTGTCTCAAAATTTCTAAAAATTATAAAGGACTAAGGATGTAGTTCAGTAATAGAGTGCCCCTAGGTTCAATCCCCAGTACCACCAAAAATAAATAAGACAAAATAAATTCAACTGTTTAGAAACCATAAATGCACATCAAACTGCATTCTTGTCCATGCCCATAATCAATGGCTTCTATACACTTTATCAATTTATTCCATGTGACTACACTTAATTGACATTACAGCTCTAAAATGATGAAAAATCACTTTCAAAGTAGGGCAAATTACTTAACCATATTTAATATTGGGACACTTAAATACGCAATAATCAAGAAGGAAATTACTTTCCAAACATTTACTCTTTTCCTGTTTCTAATTTTTTCAGGTTCTGAAGGCTTTCTTCACACTCTATTAGCAACTGGGCATGGTGGCAGACACCTATAATATCAGGGACTTGGGAGGCTAAAGCAGAAAGATTGCAAATTCAAGGCCAGCATGGGCAACTTAGTGAGCCCCTTAGCAACTTAGGGAAAACATTCCTCAATATAAGAAATAAAAGAACTGGGGATATAGCTTAATAATAAAGTGCCCCTGGATTCAATCCCCAGTACAAAAAAAACAAAAAGAAGAAGTTTGTCAGCTAATGAAGTGGGTCCATAGAGGGTCTTGGTTTCCCACCTGCTTTTTATCCCTCTGCCTCCTGACATGGAGCTAGATATGTGGATTGATCCTCCACCCAAGGCAGCACAAAGAGGCATTCAGCATGACTAGGGTATTGGTTTTATCCTTTGTTCTCACACTAAACACAACCTTAGGCACATTTTTTTCCTATTCTACCTCATATCCTGTTACTACAAAAAGAGGAAGGTAAAGCTAGAATCCTAGATATAACAGACTTTCTGCAGCTTTGCTGTACTAATGTCTAAAAAAAGGACAATATTACAGGTACGATGCAGCAGGTTTTTCTCTTTGCTCTGAAAATAACGCAAGTGCTGTTCCTTTATACACACTGATCATAATAACCCATTCTTTGGAAGAGGGTGTTAATGGTACATGCAAAATCACACTTAGTATTAAGAAGAAGGATCAATCAGTACCCTAGCAAGTGATCTCCTTTTTTTTCTTTTTTTTTAAACTATTTATTTATTTGCTTTAGTTGTACACAATGCCTTTATTTTTACATGGTGCTGAGGATTGAACACGGGCCGCGCACATGCTAGGTGTGAGCGCTCCACCGCTGAGCCACAACCCCAGCCCCCCTATTTTTAATCTTTCTTAAAAAGAGTTTTTTTCTTTTGCAGTACAGTACTAGGGACTGAACCCAAGAATGCTCCTATCACTGAGCTATACCCCCAACCCTTGCTTTGTTTTTTATTTTGAAATAGGGTCTTGTAAGCTGGTCATTGTGGCACAGTCCTGTAATCCCCGGTGAACTGGGAGGCTGAGGGAGGAAAATTCCAAGTTCAAAGCCACCCTTACGGGGCTGGGGTTGTGACTAGCGGTAGAGCACTTGCCTAGCACGTGCGCGGGCCCGGGTTTGATCCTCAGCACCATGTACAAATAAACGCATCATGTACAACTAAAGCAAATAAATAAATATTTTTTTTTTTAAAAAGCCACCCTTAAATTTAGCAAAACCCTGTCTCAAAAAAAAAAAAAAAAAAATTAAAAAGGCTGGTGATGTAGCTCAATGGTTAAGCTTAACCCCTGGGTTCAATCCTCAGGACCAAAATAATAATAAATAAATAAAAGGGAATGAAATAGGGTCTTGCCGAGTTGCCAAGGCTAGCCTTGCTTACAATCTTCCGCCTCAGTCCCCCAAATTAGTAGGATGACAGGTTGCATTGGGCCCAGCTGATTCATTTTCTTTTAACCAAATGAAGTAAAGACATCTTTTAACTACAACCATTTGGAATTTTACAAATTTCAGTTTTTCTTAAACTAAACTGAATAAAACAAAGACACCAACACTTTAATGCTATCTAGGGCTGCATTCCCTTATTCATTCAGCTATCACTTAACTAAACCCATTTGGGTTCTAGGAATAATGCAGCAAATAAAATGGATAATAATCCTCAGCCTGAGATAGCTAACTTTCTAAGCAAGCAACTTCAACAGCAGAATGTCAGGAATGAGAAAGCATCCATCTCTACTTATGCTGGCTAAACTGTATCTGGAAATTATGTTTCATTCTAGGCACAACAGTTGAAAAGTGTCCAGACAGTATACCGGTTATCAATGTTTTGCATTTCAGCTCCAAATCTCTTCACGGTTCTATTTCTAATAATGAAAATGGACCCCCTAAGTGTTTTTCTTATGCCTTTGGTAAGCACTGGAGGAATACTTCAGGAAGACTACTTCTTTCCATTTCCACTGTAGTTTCTTCTCTTCTTGTTCCTGTGGTGCTCAGCTGGTATGTGAGACACCAAGTAGTGTTCACTGCCCTGAGTCTCACTGGCATCCCACAAGTGAGCAGCAAGTTCAGCTGTCATCTCTGCCAAATTTCCAGTGAGTTTCATTAATACTACGTTCATAGGGAGTTTTATGGGAAACCTAGCAAGCAGTATTCCATTTGTCAGTCTCAGTCTGTGGCATCTCGGGGACTTCTCCACACTGCAGTGGATTACAGTTTTAGTTTCTTTAAAGAGCTCTGAATTTCAATCCGGGGTGGGCTTGCTCCACAGTTTCTCTCTTGCATACTCAGCCTTGGGTGTAAAGTAGTAGTAGCTCTTCCTTGTTTTGGGTTTTCTTATCTTCGGAGTTCTTTTTAACTCTTAGTAGTTCATCTATCACTAGTTAACAACTCTTTACGTTAGCTTTCCCTTGTTCAAATTATGGTTTCTATTTCCTGAAATGTACTAAAACACAGAATTAGTACCCAAAATAGGCTGTTCCCAGAAGACAGGCTTAAAACTCAGGATATGGCAATTGGTTTGGTCATACTCTTGGGTTTAAGTACGAGCTAAGCTAAGCACCTTGCCAGTGGGAAATGGGATGCCAGTAATCCATGGTGCACAGTGGTAACACAATTAATCAAGGCTTAGAGGGACAGAAACACTAGCATCCAGAAGGAAACAGCCTGCTCTCTCTCTCTCTCTCCTCTCTCTAATCTAGAGTAATAATCTATTGGCCAAAACCTGGAGATTATAGGTGGAAGTAGATTCTAAGGATGTTGGACCAAGGAAGGTGGAATACTACTACAATACTATGTTGGCCCTAACTTGACAATGTGAATGCACTTACTAGAGATTCCAAATTAAATGTTTTGGCTTATGCAACTGTAGGAAGCTCCAACAGTTCAGTTGGTTCACTAAAATTTAGGACTTGAGAATGAACTGTTCTTAATGGGGTACATATGCCAAAGCTTTTCTGGCAAAATAGGGAATCTTAGATAGAAACACTGGAATGGATTTTTCTGTGTGTGAACTATGTTGCACAAGAAGGCCCAGAAAAGATACTCATTTCACTTAGGCACTGAGAAATAGATTAGTGAGGGAATACTTTCATCCTTGCAAAATTCTGTTGTTGCTCTCCTTTGTAGTGTGTACCTGTCCCCAAGATCTGGTTTGTTAAATTTTACAAAAGGCCAGATATAAATATTTTAGGCGTTACAGGCTATAAGGTTTCTTTCATGACACCCAGTATGACCATGGGGGATACTACCACTTAATTAAGTTCCCTGATTTCAAAAGGGATTATGGGGGCTAGAGATAATAGCTCAATCTGTAGAATGCTTGCCTCACATGCACAAGGCCCTGGGTTCAATCCCCAGCACCACCACCCCCCCCCAAAAAAAAAAAAAAAACCCACAAATCAAAAGGGATTATGGGGTCCTAGAAAAGCAGAGGCAAAGTGGCAGCACTTAATCACAAAGACAAGATAGGAAATAAAGACAGTAAGGTTGTATCAGTACTTGGAATGCCCTGGCACACCAGGACCTTTGGCAGCAGTTAATGATAACAGTGTTCCACAGGCAACCTACAATGACACAAACAGATCGATCTGTATAATTGGAGGAGGGGAGGTGGGTGGATTCTGGCCCTGGTAGGAAAACTCTTGACTTGAAAAATCAGAGTTCTTTCTAGTTTTCAAACCCAAATCAATTAGTCAACCCAGGTCCACTTAATGAAAGACTAGTGTTTCCATAAATACAAGCTACAACTACATATCTAAGCTTCCCTAAAGGCCATTTACTTGGATGACTGTGGACTAGAGAAAAGGAAACACCAAAACCTCTGGGAGATTAAGAATTCCTAGGGACCCAAAATGCTACCATGGTTTACCAGTCAAAGGGAACACTTGAGGAAGTCAAGTAATAGATGAAATGCTTAGGACAAGTCCAACTCATAGTATACCCATTTGTACGATGGACTTTGTTCCTGAATGAACTGGAGTGAGCGTGTGGGGTGGGGGGGGGGCAGAATTCTCAAATTGGCTTTCTGACCCAATCGATAAATCTTTATAACAGGGAGGGCAAAGTGGAGGCCCCTAGAACTTCCCCTCCCTACGATATTGTGCCAAAAGCAATACCACATCACTAGGAGAATTAAAGAGATTAATGCCACCATCAATGATTAAAAAAAAAAAAAACAGGAGTAGTGATACCTATCACATCCCCATTTAACTCACCAGCAACTTGACCCATGTCATGAGATGGATCCTGGAGAATGGCTATGGACGATCATAAATTTAATCAGGTAATGGTTCCAACTAAAGCAGATGCCCCAGATATAGTAGTATCTTTACTGATGCAAACCAACATGGGTCCCAGCATGTGATATATTGCTACAAACATGACTAATACCCCAGAAGCACTTTTACATGCCTAAGGTTCTTGCCTCAGATCTACATCAACTCTCCTATCCTTATGATAGGAGAGGTCAAACACTATGGCCTTCCAAAAAACAGTACACTAGTTCACTACATTGACACTGTGCTAATTGGGTTTGACGAATAGGAAATAGCAAATACTTAGATGCTTTAGTAAGGCAAATACAAACTAGAAGATAAACCCCCCCCCAAATTTAGGAATCCTTCATATCAATCAAGTACTTAGGGATCCAAGCTCTGAAATAATTTTTCCTTTCAAAATGAGTCAGTTGCTGCAAGATGATACCAACAACTGAGAAAAAAAAAAAAAAGCCGGGCGTGGTAGTGCACACCTGTAATCCCAGCACTTGGGAGGCTGAGGCAGGAGGATCACGAGTTCAAAGCCAGCCACAGCAGCGCACCAACAGCAAGGCACTTAGCGACTCAGTGAGACCCTGTCTCTAAATAAAATACAAAAAAGGGTTGGGGATGTGGCCCAGTGGTCAAGTGCCTCTGAGTTCAATCCCCAGTACCAAAAATAATAAATAAATAAATAGAGAGAGAGGCACGATGTTTGGTAGGCCTTTTTGGATTTTGCAGGTCACATGTATACATTTAAGTATATTTTAACCCATTTACAAAGTTATAAGGCTGACAGTTTATAGTGGGGACCAAAAGAAGAGATGACTCTGTAGTAAATTCAGAGTAAGTTCTGCTTTGCCATTTAGGCCTTAAAGTCCAGCAGACCCAACCACACTTGAAATGTCCATGCAAATAGGGATGTTGAATGGAGCTTCTAGCGTACAAGACTAAGATAATCACAGCCCAGACTCACAAAATTTTGGAGAAAACCTATGTCTTCTACAGATTACTATCCAACTTCTAATGATTTGCTCCAGGCTTGAAACTGGGTATTGATAAAGACAAAATGCCTAATCATACAAAACTACATACATAATGTAGTTTTGTGGTCTGAGCTTCTCAGCACAAAATGGATATTATCCAACCAACCTACTCTAGTTGGACATGTGCAGCACACATCTACTATCAAGTGAAAAAAGTATGTAATAGACCAAATTCAAGAAGGTTCACAGATATGAATAAGTCACATAGTGGGTGGTTCAAACTTCTTCAGTAGACTTCTATTGCACTCCTTCCTCTCCATCAACCCACGCTGACAGCTTCCTGAGAATTCCAGATGACCAGCTAACTAAGGAAGGGGGAAAAAGAAAACCCAAACTCTATGGTTTATACATGTGTCAGTACAACATGCTGGTATAACCCAAAAGTGGAAAACTGCAGCACCATAGTCCCACTTAAAGGTAATAGTGAGGCCGGGCACGGTGGCGCACGCCTGTAATCCCAGCACTTGGGAGGCTGAGGCAGGAGGATCGCGAGTTCAAAGCCAGCCTCAGCCATGGCGAGGCACTTAGCAACTCAGTGAGACCCTGTCTCTAAATAAAATACAATAAAGGGCAGAGGATGTGACCCAGTGGTCAAGTGCCCCTGAGTTCAATACCCAATACCACACACACACACACACAAACAAAAAATAATAATGAAAGACAGTGATGAAGAAGCAATGAATATTTAAATATTTAAATATTTTCTGTTATATTTTATTTGTATATGCTAATTACTTTCTTTTTTCCTTCTAATTATTTTAAGTTGTTGAAGATTAACTTTGTAATTCATCTCTTTGTAACAGAATATTACATGAAACTTTGATTCAAGGAGTGATAAATATTGCCAGCAAAGGAAACCATGATATAGGAACTGAGCAACTCCTCATTTTAGGGAAAGAGCGAGAACTTTTTCATCATAAGATAGACAACTGCAATGTTTTCATTGTTACACGAGAACTCAAATGTGTATGGAGGAGCATTTGGAAAGTAAGTGGCCACAAATATAAGACTGTGCCAATAATTAATTGCCTCTCAGCTCCAAATCCAGTCTTCATTACCTTGTTTGTAATAAGGTGGACCCGTAACCATTTCTCCAGTTGGCAGGAAGTTCAGCTTAGCAGAAGGCACTGATAGAGGGGTCTTTCCCTGGTTCCAGTATGCTATTTTCTTGCTTCCATGGTGCTCTACGGGTGTGAGGGACACACAAGAGTGCTCACCCCAGCAAGTTTTAGTTGGCACTCCTGTGAGCACCTTCCCAGACAAGTTCTTGCCATGCCCCAAAATGGCTTCCTGGTAACTCAGTAACATCTCTACATAGACAGCTTCCTATTTGCCTACCTTGACTACAACAATTCAGCAAACATCTTTTCAGCATCCAGTGAAGAACTCCAACAAATGAAGATTGCTTTTAGGAGCAGCTTTGAAATTTGTTCTTACATACCCCTATCAGCCCTACGGGTAGTATCTGCTCCCAGTATTTGCTATTTCTGATTTGTCTTTACCCATTAGTAGTTAATTTCTTGTTTGAATCACCACGTGGTTTTTGTATTTTATTAAAAATGAGATAGCCGGGCACGGTGGTGCACACCTGTAATCCCAGCACTTTGGGAGGCTGAGGCAGGAGGATCGCGAGTTCAAAGCCAGCCTCAGCAATGGCGAGGCACTTAGCAACTCAGTGAGACCCTGTCTCCAAATAAAATACAAAAAAGGGTTAGGGATGTGGCCCAGTGGTGGGGTGCCCCTGAGTTCAATCCCCGGTACAACAACAACAACAAAAAATGAGATAGCTTGCGGGGTGCGGTGGCACACGCCTTTAATCCCAGCACTTTGGGAGGCTGAGGCAGGAGGATCGCGAGTTCAAAGCCAGCCTCAGCAATGGCAAGGCACTTAGCAACTCGGTGAGACCCTGTCTCTAAATTAAAAAATAAAATACAAAAAAGGGCTGGGGATGTGACCCAGTGGTCGAGTACCCCTGAGTTCAATCCCTGGTACCATAAATAAATAAATATAAATAGATAGATAGCTTAAATTCGCATAATATTTTAAAAAGGGACAAATTTAGTTTTATTTTTATTCAAAGAAAAACTCGAAAATGAATCAGAAGGCACATGTTAATCTCTAAATGTTTAAAAAGTTATCAAGTACAAGAGAACATACTGTATCTTCTTTGTTCAAGATCAATAATAGCAGCAGCGGTGATAGCATAAGGCTTCTTTATTTTGCAGCAGAGAGAGGACCACAATACTAACTTATTAACCAGAAAATAGAACTCTTCAGTGAAGAATTCCGAACAGTCTATGCCAATACTTAAATTTACAATTTACACAGCTTTGCATTTTATCATCTCATTTTTTAAAGAGATTTTTAAAAATATTTATTTATTTATTTTAGTTATATACAATGTCTTTTATTTTTACGTGGTGCTGAGGATTGAACCCGGGCCGCTAGGCGAGCGCTCTACCGCTGAGCCACAACCCCAGCCCCTATCATCTCATTTTAAATTGCTTAAAGTCATTAGAGGGCCAGTCTTGCCAGATATTTGCAATCCAAGTCTTATGTTAATTTTCTCACAAAATAAAACATCTGGGCATTGCAGCACACACCTGTAATCCCAGTGGCTCAGGAGGCTGAGGCAGGAAGATCACAAATTCCAAGCCAGCCTCAGCAACTTAGCAAGACTGTGTCTATAAATAAAATATTAAAAAGGGCTAGGGATGTGGCTCAGTAGTTAAATGCCCCTGGGTTCAATCCACAGTGTCAAAATATATATAGTATATACAATATATATTAAAAATACATATATGTGGAGTCATCATGTACAAAAAAAAAAAAAAAAAAAAAAAAAAAACTTTCTTCATTCTGTACTCCTGGAGTTCACTTTGGAAGCATCACCTGCAGTTTTGCTCTCTAGAAATAGAACATTTGTTTCACAATTGTCCAGATATGCTCTAGTTATATCCAATTAAAATAGTGTTATATAACCACGTAAGTAGGAAAAGAGGCTGATGGCCACAAAGAAAATGATTTATGAGCAAAAAGCATATACTGAGCCACTACAGTGTTGCACACCTGCAATCCTAGCAACTCAGGAAACTAAGGCAGGAAGATTGCAAGTTTGAGGCCAGGCTCCACAACTTAGTAAGACCTTACCTCAAGATAAAAAATAAAAGGGTGGGTAGTGTAGCTCAGTGGTAGAGTCCTCCTGGGTTCAATCCCCAGTATTGGATGGGGGTGGGGGGTATATGCTGTGTTGAGCCTATATATGTAAGGCCTTTCTAATGTGGACATTAATCACCACCCTAACATCACCTTACATTTATTAACCACTTCAACTAGGTTACAAAGCACTGAAATATTTTGTCACTTAATTCAAACAACTGTGTGTGTGTGTGTGTGTGTGTGTGTGTGTGTGTGTGTGTGTATTTTGCTGGAGATTAAACCCAGGGCCTTGCTTATGCTAGGCAAGCACTGAGCTACAGCTAGCTATAGCCCAACAATTATTTTATTATTAGTTCTCTTTTGTATAGCACTAATCTTGGGCTCAAAGTGGGCAAATAACTTGCTTTAGAGACCAAAGCTAGTAGATTATAGAGCTAGGCCTGCTCTTTCCATGGATTTGTCAAATTACACAAATTTGCAAGGAGAAATACAGACTTTTTTTTTTTTTTGTATCAGGGATTGAACTCAGGGGCACTCGACCACTGGGCCTCATCCCCAGCCTGTTTGTGTATTTTTATTTAGAGACAGGGTCTCACTGAGTTGCTAAGTACCTCACCATTGCTGAAGCTGGCTTTGAACTTGCAATCCTCCTGCCTCAGCCTCCCAAGTACTGGAATTACAGGTGTGTGCCACCGTGCTCGGCAAGAAACAGACATTTAACAAATTATTCATTCAACAGTTACTGAGTACGTACTATGAACCAGACACAGTACTATGTGCAGAGCCAAAGCAGTGACCAAAAACAAAAATTCCTTCTCATAATATGTATATGTATCTGTCATATCTATCTTCTTCTAGTGGACAAAGATGATACATACTATAAACAATTAAACTACATGAATTATAAGAAAGTGACAAATAACAAAAGCCATGCAGAAAATTAAAGCAGAGGGGCTGCGTCTCAGTGGTAGCGCACTTGCCTGGCATGTGTGAAGCACTGGGTTTGATTCTCAGCACCACATATAAATAAAGGCATATTAACAACTTAAAAAAAAAAAAAAATATATATATATATATATATATACATACACACTATTTAAAGAAAATAAAAGCAGAGAAATAGTATAGATAGACGAATGGAAAAGGTGCAATTTAGATACAATAAAGAAATATTCACTGATAAAGTAGTGAATCATGAATATATGAAAGGCAAGAACTTCCAGACAGAGAAAACAACTAGTGTTCAGAGCCCCAAGGCAGGGACCCACCTGACTCATTAAAGTAACAGGAGCAGGAACACCAGTGAAACAAAGTAAGCACAGGAGAAGACTAGAAGATGTGGTAAAAGAGATGACAAGGATATGGTAGGCCCTTCTGGTGTTTAATAAGGACTGTGGCTTTTCCTTTAAGATGGGAAACCATTCTGAGCAAATGAATGACATATTCTACATACAGGGCCATCTTAGATATTTTTGAGAATACATTGCATGAAACAAATGGAAGTTAGGAGACCACTTTGGGAGGTTATTATAGTAGTCAGTGTTAGAGACAGTGGTATCCATTCAGGGAGAGAGTGGTTAGGTTCCACATCTATTTTTTTTATACCTTTATTTGATTTATTTTTTTTTAATGTGGTACTGAGGATCGAACCCAGTGCCTCTTGTGTGCAAGGCAAGTGCTCTATCTCTGAGCCACAACTCCAGCCCCACCACATCTATTTTTTGATAACCTAGATGTGTGGTGAGATAAGAGAAGAGAATGAGAGGAGAGATTATTTTAGCCTGAACAACAACTACTACAGAATTCCCATTTAGTGAGATGGGGAGCATGTACTGGTTAGCTTTTTGTTTTGTTTTGTTGCAGGTAGGGATCATGACTTCAGTTTAGGACATCTCAAATTTGAGATGTCAATTCTACATCCAGATTTTAAGCTTTAATTTCAAATTTCCTTAGTTCTCACCCAACCTCCTCATGGAATTTATATCTGTTCTTACAAAATGTTCCTTATCACTATTCAGCATTTAAGCAGTGTTTACATATTTATGCATTTCTCTCTGCAACTAACTGGACAAACTAGAACAAATCCATAAGGCAGCTAACATATAAAGCATCACTTTAATTCTGAAGAAGTCTGTAGTACATACAATGGTTAATTTGAAAATCATTTTTTAAAAAATGAGCTAGCATTTCTTTCTTCTTTCTGTCTCCCCCCCCCCTCCTTCTCCTTCTTCTTCCCCTCCCTTCTCCTTCTTCTTCCCTTTTTTTTATTAAAATATCTTTATTTTAAGCCGGGCGCGGTGGCGCACGCCTGTAATCCCAGCACTTTGGGAGGCTGAGGCAGGAGGATCGCGAGTTCAAAGCCAGCCTCAGCAATGGCGAGGAACTTAGCAACTCAGTGAGACCCTGTCTCTAAATAAAATACAAAAATGGGCTGGGGATGTGATCCAGTGGTCGAGTGCCCCTGAGTTCAATCCCCGGTAACCACAAAAAAAAAAAAAAAAAAAAAAAAATCTTTATTTTATTTATTTATTTTTATGTGGTGCTGAGGATCAAACCCAGTGCCTCACACAGGCTAGGCAAGCACTTTACCACTGAGCTACAACCCCAGCCCTTCTCTCTTTTTTCCCCCTATCATGTTAACCATTTTTAAGTATACAGTTCAGTGTAACAACTATATTTACACTGCTGTGCAACCATCACCACCATCCTTAGGAACTTTTCATTTTTTTAATAATACACTTTTTCTAGTTGTCGATGGGTTGTCAATTTTATTTATTTATATGTGCTGCTGAAAATCAAACCCAATGCTTCACACATGCTAGGCAAGTACTCTACCACTGAGCTTATTATAAGCCCAGCCCAGGAATTTTTCATTTTGCAAAAAAGAAATTCAGTATGCATTAAACACTGAATCTTCATTCACCCATTCTTCCAGGCCCAGGAACCACAATTCTACTTTCTGTTCCTATGAATTTTGACTCTTCTTGGTACCTCTTATAAGTACAAACACATAGCACTCGTTGTTAGAATAGATAAGTAGATAAGACATGAGTGTGGGAGTTGGGGAAGTGAGAATGGGGCTCACTCCATCGTGAGTGAGGAAATATCAACCACCTCTGGTGCCAGAACACCTGCTCATAAACTGCCTTCCTCCTTTGCAGCCAGCTATTCCTTCTTAAAACTAAAGAAACCATGTGTGTAAACAGCTTAAGAGGCTTTCCAACTTTGGAGCATACACAGAACACTGAGGCACTGTTATTTGGGTGACCCCAGGTACATTTTAATATCATTTACATTGCAGTTTGCAGCCCTACCCCATACCCCCAGCTTCACATAGGTACTGATGGAAAATCTTTCAACATGACATAATCATCACAGGCACACCGAGCAATGGCGGGAAACTACAGTAATTACTCCAAATACATAATACTGAGGAGGGAGGTTTACTAAATATAAAAACGCACCACGTGGAAAACTCTGGGTCATACCCCCTCTCTTGGGATGGCCCATACCACACCCTCTAATGTGTACTTTCACTTCACTAAATAAACTATTCTTATTCTACCAGTGTTTAGCAACTGAAAACTTTCTTTTGTGAAGAACCAAGGAATCCACTGTCTTTTTCTGATTATCGGTTTTCACTTAGCATAATGTCTTCACAATTCATCCATTTACAGCATGTCAGAATTCCCTTCCTTTTTAAGGTTGAATAACATTTCATCTAATGGATATATCACATTTTGTTTATCCTTTCATGTGCTGATGGGACAAATGGGTTGCTTCCATCTTTTGGCTACTGTGAATAATACATATATGAACATGGGTGAAATATCTGTTCAACTCCCTACTTTTAATTACTTTGGGAATAAATCCAGAAGTCAGATTGCTGGATCATACAGTACTTCATTTTTTTTTTTTGGGGGGGGGGGGTACCGGGGATTGAACTCAGGGGCACTCGACCACTGGGCTACATCCCCAGCCCTTTTTTGTATTTTATTAGAGACAGGATCTCACTGAGTTGCTAAGTGCCTCGCCAACTGAGGCTGGCTTTGAACTCTCCATCCTCCTGCCTCAGCCTCCCAAGTGCTGGGATTACAGGCGTGCGCCACCACGCCCGGCTAGTTCTTCTATTTTTGATTCCTTAAGAAACCACAACATTGTTTTCCATTGTGTATGCATCAGCAGGGCACAGGGTTTCCAATCTTTCCATATCCTCATCAACATTCAATTTCTGTTTTCATTTTGTATACTAGCTGTCCTGGTGAAGTCATATCTCATGTGGCTGTGATTTACATTTCCCTAATGATTAGTAATGTTGAGCATCTTCTCATGTGTTTGTTGACCATTTGAATATCTCCTTTGTAGAAATATTTATTCAAGCCCTTCACTGATATTTTAATCAAGTTTTAATTTTTTGGGGGAGGGGGGTTTGCAGGTACCAGGGACTGAACTCAGGGGCACTTGGCCACTGAGTCACATCCCCAACCCTATTTTGTATTTTATTTAGAGACAGGGTCTCAGAGTTGATTAGTGCCTCCCCACTGCTGAACTCTTGATCCTCCTGTCTCAGCCTCCCAAGCTAGGTGTGCACCACCGTGCCCAACGAATAAAGTTTTTTCTTGTTTTTAAGCTGTACTTTTTTCTTGTACCAGGGATTGAAATTAGGGTCATTTAACCACTGATCCACATCCCCAGCCCTTTTATTTTTTATTTAAAGTCAGGGCCTCGCTGTTGCTGAGGCTGGCTTTGAACTTTCGATCCTCCTGCCTCAGCCTCCCAAGTGCTGGGATTACAGGTGTGCACCACCACCCCTGGCTTATGCATACTAGTAAATTTTGAAATCAGTGTGAGACTTCCAACTTTGTTCTTCTTCAAGATTGTTTTGGCTATTTAGGGTCCCTTGAGACTCCATATAAATTTTAGTGTGAATTTTTCTTTTTCAGCAAAAAAGCATATTGGAATTTTGAGGAAAAATCACTTTTTTAAAAAGCACAGTAAGGGGCTGGGGTTGTGGCTCAGCGGTAGAGCGCTCGCCTAGCACATGCAGGCCCGGGTTCGATCCTCAGCACCACATAAAAATAAAGGCATTGTGTACAACTAAAAAACAAACAAATAAATAATATTTTAAAAAAAGCACAGTAAGGCAGGTATTGTGGTATACACCTGTAATCCCAACTACTCAGGAGGCTGAAGCAGGAATATTACAAGTTTGAGGCTAACCTCAGCAACTTAGCAAGAACCTGTCTCAAAATAAAATATTTTAAAAAGGTTTGGGGATATGGCTCACTGGTTAAGCACTCTGGGTTCAATCCCCAGTACCAAAAAATTAAAAAAAAAAAAAAAAAAAAAAAAAAAACAGAAGGAAGGAAATAATGTAGAGTAGAAACAAATGAAAGAGAAATCAACACCAAAAAAAAAAAATTGGGGGGGCTGGGGTTGTGGCTCAGTGGTAGAGCGCTTGCCTGGCATGTGCGTGGCCCTGGTTCGATCCTCAGCACCACATAAAAATAAACACATTGTGTACAAATAAAGCAAACAAATAAACATTAAAAAAAAAGAAAAATGCTTTTAAAAAAATTTTTTAAAGCAACAAAATTGACAAACCTTGAACTGAAGTTATCAAGAATAAAGGAGTAAAAAAATTTAAAAAAAAAATTTTTAAAAAGGAGTAAAAAATCCAATTATTAAAACTAGAACTGAAAGAGCATACATCAATACAGATCTTATGGAAATAAACAGGCTTATAAGGGAACACTAAGAACAACTTACATGCCAACAAATTATATAACCTAGATGAAATGGTAAATTCTTAGAAAGACTACTACTGAAATTGACTTAAGAAAACATTATGGGACTGGGGTTGTGGCTCAGCGGTAGAGTGCTCACCTAGCATGTGCGCGGCCTGGGTTCGATCCTCAGCACCACGTAAACTTAAATAAAGGCATTATGTACAACTAAAAAAAATAAATATAAAAAAAAAAGAAAAGAAAACATTAGGAAAGTAAATCTCAAAACTAACTTGTGTGGCTAGTTCTATAGTCTCTAACAATTAGAGTCTAGAATTAATGCCATGATAATGGAGTTCCTTTAAATTTTTCTGTATAGTGTTCAAGGATATCATCCTCAACTTCATCCTTTGTAGCAAGGCATAAGCAGACAAATTTCATGTTAATAGAACCTCAGTTTGAAACAGTCTCTTCGTTAATCAGTCACCAATTGTGCCCCTCTCACGAGCTCTTATGTTTACTATTTACTCTAGCTGTGGTGCAGCATCAAGATGTACATAGGTGTTATTTGACAGTGCTTTATTTCTATCAGGCCAGAGTTTTCTGCTTCAAACCTTCTCGGTCAGCAGAGGTGAGATGTCTGCAACCTGACACTGAACAAGTACCAATCAAAAAGTACAAGATAGGTAACCAATAAGAAATGGCAAATGATGAATAAATATTACCCAAATCTGGTGCTCAGGGGGACAATTCTAGGGCACATTCTACACAGTTCCTCAAAAGATCCCAGTAGGTTATGTTCCCTTTTTCCACAGCAGTGACTCAGTAATACTTCACTATTGCCTTTCCCTCTTTTTACAATTTCACTTTCCCCCGTCTCCCACTCTTGTTCTCTGGGATTGCTTCCCAAAATAAACTTATCTACATGCAAATCTTGGATTTTCTCCCAGAAAGTAGAGTATAAGACAGGCTTTAAAACAGGCCTTTAAAGATCTATTCCTTCCAACTGCCTTTCTGATGCTTAGTTAGCACTGAAATCTAACATATGGTGACAGAAAGATCAGAGGGCTTCTTTTCAGACTAGGATCAAGGTTATGCACTATTACTAATTTCAACTTCATCAAATGAAAAATGGCCATACTGTTATGTATTCTAAGAGCTTCACAAACTCTAAAGTGTTGTAAAAATGATAGTTATCCTTACTAAAGATATATTTCAAACAGAAAACTGTCCAAATATGGAATCATGTAAAAATAAAAAATCAATTTATATTAGTGATATTAACAGTTCTGAGTAAAAATCCTCCATGGTAATGTATGGCTCTATAATGCTTTAAATTTTCTTTTCTTTTCTTTGTCAATGGACCTTTATTTTATTTATTTATATGTGGTGCTAAGGGCCTCACACACATCAGGCAAGTGCTCTACCGCTGAGCCACAACCCCAGCCTGCTTTAAATTTTCATAAGGGGAGAATATATTAATATGTGACTTATGGAATTGTATGTAAGTTAAATTCTAAATAAGTTAAATAACCATAAATAAGTTAAAATATTCCATATTTGCATATGCCTTATGGAACCATAAGGAATTTCATTCTATAAAGCAAAGAAAATTGTATGAACAAAGTTATGGCATATATGTATGTGTCTGTGTGTCTGTATGTATATATATATTTTTAAAGCTCAGAAAAGAAGCTACTTTGTCATATTTAACACAAAACTCTAACAGAAACTAAAAGCAAATAGCTCATACTGTAATGAAAAGCTTTGCTTAATATTTTAAACTCAGTCTAGGAGCTAGTTTTTAAAAAGCCCTAAAGACCCTAGAAGTTTAGAAAGTTAACTTTCTGAAGTCAAGTTAATGGTATATATAGTTTCCCCCCCCCCCCCCCCCCCAATACTAGGGATGGAATCCAGGGCCTTGCACATTGTAGGTAAACACTCTACCAATGAGCTACACCTCAGCCCATATATGGTGTTCTGAAAAGAAATTCTGAATTTTTATCAGAAAGCAATTAGCCAAAGAAACTTTTAAGAAGCATTAGGTGCTAGCTTGTAATCCCAGCACTTGGGAGGCTGAGGCAGGAGGATCACAAGTTCATAACCAGCCTCAGCAATGGTGAGGCACTTAGCAACTCAGTGAGACCCTGTCTCTAATAAAAATACCAAAAAAAAAAAAAAAAACAAGGGCTGGGGATGTGGCCCATTGGTCGAGTGCCCCCGAGTTCAATCCCCGGTACCAAAAAAAAAAAAAAAAAAAAAGCATTAGGTGCGAGAATGTTACTGATATATGTCTCAAACATTCAATTCATTTCTGAAAAATAAAAAACTAACACTTTAGAGCGGAGTGTGGTGGTGCAGCCTATAATCCCAGTGATTTGGGAGGTTGAGATGAAGGATGGCAGTTCAAGGCCAGCCTCAACAACTTAGTGAGACTCTCCCTCAAAATAACAAATAAAAAGGGGTGGCGATGCCACTCAGTGGTAAAGCACCCACCCCTGCATTCAATTCCCAATGCCCACACACCCCCTGAAAAAAACTAAAGCTTTGTTTCCAGGTCTTAAGGGACAGAGAAGGATATCTTAATGTCTACATTTAGGAGCATCACGTGTTATTTTCTGTTTGAACTAAAAAGAAATGTCTGCCAAGCTAAAAATCACAGTTTTTATGCTAAGCAAATTACCTTAGAATCTTTTCAATGTCCTAAGTCAATCGACACACTACATTTGTAAACTGATGTGCTATCAAGAAACACTGGCTCAATAGCTAGGGAACTGGGCATTTTGTGGAATTTATCCTGGATACACCATTCTGGATTATCAGAAAACTAAGTTACAAAATTGAATGTTATTGAATGTAGCAAATTTTACTTGATAAATCAGAAGATACTTCAGGAAGACTGTCAATGTGAATTTAATCAGATTAAATACAAATGTAGTATTAGAAATTATCTAACAATAATTGATATGTCATAGAAACTGCCTTCTGGAAGACCTTTTTGCCATTCTGTCCACTGTCTTTCTCACCAGATACTATTAAATATAAATATTTGTTTGACCACCTTAACTCTTACAGATTCTGGATAAAAGGGACTCTATACAGACTAAAAAAAACAAAAATGTGGCAAAAAAGTAAATAATTGTGGAATATTGTAGGTGGAATTAGAAGTTTTTTTAGACTGATAACTCAGGCCTCAACAATCTTGATTTACCAAACTTGTGTCTTAGTCACATTACACTTCAATAATTAAGACCCCAACCAAAATCCAGTCCATAAGGTGTTAATGTAAGATGTTTATTCATGTAATTTATTTAGAACAATGATCACATTAAAATGTCCCAATATACAAACTATTAAAGTCTAAAGTCACAAAAAATACAAACTTAGGTAATATGACTGAAGTTATAAAAAAAAATATTAGTTAAAAGCAAAGTTCTATATCTTTAACATTGGGGGGGAGGAGAGAGAGGGAGAGGGAGAGAGGGGAGAGAGGAGAGAGAGAGAGAGAGAGAGGAGAGGGAGGGAGAGGAGGGAGGGAGGGAGGGAGGGGGGGGAATTTTTTTTAAAAAACTCACATTTCAATAAAGAAGCCCTGTCCAGTCTGGCTGCCTTACCAGTGAAATACTGAGCCACTGACAATATGGCATATCACGGCAATGTGGCATTTTTAAAAAATGGGACTAACTAGTTCATATGAAGTTGTATGTGAACCATTACATTATTTCTTTCAAAATTAAACATCCAAGTGAAACAGAACAAAGTCTACCAAATTTTAGCTGTTTTTAGTAGAAAAGTTCAATAAACCCATAAATTCAAAAAGAAAATACATTTAAAAAATTCAAACAAAAATAAACATAATCAAATGGAAAGAAACGTGAAATAAATCAATATCAGTCATGAAGTATGAGTGTGCAACAGAAAGCTATACCTAGCCTTTTCTACCTACCCAGTCCTTAAACAAGCTACAGAGACTAGTTAGAAGCAACAAAAAGAAGTCAAACATGATTTTGAAGAAGTTGGCCAAAACCCTCAAAAATAACCTATTAACAAATGCACATCAAAGGGAAAGAGTTATATTTGGATGGTGTGCTTTCCTATAATAAGGGCTTTCATATTTTATCAACTACTTAGAAGATAAACCCAAACTCTTTTCTTTAAAATGTGCCTCCCTTAAGCATCCTCTATTTAGAACCCAGGGAAGGATTCTTGGCAGAAATACCAGAACTTGTGACCACTCCCACAGAAAATGGAATGTTTGCCAGGCATGATGTCTGTACTCCCAGCTACTTGGGAGGCTGAGGCAGAAGGATCAAAAGTTCAAGGCCAGTTTGGGGCAACAGAATTAGACCCAGTCTCCAAAAAAAGAAAGAAATGGAATGGAATGCTTCCTAAACTACAGAAGTCACTGCAGGGACTTCTTTGAGCTTTCATGATACTCTCTAGTGTTCCCTCTCAAAAGTAATTTTATATCACAGGATCTAAAACTATATCTTCCTCAAAATTATTTCTTTTAGTCTGAAACAATCAGTACATAGGACGTTAAAAATACCTACATTATCAATAAGAGGACACTAAAAAGGGTACTGCATCATTCCAGATCTTAAACCAGAACTACTCTATGATTTCAAAACATGGTCCATAATTTAAATTCCATATCTGAAAATCCAATAAAGGATTACTCTTGCAAGGTTTCTATAGTACTTATCCTAAAGGGTTCTTGGGTTTTTTTACCTATCAGTTTCCAAAAATTAGGAATGAAAACAAGAAAATAACACTGAGAAAATCTTCAGATTGTGTGAATGTAAATGCTACTGTTCATGGTAAAGGATTTTACACACAGGTGTGTATGTGTGATCCACCAATCCTGCTTGGATGCTGCAATAAAAGGTACATCCAGGCCAGACACAGTGGCATATGCCTGTGATCCTGTCTTGAGAGGCTACAGCAAGATCAAGGCTAGCTTTGGCAACTCCTTGAGACTCTACCTCAAAAAAAAAAAAAAAAAAAAAAAAAAAGCCAGACACGGTGGCGCATGCCTGTAATCCCAGCACTTGGGAGGCAGAGGCAGGAGGATTGAGAGTTCAAAGCCAGCCTCAGCAATGGCGAAGCACTTAGCAACTCAGTGAGACCCTGTCTCTAAATAAAATACAAAAAAGGACTGGCCCAGTGGTTGAGTGCCCCCTGAGTTCAATCCCTGGTATCAAAAAAAGAAAGAAAGATAGAAAAAGAGATAAGGGTCTAATTTAATGGTAGAATACCCTGGGTCCAATCCCCAGGACAGGGGCTAGGGGAGGAGTACTTCCAGAGTTCAAGGAAATACTAATCCTGAACAGTATGAGTCCAACCAGATGATAATTTCTTTAGAAACCAGGCACAAGGGTGCACGCCTCTAGTCCCAGTTACTCAGGAGACTGAGGTGGGAGGATGGCTTGAGCCCAATTTCGAGGAGCCTAGACAACATAACAAGACACCATCTCAAAACAAAACATAATAAAAAAACTGGGGACTGAGAAAGTAACTCACTGAGGGAGTAACAGCACTTGGCTAGCATGCATGGGCCCAGTACTACATTAAAAAACCACACACACACACACACACACACACACACACACACTCCATAAGAAACCTGCTAAATTGGTTTTAGTGCTTAATTGGCTATTCTGTTTGCAGTTTACTTTCATTCTGGTGTTGTCACAGAAGCAGCTATTTTTTATCCTTATCAACATCCTGGTTTTCTAACAATATGGGATTAAAAAAAACTGTAACTTAGTTCTATTTTCTTTAATATCTCAATTCCTATTTTGACAGTTCACGATCATGTTCTAAAAGTAATCTTGATTATGAGAAAATAAATATACAACAACAGTGTCAAATTTTCAGAAGAATCTAAGGCTAGACCAATAGATAATAATTTCATGATAAAAAAACCGTTTTGGCCCAACTTGCAAATAACAAAGATTGATTTAATTTGGAGAAATACTTTCAAAGTTTAATCAGAGCTACTCTACACTAGAAAACCTTAAATTAAAATAGCTATCACTACACTAAGATTTTGTGAAAGTGAAGAGAAGCAGGTAGCCTAAAAAATGACCCTTCATTAAAAGCAAGCTCACAGAGAGAAAAAGGAGGGACAGGAAAGGGAAATTCACTGCAGTACTGGTGGCCCTCAACCCCTTTATGAAAGCACATGTTCTCATTTGGTGTTATAATATCCTGATTCACAATGAATATTCAAAAACCAAATGAAAGGCCAACTAAAAATGTTTAAACTAAAGAAAAATATGAGATTGAATTAAATGATAAAATGAATTTTAAAAGAACAATAAATAAAACATTAGATGACCTTCATAAAAAATACTAAAATTAAAAATTCATCATACACATTGTGCTCACAAAGGGAAAGGAGGATCCATCAAGCCCTGCAGAGCACAAGAAGCAGGTGGTTTACTCAGGCATCAGCAGAAACAAAACCCGAAGAACTACCCTCAGATTCTTCTACATGGTGTCCAGGAAGGAAAAGCAAAGCTGCAAAATGCTGAAGGTTTTAGAAGTATAACGGTGCTTAGGAAAGATCACTGGTCTGGTGTTGCAGCAGCCCCAGTGTTGACAGACACTCTAGGCTTCTAGGAGGAGAAAAATAGAAAGGGAGGAAGAAGTAGGAGGGGGGAAGGAAAAGGATGGAAAAGCACAGAACATTAGTAAACAGCAAGTTCAACATAGCAAGATGCTCATAACCTCTTTATATGATTAGTGGAGCTGGTCTGCTCTCAGGACTATAAATAATATTCTGAGGGAAATCAGACAGGAATTTTTCAAAATGGCACTGAGCTAGGTGCTCTAGTTAGTGATTGGCAAAATTATTATCAAGTCACAACATGCTCCCAAAACATGCACCCTCCCTACTTATCCCTCCTCAGTCAAACATGCATATTTTCAGTAAAATACCTGCTTTAATACAGTCAAAACATCAAAAGAAGAACCCAAACAACCCAAATCTACCTAAGGGTAGAGACATCTCCAAGAGCTAAAAGACCTGCTCTCACAATGCCACTGGACAGTTCATTTAAGAGATTAGTTTGTTTTTGTAATCAGGGAACTAAAAGTTGAAGTGGTAAAGGTCAAGCTGCTAGGTCCCCCCAACCCCCGCCACATTATTAAAACCAACCAGTGGGGAGGAGACTACTGCAAAGAGACTGAGTCTCTCTTCTGGTCAGATTTGACATCCTGCTGGAAGAAACCCAGCCTTGTTTTGATAATTGTTTCTTTTCGGGTGAAAATGATATCCACTTTTTCAACTGGCTAGTCAAATTAATCCCCTCCAGCCTATCTTCCCCTGGCCCTGTCTCCTGGTTAAAGAAAGCTGAATTTACTCATTTTTCAAAAGTTCATATTCAAGTTTCTTCTTTAATCACAGGGATATTTGCATAAATATTTTCTTAAAATAAAATTACACAGATAACTGCTTTCAAAGCAGGTACAGAAATATTCAATATTGCATATGACTAGAATTATAAAAAAATGTCAGTTCACAAAACTGTAAGGTAAAATGGCACTTCTGATTGTTTCTAGTTTTTAAAATACAGAGTAATTTATGAGGTGCTAGTAAGAATGTTAATTTAAAATCAACATTCACAACAAATAAGACCTAGTCATCGCAGGGCGCGGTGGTGCACACCTGTAATCCCAGCATTTGGGAGGCTGAGACAGGAGGATTGCGAGTTCAAAGCCAGCCTCAGCAATGGCGAGGCACTTAGCAATTCAGTGAGACCCTGTCTCTAATAAAATACAAAAAAGGGCTGGGGATGTGGCCCAGTGGTCAGGTGCCCCTGAGTTCAATCCCTGGTACAAAAAAAAAAAAAAAAAACTTAAGTCATCAATAACTCTGAGGAATGTGTATGTATGTATATTGTGTGCATACATTCTTAAGGTTATAGAATAAAAAGTAAATCCTGGAATAATTACTATTGCTAAAAGAAGGCTTCTTAAAAGCCTCAAAAACTGAACAACCATAAAGTGGCCCAAGAAAAGTCTTCTTGTGGCTGAGGCAGTCATCCCAGAAGAAAAACAAAAATAGAAAAATGGCTAGTGCTTGACTCCACTGAATTAATGTGAATCAAATGTCATACCTCAGAGTTAAGAGCACACACTGCTGCCAAGAGCAGTGTGCTTGAGCACTGGAAGTCAAATCATGTAGACCAGCAGTTATCAGCCTCATCATAACTGGATATTAAGTATAGTTATTTATAAAAATACAACACATAACTCTCATGTAGGCTACCTAAGAAAAGACTTACATACTATACCTCCCCAGGGATAGTCTTCTGCTAGAGTTTGAGAATTTTCCTCACTACAAAGACACTGGAGCTGCAGGTAAGTGTTGGTTATGAGGTGAAAACCCACAGGAATGTGGTTAGTGCTAGCTGAAAGAATATCAAAGTCCCAGCAGTAGGCTAGGAGTTAAAATTTGGGGTAAATTTCAAAAGCAACAGTTTTAGGGAAAGACAAAGAAAAAAAACAGAGGGCAAAAGACAAAAGAAACACTTGTAATTTACAGCTCACAGGATTCCTAATACTGAGCTTTGGAAAGCAAAGTAAGTGTAGGGAAGAGACCTGATTTAGCTGTAGAGGCCAAATGCCTTCCATATAACATAATCTGACAATGACAGTAAGAGTATTTTTAAGATGGATCCTTTCCCCCTTGCCCCGATAATGGGAATTTAACCCAGAGGTGTTTAACCACTTAGCCACATACCCAGTACTTTTAGTTTTTTTATTTTGAGACAGGGTCTCACTAAGTTACTTAGGGCCTCACTAAATTGCTAAAGCTGTGGTCTGGAACTTGCAATCCTCCTATCTCAGCCTCCCAAGTCTCTGGGATTACAAGCATGCACCACCACACCCGGCAAGATGGATCCAATTCTTAAATGGTACACTTCCAACAAATATTTAAAAAAAAAAAAAAAAAAATCAAAGGAAATTCATTCTTCTCCTTCCATTGTTAGAGATTTCATATGGCAGATCTTCTGGTACCCAACAAAAATGATACCCTCAGAAATAATTCATATGTTACACTAACAATTCTCCTCAAAGGAGTTTACCAAGGTCATTCACTATGAATATTTCACTTACATATTTGGAGAATCCTGGGAATCACTTACCTGTAGTGTCATTCCCTTCTATTCCATGGTCACCATTGGCTAACACTGTTGGTTTAGAAGATGAAGTACCTGCAAGAATTACAAAGAATAATTACCCACTAACTAACAAACAGAAAAATGAAAAACAGACCCAATTATTATTTTACAAGTGGAATTTTTGGCAGTCTTTATAACATTAGCTTAAAGTACATAAAACTGTCCAAAATTTAAAGCTTCAGTATAAAGAAATCTAGAAACAGAATAGAACTGAATTATTTAGTCTTCCCCAATTCTAACTGTTGAATAACCTACAGAAAAGGCCTAAAAAGCAAGCCTGCGTCTTGTTCCTTAAACGTTCAAAAACAAACATTAAATTCAGTAAAACTATCATGAAACACCACAGGGTTACAATCTGTGGTTCAAATCAAATGGTCTGAGGACACAGGACAATTTAAAACAGTTCCCACTCAGAAATCTAGAGCACCACAAATGCTCCTGAACATGAGGGTTCCATAGGAGTTTCTAACACCACTTTTAGAAACAGAGGCCTTCATTTTCTTCTTTGTAAGTTTTTTTTTGTTAATATCTTTATTTTATTTTATTTTATTTTATTTTTATTTATTTATTTTTTTTTTTTTTTGTGGTACTGGGGATTGAACTCAGGGGCACTTGACCACTGGGTCACATCCCCAGACCTTTTTTGTATTTTATTTAGAGACAGGGTCTCACTGAGTTGCTAAGTGCCTTGCCATTGCTGATGGCTGGCTTTGAACTCGCGATCCTCCTGCCTCAGCCTCCCAAAGTGCTGGGATTACAGGCGTGCGCCACCGCGCCCGGCTATCTTTATTTTATTTTTATGTGGTACTGAGGATTGAACCCAGTGCCTAACATATTCGAGGCCACTGCTCTACCATTGAGCTTCAGCCCTAGCCCCTGTAAGTTATTTTGATAGAGAACTATGCTCTATTAACTAAGGATACTGAGCATCTTTTCATGTGTTTGTTTGCCACTCCATTATCTTCTTCGGAAAACAGAATGGTCATTTTTTTTTTTTTTTTTTTTGGTACTGGCGATTGAACTCAGGGGCCCTTGACCACTGGGCCACATCCCCAGACCTTTTTTGTATTTTATTAGAGACAGGGTCTCACTGAGTTGCTAAGTGCCTCGCCATTGCTGAGGTTGGCTTTGAACTCGCAATCCTCCTGCCTCAGCCTCCCAAGTGCTGGGACTACAGGCGTGCGCCACCGCGCCCGGCTGGTCATATTTTTTAATTGGATTGTTTGGGTTTTTATTAGTGAGTCTTGATAATTCTTTTTTTAAAAAATATTTATTTATTTTCCTTAGTTTTACACAATGCATTTTATTCAATGCGTTTTATTTGTATGTGGTGCTGAGGATCGAACCCGGGCCGCACACGTGCCAGGCGAGCTCTCCACTGCTGAGCCACAATCCCAGCCCCTTGATAATTCTTTATATATTCTTAATGTCAATCCTTTGAGTTTTGTAGATATTGTTTCCTAGTCTTTAAGTTGTACTTTTTAAAATTTTATTTATTTATTTATTTATTTATTTGGTGCTGGGGATTGAACTTAGGGGCACTCGACCACTGGGACATATCCCCAGCCCCTTTTTTGTATTTTTATTAGAGACAGGGTCTCACTGAGTTGCTAAGTGCCTTGCCATTGCTGAGGCTGGCTTTGAACTCGGGATCCTCCTGCCTCAGCCTCCCAAGTGCTGGGATTACAGGTGTGCGCCACAGCGCCTGGCTTCTACTTTGATTTTAATTATATCCTTCAAAGAGTAAAAATCTTAAATTTTTTTAAATGTGTATCTATTTGTTTTAGTTGTACACAATGCCTTTTGTTTTTACATGGTACTGAGGATCAAACCCGGGCCGCGAACGTGCTAGGCGAGCGCTCTACTGCTGAGCCACAACCCCAGCCCCAATCTTAAATTTTGATAAGTCTAATTTATCATATTTTCTTTCATGGATTGTGCTTTTGATGAGGTATCTGAGAAATTTGCTTAACCCAAGGTCACAGGATTTTTTTCTCCTAAAAGTTTCATAGCTTTCATACTTAGGTTTCACACTAAGGCCTATGATACTTTCAGAGTCAAATTTTATATGAAGTATTAAGATGTGGGTCTAGTTTTGTGTTTTTACATATGGATACTTAATTGTTCAGCATCATTTGTTAAAAAGACTATCCTTATTCTACAGAACTCCAAGTATAAAAGTACAACATCATAGAAAACCCATTAAGCATATTATACATGTGCTGCTATTGCTGGGCTTTCTTTTTAATTCTTTTCCTTCTTCTTCTTTTGTTTTGTTTTGTTTTGTTTGTATTTTATTTAGAGACAGGGTCTCACTGAGTTGGCTTAGCGCCTCACCATTGTTGAGGCTAGCTTACTGAAGCTAGCTTTGAACTCACAATCCTCATGCCTCAACCTGCTGAGCCACTAGGATTACAGGTGTGTGTCACCATGCCCAGCTAGGCTTTCTATTTTATTCCTTTCCATTGATCTTTAAATTTATACATTTTGCCAAGACAACTGCTTGATTACTGTATTTTGAGTAGTAAGTTTTTTGCGGGTAGGGAGCAAGGGTTGTACTAGAGATTGAACCCAGTGCCTCACATATGCTAGCTAGGTAAAAGCTCTATCCCAGAACTATATCCCAGCCTTTTTTATTTTGAGATAGGGTCTCACTAAATTGTCCAGGCTGGTCTCCTGGAATTACAAGTATGTGCCCCTATGCCTGGTTTGTACTGTAAAAGTCTAAAAATAAGGTAATGTGGGGCTGGGGCTCAGTGGTAGTGCACTTGCCTGGCATGTGTGAGGCACTGGGTTTGATTCTCAGCACTGCATATAAATAAATAAAATAAAGGTCTATCAACAACTAAAAATATATTTAGAGAAAAAAAAAAAAGGTAATGTGAGTCCTCCAATTTGAGTCCTTTCCAAAACTGTTTTATCTCTTTGCTTTTCCATTTAAATTTTCAGGACCATCTGCTGATTTATTAAATAAATAAATAAATAAATATCTTGATGAGATCTTATTTGCAAATGCACTAAGTATATAGATCAATTCAGGAAATGTACCACCTTTTCTAAAAGGCTCTGACTATATATAACATTTCAGCAATCTGCTAACTTTGCAGTCAGCTTGCTGACACAAGAGTTTCCTATGTATCATTCTCAAGGTCCTCAGAGACATTTCTTTTCTTTTTTTTTTTTTTTAAATATTTATTTATTTACTTTAGTTGTACACAATACAATGCATTTACGTTTACGTGGTGCTGAGGATCGAGCCCGGGCCACACACGTGCGAGGCGAGCGCTCTGCCGCTGAGCCACAACCCCAGCCCCTCAGAGACATTTCTTTTAAGTGAAAATCTAGAATTTGCACTACTAAAATATACAATGCAAGATTTTACTTTGGAAGATAACAAATACTAATTTGCTGACGCCCCACAAATCCTAGGCAGAAATCATTTACATAAAGTTCTCAGTGAGAAGACCATTCATTCTTTTTTTTTTAAATATTTATTTATTTGTTTTAGTTGTACACATGCCTTTATTCTTACGTGGTGCTGAGGATTGAACCCGGGTCACGCACGTACTAGGCGAGTGCTCTACCACTGAGCCACAACCCCAGCCCCCCCCCCCCCAGACGACCATTCATTCTGTTGTCTCAGGAGCAACCAACAAGAACCACATAAAAGAACAAGATAGACCAAATAGAGAATATCAATTTAATTGGAAGAAGAGCGGGATAAATGAGTGAAAGATAAATCAGGCGTGATGGCATCCACTTGTGATCCCAGGGACTTGGGAGGCAGAGGCAGAAATAGGATCTCATGTTCAGGCTGGCCTGGGTAACTTAACTAGACCCTGTCTCAGAAAGGGATGGGAACACAGCTCAGTGGTAGAGCATTTGCCCAGCATATAAGAAGCACTAGGTTGGACCACGCATGCACAGAAGAGGAGAGCAATCGTGCAATGACTGCACTGTGGCCCCCCCCATCTAGCAATGCATGGCTCTCCCAGCCTGCTTCCATCTTGGGACACTGCAGCCACCTCCATACCCTCCCCCACCCCCAGACATGTTAGCCTCTACCTTGGGACAACGGACAAGTCCCGGAAGCATCAGCCTGCTGCAGCACTGCATACCCGAACACCACCACACAGCCTGCCTTCTCAGCTCCATCTCTGAAAGCGGTCACCTCCATCTTGGGACAACTCCACTGCCTTGAGTTACCTCTGCTGCTGCCACCATCATCTTTACTTGTTGCAGCTTCCATCATAGGACACCAGCTAGGGCCTGGAAGCCTAACATCAAGGTACCTACAGGTTTGACACTACTGCCACCACCAACTAGGAACACGCTCGCATCCATTTAGAGAAAATAACCAGGACCTGGAAGACCATCACCAAAGTCCCTGAAGGCTTGGTTACACCAGAGGTATCCCTGTTAGCCTACTTCTCTTAATTCCTCTTTCACTCTTCCTGTGATCTAATACCTCTATATGCTCACATCCTACTCATAAACCCCACATCCTACACCCCACCCCTCTCTCTTTGTCCACCATTAGAAAACTGTAGACCCCTTATGCAAACCTACCATATATATATATATATATATATAGAGAGAGAGAGAGAGAGAGAGAGAGAAAAGATATCTCTACATATATATATAAAAGATATTAATTGAACACATCATTTCTATTTATTGCGACAAAACTAATTGTCTAAATAGGAGGTATGCAGTTTATGGCTGAATATTGTTTGCACTGGGTGCTATAAATATTGATCTCCCCCTTAAAGGTGAGGTATTGGTAACCTGCAGGGACACTACAAGATTATAGGGTAGAAACTGTAATACCTCAGATCTGCACTGCTAGAGAGGAAGACATATGGACAACATGAAAAAAAGGGGGGGGGGCAGGGCATGGTGGCACATGCCTGTAATCCCAGTCCTTGGGAGGCTAAGGCAGGAGGATCGCAGGTTCAAAGCCAGCCTCAGCCATGACGAGGCACTTAGCAACTCAGTGAGACCCTGTCTCTAATAAAATACAGAAAAGGGGGGTGGGGTTATGGCTCAGTGGTAGAGTGCTCACTTAGCATGTACGTGGCCTGGGTTCGATCCTCAGCACCACGTAAAAATAAATGCATTGTGTACAACTAAGGCAAATAAATAAATTTTTTTTTTTTTTTTTTTTTTTTTTTGGTACCAGGGATTGAACTCAGGGGCACTCGACCACTGGGCCATATCCCCAGCCCTTTTTTGTATTTTATTAGAGACAGGGTCTCGCTGAGTTGCTAAGTGCCTCGCCATTGCTGAGGCTGGCTTTGAACTCGCGATCCTCCTTTCTCAGCCTCCCAAGTGCTGGGATTACAGGCATGCGCCACCGCGCCCGGCATAAATATTTTTTTTAAAAATACAAAAAAGACTGGGGATGTGGCCCAGTGGTCTAGTGCCCCCAAGTTCAATCCCCGGTACCACCAAAAACAAACAAACAAAAAAATAGGGAAGAAAGTGCCCCCAAACAAGTCAAGATGCTACAATAATAGAATCCATGGACAGCACAGTATGAAATGTCAGAGAAGGAGTTCAGAATGAACATAATGAGCTGAGAAGCAAGGAACAATATATATGAGAGAGCAAATACAGCAACAATTGATCACTCCAACAAAGAGATAAGAGAGCAAATCCAAGTAGGCAAAGATTACTTCAAGAAAGAGAGATTAGCTGGGCGCAGTGGCACATGCCTATAATCCCAGCACTTGGGAAGCTGAGGCAGGAGGATCACGAGTTCAAAGCCAGCCTCAGCAATGAGAGGCACTCAGCAACTCAGTGAAACCCTATCTCTAATAAAATACAAAAAAGGGGGCTGGGATGTGGCCCAGTGGTCGAGTGCCCCTGAGTTCAATCCCCGGTACCAAAATAAATAAATAAATAAATAAAAATAAATTAAAAAAAAAAAAAAGGCCTGGAACTATAGCTCAGTGGTTCAATTCCCCTGGGTTCAATTCCCCATTGCTGGGGGGAAAAAAATTCTAACTCCATCACACATTCATCTCATCTACTTCTTTTTATCCTGTCACTTCTTTTTTTCCCCTAAAGAAATTAGTATTTTTTTGTGGTACCGGGGATTGAACTCAGGGGCACTTGACCACTGGGTCACATCCCCAGCCCTCTTTTGTATTTTAATTAGAGACAGGGTCTTATTGAGTTGCTAAGTGCCTCGCCATTGCTGAGGCTGGCTTTGAACTCCCAATCCTCCTGCCTCAGCCTCCCAAAGTGCTGGGATTACAGGCGTGCACCACCGCGCCCGGCTAGAAATTAGTTTTTTTTTTTGTTTTTATTTTTTTAATATTTATTTATTTGCTTTTAGTTGTACACAATGCGTTTATTTGTACGTGGTGCTGAGGATCGAACCTGGGCCGCGCACGTGCAAGGTGAGCGCTCTGCCGCTGAGCCACAACCCCAACCCTAGAAATTAGTTTTATATCCTGTCACTTCTTTAAACGAGAAGCAACAATTTTTTTTCCTCTTTTTTTTTTTCTTCCCCTCCCAACACCTCCCCCCCGCCCCCGCATTCCTGGGGACTGAACTCAGAGGTATTTGTACTACTGAACTATACCCCCAGTCCTTTTTTGAGATAGGGTCTCATTAAGTTGTCCAGGATGGCCTTGAAATTGTGATCCTCCTGCTTTGCTTCAATGCCCCTAGTCACTGGGATTACAGGCATAAGGCACAGCACTGGCTAGATTTTTTTAGAGATCAACCCCAGGGCTTCCTGCGAGCTACGCAAATGCTCGACCACTGAGACACATCCCCAGTCCTAGAATTTTTTTTTAAATGATGGAAAACAAATCATAATCTGTTTAATGCTAAAGAATGACCCAGCTGAGTTAAAGGAACTGATGATGCAGAAGACAGAAAAGACAACTGCAACAATACTGCCCTGGAGTCAGAGTACAGGCAGTTCAATCTCTACAAAATAACAGTAGACCATAAGTACATGGATGAAGGTAGGTTAAAAGGCGGCTTATGTGTATGGGACTATGTGAATCTCTTCTAATTGAGTCTATTGATTCTATATACTAAAGGTCATCAGCTGAGACTATGACTCTGAGAGCCAAGTGCTAAAAGTCTGAACAGAGAAGATCTGAAAACAGTTGCTTAGGAAACTGGAAGACTTTACAAACTCACGTGAATTAGGAGCAGAATCCCTGAAATTTGTGCTCTTTATTGAAATGAAATAAAATTCTCATTTATACTTTCTGTATACAATATTAATATATTTAAGAATTCTGCTTGTTGGATTAAATAAGTGAATCTTTAGCTGTCACAAATAGTATCTATTAGATTGTGAATCAAGCAGAAAGTATGCATCTGTGAAAACCGTATGGTTCTATAGAAAAAACATTAAAATATGAAAATGTGCTTTCAGGTTGTAGTTCTATCATCATTAACTAAGTGATCAAATGCCTAAAGCTTTCTAAGACTTAGAAGCTTCGCCTACAAAGTGAGACTAACTGCAATACAAAAGAAAAAATTTTCAAATTTTACAGTGCTAAATAATTGTTAGTAACTATTGCTATTCTCACTGCTTACTATAAATTGACCAACAACATGTTCATGATTCTATGGACCAACTACAGATTAACTATGAATTGATCAATAAACTATAAAATAATATTTTGAGAACACTGCAATCGGTTTACTTTTGTATTACATAAAAATCTTGGTTGGAGAATGAGACGGATATCATTTTCCTTAATGCATGATTGAAGACCTAAATTGCACGAATATACTTTGTATACAAACAGTTGTATGTAAAAAGATACTAAATATATGCACTATGAGTTGTACATATTAAAAATTATAAAAATAAAAATAAAAAAAATACAATTAAAAAAAAAAAAAAAAAAAAAAAAAAAAAATCTTGGTTGGAGCCAGGCGCGGTGGCGCACGCCTGTAGTCCCAGCACTTTGGGAGGCTGAGGCAGGAGGATCGCGAGTTCAAAGCCAGCCTCAGCAATGGCGAGGCACTTAGCAACTCAGTGAGACCCTGTCTCTAAATAAAATACAAAAAAAGGGCTGGGGATGTGGCCCAGTGGTCGAGTGCCCCTGAGTTCAATCCCCGGTACCACAAAAAAAAAAAAAAAAAAAAAAAAATCTTGGTTGGGTTTTTCTCTGTCTGGGAATGGCCCACATTCTCCCTTAAAAGCGTATTACCTGCTTTACCCTGAAAGCTGCTCATTCTAGAGATATCCCACATTCTCCCTTGAGTGTCTCTGCTTCCCTAAGTAAACCTCTCACTACAACTTTCAAAAAACAAAAAATCTTGGTTAGATAATATTACAAGATCTTAGACAACCCCAGGCATACTTGTGAGAGCTAATGCAGAAATAAACAATTTATCAGAATAAATGAAAATGAAAGAACAAGAGGTTAGAAGGAAATAAGAGGCTGTGACTCTATCATACACACAACACATAACAATTTAAAAAAGCCAAGGAGAGAATAAAAATAATATTATAACAAAAAAGAAGAAGAAGAATTTTAGATTAGGAAAAAGGCTTCCAAACTTCTCTTCCAGATAAGATTTGCTGGACCCTAATCACTGGAATGCTGCACATTACTGAGTAAGTCCTAACCCAAAAGTCTCTAATACTGCCTTTTCTCACTGATCTCCCCGAAGACCCTTACTTCATGAAATGAAAACTCTCAGCTAAACATAACAGCAGTGAAAATAGCACACATATTTTTGAAATATTACATTCTATAAGACATAAGGATATTCAACTTATACTTATTTAAAATTCCTCTCTCCCCAAGAGATTTCAAATTCCCACAGCTGGAAAATCAACCTGGAACAGAAAGAAATTATCAGTAAGCTCAGAGCATGGGTAACATGTAAAAGAGCACTACGATGGGGGCTGGGGTTGTGGCTCAGCAGTAGAGCGCTGGCCTAGCACGTGAGCAGTCCAGGTTCGATCCTCAGCACCACGTAAACATAAATACATTGCATTGTGTACAACTAAAACAAATAAATATTAAAAAAGAAGAAGAAGAAAGAAAGAGCACTACAATGAATCAGCTTTGGGCAAAACTCAGAGGACTCCACAGATTCTGAATGCAAGAGTACTCTATTCTGCATTAGGTCAGACTCATGCCAACACTGCCATCTGGTGGCAAATCAGATTGGTTGTAATGTTCTATGGAAGAAGTCTTACTAAGCTGGGCAAAGAAATTCTGCAATACCTAGCTATTATCCTTTCCAGGACTTATTTAGGCGCTTTCAACCGGATTAATGCTTCTCAATCTCAGAGTGCATCAAAGTTATCTGTGAGAGCTTGTTAAAATCAGGCCTCATGCCCAGAGTTTCTGATTCTGCATGGGCACAAGAAATTACCCATTGAACAAGCAGTCACATGATCTGATACTGCTGGTGAAAAGACCATACTTTGAGAACCACTATCCTACATTAATTTCCTCTTCTACAGAAATAAGATTTTAGGGGTTGCCTAGCATAAGTGAAGTTCTGTGTTCAAACCCCAGTACCACATAAATAAATAGATAAATAGATAGATAACAGAAATAAGCTTTCAGTTTCAAAGACCTCTTGGAATGTGAAGAATGCATACTCTCAATCTCACAAGTAGAACTATTTAAGCAGAGTATAGAAAAATGTAAGTGACTCATCCACAAATTTGAAAACTATTTGTTCTTAAGTTCAACAGTACATTAAATGTTCATTTGAATGAAAGAGAGTCAAAGAATTATTGCTCAGTTATTCACATTTGAGAGAAATAGTGCTAACAGCAAGAAATTAGTATGAACATACTATTTTTAAAGCAAAACAAAACAAAAAACCAAGTAACAACATACATTAAGAGAAAACAATTGAGAATTTTTTTCTAAGGTGACAGGCATTTTATTATTTTTTTAAATGACGGGCATTTTAGATATACAATTTGATACTACTTTTATTCCCAGGTATATATAAGATAGTTTATGAGTAAAGGGGGGAAAAAAGGAAAAAGTGGGGCTAGGGATGTAGCTTAGTGGTAAAGTGCTTGCCTAGCATGTATGAGGCCCTGGATTCAACTCCCAGTAGTACAAAAAAGAAGGAAAGTGTATAGTACAGAGACAGAGACAAGACCTAAAAACAACATCAAACCTAGTAGCAACAAGCATCCATAACACACTGTGAACCTAAAATACCATAACTCCCACTTAAAAAGAAAATAGGGCTTCTTGGAGAAATTGGTGTATTCAGGTTTGGTGTAAGAATTATACTTGGAGGAACAAGCAAATTTCTACTTTTGTGTTATATGACATAAGGCAGCCCTGCTTTCTTACCCTTTATTTTTAAGTTGAAGGCTAAAAGTAGGTGGGAATATAAACATTTAAGGAAACAAAAACACCGTTGTCCAAAGAGTTCTATTATGTGTAACCCATTAACTGACCCTTCTGTATCTAGATGCAGGAAAGTGGTTAATAAAACTTCCACTGGTTAGCCTGAAACTGCTGCAAAATTTTATCATAAAAGCACCAGTGATAGCTTACTGAACCTACACCAAGAAGAAAATCAAACTTAAAAAGCTAGATGTAGCCGGGCGCAGTGGTGCACGCCTGTAATCCTAGCACTTGGGAGGCTGAGGCAGGAGGATCTGAGTTCAAAGCCAGCCTCAGCAATGGCGAGGCACATAGCAACTCAGTGAGACCCTGTCTCTAATAAAATACAAAAAAGGACTGGGGAGGGCAGGGATTGTGGCTCAGCGGCAGAACGCTCGAGGCCGGGTTCGAGCCTCAGCACCACCTAAACATAAATGCATTGCATTGTGTACAACTAAAGTAAATAAATAAATATTAAAAAAAAAAAAAAAAAAAAAGGACTGGGGATGGGCCCAGTGGTCAAGTGCCCCTGAGTTCAATCCCTGATAGAAAAAAAAAAGAAAAAGAAAAAAAGCTAGATGTATAATAAAACACAAAAAGTCTAGAGTCCTTCTGTCACTTCTGAAGAAATGATCCAAAGAAAGAACATCATATTTAGAATGTTTTAGATTTAAAAAAAAAAAAAAAAAGTGAAATTTACCATTCTGGCAAAACCCAACAGTCTGATAATCTATAAAAATCAAACCCACAGAAGGGAAATTGCCATTCACAGAGAAGCCACTCACTGCTCTATATTTCTCAAGCATCAAATAAGGAAACTCCTCTCCTTTCTTCTTCAATATCACCAAATAGCCACCTTCCATTTCCCTTATTCTCAGCCCAGCCTTCTATAAGTAAGTTTTAGGACACTGGTATGGAAAAAAAAAATTGGAATTAATAATTTAATTACATTGCATTTATAAACTTTACTATTATTCTTTTGAACAGGTTAACAAATACATATATACAAAATCCAGTTAGGCCAAAAGAATATACAGTAAAAAAAAATATCTCTAACCCCTATACACCAGCCAGCCAGTTCTCCTTCTCAAGTAACCACTGCTACCAATTTCTAGGTTAATAAACTTTTAATAAGTTGTTTACATATTGCAACTAGCTCAGGGGCAGTATGCCTCCTTAGTATATATGAGGCCCTGGGTATATACATGCACGCATGCATACACATGCAAAAGGCAGGTGAAGGGAGGAAAAAAAAGGAAACTTGTTAAAATGAAACTTAATTAGAATAGCAGGGAAGGGTCAATCTTTTCTTTTTTGGTACCAAGGATTGAACTCAGGGGCACTCGACTACTGGGCCACATCCCCAGCCCTATTTTGTATTTTATTTAGAGACAGGGTCTCACCGAGTTGCTAAGTGCCTCACCATTGCTGAGGCTGGCTTTGAACTAGAGATCCTCCTGCCTCAGCTTCCCAAGTGCTGGGATTATAGGCGTGGGCCACCGCGCCTGGCAATCTTTTTTTTTTTTTTTTTCAATATTTATTTATTTGAGCCGGGCACAGTGGCGCACGCCTGTAATCCCAGCACTTGGGAGGCTGAGGCAGAAGGATCGCGAGTTCAAAGCCAGCCTCAGCAATGGCGAGGCACTTAGCAACTCGGTGAGAACCTGTCTCTAATAAAATACAAAAAAGGGCTGGGGATGTGGCCCAGTGGACGAATGCCCCTGAGTTCAATCGCCGGTACCAAAAATATATATATATATATATTTATTTGTTTGTTTTAGTTGAACACAATGCCTTTATTCTTACGTGGTGCTGAGGATCGAACCCGGGCCGTGCACATGCTAGGTGAGCGCCCTACCACTGAGCCACAAGCCCAGTCCCCGGCAACCATTTTTATAAGCAAAATAAATTTCTAAAAAAAAAATAAAAACCTTTCCTCCCAGGGCTGGGGGTGTATAAGGCCCTGGGTTTGACCAAGGCCCTGGGTTTGACCCCCAGTACCAGAAAAACAAACAAACATAAAACAACTTTCCTCCTTATAAGTGAAGTTAATGTGACATGGATCAAACCATTGAAAATTAAGTACAAGAAAACTTCCTGTTACTACTTCATTGTTCTTCAGTCCTAGATGGTGGAAACAATACACAACTAAAGGAAAACAGAAAATGATAAGAAGCAAGATTTTTTCCACCAGCAACTGATGAGGGTAAAACAATGGGGATGGGAGAAGGATCGTAACTATGAATTCAGTTACTATAATATCTAAGCCTTGGGCTACAGTTGTAGCTCAGTGGTAGAACACTTGCCTAGCATGTGTGAGGCACTGGGTTCCATCCTTGGCAGCACATAAAAATAAATTATTGTGTCCATCTACAACTAAAAAAAAAAAAAATTTTTTTTTTTAAATTTAAGCCTTTTCCTTTTCTTTCTTCCTACTTTCCTTTATTTTTAGGTTACTTCGTCAAAGGAGAAGTGACTCTGCTGTAAAAGAGAACATACATTCCCACTTTCCATTAAGAAATCCAATTTTGGAGTTGGAGTTGGGGCTGTAGTTCAGTGGCAGTGTTTGCCTAGCATGTGTGAGTCACTGGGTTCCATGCTTAGCACCACATAAAAATAAACAAATAAAATAAAGACTGGGCAGGGGCTATGGTTCAGCCGTAGAACACTCATCTCACATGTGTGAGGCCCTGGGTTCGATCCTCAAGCACCACATAAATAAAATAAAGATATTGTGTCCATCTACAACTAAAAATTATTTAAAGAAAATAAAAGCATTGTGTCCATTAAAAAAAAGAGAAAGTGGTATAAAAAAAGAAATCAATTTTTTTTCTTAGAGTGAATTTTTTTTAAAATATTTATTTTTAGTTGTAGTCAAACACAATATATTTATTTTATTTATTTATTTTTATGGGTGCTGAGGATGGAACCCAGGGCCTTGCACGTGCTAGTCGAGCGCTCTACCACTAAGCCACAACCCCAGCCCTTAGAGTGAATATTTATATGGTGCAATTAGATCTTAAACACTCAACACTTTTCCTGCTGATTTGTGATTACCACCCTTTCCCCAAATAAATCTTCTATACTAAGACAGAGGCAATTACCTCCACCTCAACAAGGAAAAGCCAGAACAACCACCAAATCATAACTTGAATTCACCAGAGGGCTATTAGGACCACCAAGTAGTATAAAATCCAAATAAAGACAAGCTCCTAAAGGAGATGTGAGGGGTGAGCACTAACTTTCATGTGTCAGACCATGTGCAAAAGAGATGCTAGGTACAATACTAGCAAGTAGAAAAAGTTCAGCTAACTGAATCCCTGGGATCCACACCCACCCAATGGATTCACACCCACGTGGATAACTGTCTTCACTAGATGAACTTTTAAAAAGGCTTGAGGCAGCATGGAAGATCACAGGGTCTCCACTGGTGCCTGTAGACCTGGTGGTGCAGACCTGGAGGAAGCTACCATTAAAAGAAAGGCATGGGGCTGGGGCTGTAGGTCATGGCAGTGCATTTGCTTAGCATGTGTGAGGCTCTGTTTAGGATCCCCAGGATGAAGGGGGTATGGGGTAGGGAGTATACACATTACATAATGAAAAAAAAAAGGTGAATTATTCAGGAAGATATAACAATCTAAACGTAGATGTATACATGTGATAACAGGTCTTCAAAAACACATCAAACAAAAACTGAAAGAAATTAAGAATTAAAATAACACAAGGGCTGGGATTGTGGCTTAGCGGTAGAGCACTCGCCTAGCACGTGCACGGCCCAGGTTCGATCCTCAGCACCACGTAAAGAATAAATACATTGTGTACAACTAAAAAGAATAAATAAATATTTAAAAAAATAAAAATAAATAAAAAATAAAATAACACAAAATGACATAGAATTCAATCTCAGAAACATCAGGACAAGTAGACAGAAGTTTAATAAAGACACACACAAAAAAAAAACACTTTAAACCAACTAGACTTTTCTAACATTAATAGAACATTCCACCCAATAATAGCATAATACACATTATTTCAAGGCTCACAGGATATTGGCCAAATAGAATATACTGTAGATCACAAAACAAACCTTGACAATTAAAATAAACTAAAATTTCAATGAATATCTTCTCATAGCCATAGAACTAAACTAAAAATCAATTACTGAAAACTCACGGGATGCTATGAATTAAGCAATGTCCTTAATAAACCACAGGTCAAAGAGGAATTCACAAGGGAAACTATGTTTAATTGAATGGAAATAAAAATACAACATATCAAAATCCATGGAACAGCACATGGTGGAGCATGTCTAAAATTCCAGCAGCTCAGGAGGCTGAGGCAGGAGGATCATGAGTTCAAAGCCAGCCTCAGCAACTCAGTGAGGCCCTAAGCAACTCATGGAGGCCCTGTCGCTAAATAAAAATGTGAAAAAGGTCTAGGGATGTGGCTCAGTGGTTAAGTGCCCCAGGGTTCAATCTCTGGAAATGAAGAAGGAAAAAAATAAGGTCTCAAACCAATTGTCTACTGCCACCTTAAGTAAAATAAGCTAATCAACTCAAAGTAGAAAGAAAGAAGAATAAAGATATGAGCAGAACTGAAGACAGAAAGACAGTAGAAAAAAATTAATAAAACCAAAAAGCTAAATCTTTAAAAAGATCAAGACAATTGATAAACCTATATCTAGATTTAGCAAGAAAAAAAAGGATATAAATTATCTATATAATTAAAGAAAAAAGGGTCATGACAATAGGTCCTAGAACATTAAAAAAGATAATATTAAAGGGGCTGGGGTTGTGGCTCAGTGGTAGAGTGCTCACCTAGCACATGCACGGCCCAGGTTCGATCCTCAGCACCACGTAAAAATAAATGCATTGCTGGGCACCATGGTGCACGCCTGTAATCCCAGCACTTTGGGAGGCTGAGGCAGGAGGATCGCGAGTTCAAAGCCAGCCTCAGCAAGGGCGAGGCACTTAGCAACTCAGTGAGACCCTGTCTCTAATAAAATATAAAAAAGGGCTGGGGATGTGACCCAGTGGAGGAGTGCCCCTGAGTTCAATCCCGGTACCACAAAAAAATAAATAAATAAATAAACGCATTGTGTATAACTAAAGCAAATAAATAAATATTTTTTAAAAGATAATATTACAATTTTGTCTCCATTAATTTGACAACTTAGAGAAAATGAACCAAGGAATTCCTAGAAAGATGCAAATTAGGGCTGGGGAATATAGCTCAGTAGTAGAGCACTTGCTTAGCATGCATGAGACCCTAGGTTCAATCTCCAATGGAAATAAAGCGGGTGGGGGGAGACAAAGATACACATTACCAAAACTCACTTGACAAGAAACAGACAATATAAATAATCCTCCTATTCTCTCTCTTTTCTGTGTCTTTTGGCAGAAGGGGGGGAATGGCGCCCCACAACTGGGGATTGAAACCAAGAGCTTGTACATGCTACGCAAGCACTCAACTACTAAGTGACATCCCCAGTCCCCCTTTTTTCTTTTTTTCCTTTTAAGAGGGTCTTACTAAACTGCCCTGATTGGTTTTCAACTGGGATCCTCCTGACTCAGTCTCCCAAATAGCTTGGATTATAGCTGAGTGCCATTATGCCCAGTTAGTCCTATTATCTCTTAATGAAATTTAATTCCTAGTTTAAAAATTGACAAAACTAAACAGGGCGTGGTGGTGCACGCCTGTAATCCCAGCACTCTGGGAGGCTGAGGCAGGAGGATCACGAGTTCAAAGCCAGCCTCAGCAATGGCAAGGCACTTAGCAACTCAGTGAGACCCTGTCTCTAAATAAAATACAAAAAGGGCGGGGGGAGGGAGGGGGCTGGGGATGTGGCCCAGTGGTCGGGTGCCCCTGAGTTCAATCCCCAGTACAAAAAAAAAAAAAAAAAAATGACAAAACTAGGCATAGATGGCTTTATTGATGAATTCCATCAAACATTAAAAGAAGACAATATCCATTCTATACAAACTATTCTAGAAAACAAAAGAGGCGGGAACATTTTCCCAGTTCATTTTATGAAGTCAGCATGACCTCAATTCTAAAGCCAGACAAAGTTGTTATCAGACAATGAAAGACCAATATCCCTCATGAATATTGCTGCAAATTTCCTCAACCAAATATTTAGCAAATCTGATCCAGAAATATATAAAAAGAGCAAATCTCTTTTAAAGGCTTTAATCCATCTTTTAATCCTGACCTGAAGTGACTCTGAAAACAATAAATGGTATCTCTTCCCATCTAAGATAAATTCTAATGTAAGAACATAATTTTATGTATCTAACTTTACAAAGCGATTTTCAAAGGAAAGGCACAGTAAGGACATTAAGATGTAGATTATATAAGTCAAAATATTACAGAAGAAACTTTAGAATTAAAAGTGATTTATAGCCGGGCGCGGTGGCGCACTCCTGTAATCCCAGCACTTTGGGAGGCTGAGGCAGGAGGATCGTGAGTTCAAAGCCAGCCTCAGCAATGGCGAGGCACTTAGCAACTCAGTGAGACCCTGTCTCTAAATAAAATTAAAAAAAGGGCTGAGGATGTGACCCAGTGGTCGAGTGCCCCTGAGTTCAATCCCCAGTACCACAAAAAAAAAAAAGTGATTTATATGGGCTCGGGATATAGCTCAGTTGGTACAGTGCTTACTTCACATGCACAACAACACCCTGGGTTCAAATCCCCAGCACCACCCACACACACACACACAAAAAAGTAATTTATAGTCTCATGAACACATACTAAATTAAAAGGTAATTACTTTGTCTCTTTGGTTTCTTACAAAGAAATTTACTAGCCTATACTAAAAAACTTGAATCAGTTTCCTCAGAGTTTCTAAGATTATGATCCAAGTCATAATCTCCAATCTACTTTTGGAACATATATTTCCAGTTTGTCTTAAATACTTACCTTCCATCTGGCTGGTATCTGAGCATGCTTTCTTCTTTGACTCAGAGTTCCCAGTTTTCTCGTCCACATCCAGGAGAGGAATATAGTCTGTTTTTCCAACAGTTTCCCCCACAACATCCTCAAAGGCCTCTGACTCCAGTGTGGCAATGAAGTCCCGCTTTATCTCTTCCTCAATTTCTGGAGGTGGCTCCGTTAATGCATCTGCAAGACTGAGGTCAGCCATTCTGCACTGCTGCAACTGCCTGTTTAAGGAGAAAGAGATGTTTCATTTGATGAGCACTGCAAAGGGAAAGACTTTTCTAGATACTCTCATTCCTTGTTTAGTTTTAAAAAGAAACATAATAAAAAAATTTTACAGGTAGAAAAGGCTTCCTTATTTGAAAAATGAGAAAAGTAAAGCTCAGAAACGGACAGTCTTACCCAAGATAGGTCACTACTATTTTTTCCTCACGTTTCTAGGAGGGAGACAAAGCAAGAGCCATTTTGCCTTTTTTTTTTTTTTAAGTTGTAGATGAGCACAAACCCTTTGTTTATTTATTTTATGTGGTACTGAGGATCCAACTTACTGCCTCACATGCCAGACAAGCACTGTACCACAGAGCTACAATCCCAGCCCCTTTTTGTTAATGTTAAATTAAATTTTTTTTTAAAAATCAACTTATTCAAACTTATAGCCAATAAGATTTAAATTGGGTCTTTGATTTCAATTCTCATACTCTTTCAACTATCCCATATCTTCATTTCCAAATCATGTTCCAGAAAAGCTTTTTAAAAGAATACATAAAGAGGTCAGATGAGAATGTTCCCATTAAAAAGATTACGTTATTATCATGTGAATGAAAAAGGCTTTCTGACTGAAGACTGAGTATTGGCCTTTCCTTGGAGTAAGTTCTCCTTTACTAGTCACATGGGATAGCCCCCATCAAAGAAACTACAACCTTCAGCACTGGCATGAAAAATATAGACATGTCCCTGAATTAGGTAGGGAAGATGGACACATATATTACCATTTTCACAGAATCCCAAATTTTTTAAATATAATATGAAGCTAAGAAGTATGATTTACTACAGGTACAACTACAGATGACTAGCCTGGAAAATACAAAAATCATGTAGAAAAAGAGCCAATAGGCCTGCAATAAACTAAACATCAAGTACTTGCAGAGTACAAACAATACAGAACACTATCCCTGTTTTCAAAGAGTCTAATTTACTACTCCGAGACTCATGACTACTCCGAGACTCATGAGGATAAGGTGAACTATGAGACATACTATTGACTGGGTAAATGTAAGTCAAACAGCAGTCCTTAGTTGCATAGTGTAATGATTACTGCTTGTGTTTACCAATAAATGTATTTTCTGATGTCACCCAATACAAACCAGTCCCCATCCCCACAGGATTAGGGCTATTAAGACTGATTAGGCGATTAAGACTGAAAAAAAAAAAAAAAAAATTAAAAGAGGACAATTTTGTGACTACACTCTGGAAGGCAGGCTCATTCTATTCTTTATCAGGGAGAAATTAATTACCTTCCCATAAATCTTTCTTTCACTTCTAATTAGGCAATCTACTTCAGTTGCTTGCAACCAAAGAACCTCAATGTATGTAGTCTTGCCTTATTAAAAACAACAACAACAACAACAACTGGGGATAGAACCCAGGGACACTTTATCACTAAGCTATACTCTGAGTCCTTTTTATTTTTTATTTGAGATATGGTCTTGCTAGTTTACTTAAGAGTCTCACTAAGTTGTCAAGGGCTGGCCTTGAACTTGTGATGTTCCTGCCTCAGACACCCGAGTCTCTGGGATTACAAGTGTATACCCACGCCCAACTGCTAACCCAAATTTTTAAAAAGTCAAAATGTATTATGACTCAAGCCACCAAATGGTCAGGTTTTCCTTTCAAGTTCTCCACCATCTACCTCTCCACAGCAAATGAAACACACAGTGAGGAATATAGTCATTCTCTTCTTTCTTGTTCCCACACATCCTTTCCTCCCACTTACACTATCCTTCTTTGCTAGAAATATAAAAGTCACAGACCTTTTCATTCATTACTTGGCCAAGATGTGTGGCCACCACAATTACATAACATGTACAAAGCAAATATTTTTCCAGAACTCTAAAAAAAATCAGGGGTCATTCTATCCCCCAAAGCCCAAATCCAACACCTAAAGGCTTTGCTGTATTTTCAATGTACAAAGTATGAGGTTGAAGGCTTAGGTGTTTAAATACTGAATAGCATCAACTGCTGAATCCTACTATACCAAACAAAATATAGACGGGATAATGAAGCCCAGGAACAAGACCTGTTTCTTTTAAGCAGGTGCTAGGGAAAAAAAATAATAATAATAACATTTTTCCAGCACAGGGCATGCTGGAGGAAATTTGTCCAGATCTATATGGGGCTTGGTGAAAATACTCATCATATATTCCTTATACTATAAGAAAAAATAAAATATCAAGCCGGGCGTGGTGGCGCACGCCTGTAATCCCAGCACTTTGGGAGGCTGAGGCAGGAGGATCGCGAGTTCAAAGCCAGCCTCAGCATTGGCGAGGCACTTAGCAACTCAGTGGGACCCTGTCTCTAAATAAAATACAAAAAAGGGCTGGGGATGTGGCCCAGTGGTCGAATGCCCCTGAGTTCAATCCCTGGTAACCACAAAAAAAATAAAAATTAAAAATAAAATATCAAGATTTGGAAAGATATTAAATATTGAATTTATATAGACTTCCAAATAAAATCTTTCGAAAAATTTTAATAAATTTGAGCCTTCTTCCATGTGCCTGTTTAATATCAGGCTTCCTACTTGAAATGGTTACTTTAATTCCTGATCAAGAGTTATCAATAGGCCAGGTACAGTAAACCTATAATCACAGTGACATTGGAGGCTGGGAGGCAGGAGGATCTTGAGTTCAAAGTCAGCCTCAGCAACTTAGTGAGGTCCTAAAGCAACTCAGAGAGACCCTGCCTCTAAATAAAGTATAAAAAAGGGCTGGGGATGTGGCTCAATTGGTAAGCACCCCTGGGTTCAATCCTGGTACTAAAAAAAAAAAGAAGAAGAAGAAGAGTTATAAATGAATGGGGCTGCAGGTGTTGCTCAGTGATAGAGTACTTCCTTAGTGTTTGAGGCCCTGGCTCAATCCTCAGTACCACCCAAAAAAAAAAATTATTTTTAATGATGATTTTCAATTCTAGATGGCCCCATCTTTTTTTTTTCCCCCTTCTTTTTTTTGTATCACGGGTTGAATTCAGGGGCACTCAACCATGGAGCCACATCTTCAGCCCTACTTTGTATTTTATTAGCGACAGGGTCTCACAGAGTTGCCGCTGCTGAGGCTGGCTTTGAACTCGCGATCCTCCTGCCTCAGCCTCTGGAACTGCTGGGATTACAGGTATATGCCACCGCACCCGGCCTTTTTTTTTTTTTAAACAGGCTAAATCTAGATTTATTGAATCCAAAGGCAGCACTCCTTAAGATAGAGTGAAGTGAGCTGAGCAAGAGAGAGAGGCTCAAGGCCCCAATGTCTGGAAATCAGTGGTTTTTTTTTTTTTTTTTTTTTTTTTTTTTTGGTACCGGGGATTGAACTCAGGGACACTTGACCACTGGGCCGCATCCCCAGCCCTTTTTTTGTGTGTATTTTATTAGAGACAGGGTCTCACTGAGTTGCTAAGTGCCTCGCCATTGCTGAGGCTGGCTTTGAACTCACGATCCTCCTGCCTCAGCCTCCCAAAGTGCTGGGGTTACAGGCGTGCGCCACCGCGCACGGCCGAAATTAGTGTTTTTATATGCTTGTTTCATCATTTTTTAAAAAGGTATATTTTTTTTAATTCCTTTTCTTAAAACAAATGTAATGTTTAAATTTCCTGTGGGTTGGGGCTGGGGCTGTAGCTCAGTGGCAGAGCACTTGCCTAGCACGTGTGAGGCACTGAGTTCAATCCTAAGCACCACATAAAAATAAACAAATAAAATAAAGGCATGATGTCCATCTACAACTACAAAAAAATTAAAAATTAAAAGTAAATTTCTTGTGGCTTGAGTTCCTTAATCACATCTTTTTTCAAATCTAGTATTTCAAAACAGTAAAAACTTGCTTCATGCATACAGAAATATTATACCAACTTCAACTCCTAAAGAAGAGGTGTAAACATCACTCTTCACTTTTGTAAAGTGATTGTGAATTGAATTATTTATAACTTTGTGTTTTCAAAAGTGAGGTTTATTTTGAAGTCATAAACTCTGTCATAGTAGCACTGTACTTGTAACTCATTCAGGTCTCAAAAATGTCAATTAAAGCCGGGCGCGGTGGCGCACGCCTGTAATCCCAGCAGCACTTTGGGAGGCTGAGGCAGGAGGATCGCGAGTTCAAAGCCAGCCTCAGCAATGGCAAGGCACTTAGCAACTCAGTGAGACCCTGTCTCTAAATACAAAAAAGGGCTGGGGATGTGGCCCAGTGGTCGAGTGCCCCTGAGTTCAATCCCCGGTACCACAAAAAAAAAAAAAAAAAAAAAAAAAAAAAAGTCAATTAAGAGATACCTGTGCTCCCATGTTCACTGCAGCATTATCCAGAACAGCCAAGATAAGGAAACAACCTAAGTATCCACTGATGGAAGCTATAGTTTGGATCTTAAATGTCCTTGGAAAGTCCATGTGTTAAAGGGTTGGTCCCCAAATAGGCACTACTGGGAGGTGACAAAGCCTTTAGGAGGGGCCTAGTGGGAAAACTTCAGGTCATTGGAGACCTGGCTTTGAAGGGGATAATGGAACCCCAGGCCCTCCCTCATTTTTTCCCACTTCCAGGAAGGAGGTGAGCAGTTTCACTTGGCCAAACACTCCCACCAAGATATACTGCCACAGGTATATGGAAGAGAACAAACCAATCAAGGACTAAAACTTTTTTTTTTTTTTTTTTTTTTTTTTTGTACTGGGGATTGAACTCAGAGGCACTTGACCACTGGGCCACATCCCCAGCCCTATTTTGTATTTTACTTAGAGACAGGGTCTCACTGAGTTGCTAAGTGCCTCGCCATTGCTGAGGCTGCCTTTGAACTCACTCACGATCCTCCTGCCTCAGCCTCCCAAGTGCTGGGATTACAGGTGTGCGCCAAAACGCCCGGCTCAAGGACTAAAACTTTTTAAACTGTGAGCCAAAATAACTTTTTTTGTAAGTTAATTATCTGAAGTATTTGTTACAGTAATGGAAAGATAACTAACCCAATGGATGAATGAATAAAGAAATCATGGTGTGTGTGTGTGTGTGTGTGTGTGTGTGAGAGAGAGAGAGAGAGAGAGAGAGAAAGAGAGAAAGGGGGATGGGGGATGGAATATTATGCAGCCATTAAAAAGAACTTATGGGGGCTGGGGTTGTGGCTCAGCAGTAGAGCGTTTGCCTAGCACGTGTGCGGCCCGGGTTCAATCCTCAGCACCACGTAAACATAAATGCATTGCATTGTGTACAACTATAGCAAATAATATTTTTTAAAAAAGAACTTATCATTTGCAACAACATGGATGAAACTTGAGGACATTGTGCTAAGTGAAAAAAGCCAAACATAAACAAAAATACTTCATAATCTCATTTATATGTGGAATCCAGTATATAGTTTCCAGGTGCTCTTACCACACATACACACACACAAGTTAATTAGTTAAGATGGATATGCTAATTTGCTCCACTGCAGTAATCATTTCATCAAATATATTAAAACATCACATTGTAAACTTAAGTATATATAATTTTTAAATGTGAGTTGAATAAAACCATTGTTCTTGGTCAATAATTGTCTTTCCAAAAACATACAAAGAGAATTATTCCCATACCAACGTTTGTCCTCCTATTAAGTATCTTTTTTCTCTTGGTACAGAGGATTGAACCCAGGGCCTTATACATGCTAAGATAATTAGCTACATCCCAGCCCTGAGCAGCTTTTCATTCTTGAAATCTGTTCCAGCTCTGTGTAAACTCAGCAAGACTCTATGGTGTCTAGAGTTGCTCCCATCCCATCCCAGTCCACACTCAACACGACCAGCAATAATTATTCTTTTACCAGGGTGAAACTGGTGACAAAAACTGGCAGTTTAAAAAAAAGGTAGTTTTGTTGCCAAAAGAAGTAGTAAACTCTATTTGGGGTAGGAATTAGAAATCCTGTAGCATAACAGAGCCTGCAGCAAAAGCAATCTCAAACTGAATTTTACCACTGAAATTATGAATTCCATACTGAATAATGACTATCGTATTCAAGCTTCAGCAACTTTCCAGAAGGAATCATAAACAAGAGTTTTTAAATTTCAACTTAAGACAGTACTAGTGGCACACCTGAACCATCCACAATACATGAATGTGGGTAGGAATCCCTGTCCTTTGCCCAGACTACTTTATATCTGAAATATTATTATAGCTCCAGATCCTGCCAGGGAAAATGACCCAAAAAAAAAAAGGTCATTAAAGAGTTTGAAAGAAACTGGACAAATTCTAATGTCAAGAGATTCCACAAAATAATCATTGCTTTTCCCTTTTCTATGATAATAACTGTTACCAGTTAGCCTTTGAGAGCTTTCCTTACTAAAAACAATAAAGGATGTCTACAATTAAATTGTTTCATGGTCAAAGAAAAAAGGGCCATTGTACTATCCTTAATAACATACAATAAGGTTCCAATAGATAAAATTTGCCTCTAGAAATATATATAATGAGTCTCACAGTGCAATCTACTCAAAATTTTTCCTGATTTAGAACAAAGGTAGCTAGAAGTGGTAATACTTGCCTATAATCCCAACTACTCAGCAGACTGAGGCACGTGGACTGCAAGGTTTTTTGTTTGTTTTTGTACTTTTTATGTCATCTATTTTTTTCTTTTCACATTTTTTATTGGTGCATTGTAATTAATACATAACGATGGGACTTTTTTGTTACATATTCATACATGTGCACAATATAACAATATAATTTGGTCCATATTACTCCCCAAGTCTTCCCCCAAGGACTGCAAGTTTGAGGACAAGTTTGAGGCTCAGCAACTTACAGGAACCCTGTCTCAAAATTAATTTTTTTTTTTTTTTTTTTTGTACCGGGGATTGAACTCAGGGGCACTTGACCACTGGGCCACATCCCCAGCCCTTTTTTGTATTTTAGTAGAGACAGGGTCTCACTGAGTTGCTAAGTGCCTCGCCATGGCTGAGGCTGGCTTTGAACTCGCGATCCTCCTGCCTCAGCCTCCCAAGTGCTGGGATTACAGGCGTGCGCCACCACGCCCGGCTTCAAAATTAAATTTTTAAAAAGGTCTGGGGATGTTGTTCAATGGCAGAACGCTTGGCTGGCATACATGAATGAAAACACCAATATATTTTAAATATTATTTAACAGATTGTAGATTCCCAAACAGCAGCTTCTTAATCCACAGCAAACCTTCTGCTCCTAGATCCCTACCTGCACATATTCCCACACCATCTCCTGGGCTGACATGTGGTTCAGCAATTTAAATTTGCCAGAAGGCAAAACTAATAGAAAATTACAAAATTGGAAAGTGAAACGGTCACTTGACTGATGCATCAAGCCAACCACCCAGTATCTGCATCTCAATGGTTTAGCTATTTTTGTTTGTCCCACACATAAATAGAAGTATGACCTAAAAACACATGCACACAAACTCTGCTTATAGAATAAGCAGGGCTAGTGATGTTGGAAGTGACAGTATTAGATTTTATTCAGAAAACCTCAGTTTTCAATAAACTAACAAGATTACCTAATTTTCTAGTTATTGTGTATGTGTGATTTTCTGTTTGTTTTGGCATTGGGGATTGAAGCCAAGGATACTTTACCAGTGAGCCACATCCCCAGACCTTTTTCTTCTTATTTTTGAGACAGGCTCTTACTAAGATCTAACGGCCTCACTGAGTTGCTGAGGCTGCCCTCAAACTTATAATCCTCCTGTCTCAGCCTCCCAAATTGCTTGGATGACAGGCAAGCACCACCACGCCTGACTATTTATTGTATCTTACAAGATGTACAAGTATAATATGCTTTTTAAGTGCTCTATATATTTGTTGAAATGGTTCTGTGAGTGTTCCATACTATAATAAATTCATGTATGAATTTCACCTAAGAATCATCTGATGTTACTTAATATTCAGTTATGCCTTAAATGTTCAGTTACATATTTTATAGACAAAAGGACACAACACAATATTGTTTTCAAATCTGGATATTCAGGAAGACCAAAAACATACCCTTGTATAGTAACTACTTTCAAAAACAATTATCTCTCACTGATCATTTATACTATTCTTCTTCTATCTATGTAAACAATAAGTTAACACTAAATGGATGTGTGTGTAGGGTACAAGAGAATTTGAAGACTAAGTACAGAAGCTGCTATGTTTCACTGAAGCACTGGTTGAATCTGACACTGTGGCCTTGAGTGAGTCACCTTCTGGGGCTGAGTTCCCCAATTGTAAAATGAGAGTGCTATGTTAACTGATTCCTCAGGTTGTTTATTTTATGAGCTACTTATAATTCAGTTTCATTGATTCAATTAGCTATTAATAAACAAAACTCATACAGATCCTCAATGTGAATATGTATGACATTTTTTTTTTTTTTTTTTTTTTTTTTTTTTGTGTGGTACCGGGGATTGAACTCAGGGGCACTCGACCACTGGGCCACATCCCCAGCCCTTTTTTATATTTTATTTAGAGACAGGGTCTCACTGAGTTGCTAAGTGCCTCGCCATTGCTGAGGCTGGCTTTGAACTCGCGATCCTCCTGCCTCAGATATGTATGACTTTTATTCCATAAATCAAGTTCTCTCAATTGTAACTGTGTTCGAGTTTATTAAAAGGCAAAAAAAAAAAAGGCAGATATGGACTGAAAACAAATTCACCAGTGCACCATGCCTTGCTTGAGCCAAAGTGACTGGAGCGTAAGAAACTCCACCCAGTCCTGGCTAACATCAAAAGAGCCTGACACTGCTCTAACAGAAAAATAAGCCCCATATTATCTAACCAGACACCAAGAGAACACATGGTTTGCAAGCATAGCACTTTTGACATTTGATCTTTCATTCTAACCACATGCATGAAGTGAAATTATCTGGTGAGAAATGTTTTGAAATTGGTAAACTAAGGCAAGAGAAAACTACATGACGTGATGATGAAGCAAAGAATAGAATCATGAAGCCGGGCGCGGTGTCGCACGCCTGTAATCCCAGCACTTGGGAGGCTGAGGCAGTAGGATCACGAGTTCAAAGCCAGCCTCAGCAATGGCAAGGCACTTAGCAACTCAGTGAGACCCTGTCTCTAATAAAAAATATAGATATACAAAAAAAAAAGGGCTGGGGATGTGGCCCAGTGGTCGAGTGCCCCTGAGTTCAATCCCTGGTACAAAAAAAAAAAAAAAAAAAGAATAGAATCATGGTCTCTTGATTACTGTCTCACTATTAATAGCCATATGCTCATAAATAGTAAGTAAGAATATATGATGAAGTCATAAATACCTTCTCTGGTGGGTAGTTTACTTTAGGGAATACACAAACCTTAGAATTAATTACTAAACTAAAAGTATTTTTAAGGTCTATACAGATTAGTGTTCATATCTAATTTAAACACAGTAGTTGCTGGATATGGTGATGCACACCGGTAATCCCAGCTACTCTGGAGGTTGAAGCAGGAGAATCACAAGTTTAAGGCCAGCCTAAGCAACTTAGCAAGACCCTTTCTCAAAAAAAAAAAAAAAGGGGTGGGGGACATAGCTCAGTGGTACAGCACCCTTGGGTCCAATCCCCAGTATTCCCTTACCCCCACCACCACCAAAAAAAAAAAAAAAACAAACAAACAAACTGATTAGTAAGTATGCCATGGTTAAAATACAGTGTTTATGCCTCAGGCTTGGAAGGAATCCAACATCCCAGTCAGACCTAGAGACCACTTACAATCTAACATGTTTAACGGTAAAGCCTACATCATAAAGATTTCATATTCAACATTGGATTTGAATTTCTTTTTTTAGTTTGCTTAGCAAGCTTTCATCTACTAAATGATAACTTTATTTCCCCAAATTTGGGGGCACGGTTACTGGGGGGTTGAATCCATGGGTGCTTTACCACTGAGCTATATCCCCAGTCCTTTGCTATTTTTTACTTTGAGTCTTGCTAAGTTGCTAAGGGTCTCACTGAGTTGCTGAATTTGTAAATCTTCTGACTCAGCTGTGCTGCTGTCCTCAGATTGATCTTTAATGAATTTCCATTTCAATCTGAACTTTACTTGTCTGGTGGCTATGTTCTTTCAATCAACATGGTATTTCATTAGAAGTAAAACCAAATCTTCAGCAAGGATCTCTAGAGGAATCAGTTACCAATTTACACAGTTCATAGGCTCATATGATCTTTGAGGCAAATCTGAATACTCCTACTTCTCCACAGAAGGAGACTTGCAAATGGCAACAGACACTCAGCAGGATCTCACATCCCTAAGCAATAAACTCCAAACTCCTGAGGAATGTATTGCCTTTCCACCCCCAGGTGCCTCAAGGATAACAGCTGTACTATCAGGAACTGATGAAATTTCCAGACTTGACAGGGTTCTGTTCATAAAGACCATTTGTCCTATTCATCACAGGATTAGCAACAGGAAAGTACCATTGATTACAAGAATATCCGAGGCCATCACCCAGAAAAATTCCTACATGAAAGAACACACTGATGATACAGGTTAAAAGATGTTACATTTTACTCCCAAGAAGTTCCCATAACAAAGAGTCCCTTTTCCCATTGCTGCCTTAAGGCTCTGCCCTCTAAATGCATAAACACTGCAAACACATGCAGGTACAGAAAACCTGTATCACAAGGCTCAAAACCAAGCTTTCTTACTTACAGTAACTATCCAGACAGCTTGTGTTTGGTCCTGACTGAATGCATTTTTGATCTATAAACAGGCACCAGCCTGCGACATTTCTGACCAAGTAAATTTAAATCTATTCCTCCAAGAAGAATAATCTACACCAGATACCTCCCACTGTTCGCCGTGTGATACAGATAGCATGTCTTGCTGAAGTCTGGTTATGTGAGCCAACACAAGAGATGACAATGACATAGCACTTACATTTGTGTTATAACTATCCTTAAGAGTGAATCTTCAATTTTATTTCAATAAAAATAAAGTGAATCTTAAGAAGATTCTCAATATCTAGGCCCTCAAAGTTTTGAAAAGGAGAAGGCATTTTTTTAAAACTTTACTATTTATTCCACTTATCCTTTCTCCCCTTAGTTAGGATAGTAACGCACTGAGTTGGCCTATACCTACCCAAAATTATTTCTAACAATTTAAGATATCCAAAGACTTTTTTAAAACACCAGTTCAAATGACCTATGATTTGTTACCCTCACTTTAACTAGTAAAAAATGAGATCCAGAGAAAATAAGTCATTTATAAATGAAGCTAGGACTAAGGATCAGGCTTAGAGAAGTCAAAGAATATAGAAACAGAAGTAGAATGACAAAATAAAACCTTGCAGATTTGTAGTTTCTGCTCTTATCTGACACAATGACATCACCATACTCTAAATAATTTTTAAGTATACCTACCTTAAAGATATGGAAGCAGTTAGGAAGAATACTGAACATGTAGAAAACACCCCAGTTGCCTAGTGCAGTGGCACACACCTGTAAACCCAGCAGCTTGGGAGGCTGAGGCAAAGGATCCCAAGTTCAAGGCCAGCCTCAGCAATTAATAAGGCTCTAAGGAACTTAGAGAGATCCTGTCTCAAAATTTAAAAAAAAAAATTTAACAGGCTGGGGATGTGGCTCAGTGGTTAAGCGCCCCTGAGTTCAATTCCTGGTAACAAAACAAAAAAAGAAGGGAAGGGGGGAGAACCCCAGATAATTTAAAAGTACCCCAATTCCTATTTAAAAAAGAAAAAATCATCCCAGTGGCTCCTGAAGCTGAAGCAAGAAGATCTTGAATTCAAAGCCAACCTCAGCAACTTAGTGAGGCCCTAAGCAACTCAACGAGACCCTATCTCTAAAGAAAAAATATTTTAAAAGGGATGGGTAGCTCAGTGGTTAAGCAGCCCTGGCAGAGTTCAATCTCTGGTACCAAAAAAAAAAATCAGGGAGGCAGGGATCTCATGAAAATCAAAAGGAGATCAGTAGAATGAAGGGACCAGGTGTGGTAAGGGGGTAGGGGAGATGCTGGGGATTGATAATGGCCAAAATTATATATTTGTACATGCACACAATATAATAACAACAAATTCCACCATTATGTACAACTATAATACACCAATTAAAAAATGTGGAAAGAAGCCGGACGTGGTGGCGCACGCCTGTAATCCCAGCACTTGGGAGGCTGAGGCAGGAGGATTGCGAGTTCAAAGCCAGCTTCAGCAATGGCGAGGCACTTAGCAACTCAGTGAGACCCTGTCTCTCAGTAAAATACAAAAAAGGGCTGGGATGTGGCCCAGTGGTCGAGTGCCCCTGAGTTCAATCCCCGGTACAAAAAAAAAAAAAATAATATATATATATATATATATATATATATATATATATATATATATATATACACATATATATATATACATGGAAAGAAAAACAAATTCAATCTTGGTAGTATGGTATCAAGGCCACAGGTACCTGATGACCCAGTCATATCACCTACCATAATCGATAGCTGTCCATGCAGGGTCTCCCTATATTTTGGTCACATGGGACAATCAGTCATTTTGCAAGCATGCCATTCACATGACCCCTGTACACCTTACTCATATTGTTCTCCACACCTGCATCTCTCTTTTCTCTCTCTCCACTGGTCAAAGCTTCAAACTTGCCAGGCGTGGTGGTGCATGCCCGTAATCCCAGCACTTGGGAGGCTGAGGCAGGAGAATCCCAAGTTCAAAGCCAGCCTCAGCAATGGCGAAGCACTTAGCAACTCAGTGAGACCCTGTCTCTAATAAAATACAAAAAAGGGCTGGAGATGTGGCCCAGTGGTCAAGTGCCCCTGAATTCAATCCCTGGCACCAAAAAAAAAAAAAAAAAAAAAAATCCCTGGCACGCGCGCACGCGCACACACACACACACACACACACAAAAAGCCCTCAAACTCAAGAAGGTCCAAATCGACTACTTTCCTAGTGCTATTCAGAACTAGTGTATCATCTGTACTTGTATTGTAATAGTACAGTCTGTTCTGTACCTGTTAGTTGTATATAATAGTTCCTGTAAAATGCTAGGTCCCAAAGAAGAAGGACCATGCCTAAATGCTGTGTACACCCTCCTGTCTTTAGATTATTTTATACAGGAGGTGGCCAAAACAACAAAAACCAACAAAACAAGGGTCTAGCTAAATAGACAGTTCTACAAGGAAAATTAATAAAATTAATAAAAAATTAATAAAAAACTGAATCTAATTTAAAATTAATAAGAGGTTCTGAAACTACAAAAACTCTTCAGAACTCAAAAAGCAAATGAAGTATCACCACTAATTATGAATATTCACCTCATTCCTTCCATTCCCTAAACATAGTTTTTGCCAAAGCAATCATGTTTGCAATTACAGAAAGAAAACCAACAGGGAGTATCCACAAAAACCAGCTCTCCATGCTAAGTCATCTTATCATTCATTGGGCAGAGTAATAAAAATAGCTCTCTGTTTTTAGAAAAGTACAACTATATGATGCAATGTGGCAAAAACAAATATTTATTCAAGAAATCAGCTACCACCATGAAGTTAGTATTATAAATATTAAAATGTTTATATTATTAATCTGCTAACTTTCTATGGTATCAATTCATCTCTCTGGGAGTAATAAGATATAATGCCTTTTTTGTTGTTGTTTTTAAGATTGAGTATTCACACTCAATTCACATCAGCTCTTAATTTTTAAGAACTATTTTATTTAAGAAAAACCTCTCCATCAAGCAAAGTTTGGTTTCCTTCTATATTCTCATATAAAATGTTGGTAAAATGAAAGAAAGTGACAGGTAGATTCAGAAAGGGTAGGAATTTGTGCTAACAAATCTGTAATTATGTATTTACAATATGTGTTCCTCCCAGAGCCCACCTTAAACTTGAATTTCTAGATGGCAAACACAGCATCTTTCTCATCTTATCCTGAACATCTAATATAATAAACATGCAGTAAATGCTCAGTAAATGCACCTTCATCCTGATAGGTGTGCTCTGTTCTGTAACATGACACAAGCCTTCTCTTGCTGGGGCTAATGTATTCCCAGCTGAAAGTACCCTCATGGCTCTTCCACTATTGGTCCTAAGCTTAGAATCAGCACTGAGATAAGAGTAGTTTGGCCGTTTTGAACAGGAAAAAGAAGGTATAAACTTTACAGAACTACTTAGAAGGCATTTTGTAGTAGTGGCAAATATTTTACTTTAACGAATAAATACCTTACAGATGCTTAGAAGTAAAAATAACATTAGGTAAAAATTAAAGAGAAAAAAGTCAAAGTAAGCTTTTAAGTTCTCTTTTTCTTTTTCTTCCCCCCCCCCCCCCCCCCCCCGCGGTTCCTAAGGTTTTAACCCAGGGGAACTTTACCAATGAAGTACACCTCAAGTCTATTTTATTTTTTTTTTTGAGACACTGTCTCACTAAGTTGCTGAGGCTGGCCTGAAACTTGTGATCCTCCTGTGATCACAGCTCCAGAAATCACATATTTTATAAGTTGATTTTAAAGGGGACCTACAATTGAGAGTCACTAAATTAATCAACAATCTACATAATCCATTCAACATAAAATATTCACTGGAATTAAATATAACAGTTTCTCTACAATTTAACACTAGAAAGGACTGTGTTCTTCCTTGTCAGGAGGGTAGGCGCTTTAGATTTACTTTGTTAGAAGTAGAACCTGAGAGGGATTTTCATACAAATGAATTCTCAGGAGAAACCTACGTAAGCAAGAAAAACTATGGTTTTAGCTGAAGTCTAGCCTCTACTTGTTCCATGAGATGCTCTGAAAAAACAACTACACACGAAGTCAATACCACCATGACCAGGGGTCACATTTTTGTATCTCTTATCAGACAGTCATTGGCCGAGGGCTATGTGAAGTCCGGGATAGAACCTCCCTGACATCTCTGAAGAAGGTGGCACCAACTACTGTGGCAATTAACACTCACATCAGCTGGGGATGGGGGAGCAACTGGCTGGTAAAGGGGCTCTACACAAGGTATTAGCAGCATCTACTAAAAAGGTTCAACCATATAACAAAAAGGCATATCAAATTGGTTGAGGTATATAAATATCAAGCAAAACAGACTCTAAGAAAATAAAAAGATAACACAAAATGACAAAAAGTTCAATAAACAAGATTTAGCAACATTGAATATTACACTTATATTAGCATAACTATTTAAAAATATATAAAACTAAGCCGGGCGCAGTGGCGCACGCCTGTAATCCCAGCACTTAGGAGGCTGAGGCAGGAGGATCACAAGTTCAAGGCCAGCCTCAGCAATGGCAAGGCACTTAGCAACTCAGTGAGACCGTCTCTACTAAAATACAAAAAGGGCTGGGGATGTGGCCCAGTGGTTGAATGCCCCTGAGTTCAATCCCCGGTACAAAAAAAAAAAAAAAAAAAATATAAAAAAATATATATATATATATATATATATATACATATACACACACACATACACACACATATATATATGTATATATATACATGTGTATATATATATATTTTTTAAAGACACACCAGAGGAATACTTTAATACATATATATATATACACACACATATATATATATAAATATATATATATACACACATACACACACATATATATATATATATTTTTTTTAAGACACACCAGAGGAATACTTTAATACATATTTACATAAAATGGACTTAGGGTGTACTTCATTGGTAAAAGATACCCTGGGTTAAATCCTTAGGAACCGTGCCCCCCAACCAAAAAGAAAAAACTTAAAGCTTACTTTGACTTTTCTCTTTAATTTTTACCTAATGTTATTTTTACTTCTAAGCATCTGTAAGGTATTTATACGTTAAAGACACACCAGAGGAATACTATAATACATATCTTGCTCAGAAACTGATATATCATACAGATAAAAATCAGTAAAGTAAAGTATAAACCTTAAGTAAGGTTTGAACAATACAAAGAAAAAGTCTCGGCTAATGAACTATATAATACACTAGAGAGAGAACATTTTCTCTTCTACCATATTGTGGAACTTTTTTTTTTTTTTTTTAAGTTGTAGTTGGACACAATACCTTTATTTATTTTTATGTGGTGCTGAGGATCGAACCCAGGGCCTCCGCACTTGCTAGGCAAGCACTCTACCACTGAGCCACAACCCCAGACCTTGTGGAACTTCTTAAAATGTTTATTTATTTATTTATTTGGGTTTTCCATGCTAGGGACTGAACCCAGGGCCTCCCTCACTCATGCCAGGTCTTTACCACTGAAATACATTCCTGGCCTACACTTATTTTAAATCAGTGCATATGTCATAGAGCAAGCCTTGAATTTTAAAAATTATTATATAACCCACATTCATGAAGCCTATCATAAGTTGGAAAAATCTGAAAGAACTTTTTAAATATTTTTTAAAATATTTATTTATTTGCTTTAGTTGTGCACAATGCAATGCATTTATGTTTACGTGGTGCTGAGGATCGAACCCAGGCCGCACACATGCGAGGCAAGTGCTCTGCCGCTAATCCACAACCCCAGCCCCACTTTGTAAATATTTTATAGAAATTTTTAACACACTACAAATACCCCCATCAGCTAAACCATAACAGAAATTTAAAAATACTTAGAAGTGAATAACAATAATGCTATACAGCAAAGCTATTACTATTACTATTGATTATAAATTGTTGATAATATACCCTTGATACCAAAAGCAAACAAACAAACAAAAAGGCAGAAATTATAAGCAAAACTGAACTAAAAAACTTAGTTCAAGGGCTTGGGATGTGGCTCAGTGGTAGAGCGCTCGCCTAGCACGTGGGCGACCCGGGTTCGATCCTCAGCACCACGTACAAATAAAACGAATTGAATAAAACGCATTGTGTACAACTAAAGCAAATAAATAAAAATATTAAAAAAAAAAAAAAAAAAAAAAAAAACTTAGTTCAAGCCAGGCACAGTGGTGCATGCCTGTAATCCCAGCAGCTCAGGACACTGAGACAGGAGTTCAAAACCAGCCTTAGCAACAGTGAGGTGCTAAGCAACTCAGTGAGACCCTGTCTCTAATAAAATACAAAATTGGGCTGGGGATGTGGTTGAGTGCCCTGAGTTCAATTCCTGGTACCAAAAAAAAAAAAAAAAAAAAAAAAAAAACCAGCTGGGCGCGGTGGCACACACCTGTAATCCCAGCACTTGGGAGGCTGAGGCAGGAGGATCGCGAGTTCAAAGCCAGCCTCAGCAAAGACGAGGCACTTAGCAACTCAGTGAGACCCTGTCTCTAATAAAAATACAAAAAAAAAGGACTGGAGATGTGGCCCAGTGGTCGAGTGCTCCTGAGTTCAATCCCTGGTACCACCACCACCACCCCCCCAATTAAAAAAAAAAAAAAAAAACTCTTAGATCTAGGGGCTGGGGTTGGGGCTCAGCAGTATAGCACTTGACTAGCATGTTTGAGGTACTGGGTATGTTTCTGAGCACTGTATATAAATAAATGGATAAAATAAAGGTCCATCAACAACTAAAAGAAGAAGAAGAAGAAGAAGAATTGCAAAAAAAGAAAAAAACTGAGATCAAGAATCAAACATTTTCTGAAGAGTCAGATAGCAAAGAGTTTAAACTTTCTGGTACATGTAATATTTATCACAACTATAGATAGTCTTTGTTTTGCAAGGTTCTAATAAGTATGAATTTCAGTTACCATGGTTTAATTAAATAATATCAGTTCCCAACAGCACAATTCAAATTTTAGTTACCACAGTACATTAACTGTAATTGACAAAGTACCAAATTTGCTGCCAGTTCTTGGTCTACATAAGTATACTACATAAGTAACACATGTGCTTTCGAGATCTGTGATGTGAATTCTTACTTTTTTAAAGTATGCCTGTAATTGGTTACTATGTCTATTATTCAGTTCAAGCACAGGCAGCAAAGTATAGAGAATGTTATTTCCTCATCTTCAAATTATCAACCCAAGTGACAATTTTCAAAAAAAAGGGTAACTGGGGCTGGGTTGTGGCTCAGTGGTAGAGATCTTACCCTGCATGTGTGAGGCACTGGGTTCGATTCTCAGCACCACATATAAAAAATGAATAAAGTAAGGTCCATCAACAACTGAAAAAAAAAAAATTTTTTTTTAATGAGTAACTAAAGGAATTGGCCAACAAGGATGAAAGTACAGCAAAAAATAAATAAATAAATAAATAAATAAATATAATAAAGTTCAAATTGACTACTTGGGTGACCAAGGCAGGAGGACTGAAAGTTCAAAGTCAACATAAGCATCTTAGTGAAACCTTGAATCCCTACTACTGTTAAAAAAAAAACGTTCAAACTGAACATAAATGGAGTTACAGAAGAAACAGCTAGCTCACTGTGAGAATGCTGATGTTGCATTCAAAACTCTATATATGCAGCCAAGAGAACTTAGTGAGGGTGAACTTATCTCTATAAATGAGGAAAGTTAGTGAGAAATACAAAGGTGTCCCAGAGGAAGTGATGCTGGCAAGAAATTTACATTGAAAGAACTCTTGAAGAAGTTCTATGACATTAGAAGTGCAAAAGACATCATGCTGGAAGCTATTCCAAACTCTAAAAAGAGACATATGAAAACATGCCCTCTTCATATCATTAAGTTACATGATGAGTAGGCTTCCACTGTTCAGACTGCTACTGATAAGTTTTTATTTTTTAACAAAAAATAAGATTTTTTTATTTTTGTTTTTATATTTCTGATTTGTGGTTTTTTGTTGTTTTTTTTTTTTTTTTTTTTTTTTTTTTGGTACCGGGGATTGAACTCAGGAGCACTCGACGACTTGGCCACATTCCCAGCCCTTTTTTGTATTTTATTAGAGACAGGGTCTCACTGAGTTACTAAGTGCCTCGCCATTGCTGAGGCTGGCTTTGAATTCCCGATCCTCCTGCCTCAGCCTCCCAAAGTGCTGGGATTACAGGCGTGCGACACCGCGCCCGGCTGTATATTTCTGATTTGATTGTTGTTTGAGACAAGGTCTTGCTTGCTATGTTGCCCAGGTTGCTCTCAAACTCATGGGTTCAAGCAATCCTGCTTCAGCCTCCCCTATAGATGGGTCAACCATGTGCCACTGTGTCTGGCATCATAAAGACATTTATAACGGAGAGTTTTAAAGTTTTGACTAAAATTTTTTTTGGTCACAAGACAATTGTAATTTTTCCCACTGATTTAACACCCCTTTGCACATGCCATTTTTAGTCTCACACTATTGTGCAATGCAAGGACCACCTGAACACAACACTGCCATTATAAAATGAAAGCATCCAAAGATAAATCAATGTGTCTGAGTTCTACAATTTTTTTAAAATGTGGAGTAGGGGGAGAATATTCTTAGCCAACAGGTTATACAAAAGTAAGCAGCAGTTTAACTTTGATTTGCAGTCCTCCTTGTCTCAGGCTCCCAAGTAGCTGGGATTATGGGTGGCAACTTAACTATATACACAGAAAATCAAATAAACTGTAATTAATAGTAAATGGATTTAGAAAGATTGTGGAACTCTAGGTCAAGTTTTAAAACCCAGTTGTATTTCCACATGCCAGCAAAAACTGAAACTATTAAGACATAAAATACCATTTATAATGACATTTTTTAAATTACTTAGGGCCAGGCATGATGGCACAAACCTGTAATCCCAGTTACTCAGGAGGCTAAGACAGGAGGATCACAAGTTCAAGGCCAGTCTGGAAAACTCAATGAGACCTTACCTCAAAATAAAAAATAAGCCGGGCGCGGTGGCACACGCCTGTAATCCCAGCACTTTGGGAGGCTGAGGCAGGAGGATCGCGAGTTCAAAGCCAGTCTCAGCAATGGCTGAGGTACTTAACAACTAAGTGAGACCCTGTCTCTAATTAAAAACACAAAAAAGGGCTGGGGATGTGGCCCAGTGGTCAAGTGACCCTGAGTTCAATCCCCGGTATCAAAAAAAATAAAAATAAAAATAAATAAATAAATAAAATAAAATAAAAAATAAAAAGGGCTGGGGATATAGCTCAACATAGAGGGCACCAGGTTCAATCCTCAGAGCCGTAATTAATTAATTAATTAATTAATTAATTAATTAATAAATACCTTAGGAATTACTTTAGTGAGCAATATCAATGACCGTCACAAAGAAAACAAAAAACCTGAGAATTAAAGACTTAATTAAATGACAGTATATATCATGATCTTGTACTATGTACCAGAAGTTCTTTATATTTTAAAGATGTTAATTATCCCCAAACTGATCTACAGATTGAACATAATCCTAAGTAAAATCCAATAGGATTTTTGTTTTGCTTTTGGTACCAGGGATTAAACCCAGGAGCAATTAACCCCTGAGCCACATACATCCCCCAGCTCTTTTTTTTTTTTTTTTTTTTTTTTGTATTTTATTTAGAGCCAGAATCTCACTGAGTTGCTTAGGGTCTCGCTAAGTTGCTAAGGCTAAGTTTGAACTTGAAATCCTCCTACCTCAGCCTCCCAAGCCACTAGAATTATACGTGTGTGCCATAACACCTAGCTCAATAGGTTTTATTCTATTTAAATCAAATTAAAAAGTTGACTCTCAATTTTAAGTGGAAATAAAAGGAACCATGAATACCCAAGTCAATCTTGGAGAACATATTTAAAGCCGGGCGCGGTGGCGCACGCCAGTAATCCCAGCACTTGGGAGGCTTAGGCAGGAGGATCATGAGTTCGAAGCCAGCCTCAGTAATGGCAAGGCAACTCGGTGAGACCCTGTCTCTAATAAAATACAAAAGAGTTGGGGATGTGGCCCAGTGGTTGAGTGCCCCTGAGTTCAATCCCCGGTACCACCAAAAAAAAAAAAAAAAAAAAATTTAAATTAAATTAACTCACTAATGGATGGAACTATATGAAAACACTGAAAACTGATGACAGTTTCTCACCTAGTAATATAGCAATTTCATATATTTCAACCGTAAATACAATGACAAAGACATTGTGGTGCCCAGCATAATTTATCATCAAGAAAAAGGACAATGAAAGAGAACAGTTTCAAGACAGAACCATATATATATAAATACTGTATTAGTCAATTTTCCAATATTGTAAAAAAATAATTGAGGTTGAAAATTTTATGAAAAAAATAGGTTTAGCCGGGCGCGGTGGCGCACGCCTGTAATCCCAGCACTTTGGGAGGCTGAGGCAGGAAGATCGCGAGTTCAAAGCCAGCCTCAGCAATGGTGAGGCACTTAGTAACTCAGTGAGACCCTGCTTCTAATAAAATACAAAAAAAAAAAAAGGGCTGGGGATGTGGCCCAGTGGTCAAGTGCCCCTGAGTTCAATCCCCAGTACCAAAAAAAAAAAAAAAAAGAAAAGAAAATAGGTTTAGTTCACAGTTTTGGAAGCTAAAAGTACAAGATCAAAAAGCTCCATCAATGCAGCCTCTGGTAAGGGTCCCTCCTTAGCTCGGTCATATCAAAACAGGCGGCATCATGGTGGGAAAATGTGTGAGCAAGAAAGAGATCATGTGGCGCAAAAGGAAGCCAGAGCCAGAATGAGGAGGGGTCAGTAATGACCACCCACTAAGTCCCAAATTCTTAAAGGTTTCACCACCTCTCAGCATCACCACAGTGAGGACCAAGCTTCCAATACATGTGTCTTTTGGAAGCATAGACCAGATCCAAATCATAGAAGATACTCAACATATGGCAAATATGACAATGCAGAGCAGTGGGGAAAAGAATTGCCTTTTCAATAAATGGTGCTGGGTCCAATGCATATTGAGTTTTACCTCACAGTATATAATTGAAAAAAAAAAAAAAAAAATCAATCCGGGCGCAGTGGCCCACGCCTGTAATCCCAGCACTTAAGAGGCTGAGGCAGGAGGATTGCGAGTTCAAAGCCAGCCAGCAGCAATGGCGAGGCACTTAGCAACTCAGTAAGACCCTGTCTCTAAATAAAATACAAAAAAGGGCTGGAGATGTGGCCCAGTGGTCAAGTACCCCGAGTTCAATCCCCGGTACCAAAAAAAAAAAAAAAAAAAAAAAAAATTCCAGATAGGTGGCAGGCCTAAATGTGGAAAGTAAAATGATAAAGCTTCTAGAAGATAATATGGAGAATGAGTATCTTCTTCATCATGAGAAGTACAGAGACAGGCAAGATGGAGGCATTAGAAAACAACAAAAATCCCCCTAAGCTGTACCTGTTGAGTTATAAGAAAGATTGTCTTCTTTTTTCTAGTAGCAAAACTGAATATTAGAGAGGAAAAAAATAGTGATGCCTTTAAAAACTGGTCTCTCTCACAGGAGGCCCTGGGTTCAGTTCCCAGCACCAAAAACAAAAAAAAAAAAACTCAAGAGATTAATTTGAAGCTAGTTTTTGATACTTTATCCACCTAATAAATGAAGATGGAATTTTGAAATTCAAACACATAGTAAGTCCATGCATTCTTTTTTTTTTTTTTTAATATTTGTTTATTTGCTTTAGTTGTACACAATGCAATGCATTTATGTTTACGTGGTGCTGAGGATCAAACTCGGGCCGTGCACGTGCTAGGCGAGCGCTCTACCACTGAGCCACAACCCCAGCCCCAGTCCATGCATTCTTTTTTTTTTTTTTTTTTTTTTTTTTTTTGGTGGTACCACGGATTGAACTCAGGGGCACTTGACCACTGGGCCATATCCCAGCCCTTTTTTGTATTTTATTTGGAGACAGGGTCTCACTGAGTTCTAAGTGCCTCGCCATTGCTGAGGCTGGGTTAGAACTCACGATCCTCCTGCCTCAGCCTCCCAAAGTGCTGGGATTACAGGCGTGCGCCACCGCGCCCGGCCCAGTCCATGCATTCTTTATGAAAAAGAATTAAACACAGACTCCAAGCAAATGAAAAATGTCATGGGAAAGTCACGGTATACAAGAAAGAAAATCAAAATGAAATCCCAGAGTGATAATAATGTTCTAGATCTAGAAACAACACTATCCAAAATTAGCCTTTCAACAAACAACATAAATGAATGATTCTAGACATGTAGGGCAGAAGGCATATTAAAAAAAAAAAAAGGCAATTAAAAATGGGGGAGGGGCAATATACTGAAAGGGACCTACACCTTTTTTTTTTTTTTTTAATATTTGTTTATTTGCTTTAGTTGTACACAATGCAATGCATTTATGTTTACGTGGTGCTGAGGATCAAACTCGGGCCGTGCACGTGCTAGGCGAGCGCTCTACCACTGAGCCACAACCCCAGCCCCAGTCCATGCATTCTTTTTTTTTTTTTTTTTTTTTTTTTTTTGGTGGTACCACGGATTGAACTCAGGGGCACTTGACCACTGGGCCATATCCCCAGCCCTTTTTTGTATTTTATTTGGAGACAGGGTCTCACTGAGTTCTAAGTGCCTCGCCATTGCTGAGGCTGGGTTAGAACTCACGATCCTCCTGCCTCAGCCTCCCAAAGTGCTGGGATTACAGGCGTGCGCCACCGCGCCCGGCCCAGTCCATGCATTCTTTATGAAAAAGAATTAAACACAGACTCCAAGCAAATGAAAAATGTCATGGGAAAGTCACGGTATACAAGAAAGAAAATCAAAATGAAATCCCAGAGTGATAATAATGTTCTAGATCTAGAAACAACACTATCCAAAATTAGCCTTTCAACAAACAACATAAATGAATGATTCTAGACATGTAGGGCAGAAGGCATATTAAAAAAAAAAAAAGGCAATTAAAAATGGGGGAGGGGCAATATACTGAAAGGGACCTACACAAGAAAATACTTGTTTCAAATATAAACTAGATTGTGCTAATTTTATATATATATATATATATATACACACACACACACACACACACACATATATATATATTATATATTTTGGGGGGGTTACTGGGGATTGAACTCAGGGACCCTTGACCACTGGGGCACATCCCCAGCCCTTTTTTTTTTTTTTTTTTTTTTTTTGGTATTTTATTAGAGACAGGGTCTCACTGAGTTGCTAAGTGCCTCGCCATTGCTGAGGCTGGCTTTGAACTCACGATCCTCCTGCCTCTGCCTCCCAAGTGCTGGGATTACAGGCGTACGCCACCGCGCCCAGCTAATTATATATTTTTAAAGTGAATTTAAGGGCTGGGGTTGTAGCTCAGTGGTAGAGTGCTTACCTAGCATGTGTGAGGCACTGATTTTGAGCCTCAGCACCATATAAAAATATATAAGTAAGAAAAGTTACTGTGTCCATCTACAACTAAATATATTTTTTAAAAAAGAATGAATTTGCTGGGCACAGTGGCACATGCCTGTAATCCCAGCATTTTGGGAGGCTGAGGCAGGAGGATCGCGAGTTCAAAGCCAGCCTCAGCAAGGGCGAGGCACTTAGCAACTTAGTGAGACCCTGTCTCTAATAAAATTTTTTTTAAAAAGGGCTGGGGATGTGACCCAGTGGTCAAATGCCCCTGAGTTCAATCCTCGGAACCTCAAAAAAAAAAAAAAAAAATGCATTTAAGGCTGGGGTTGTGGTTCAGTGGTAAACCACTTGCCTAGCACAAGCCCAGCCCTGGGTTCAATCCTCAGCACCACATATAAATAATTAATTAATTAATTAATTAATTAAAGGTATTGTGTCAAACTACAACTAAAAAATAAATACTAAAAAAAGAATGCATTTAAAATGTTATATACTTACATATAAAAGAATATGTATAGCACATCACAGGAGGAGAAAAAGAGAAGAGGAAATGAAGAGGAAGGATGGTAAAGATTCTAAAACAGCAGCTGAAATCAACTTCAAAGAGTTTTGCTGACTCTCCATGTTTAATCTTAAGTAGGCAGAAGCCAAAGAGAACTTTGCCTCCTCACTGGAATGTGTTTCTCTATTGGTTTGAAAGTCTACATGTGCTGACCTTTAAAACACAGTATAAGATCTGTCTGTTCTCCCTTCTGCTAGTGGGCTGGTAGACTGAACATGGGTGGACAAAGACTTTGTGGCTCTGATGTTGGCTGTGTTCAGTATTCTATTGTATTTCTTATACAAGCACTGGGAGACTTTTGCAATATAAGCATTTTTAATCATTCCAAAAAAAAGTAAGGCTAATGAAATAAAAGAAAATTTTAAACCTTAAATGAAACCACAAATCAAAGTAACAATCACCTGGGAAAGAAAATTCTCCTAAATATAATAAGCACAAGAGCTTTGACTTACAAACTAATTGCTGCCAAGAAATTTGGAAGTAAATTCTGAGCAATCAAGAGCACAAAAAGCAACATGCAATAGGAGAAAGATTTTGGTGCTGAATATAAAAATCAAAAAATGTATAAGGGCTGGGGATGTAGCTCAGCGGTTAAGCACTTGCTTAGCATGCCCAAGGCCCTGAGTTTGATCCCCAGCTCTGCAAAAAAATAAATGCATATGTGCTTCACATTATATTTACCCAGGTGCAGTGAGTGACACATACCTCTAATTCCAGAGACTCAGGAGACTAAGGCAGAGGATGGCAAGTTCAAAGCCAGCCTCAGCAACTTAGCAAGACCCTGTTCTCAAAATACAAAATAAAAAGGGTTGGGGATGTAGCTCAGTGGTAAAGTGTCCCCGGGTTAAATTTCTAATACAAAAACAATTTTATAAAGTAAAAACTTAAAGGACAGTAGCAGATATAAGCAATCCTGTTTCTTCTTTCTAGTACACAAAAGATAGCATTTCCTCATCTCCCTTGGAGTAAGAAGTTGAGACTCGTGACTGGGTTTCAGTCAATGCAATGTGAGCTGAACTAACATGACTCACATCAAAACATTTTATGAGTCTCCTTCCTAGTGTAACAGGGGCTCACTTGATGCTTTGACTATATCCCTTGTGGCTTTGAAACTTACATTGTTTTTTGTTTTTTTTTTTTCCTTTTTCCCAACCTTCTACTCCCTGATCTTCTGTTCCCTAACCTTCTCCCTTTCTCCTCCCTCCTCTTCTTTATCCTAACCCTCCTCCTCCCTGATCTTCTTTTCCCAGATCTTCTCCTTCCTTATCTCTCCTCCTTTTTTTTTTTTTTTTTGGTACCAGGGATTGAACTCAGGGGCACTCGACCACTGGGCCACATCCCCAGCCCTTTTTTGTATTTTGTTTAGAGACAGGGTCTCACTGAGTTGCTAAGTGCCTCACCATTGCTGAGGCTGGCTTTGAACTTGCAATCCTCCTGCCTCAGCCTCCCAAAGTGCTTGGGATTACAGGCGTGCGCCACCACGCCCGGCTTCTCCTCCTTAATACCATTTTCTCTGAATCATCTTTTTTTTTTGTGTGTGTGTGGTACCGGGGATTGAACTCAGGGGTACTCAACCACTGGATCACATCCCCAGACCTTTTTTGTATTTTATTTAGAGACAGGGTCTCACTGAGCTGCTAAGTGCCTCGCCATTGCTGAGGCTGGCTTTGAACTCGTGATCCTCCTGCCTCAGCCTCCCAAAGTGCTGGGATTACAGGCGTGCGCCACCGTGCCCGGCTTGAATCATCTATTTTTTTTAATATTTATTTATTTATTTATTTATTTATTTTAGTTGTACACAATGTCTTTGTTTTTACAAGGTGCTCAGGATCTAACCCGGGCGCACACGTGCTAGGCGACCACTCTACCACTGAGCCACAACCCCAGCCCCCGGAATCATCTCTTTAAAAACCCCTTTCCTATGGATGGGCAGAATCACAGCCTTTGGGACAGTAGTCCCTCTGTGTTTCTCCTTTGCTAGCAAAGCAATAAACCTTCTTTTTCCTTTTTCTCAAAACCGTGTCCTCATTATTGGATTGGCATCAGGGACGAGGACCAAGCTTTGGACAACACTATAGTGCTCTTTGCTGTCACAAACTAAATACAAAGGATCCACTGGAAGATTCCAAAACACCCCATAAAAGAGCTGAAAGTCCTCAATAACATGAAGGTCACAAGTCAAACACTCAGACTATGATGTGGGCAAGAAATAAACATTCAAGTGGGTTAAGCACCAAAATTGTAGATATGTATTTTTAAAAGATAACATTAATTATCCTAACTATGCAAACATCTTACATATCTAACATCTTCATTTTACAAATAAGGAAACTGATAAAGAGAATTCCAAAAATTGTATTACTTGGGAGGAAAACCAGATCTCTTGACCTTCCTATTCAGGAACTTTATAGGGTAGATTTCCATTACATTCAGAGTAAAAATTACTGGCACATGCCAGTAACACCAGCAACTCAGTAGGCTGAAGCAGGAGGATCATAAGTTCAAGGTTGGCCTCAGCAACTTAGCAAACCCTATCTCAAAATAAAAAATAAAAAGGACTAGGGATGTAGCTCAGTGGTAAAGTGACCCTGGATTCAACCCTCAAGTACCAAAAGATAAATGAATAAAATAATAACCACTGACAGATCATCTGCTCTTTTCTTAACCTTTGCCATAGCTGAAATATAATATCTTGGGGCCAAGACACTTCACTTTGCAAAAGAGAATTATACACAAAGTTCTTTTTTTTTTTTTTTTTTGGTACTGGGGATTGAACTCAGGGGCATTCAATCACTGGGCCATATCCCCAGCCCTTTTTTGTATTTTATTTGGAGACAGGGTCTCACTGAGTTGCTAAGTGCCTCACCATTGCTGAGGCTGGCTTTGAACTCGCGATCCTCCTGCCTCAGCCTCCCAAAGTTCTGGGATTACAGGTGTACGCCACCGCGCCCGGCACACAAAGTTCTTTTTCAATCTATCATTATAAGATCTGACTGTTTAGGTCAACAGAATTTCCATATCTATTACGTAGAACCATAAAAAAATGTAGACAGTTGAGCTGGGGCTGTGGCTCAGAGGTAGAGTGCTTGCCTAGCATGCCTGAGGCACTGGGTTTGATCCTCAACACCACATAAAGTAAAATAAAGATATTGTGTCCATCTATAACTAAAAAATAAATATATTTTTTTTAATTGTTGACATTTGACCATTTTCTACCTACAAAAACAGTGATTTCAAATGGCTTGGCCTAATACTAAGTGCCAAGCACCATGTTTTTTTAAAAAAGTACTAATTTTTACAAAACATGCATATACACACATATACCCTTTTAAAAGAGAAAAGGGTATGCTGACTTAAGAGGTTCCTAAACTTGGCACAAGAGCAAAAAAGCAAAGGCTATAACTTTTAAGAGAAAAACCTTTTGTATATACACTTCTGAATACTTACAAGTATTGCCATTTACAAAAAAACTACACAATTTCAGTTAATGAATAAATAGGATCAGAATTAATGCTTATTTGACCAAATGTTTTATTCAAAATCAATTACTGTGTAAAAATAAATCCTGCTTATCTATTATTCCATCCATTTAGATTTACTTGTTTTTGTTTTGTCTTCTTTTGATACTAGAAATTAAACCAGGGGTGCTCTATCAATGAGCTACATCCCAGCCCTTTTTATTTTATATATTTTGAGAGAGGGTCTTTCAAAATCGCAGGCCTGACCTCAAACTTGCAATTCTCCTGTCTTAGACTCCTTAGTCACTAGAATTACAAACATGTCCCAGCACTTGGGAGGCTGAGGCAGGAGGATTGCGAGTTCGAAGCCAGCCTCAGCAATGGCAAGGCACTTAGCAACTCAGTGAGACCCTGTCTCTAATAAAGTACAAAAAAGAGCTGGGGTTGTGGCCCAGTGGTCAAGTGGCCCTGAGTTCAATTCCCAGCACCAAAAAAAAAAAAAGTGAAGCCAAAGGAAGAAGTGACAGTCTTTTCTTTTCTCCATAGGACATTGCTTTTCGGATTTCAGTTTTGCTGTTAATTAGTGTTAAGTCATCCGGCAATATGATACAGTTGATTGTAAGCATATACAACTGCCAGAAACTAACCAGTTAAAGCTAAACACAATGAAATAAATCAAACTATTAGAAAACATTCTCACCGGACACAGTGGTACATGCCTGTAATCTCAGCAGCCTGGGAGGCTGAGACAGAAGGATCACCAAGTTCAAAGTCAGCCTCAGCAATTTAGCTAAGCCCAAAGCAACTTTGCAAGACTATCTCAAAATAAAATATAAGCCGGGCGCGGTGGCGCACGCCTGTAATCCCAGCACTTTGGGAGGCTGAGGCAGGAGAATCGCGAGTTCAAAGCCAGCCTCAGCAATGGCCAGGCACTTAGCAACTCAGTGAGACCCTGTCTCTAATAAAAAACAAAAAAAGGGCTGGGGATGTGACCCAGTGGTTGAGTGCCTCTGAGTTCAATCCCCGGTACCAAAAAAAAAAAAAAAAATACTGTGTAAGCCAGGTGTGGTGGTGCATGCATGTAACCCCAGCAGCTCTGGAGGCTGAGGCAGGAGGATCATGAATTCAGAGCCAGCCTCAGCAAAAGTGAGGTGCTAAGCAATTCAGTGAGACCCTGTCTCTAAATAAAATACAAAATAGGGCTGGGAATGTGGCTCAGTGGTCGAGTGCCCCTGAGTTCAATCCAGGTACAAAAACAAACAAATAAATAAGAATGCTGCGTATTCAGGAAGGGCATAATGGCACACACCTGTAATCCCAGTGGCTCAGGAGGCTGAGGCAGAAGGATCTAGAGTTCAAAGCCAGCCTCAGCAACTGAGTGAGGCTCTAAGCAATTTAGGGGGTGGGGACGTGGCTTAGTGGTAAAGCTCCCCTGGGTTCAATTCCAAAAAACAAAACCTCTAAACTACCAAATATAAACATTTCCTAATGCTAGTACAATCTTGGCTGTGTTTTATTGCCTTGGTTTAACTAAATCACAAAGTCAGTAGACAGGAAAGATGGGGGATGGCAACCTGGAATTAACTAAGAAACCAGTGCTAATTCCTTTAAAATACAATCAGAACTTGATTCACACATCCAAAACATCTTACTTCCCCAGGAAGCAATAATCACTAACTCTCCTTTCAAGGTTCTAGTCAGAGTTCTAGTCCTGACACCTCTGCTTCGTGGAAAGACAAGATTATACATACATACTTATTCCAAAAATAACTAAAAAATAAAAATAAAGAAGGCTCACTTATGAGCTAGGGTGGTAGCTCAGTGGTTGAATGCTTGCCTTGCATGCGTGAAGCACTGGGTTCAACCCTGGGCACCACATAAAAAAATAAATTAATTAATCAATTAAAGATTATACACACACACATATACATATATACAAACACACATATATATACATATAACCATTAAAAAAAAAGGCGACTCCATCAGAAATGAAACTAAACATGATTTCCCTTCGAATGGCATTTTAATTCTTTTCAAACACAAAGTTTAATAAAAATTTATAGGGAATACCCTGCTAAGCACTGAACACACCTAGCACCAGGATCCTAGGATCAGTTGTTTTGTTTTGTTTGTTTGTTTGTTTTCCTGGTGCTGGGGATCAAACCCAGGGCCTTGTGCATGTGAGGCAAGTGCTCTACCAACTCAGCTATATCCCCAGCCCCCAGATCTTGGGATCAAATACCATTCTCTGATAAAAAAGGAACCTGTATAATTTGGAGAAATGATTAATTCTAGGACTACGACAAGAAATATTGAAGATGACCGGGCACAGTGGCACACGCCTGTAACCCCAGCACTTGGGAGGCTGAGGCAGGAGGATTAAGAGTTCAAAGCCAGCCTCAGCAATGGCGAGGCACTTAACAACTCAGTGAGACCCTGTCTCTAATAAAATACAAAAAATGGCTGGGTTGGCTGCCCCTGAGTTCAATCCCCAGTACCAAAAAAAAAAAAAAAAAAAAAAAAAAGAAAGAAAGAAAGAAATATTGAAGATGAACCTGAGACATCTTGTAATGCCAAAAAGTTAGAAAGTGCTAAAAACGAATTTTATGTCAAGGAACATAAGTCAACTGAAAGAGTTTCCAATGACCAAAGCTGGAAAGCTCTTAATAAAATAAGGTCATATTGGAGAAATACATTGCGCGAAGAATAAAATAAATATTGGGCTGAGGATATAGCTCAGTTGGTAGAGTGCTTGCCTCACATGCACAAGGCCCTGGGTTCAATCCCCAGCACCACAAAAATAAATAAATAAATAAATATTCATGGGCTGGGGATATAGTTCAGTGCTTGACTAATGTGTGTGAGGCCATGGCTTCTATACACAGCACCACACACACACAAAAATGAGTCCATACTGGTATAAATAAATGAGTAAATAAATAGAGGTAAGAGAATACATAAATCTCCTATGAAGAATATCAAATAATGTACTTACTCCACCTTCTAGGAAGTAAAACATAACCCCTTGTTCTTTAAGTGAAAGTGTGGTAGCAGGGTGACCTCCTTCCAAAGAGTACTTTATGGAAAGAGAAGAAACAGAAACCTGATAAACACTAAGCCAAGAGATCAGATCAAGATTAGTATCAAAAGTGATGTCAAGTTGATAGTACACACCTTGATATAAAGTAATGAAGAGTACCACTTTACCTCTGTGATCCTCTTCCTGAAAACCATATCCCCAATCTAATCATGAAAAAAAGATCAAACAAATCCCAATTGAAAGACATTCTACAAAATATCAGACCAGTACTTGTCAAAACTGAGGAAACAAGGAAAGTCTGAGAAATGGTCACAGCCAAGAAAAACCTAAACATAACTAAATGTAAGGTGGTATCCTACATGAGATCCTAGAACAGAAAAAGGTTGTTTAATAAAAACTGAAGAGGGCTGGGGTTGTGGCTCAGCAGTAGAGCGCTCACCTAGCACATGTGCAGCACTGGTTCGATCCTCAGCACCACGTAAAAATAAACGCACTGTGTACAACTCAAAAAAATAAATAAATAAATAAATAAAACTGAAGAAACTGGCCAGATACATGTGTATGATCCCAGCAACTCGGGAGGCTGTGGCAGGAGGATCCCAAATTCCAGGCCAGCCTCAGTAAGACTGTCTCAATATAAAAAAATAAAAAGGGCTGAGGGTGTAGTTCACTGGTAGAGCACCCCTGGGTTCCATACCCAGTAATGTGAAAAACATTTTTTTAATGTGAATAAACTATGAATATTATTAATAACAATGTACCATCCTAATGTAAGAAGCTAATAAGACTGGGTACAGTGGCACACACCTGTAAATCCCAGAAACAGGAGGCTGAGGCAGGAGGATCGCAAGTTCAAATCTAGCCTCAGCAAAAGCGAGGCCCTAAGCAACTCAGTGAGACCCTGTCCCTAAGTAAAATACAATAGGGCTGGGAGTGTGGCTCAGTGGTTAAGCACCCCGGGTTCAATACCCAGTGAACACTGCCCCACCGCTGCCCCCAAAAATTTAATGATAGGAGAAACTGAATGTGGAATATATGGAAACAATGCCATTTTCACAGATTTCTATATATCAAAATATATCCTTACTGGGCACCAGTGGCACATTCCTATAATTCCAGTGACTCAGGAGGCTGAGACAGGAAGAGTGCTAATTTCAGGTCAGGCTCAGTAATTTAGTGAGGACTTAAGGAACTTAGGGAGACCTAAGTTGCTGGGGATGTATGTAGCTCAGTGGTAAAGCACCCTAGTTCAATTCCTTTAAAAAAAATAAATAATAATAATAAATTTTTAAAAAAACCTCTGGGCCATATTTGCTGAAATTTCAGGGTAAACTGGGGCTATATTATGGACATTTTATATTTTTCTATACTTAAGAAATTTCTTTTCAGAAGCAGACCTAGAGAAGAGTAGAGTAGATGACACACTCTAACATTCCAATAAAAACTCCTAAAACTGCACTCTCACAGTCTACAATTCCCCAGAAATACTTAATAAGTATAGAGGAAAATCTGTATTGTCAATAACTTCCAAGTCCCAATTACAGCAAACTAGTCAGCTCAGCATTAAAGCTTCAAAGCCGAAGTTCTACCACTGGTACCTTTGGAAACCAACATTAAGACAACAACTTGAGCAACCAACTCTAACAAGTGCTTATTCACATTCACAAAAACAAATCAAAACAAGTCTTAGGGGCTGGGGTTGTGGCTCAGCGGCAGTGCGCTTGCCTTGCACGTGCGCGGCCCGGGTTCAATCCTCAGCACACACGTAAACATAAATGCATTGCATCAAGGGAAGGGAGGTAAGGGAGGGAGCACCACATGATGAAGACAAATTAAATGCATTGTATACATTGTGTACAAATATATGCACTAAAGCAAAAAATAAAAAAAAAAAAAAAAAAAAAAAAAAAAAAAAAAAAAAAAACCTGTTACAGGTTCCTCTTATGAAAAATAAAAAAAATCAGTGAGCCCAAAAAATAAAAAAAAAAAAAAAATCTTAGCAAAGTGAGCCCAAAATGTCCGATCAAATAAAAAATTTTAGAAAAGGCATTTGAATCAAACCTCATGGTTTTATAAGTGAGAAAAGAGCTCAGGGGATTAACAAAGATACTTGTTCAAGATCATCCTTGATTCTCAACTAGAACCAGAATTTCCACTCTGTCCTATATTCCAACCAGAGAGCAAAATATGGTAGAAGGTTTATAATTCTGATCAGTTCCTATGCTAACTTAACTGTCAGAGTCAATAAGACAAGTCCAATTATATCTACCTAATGGAAACAGTACCAAATAGCAATCCTTTCCAAATGGCGTACCCACCTCATGTGTATTTATTTTTAATATTTATTTATTTACTTTAGTTGTACACAATGCAATGCATTTATGTTTACGTTGTGGTGAAGATCGAACCGGGCCACGCACGTGCGAGGCAAGCGCTCTGCCGCTAAGCCACAATCCCAGCCCCTCGTGTGTATTTTTGTTTCCTGTAAGTTTGTGCTGCTATAGTCGACACACATGATGTGAAAATTGAAGTTGTAGCTAATGCTCCTAAATGTCCAAACTAATTCTGTACAAATGTAAAAGTAAATATATTAGTTTCTTATATTAAGGACTTAGTAAGTATATCAGTCCTAAATAATTGTTGTGTTTTTTTAAACTGAGGTGAAATTTGTGTAACATACAATTTACCACTTTAAAGTATACAATTCTGTGGCCTCCCAACACTTCTCTCTAGTCTCAAACTGTCCTTAATAATTTTTAATTAGCAATGCATTTAAGATGTGATGGCCTAAAAGCCCAAGTTCCAACCTTAGATATGCCTTGAGCACCTTTATCATTCTAATCTCCTTCTACACGTGGCCAGCCAGAGAGCACAGATTGTGCCAAGTACCTTTCACCTTCTTCTACATATCAGTAGAATTCTATCACACAGAAAACTCATACTACTGCCCTGAACAGAACCACACAGTCATGCTTATTGTGTGGTTAGTCTATCTAACAAGCTTTTGTCTCAACAAATACTTAGGACATTACATACTATTTAGAAAGAAAATGATCTCATTCTACTAACCCAACAGCCAACTTTATCAAAAGGCTTTTTGTTACAAGCTGTGATAACCCAGGAAACGAAATCTATTTTTACTGTTCTGGCAGGAAAAAGGAAAAGAAATCATAGGGGAAAACTGCTAATATATCAAATCCCACTTACGCTCAACGCAGGCCTGCCTTTACTGAGCTTTGTCTCTAGCACAGGGGATATGACAAATAATTATAGTAAGTGCCATAAGAGAAGTACAAGGTGGGGGTTTGAAGGATGAAGATATATATATTTTACAACATATATATGTGTGTCTATTTTAAGTTTTTCCCTTTCTTTCATGTCTGGCTACAAGTGAACAAAAAGAAAGACTTTCTGAACTGTTTAATGCTAGGGAAAAAATCATTATTGAGACAATTAAAAAGAAAACTTCATGTTTCCATTCAAGTATTTTAAACCTCCCTTGCATCCAATTTTTATGAAAAAATAAGGATTTCTCTCCAGCATCATCTCAAGAAATAAACAATTCACAGCACCTCAGGAGGATTGCAATTTCACGTCCAGCCTCAGCAACTTAATGAGGCCCTAAGCAACTTAGAAAGACCCTGTCTTGGAGCTGGGGTTGTGGCTCAGCGGTAGAGCGCTCGCCTAGCACGTGCACAGCCCTGGGTTTGATCCTCAGCACCATAAATAAACAAAATAAAGGTATTGTGTCCAACTACAACTAAAAAATTAAAATTTAAAAAAAAATAAACATACTGGCTGAAAAGCAAGAAGGTATATAAATATATAAACCCTCCACCACCTCCATTCACACCCACACGCCCACATCCAGGCCAAGCAACCAACTAGCTCTCTTCACCAACACTGCTACTAACCTGACTCCCAAATATAAAGTCTCTTTCAATGTCTAGTGAAAAAGTAAAACTGCTAATATCAGCAGTTCACCTAGTCTTAACTATCTATTTCTTAAGTCTTAAAAGAAAAAAAAAAGTTGTTATTCATCATTCACCAAATTTCTGGGTACTCAAAGCACATAGATGTGCCTGCTGTCTGCTTGGCTCCAAGCAGGCATCCCCTGGGTACTGTCATATGAAGCTATGACCAAATGCTGGGAAAAGGGTGTGTAACTCCAGATCCTTGTCCAGTCTGTTCCCCTTCTGCTTCTATAGTCAGGGTGCTCTAAAACACTCAAATACTAAACAGAGCAAGAACATAGTTAAGAGTGAATTTTCCTAAGTTTGTATGTGTCCATATGCATGTGAGACCCAAATGACTAAAGGTGACTAATATAAACAAAGGAACCTGCAGTATACAGGGATAAGCAACAAAAGCTAACATAGTATCTCCAGGTGTACAGACCAACCATCAGACATTATTCAGGTGATTGCTGAATATGAGTCAAATAAAACAAAAAAAGAGAGCTAAAAAGCCTACTGAGAGACAAAATTAGATTAATGACCCAAAGCCTGAAAAGTACTCTGAAGACAAAAGCAGAAAGAGAGATTTCTCTGCCCTGTCTTGGATTCTTAGTGGGTCAGAATACATTCAACGAGAACATCAATAAAGTGAAATAAACAATTCCAGCTCATACGAAATAAAATCTAAAATGGAAACTCCAGTGAACAAAGTTCTGGAGGAAGGGGGGGGAAGGCACCTCGAGAAAAAAAAGACCTCGCAGGAGCTGCAGGACCTCTCTTCATCTCCTCAGGCACTGGAGTGACCTCCACCCTCTCAGAAGTTACATTAGATCTAGTGGAGTTAACACAGAGTAAAAGTGGATAAGCACATGAGTACACTGTAGTAGAATTACTTCTCCATCTTCAATCCTAAAATAAATCTCAAATGCTTTATAATTAAAATGCTACTCCTTTCTACCTCAACTCCATGGCTGTGAAAGCCTCCATGACTTGAAGAGAACTCTTTTTTTTTTTTTTAATATGTATTTATTTCCTTTAGTTGTACACAATGCAATGCATTTATGTTTACGTGGTGCTGAGGATCGAACCCGGGCTGCACACATGCTAGGCGAGCGCTCTACCGCTGAGCCACAACCCCAGCCCTTGAAGAGCACTCTTTCTGCGTGCTTTCTACTACACTGCTTTGTTACTGTTGTGCCTGTTATCCTCTAAATTGTGAGCTCATGAGTAAGGATTTCATGTTGTGGTGTTTTTTGTTTTGCTTTGTTTTGTTTTGTTTTTGGTACTGGGGATTGAACCCAGGGGCACTTAACCACCGGGCCACATCCCCAGCCCTTATTTGTATTTTATTTAGAGACAGAGTCTCACTGAGTTGTTAACTGCCTCGCTAAATTGCTGAGGCTGGCTTTGAACTCATGATCCTCCTGCCTCAGCTTCCCAGCCTCAATCTCTGGGATTACAGCAGTGCGCCACTGCACCCAGCTTCAAAAGTGAGGATTTTCAACTCCAACATGGAGGCACATACCTGTAATCACAGCTATCAGGAGGCTAAGGCAGAAGGAACACAAATTTGAGGATAGCCTAGGCAACTTAGCAAAATTAAAAATTTAAAAAGTGCTCAGTGGTAGAGCGTTTGCCTAGGGCATATGAGGCCCTGGTTTCAATTCCCAGTACAAGGATAAAAAAAGTTTTCAGTTTTCCAGCACTGAAGACCTCCAGAGAGCATACCTCTCTTTTGGTACCAGGGATTGAACTCAGGGGCACTCGACCACTGGGCCACATCCCCAGCCCTTTTTTTTTTTTTTAGAGACAGGGTCTCACTGAGTTGCTAAGTGCCTCGCCATTGCTGAGGCTGGCTTTGAACTCGGGATTCTCCTGCCTCAGCCTCCCAAGTGCTGGGATTACAGGCGTGCGCTACCACGCCCAGCCTGAGAGGATACCTCTCACAAAGGATTAAAGAAATCATCCCTCTCCAGAAGAGAAAAAGAAACATAAGAAATATCTGCTACAAAACCCCAGTTTCTACTTTGTGGCTGTAAAATGCGCAGAATGCTATAAAATCACCAAGGTCTTTGACTACAAACAATAGTACTTTTTGTTGTTTTTTTTTTTTAATATTTATTTATTTGCTTTAGTTGTATACAATGTGTTTTTAGTTTTACGTGGTGCTGAGAATAGAACCCGGGCTGCGCACGTGCTAGGCAAGCGCTCTACCACTAAGCCACAATCCCAGCCCGAACAGTAGTTTTTTATGTTGGCTGCTCCACTGTCCTCTGCCAGACTGCAGGAGAAAAGCAAGACTCATAGAAGGATGCTCCTCCAGATGGAGGTAGCACTAAAAGCACCCTGAATGAAAAGAATGAGAAACCATCCCAACAAACATACTGTGGATACCAAAATAAATAGTTTTCAAACTTTAATATGCACATCCTCTGGGAAGATGGTTCAAAATAGATTACAAAGTCCTACTCCCAGCATCTGATTTGGCAAATCTAGGGAGGGGCATAATAATTTGTTTCAAAGTAGCTCAAATGGTTATGATACAGATGATATATAAAACTACCCTTTATCAATACATGTCTGTATAATTTAATCTCGAAAGTCATAACTTGAATTCCTTTTACACTAAAGGTCAACCAAAGTACTTGCTAAGGGACTGGGGTTGTGGCTCAGCGATAGAGCACTTGCCTCACACGTGTTTGGCCCTGGGTTCAATCCTCAATACCACATATACAAAAACAAATAAAATAAAGGTATATATAAAAGAAGTATTTGTTGGGGCTGGGGTTGTGGCTCAGCGGTGGAGCGCTCGCCTAGCGCGTGTGCGGCCCGGGTTCGAGCCTCAGCACCACATAAACATAAATGCATTGCATTGTGTACAACTAAAGCAATTAAATAAATATTTATAAAAAAAAAGAAGTATTTGCTGGCAAATTTTGTTTTTAATACATTGTTTTTTAATCTGAAAGCTGTTTGGCTCAACAATTCTTTTTATAGACTTTCTCTAAAGCAACTTGGTAAACCAGCAAAATCTAACCATTCTCTTAACTCTAGCTCTTAGCACCAAGAAAATAGAAGAATGATAAGAATGAAAGGAATTTTTGCTGTCAAGTCATCTGCTTTATAACTGAAAGGGCTTTTGAAAACCAGTCACATTTACCATACAAGTGACATATGCAGTCATCAGTTTGGAACCCCAAAGGACAAGCAAACTATAGATCCAAAACATTAACAGTTCAACATCTGACCCCAAAGTACTTGAAAGCCATCTCTGAAATAAACCTTTCATAAGAGCACCTTACAATACAAACCTCCACTCTTAGTTATTATAAACCCATAATAAAACTCTTGGCTCTTTAGGGTTTTAAATTCAACAAAATTGATTTAAAAGAGCACCAAATGCTTGTAATGAAGAATCTAAAATGAAATTAAGAAAACAGAAGCCAGGGGCTGGGGTTGTGGCTCAGCAGTAGAGCGCTCGCCTAGCACGTGCGCTGCCCAGGTTCGATCCTCAGCACCAAGTAAAATTAAACGCATTGTATACAACTAAAGCAAATAAATACATGTTTTTTAAAAAAAAAAAAAAAAAAGAAAGAAAGAAAGAAAACAGAAGCCAGACCCAGTGGCACACACCTGTAATCCCAGCAGCACTCAGAAAGCAGGGGTGGAAAGATCACTAGAGGTCAGGAGTTCAAGACCAGCCTGGGCAACACAGCAAGATCCCATTTAAAAAACTCCTGTAATTTCAGCTACTCATGAGGCTTAGGCATGAGAATTTAACAAATATTCCTGAAAGAAATTAAAGATCTAAACAAATGGAAAGGGATATCCCAATTTCAAGGGTCAGAAGACCTAACAATAAGGTGGTCATAGTTCCCAAACTGATCTACAGAGTCAATGCTCTCTATCAATATTCCATCATGAAGTAAAAATAAAGTTAAAGGACTCATACTTCCCAATCTCAAAGCATACTACATAAATCTACCATAATCAAGACAATGTAGTATGTGGTACTACTAGCATAAACATAAACATAAAACAATGGAACAAAGTAGAAAGTTCAAAAATAAATCTTCACAGTTAAAAATTAACTATGGCAACACAATCCAATAAGTAAACAATCTTCTACAAATGGTACTGAGAAACCATTTTATAACCAGTTTATAATTAACTGAGTTAATTTAAAATTTGGCAAAATACCATCTCAAAATTTAAAAAATGTAAAAATGTATAAAAAAAAAGTTTAAACTTTATTTAGAGACAGAGTCTTGCTAAGTTACTTAGTAGGGCCTCACTACATTGCTGAGGCTGACTTTGAACTTCTAATCTCCTGCCTGAGCCTCCCAAACCACTGGAATTTTAGGGTGTGTCACCGTGCCTATTCCCTTCATATATACATATATATATATATATATATATATATATATATATATATATATATATTTTTTTTTTTTTTTTTTTTTTTTTTTTTTGTACCAGGGATTGAACTCAGGGGCACTCGACCACTGGGCCACATCCCCAGCCCTTTTTTGTATTTTAGTAGAGACAGGGTCTCACTGAGTTGCTAAGTGCCTCGCCATGGCTGAGGCTGGCTTTGAACTCGCGATCCTCCTGCCTCAGCCTCCCAAGTGCTGGGATTACAGGCGTGCGCCACGGCGCCCGGCTTCCTTCTTATATTTTTAAAAGACAATATTTTAGCCGGGCGCGGTGGCGCACGCCTGTCGGGCGCCGTGGCGCACGCCTGTAATCCCAGCACTTTGGGAGGCTGAGGCAGGAGGATCGCGAGTTCAAAGCCAGCCTCAGCCATGGCGAGGCACTTAGCAACTCAGTGAGACCCTGTCTCTAAATAAAATACAAAAAAAAGGGCTGGGGATGTGGCCCAGTGGTCGAGTGCCCCTGAGTTCAATCCCCGGTACCACAAAAAAAAAAAAAAAAAAAAAAAAAAAAGGACAATATTTTTCAGTCAATAAAATTTTTTTAAAGCAAAGTTTGCCAAAAGAAACAAGCTTGGTTGTAGATACATATAGAAACCTCTGCAATAAAAAGTTATTATAGCCGGGCGCAGTGACGCACGCCTGTAATCCCAGCACTTGGAAGGCTGAGGCAGGAGGATCCCGAGTTCAAAGCCAGCCTCAGCAATGGCGAGGCACTTAGCAACTCAGTGAGACCCTGTCTCTAATTAAAAAAAAAAAAAAAAACGGCTGGGGATGTGGCCCAGTGGTCAAGTGCCTCTGAGTTCAATCCCCAGTACCAAAAAAAAGTTATTATAGGGGGCTGGGGTTGTGGCTCAGTGGTAGAGTGCTTCCCTGGCACGTGTGAGGCCCTGGGTTCAATTCTCAGCACCACATCCAAATAAATAAATTAAGTAAAGGTCCATCAGTCACTAAAAAATATTTTTAAAAAAATTAATAGGGAGACCCTAAAAGCACAGGAGAAAAATTAAGCTTTCAAGAATTAAGTAGACATTCTTCTTCTTCTTCTTCTTCTTCTTTTTTTTTTTTTTTTTTTTTTTTTTGGGGGGGGGGGGTGGGAGGTGGGTTGCTAGGGATTGAACTCTGGGACACTCAACCACCAAGCCACATCCCCAGCCCTATTTTTTATTTTAGAGGTAGGGTCTCACTGAGCAGCTTAGCCCCTCTTTTGCTGAGGCTGGCTTTGAATTCCAGCTTATTTTGTATTTTATTTAGAGACAGGGTCTCACTGAATTGCTTAGCGCCTCACTTTTGCTGAGGCTGGCTTTGAACTCAAGTTCCTCCTGTCTCAGCCTCCCAAGTTGCTGGAATTACAGGCATGCACTACCATGCCCCAGCAGACATTCTTCATTTTGCACCATGATATGAGACCATAAAAGTGACAATGCAAGTTCAAACAATGTAAAGTGATCATAATAATCCATGACACAAATTATAATTGTTCTGTGGTCTCTATAAAAAAAATTTATGAAGCCAGGCACAGTGATGTGCACTTGTAATCCCAGCTACTCAGAAGGCTAAAGCAGGAATTAACATGTGCCCAGGAATTCAACACAAGTCTGGCCAACACCAAGAAATCCCATTTCAAAAAACGTTTTTTGTTGTTCAAACATCAGAAACTGTCAGTTATCACGGGCAGAGTGGCACACCAACTTGGGAGGCCGAGATAGGAAGATAGCAAATTCGAGGTCAGCCTTGACAACTTGGCAAGACCCATCTCAAAATATTTTTTTTTTATTTTATCTATCTATCTATCTATCTATCTATCTATCTATCTAATTTTGCAATTCTGAGGATTAAACCCAGAGACACTTTGCCACAGAGCTACATCCCTAACCCAGGATGGCCTAGAATTTGTAATCCTCCTGCCTCAGTTTTCTGCATCACTAGGATTATAGGCATGTATCAGCACACCTGGCTCTCAAAATTTCAAAAAAAAAATTTTTTTTTTCTTTTTGTAAGTACTGGAGATTGAACACAAGGACACCTTTTACCACTGAGCCACATTCCCAGTTCATTTTTTTTATTTTGAGACAGGGTCTCCCAAAATTGTTAGTGTCTCTCTAAATTGTTGAAGCTAGCCTTGAATTTGTAATCCTCCTGCCCAAATCTCCTCAGTCACTGGGATTACAGGCCTTTGCCTCCACCCTCAGCTCAAAAATTTTAAAAAATTTAAAGGGTTAGGAATATACTTCAGTGGTAAAGTGCCTGAGTTTAATCTCCAGTATTGCAAAAAAAAAAAAAAAAAAAAAGAAGACAAAAAAAAAAAAAAAAAAAAAAAAAAAAAAAAAAAAAAAAAAAAAAAAAAAAAAAAAAAAAAAAAAAAAAAAAAAAAAAAAAAAAAAAAAAAAAAAAAAAAAAAAAAAAAAAAAAAAAAAAAAAAAAAAAAAAAAAAAAAAAAAAAAAAAAAAAAAAAAAAAAAAAATAAAAAAAAAAAAAAAAAAAAAAAAAAAAAAAAAAAAAAAAAAAAAAAAAAAAAAAAAAAAAAAAAAAAAAAAAAAAAAAAAAAAAAAAAGAAACACAAATAAATGAAATAAAGATTTAAATCTTAAAAAAATATTTTACAAGCCGGGTGCGGTGGCGCACGCCTGTAATCCCAGTACTTGGGAGGCTGAGGCAGGAGGATCGCGAGTTCAAAGCCAGCCTCAGCCATGGCGAGGCACTTAGCAACTCAGTGAGACCCTGTCTCTAATAAAATACAAAAATGGGCTGGGGATGTGGCCCAGTGGTCGAGTGCCCCTGAGTTCAATCCCCGGTACCAAAAAAAAAAAAAAAAAAATTTTACAAAAAGGGGGAGGGGGGAGTTGGGGATGTGGCTCAGTGATAAAGTACCTCTGGGTTCAATCCCCAACACCAAATAAATAAATAATCAATCAAGCAATCTAAAAGAGGTGGGAATAAGGCTCCACTTTAAAAACAAAACTAAGCTTATGACAAACAGACTAAATAAGACAAGTAGATTTATTCATTGAATGAATGCATTCATCTGTCTATTTATTTATGGTACTATGGTACTAGGAATTAATCTCAGGTACACTTTACTGCTGAGTTCCATCCCCAGTCCCTTTTATTTTGAGACAGGTTCTTGCTAAATTTCCCAGGTTAGCCTTGAACTTGTAATCTTCCTGCCTCAGCCTCCAGAGTCACTGGAATTACAGGCATATGACAAGGCAGCCAGTAAGCAGATCCTTATTCTAACTTAACGAATAATCCTGATTCCTTGGAAATAGGTTACTGTTTTGTTTTAGAGTTCATCCATTTTGTTACTTTTTCAGTGCTGATTTTCACTGCATTGACTTTCAAACTAAAATTTCATTTGGAATGGTAGTCCCTTTTGAACTCATCAACAAAAGGAACTCTCAGTGAGGCCTGATCATTAGCTTCACAAATATTCAGTATTTTTAAAAAATGCTCCTTCTCCAACAACATATATCTGATTTCTGTCTCAAAGGGAAAAGAAAAAGGCAAGAACAAAGGAAAAAAAAAAAAAAAACAGACAATATTAACTCTGAAACTAAAATAGGTTGTAGAGCTGCTCCTGATGCTGTAACCAGATCATGATACATGCTGATAATCTCCAATTACACCAACATAAGAAAGCCACAGATAACAGACAAGCCACCACCTTCTTGTATTACAATCTCATGTACTTGCTTTGGATGTTGGGCCTGGTTTCCAAAAGCAAAAGTAACATCATATATTTGGCAACATCTAGTAAGAACCAAGTAAAAGCCTAAAAAGAATTACCTGGTAAAGCAAGGTTACATAGCACTTTGCAAAGAAAGCACATTTTATCATCACAAAGATCTAGATTTGCCGGGCGTGGTGGCTCATGTCTGTAATCCTAGCACTAGGGAGGCTGAGGCACGAGGCATCGAGGATCAAGGATCACGATTTCAAAGCCAGCCTCAGCAATGGCGAGGCACTTAACAACTCAGTGAGACCCTGTCTCTGATAAAAAACAAAAAAGGCCTGGGGAAGCCGGGCGTGGTGGCGCATGCCTGTAATCCCAGCACTTGGGAGGCTGAGGCAGGAGGATCACAAGTTCAAAGCCAGCCTCAGCAATGGCAAGGCACTTAGCAACTCAGTGAGACCCTGTCTCTATTAAAATACAAAAAAGGGCTAGGGATGTGGCCCAGTGGTCATGTGGCCCTGAGTTCAATCCCCGGTACCAAAAAAAAAGGCCTGGGGATGTGGCCCAGTGGTCGAGTGCCACTGAGTTCAATCCCTGGTACCAAAAAAAAAAAAAAAAAAAAAGACCTAGATTTAAGCTTGTCTTCTTATTGTCTGTGCAATTTGGGATGTCTAACCTCTACCACCCCCAGTTTATAGATAATGAAAATGTCTACATAGATTACCAGGACTGAACTGAACAGTGTATAAAACACCCCCCAGTATAATCTTGCCTCGGATCAACCAAAAGGATATGACAAAAACTCCAGAATAAATTTTATATGTATACATACACAAAATAACCCTTTAAATCTGCTTATATTAAACTCATTTCTTTTTTTTTAATATTTATTTATTTGCTTTAGTTGTACACAATGCATTTATATGGTGCTGAGGATCGAACCCAGGCTGCGCACGTGCTAGGTGAGTGCTCTACCACTGAGCTACAACCCCAACCCCTACTAAACTCATTTCTAACCTGGCTTCCTTAATCACAGTAGTGAAAAAGCAAAAGAGTAGAAAAGAGAAACTTCAGTTTTTATTTAATATTCCCATACTATTTGATTTTCTCAATGTTGTTTAACTCGAGTTACCAACAACTGGATTTTTGTTGCTGTTGTTCGGGTTTTTGTTTTTTGTGTGTTCTTTTTTCTTTGGCAGTGCTGGGGACTGAAAACGGAGGGCTTTGTGTATGCTAGATAAGTTCTCTACCACTGAGCTAAACCCCCAGCCCTTTTTATTTTTTTTAATATTTATTTATTTGCTTTAGTTGTACACAATGTGTTTTTATTTGTACGTGGTGCTGAGGATTGAACCCGGGCGCGCGCACGTGCTAGGCGAGCGCTCTACTGCTGAGCCACAATCCCAGCCCCCCCCCAGCCCTTTTGCCTTTTTTTTTCCCTTCCAATTTTGAGACAAGGTCTCACTAAGTTGCCCAGGCTGGCCTCAAATCTTGCAATTCTCCTGCCCAGCATCCCAAATATAATCTTAAAAAAAAAAAAAAAAACTATAGCCTGTGTTACATCTGAAATTTTTTTTTTTTTTTGGTACCGGGGATTGAACTCAGGGCCACTCAACCACCGGGCCACATCCCCAGCCCTTTTTTGTATTTTATTAGAGACAGGTTCCCACTGAGTTGCTAAGTGCCTCGCCATTGCTGAAGCTGGCTTTGAACTCGTGATCCTCCTGCCTCAGCCTCCCAAGTGCTGGGATTACAGGCGTGAGCCACCACGCCCGGCTAAAATTATTTTTTAATTTAGAACACTTCACATTTCTAGATTTCTATAAGTGAGTTCAACTGTAAAATTTACTTCAAAGAATCGCTATAATTCCCCTACAAGGAAAGCTGTTACTGTCTCCATAAATTACATTTGCAATTTTTCTCAATAATCTATAGATTTAGCTGAGTGTCGTAGCACACACCTATAATCCCAGCATTTGGGAGACTAAGGTAGGAGGATCACAGATTCAAAGCCAGCCTCAGCAACTTAGCAAGGCTGTAAGCAAACTAGCGACAGACCCTATCTCAAAAAATAAAAAAAGGGGTTGGGTACATGCATAATGGTTAAGTGCCCTTGGGTTCAATCCCTATTACCAAAACAATATTATAAATTTAGCGGTGGTGCATGCCCATAATCCCAGCAATTTAGGAGGCTGAGGCAGGAGGATCACAAGTTTGAGACTAGTCTCAGCAATTTAGTGAGGCCCTAAGCAATTTAGAGAACCTATCCTGAAATAAAAAAGGGCTGGAGATAAGGCTCAGTGGTTAAGCACCCCTGAATTCAATCCCTGGTTATTTTTTTTAAATTATAAGTTTAAAAGAAGGAATGGGGGCTGAGGGTATAGCTCAATGGTACAGCCTAGCATGACTTTTCACCTTTCTTTAATCCTTCATACCTCATGAAATAATACAATGCAAAATCTGACAAAAAAGGAGGGATGACAAACATCTTAGAGTCATATTTTATCGAGTTAACTAGTATCAACTCTAAAAACTATTCAATTTCAAAAAACACAACACAGACTCACAAATCTGCATGAAGCATGACACAATCAGTCTCTAATTTCTTTATAGGACTATTGAGACTTATAAAATCATTTCTAAAAAGTAATTTATTTGAAATACACTATAAAATGAGACTCCTAGGTACATTTTTTTTTAATATATAGTTGTTGTTGGACAACATGCCTTTATTTATTTTTTTAAAATATTTATTTATTTGCTTTAGTTGTACACAGTGCAACGCATTTTATGTTTACGTGGTGCTGAGGATCGAACCTGGGCCGTGCACGTGCTAGGCAAGTGCTCTATCAGTGAGCTACAGCCCCAGCACTCCTAGGGACATTCTTGTTTGAGATCATAGATTTTGGTAGGGTAGAGAATTAAGAGAGGGAACAGCTAATATAGCTATGTGAAGCCTACCGATTTAAATATTCATAATTACAGCCGGGCACGGTGGCTCACGCCTGTAATCCCAGCACGTTGGGAGGCTGAGGCAGGAGGATTGCGAGTTCAAAGCCAGCCTCATCAATGGCGAGGCACTTAGCAACTCAGTGAGACCCTGTCTCTAAATAAAATACAAAAAAGGTCTGGGGATGTGACCAAGTGAGTGTCCCTGAGTTCAATCCCTGGTACCACAAAAAAATAAATAAATAAATAAATGGCTGAGAATGTAGCTCCATAGTAGGTAGAGTATCTCTGGGTTCAATATGCAAAATCACACACACACACACACACACACACACACACACACACACAGGGAGGGGGCTGGGGCTATAGCTCACTAACAAGAGTGCTTGTCTAGCATGCACAAGGCCAAGTTCAATCCCCAATACCAGAAAAAAACTTTTTTTCTTTTTCATGTCTAATAATACATTTCAATTCCATCTGATGCTGAAAAATACCTTCCTAAGCAAATTATAACATGTATACTTTCATCTTTGAAGAAACAGAAACTAAAAGTCCAAATATTATATGCGTCTACATCTATGCACATTTATAGTCATTTTATAATTATCAGTTTCTATGAGTTATACCAGTTATCTACAACATACTAAAAAAAAGATTATGCATAGTACAAGAAAACAAAATAGTAAATCTTAATTGCACATACTACATAAAACTAGCTAATGCTAAAAATCTCAAGTATGAAGTCTAAATTTCCAAATAAATGTGAACATCTGGCAGTATATTACACAGCAATTAGAAAATATTATGCTATGGAAAAGACTTAATCATTCTGGTTTATGTTTTGCAAATTCTAGCAGAAAACTAATGCTAGGGTTCACTGAAACGAACTGCTAGTATCTCCTATTTCCTCCAAAAAGAAACAAAAAAGTAATTATTATCTCATTTTTGCTTCTGAAAAGTATAATGGCCACTATTTACAATATTATGGAAAATATGAACAAGGATCTTAATGAAAATAGCATTTGGTAAAGCACCCCCTTTTTTTTTGGGGGGGGTGCCCAGGACTGAACTCACAGCTTTACACATAATAAGCAAGCACTCTACTACTGAGCTATGTCCCTAACATTTCTTTTATTCTTTTTTTTTTTTTTTTTTTTTTTTTGTACCGGGGATTGAACCCAGGGGCACTCGACCACTGGGCCACATCCCCAGCCCTTTTTTGGTTTGTTTGTTTGTTTGTTTGTTTGTTTGTTTGTTTGTTTTAATTAGAGACAGGATCTCACTGAGTTGCTAAGTACCTCGCCATGGCTGAGGCTGGCTTTGAACTCAGGATCCTCCTGCCTCAGCCTCCCAAGTGCTGGGATTACAGGCATGCACCACCACGCCTGGCTCTTTTATTCTTAAGACTACACAAAACACCCATTACTACATAATTGCCAAAATATCAATAAATGCAAACAAGAAAAGTCCTAACAAAAGTCAGTTTTCTTCTGTGAAAGGACCAGCAAAGGGACAGTCTAGCAAGACAGGAAAATTTCAGCTAATAATCCGTCTATTCCAGCCAAACACCACAGAAAATACTGTGGTCCAAACCCTACACATGCTAGCAAAGGCCAACTGGAAACCTACACTCCCAACCTCTCAAGATGTAACAAGCCACTCAACACCCCTTGCAGTGTAGAGTCAGAGAAGACCATGTAGGGTAACTAGGAATTTTATCGCTACAAGGTACCCAACCTCAATGTCATTGGAGACCACTTGGGGAGACTGTACTTCCAGAATATTATATCAATACAAATGGCACTTTCTTTTCTTTTTTTTTTTAATATTTATTTATTTGTTTTAGTTGTACACAATGCCTTTTTAATTTTTTTTAATATTTATTTATTTACTTTAGTTGTACACAATGCAATGCATTTATGTTTTACGTGGTGCTAAGGCTCGAACCCGGGCCGCGCACGTGCAAGGCGAGCACACTGCCGCTGAGCCATACCCCAGCCATGCCTTTTTAATTTTACGTGGTGCTCAGGATCGAACCGCTCTACCGCTGAGCCACAATCCCAGCCCCACAAAAGCACTTTCTTTAAAAAGTAAATATACAACTACCACTTAACCCAGTAATTATACTCTTGCGCAAACTGCCAAACTGTTTTCCAAAGTGGCTGTATGACTTTACAATTAACTGTTTCACTGTCTTATCCTGCTTGTGCTGAGTATAAGTGGCCCATGCCTATAATCCCAGTGATTCAGGAGGCTGAGGCAGAAAGATTGCAAGTTCACAGTCAACCTGGGAAACTTAGTATGGTCCTGTTTCAAAATGAAAAATAAAGCCAGGTGTGGTGACACACACCTGTAATACCAGTGACTCAGGTGGCTGTGGAAGGAATATCACAAGTTCAAAACCAGCCTCAGCAATTTAGCAAGACCCTGTCTCAAAATAAAAAGGGCTAGGGATGTGGCTCAGTGGCACCCCTGGGTTCAATCCCTAGTACCAAAAATAAATAAATAAAAATAAGCAGCTGGGCGAGGTGGTACACGCCTGTAATCCCAGCACTTAGGAGGCTGAGGCACAAGGATCGAGATTTCAAAGCCAGCCTCAGCAATAGTGAGGCGCTAAGCAACTCAGTGAGACTCTGTCTCTAAATAAAACACAAAATAGGGCCCCTGAGTTCAATTGCTGGTACAAAAGAAAAGAAAAGAAAAGAAGAGAAGAGAGAGAGGAGAGGAGAGGAGAGAGAGAAGAGAAGAGAAGAAAAAGAAAAGGACTACGAATGTAAGTCAGCGGTAGAGCACTGGCTGGGTTCAATCCCTACTACCAGAAATGGGGCAGGGGTGAGGAGACAACCTGTGGTTGTGATACTATACCTTAATTTCACAAGATGTTTCCACTGGGGAAATTGGGTAAAGGGCACAAGGTATGGCTCTATAGTGTTTCTTACAGCTGAATTTGACCCTATATCTGAAATGTTTAACTTTTTTTTTTTTTTTTTGGTACCGGGGATTGAACTCAGGGGCACTCGACCACTGGGTCACATCCCCGGCCCTTTTTTTTTGTATTTTTATTTAGAGACAGGGTCTCACTGAGTTGCTAAGTGCCTCGCCATTGCTGAGGCTGGCTTTGAACTCGCGATCCTCCTGCCTCAGCCTCCCAAGTGCTGGGATTACAGGCGTGCGCCACCGCACCCGGCTCTGAAATGTTTAACTTTAACAGCCCTTTTTTGTATTTTATTAGAGACAGGGTCTCACTGAGTTGCTAAGTGCCTCACCATTGCTGAGGCTGGCTTTGAACTCATGATCCTCCTGCCTCAGCCTCCCAAGTGCTGGGATTACAGGCATACGCCACGGTGCCTGGCTAAAAATTTCTTAAACTATATAAAAATTGACAAATGATGAATATTTGGACTGAAGGCAGGATTACGAATTATATACATTTATATCCTTAGTACCTATGCCAAAACCTAGACCATATTAGATAATAAATTTTTATTGAATTAGATTGATCACCACTTTTAAATTACAAGATGTATAAACCTAACAATCTATTTAACTGACTTTAAACAAAGCAATGATACCTAAATACAAATGCCAAAAAAGTTATCTTCAAACAAAAACTATTATTCCATTTTTCACAGAGAACAGAGACCCAATCTTAAAATGATGTAGAAAGACATTACCTTGTCGTTTTAGCCAATTTATTACAAAAGAAAGGGGAAGGGAAAGGTGGAAAAAAGAGAATGAGCCAGCCTGCAGAGCTTAAAATAACATGTATGTAATATATGTAATAGCAGAGATTCTTTAGAAACTAGGAAGCACACATAATAAGAATCGCATATACCCACCCAGTGCCAAAGGATTTTAGGCCAAAAATCGTCTGTTGTCCCAGTTTCATTAGTATTTCTGATTTTAAGTAGGCCTGGCTAAATAGGATGTGTCTTGAACAAAATGTCTTTAAGGGTAACCATCAGAATCAGAGAGCATCTCTACCATCTATGAATACAGCCCATTTTATGTGACACAATTCTCATCTAGTAACAAGAAAGACTTTTATTTTACCAAAAAGAATCAAGTAATTCATTAATGAAAGGGAAAACTGCATAAAGGAACTTCTGTCATCACTTTGTTTAAAACCAATAAAACAATTGTCTTTTCCAGTTTAAGTTGCCTTGTATGAATACCTGAACTCAAAATACAGGTACAGTTAACCTTCATTAAGTAAGGAAAGTCAAAGTGTAGTCAGCAGCCTATAAACAGACTTCATGATTGACTGATGCAAAGAAAAATGGAGAATTAGCTCAAACTACATGAAGTATATTAATAATGATAACCCCCGCCCCAGACTAATGGCAAGGTATACTTACCTTCATCCATAAAAACTATGTACATATGAACTCTTCATTATTTCAGAATTCAACAACTTTTGAACATCTGTTCCTTAAACCTCTGATCTTTAAAATCCCAATTATATACATTTTGTTTTATGTAGTGTTGGGGATGGAATCCAGAGCCTTGCACATGCTACACACACACTCTACCAATGAACCCAGCCACCCTAAATATAGAGCTTTTAATATACATAGGTTCAAGAATTGTTAGTCTAGGACTGGGACTGTAGCTCAATGGCAGAGCACTTGCCTAGCACAAGTGAGGCACTGGGTTCGAACCTTAGCACCACATAAAATAAAATAGAAAGATATTCTTTCCATCTACAATTACAAAAATTATTTTAAAAAAAGAAAGAAAGAAAGAATTGTTACTCTGTAGATGAACAATTGTGCTGTAGCAGAATAATAGAGTCATCACTAAAAGGTACCTGAATCAAATCTCAACTAGTAGAAACTCATTCATTCATTACTGATATATTTCCCTTGGACTATGATATAACATAAGGCAACTCATTGTGTTGACCTCTCTTGTCCAATGATGCCAGTAAATGGTACAGAATAAAGTCCTAGAGAATCAAATAAAACCATAGAAGAAGCCGGGCGTGGTGGCACACGCCTGTAATCCCAGCACTTTGGGAGGCTGAGGCAGGAGGATCGCGAGTTCAAAGCCAGCCTCAGCAATGGCGAGGCACTTAGCAACTCAGTGAGACCCTGTCTCTAAATAAAATATAAAAAAGGGCCGGGGATGTGGCCCAGTGGTCAAGTGCCCCTGAGTTCAATCCCTGGTACCACAAAAAAAAAAAAAAAAAAAAAAAAATAGAAGATTAAAAGAATGATGGGTAGAGCCGGGCACGGTGGCACACACCTGTAATCCCAGCACTTAGGAGGCTGAGGCAGGAGGAACGTGAGTTCAAAGCCAGCCTCAGCAATGGTGAGACATTAAGCAATTCAGTGAGACCCTGTCTCTAATAAAATACACAAAAAGGGCTGAGATGTGGCCCAGTGGTAGAGTGTCCCTGGGTTCAATCCCCGGTACCAAAAAGAAAAAAGAAAAAAAAAGAATGATGGGTAGAAATAATGGATCATGATCAAGCTTGGGAGTGTAGGCCTATGAAATCCCAGCAACTCCAAAGGCTGAGTGAGGCAGGTGGATCGTGTGTTTGAGGCCAGCCTAAACAATTCAGCAAGACTCTGTCTCAAAACAGAAAACAAAAGACTGGAGGCTGGGTGTGGTAGTGCAAGCCTGTAATCCAAGCAGCTCAGACGGCTGAAGCAGGAGGATGGGAGTTCAAAGCCAGCCTCAACAAAAGCAAGGCACTAAGCAACTCAGTGAGACCCTGTCTCTAAATAAAGGATAAAATAGGGCTGGGGATGTGGCTTAGTGGTGGAGTGCCCGAATTCAATCCCCGGTACTTTAAAAAAAAAAAAAAAAAAAAAAAAAAGTCAGATGTAGTGACACATGCTTGTAATCCCAAATATTTTGGAGGCTGAGGTGGGATGATCAAAAATTCAAGACCAGCCTGAGCAACTCAAAGAGACCCTATCTTAAAATTTAAAAAAAAAAAATATATATATATATATATTTTTTTTTTTTTAATATTTATTTGTTTTAGTTGTACACGATGCCTTTATTCTTACGTGGTGCTGAGAATCGAACCCAGGCGGCACACATGCTGAGCTACAACCCCAGCCCCATTAAAATTTTAAAATTTTTAGACTGTAGTTGTGGCTCAACAGTAGAGCGTTCGGCCCGGGTTCAATCCTCAGTACCACGTAAAAATAAACGCATTGTGTACAACTAAAGCAAATAAATCAATATTTAAAAAAAAATTTTTTTTTAATTTTTAAAGGGCTGAGGATGTAGCTCAGTGGTAGAAACACCCCAAATTCAATCCCCATACCACAAAAGCAAAACAAAGAAGAGAAAAATGGATTCTATTAAGTATAAAGTACAAAACTATAAAATTCCTAGAAGAAAACATAGGGAAAGTCTACACAACCCTAGGTTCTGGTAATGACTTTTTTTTGGTGGAGATGGTACTATAGATTGAACCCAGTGCACTTTACCACTGAGCTACACCTCCAGTCCTTTTTATTTTTTGAGACAGGGTCTCACACTAAGTTGCTGAGGGTCTCACTAAATTTCTGGGGCTGCCCTCAAACTTGTGATCTTCCTGGTTTGCTGGAATTACAGATGTGTACACCCCAGCTTTAGTGATAAATTATTATCTACAACAATAGAAAGCAAGAACCAGGAAAGAAAAAATTGATATTAGCTCGTTAGGGGTTTTGTTTTGTGGCACTGTGGATGGAACCCAGGATATTCCACCACTGAGCTACCTACTAAATTCTTTTTACTTTAAGACAGACTCTCACTAAATTGTTCAGGCTCACCTCAAACCTGTGATCCTCTTTGCTTAGTCTCTCAAGGAGCTTGTATTACAAATTTATGCTACTGTGTAATTTTAAAAATTACTTTTTTAAAATTAAAAACTAATGGTCTACAAAATAATACTGCTAAGAGAATTTTTAAAAATCAATCAACTAGGAGAATATCTACAAAGTACAAATCTGATATAAAGAACTGTTATCCAAAATATACAAAGAACTGTCAAAAATTAACAATAAGAGCCGGGCGCGGTGGCGCACGCCTGTAATCCCAGCACTTTGGGAGGCTGAGGCAGGAGGATCGCGAGTTCAAAGCCAGCCTCAGCAATGGCGAGGCACTTAGCAACTCAGTGAGACCCTGTCTCTAATAAAATACAAAAAAGGGCTGGGGATGTGGCCCAGTGGTCGAGTGCCCCTGAGTTCAATCCCCAGTACCACCAAAAAAAAAAAAAAAAAAAAAAAAAATTAACAATAAGAAAATGAACAATCTAATTTTTAAAATGGGCAACAGCCAAGCACGGTGGCCCACACCTATAATCCCAGCCATTTGGGAGGCTGAGGAAGGAGGATCACAAATTCAAGGCGACAGTCTTAGCAACTTAATGGGGCCCTAAACAACTTAGTGAGACCCTGTCTCAAAATAAAAAATAAAACGACTAGGAATGTAACTTGGTGGTAAAGTGCCCCTGGGTTCAATCCCAAGTATTAAAAAAAAAGGGGGGGAGCCGGGCGCGGTGGCGCACGCCTGTAATCCCAGCACTTTGGGAGGCTGAGGCAGGAGGATCGCGAGTTCAAAGCCAGCCTCAGCAATGTCAAGGCACTTAGCAACTCAGTGAGACCCTGTCTCTAAATAAAATACAAAAAAGGGCTGGGGACGTGGCCCAGTGGTCGAGTGCCCCTGAGTTCAATCCCTGGTACCACAAAAAAAAAGAGGGGGGGGGCAGTGCTGGGGATACAGCTCAGTTGGTAGAGGGCTTGCCTCACATGCATCAAGACCCTGGGTTCAATCCTCAGCACCACCAAAAAAAAAAAAAAAAAAAAAAGATTAAAAGATTTGGACACCTCACCAAAGAAGATATATCAGATATATCCACAGCAAATGCGCTTATGAATATCAATATCATATGTCACAGGGGCTGAGGTTGTGGCTCAGCGGTAGAGAGCACTCGCCTAGCACGTGTGCGGCCCAGGTTCGATCCTCAGCACCACGTAAAATTAAATGCATTGTGTACAACTAAAGCAAATAATAAATAAATATTTAAAAAAATAAAAAACAAAGGCATTGTGTACAACTAAAACAAATATTTTTTTTTTAAAAATCACATGTCATAAGAGAACTGCAATTTAAGACATCAATGAGATATCACTACACCCCTATTAAGAGTCATCAAAATCCAAAACAACCAGAACCAAAGGCTGGCCAGGCTGTGGAACTTTTATTGCTAGTGGGAATGCAAAATGGTACATCCACATCAGAAGACAGTTCAATAGTTTCTCATAAAACTACATATATTCCCACTATATGACCCAACAATCATGATCCCTTGGTACCCAAAGTTGCTGAAAAGATGTTCACACAAAAACCTGCAAATGGGTATGATAGCTCCATTCATAATTGCCAAAACTTGGAAGAAACTAAAATGTCTTTAGTGGGTAAACAGACAAATTGTAGTACACCCAGACAATGAAATGTTATTCAGTGATAAAAAGAAACTATTGCCAGGCCTAGTGGCACATGCCTATAATCCCAGCACTTGGGAGGCTGAGGCAGGAGGTAGCGAGTTCAAAGCCAGCCTCAGCACTGGCGAGGCACTTTGCAACTCAGTGAGACCCTGTCTCTAATAAAATACAAAAAAGGGCTGGGATGTGGCCCAGTGGGTCAAGTGCCCCTGAGTTCAATCCCCGGTACCAAAAAAAAAAAAAAAAAAAGAAAGAAAAGAATCTCTTTAAATACTACTGTATCACCTCATTCCACCACAAACATCACTAATACCACTAACACATCAAACATATAATATGGTCTAACTCCTTGAGACTTAAAATACGATCTGGAGATTAAAAGAATCAGGATCACCTCAAAGATTAAAACCGAAAATCTGGAATTCCACCCTAAATCTTCAGTCATAATCTGCATTATAACAAGATCATAATATCTGAGAGGCTCTAATCTTGAGTTTCAATGCAAGGGCCACGTAGGGCCAGAGGGACAAAAATCAAGGCCAAGAATCTTCAAAAAATTGTCTTATAAAAAGATATTCCACCATGTCTCTCAGATCTAAATCATTCCCCAAATCTTTCACTACCTCAGAGGGCTATACTAAAGCTTGCCCTGGAATTGAAGTGGGAAAAAAGGGTAAGAAAATTTTTATTACAGTCACAAAATAACCCTAGCATACACTGGCGTCTTAGGTTTCCATAACTGGATAAGCTAAGGAACCACAAGTAAATGCAGTTTATCAATTACTGGCAAAGCCACTGAATACCTGACAGAAACTAACACCAAGGCTAACTTCTCAATAGAATCAACATAAGCCAAATGTTAATGGAATGATAAACAATATGTTAAAAGAAAATAAAGACAGGGGTGGGAGGTGTAGCTCAATGGTAGAGTGCTTGCCTAGCACAAGTGAGGCACTGGGTTTGATCCTCAGAACCACATAAAAACAAATAAATAAAACAAAGGTACTGTATCCATCTACAACTTTAAAAAAAAAATTAAAAAGAAAATAAAGGCAAACATAATAAAATTCTGTACCCAAAAAAGGCATTTTTCAAAAATAAGAGGAAAAATATACACATACATACAACTTCTGGGGACAGGGTCTTTGCTCTGGATACATTCTCAAAGGGATCTATACTTGGGGAAATTATCAAACCACCTGTTTAAAAAGACCCTAACAGTCATTCCAAATCAGGCACAGGGGTATAGGCCTATAATCCCAGGTATTAGAGAAGCTGAGGCAGGAGGACAGAAAAATTAGAGGCCAACCTGGGCAACTTAACAAAATCATTTCAAATAAAAATTAGTAATCAAGCCGGGCACGGTGGCGCACGCCTGTAATCCCAGCACTTTGGGAGGCTGAGGCAGGAGGATCACGAGTTCAAAGCCAGCCTCAGCAATGGCGAGGCGCTTAGCAACTCAGTGAGACCCTGTCTCTAAATAAAATACAAAAAAGGGCTGGGGATGTGACCCAGTGGACGAGTGCCCCTGAGTTCAATCCCCGGTACCACAAAAAAAAAAAAAAAAAAAAATTAGTAATCAAAAAAAAAAAAATTCAGCCAGTTGGGAAGCTGAGGCAGGAAGATCGTGAGTTCAAAGCCAGCCTCAGCAATGGCAAGGCACTTAGCAACTCAGTGAGACCCCGTCTCCAACAAAATACAAAAAAGGGCTGGGGATGTGGCCCAGTGGTCGAGTGCCTTTGAGTTCAATCCCCAGTACCCCCCCCCAAAAAAAATAAATTCAGCCAGGCTGGGTGGCACTCTGTCTGTAATCCAAGCAGCTCGGGAGGCTGAGGTAGAAGGATCGTGAGTTCAAAGTCAGCCTCAGCAATGGCGAGGCACTTAGCAACTCAGTGAGACCCTGTCTCTAATAAAATACAAAAAAAGGTCTGGGGATATGGCTCAGTGGTTGAGTGCCCCTGAGTTCAATCCCGAGTACCCATCCCCCCCCCCAAAAAAAAAAAAGTTCAAAGGGCCAGAGATACAGCAACAACAAACCTGGGCTATCTCCACTACCCAAAAGATTTCTACTAAACAAAAAAAAGTCATTCCACCTAACCACCTTCTCAGTATCTCTAGAATTCTTCAGAATACCACCCAGGCTCTGCTTTAACATGAGTTAAATTCACTATCTTACCTTATCTTTAATATGAGAAAATCATAAGAAAGTTGCATTCCACTTTTTAACTTCTACTTGAGTTGTACTTCTGTAGCAACAAAATAGTAAATCTAATTCCTCTTGTACTTGCCAGATCTTTGATACATTAGAAAATAAGTTATCCCCATATACTATTTTTTTTTTTTTTTTTTTTTGTAACAGGGATTGAACCCAGAGTGCTTAACCACAGAGCCACATTCCCCAGTCCTTTTTTATATTTTCTTTTCAAACATGGTCTCACTAAGTTGCTTAGGGCCTCATTAAATTGCTGAGGCTGGACTTAACTAGCAATCCTCCTACCTTAGCCTCCCTAGCCACTGGGATTACAGGTGTGTACCACCGCACCTGGCTGTTTGATTTTCTTAGTACTGGAGATTTAACCCAGGGACACTCCACCACCAAGCTATAACCCCACTCCCAACCCCCACTTTTTTTTTTTTTTTTTTTTTTTGGTACCAGGGATTGAACTCAGGGGCACTCAACCACTGGGCCACATCCCCAGCCCTTTTTTTTTTTTTTTTTTTTTTTTTTTGTGGTACCAGGGATTGAACTCAGGGGCACTCGACCACTGGGTCACATCCCCAGCCCTTTTTTGTATTTTTATTTAGAGACAGGGTCTCACTGAGTTGCTAAGTGCCTCGCCATTGCTGAGGCTGGCTTTGAACTCGCGATCCTCCTGCCTCAGCCTCCCAAAGTGCTGGGATTACAGGCGTGCACCACCACGCCCGGCTCCCAGCCCTTTTTTGTATTTTATTTAGAGACAGGGTCTCACTGAGTTGCTAAGTGCCTTGCCATTGCTGAGGCTGGCTTTGAACTCCCAATCCTCCTGCCTCAGCCTCCCTTTTTTAAGATGGGGTCTCAGTAAGTGGTTTGGGGCCTTGATAAGTTGCTGAGGCTTGCCTTTGAGATCCTCCAGCCTCAGCCTCCTGAGTCACTTTGATTACAGGTATACACCATTTCATCTGGCTTTGGAGCCCTTATATTTTTCATCCTAAAACTCTAATTGTTATGCTTCTGATAGCCTAAATAATACTACTTTTCTCATTACTATCTTAAAGTTAACAGAGAAAAATTGGGAAAAACTGTTTTAAAGAATATTTAGTAGGGTGCAATAGCACATGCCAGTAATTCCAGAGACTCAGCAGGCTGGGCAGCAGGATTCCAAAGACCAATCTCAACAATTTAGGGAGGCCCTAAGGACTTACCCTGTCTCAAAATAAAATAAAGCACCGGGCGCAATGGCACACGCCTGTAATCCCAGCACTTGGGAGGCTGAGGCAGGAGGATCCCAACTTCACAGCCAGCCTCAGCAATGGTGAGGCACTTAACAACTCAGTGAGACCCTGTCTCTAATAAAATACAAAAAAGGGCTGGGAGGGGGCTGGGGTTGTGGCTCAGCAGCAGAGCGCTCGCCTCACACGTGCACGGTCCCGGTTCGATCCTCAGCACCACGTGAACATAAATGCATTGTATTGTGTACAACTAAAAGCAAATAAATAAATATTAAAAAAAAAAAAAAAAAAAAGGGGGCTGGGGATGTGGCCCAGTGGTCAAATGCCCCTGAGTTCAATCCCCAGTACCAAAAAATAAATAAAAATAAAATAATAATAATAATAATAATAAAGGGCTGGGGATGTGGCTCAGTGGTTAAGTTCCCCTGGGTTCAATCCCCAGTACGAAACAAAGACAACACTGTCCTTCACTGTTGTCCCTGAATTAAACTGGTTGGTTTAGCTTCTGAGGCATTTCAGCAAGCCCAGTTATACTGAGCAAATAAAGTTGTTCAAAATATCCTTCAAACATTTCTTTTGTCCAATTATAAATGTTGTCCCATTTTAGCTTGCTAAAGAACAGCTACCTGGGTTGCCTGCTGACATTCATTCTTAAAATATACACAGCCCAAGACAACCTACTAAAAGGGAACCTGCTAAATCGGTTGAGTACTAGGCCACCAGCTTGTATGAGAGAACCTCATTCTTGGGGATCCAAATATACATCAAATTTTAGTTATATGACTGTACAATACTGATGTCACTGTTTAAGAAAATAAGACGTGATTAAAACACCAAGATAGAGCTGGGGTTGTAGCCCAGTGGTGGAGCGCGTGAGGCACTGGGTTGATTCTCAGCACCGGATATAAATAACTAAAATAAAGATCCACTGACAACTAAAAAAATATTTATACACACACACACACCAAGATAAACCCACTTGTTAACCTATTAAATTAGAAATTTTAATGAAACATTTAATGATTTTTGTTTCTTTTTCTTCTATTAGGAAATGAACCCAGGGGCACTCTAACACTAAATTAGTTGTTTCTTTTCTTTTTTTTTAGTTGTTGATAGACCTTTAATTTATTTTTATATGGTGCTGAGAATCGAACCCAGTTCCTCACACACACCAGGCAAGTGCACTACCACTGAGCCCCAGCCCCAGGCACTGAATTACTTTTTTTTTTTTTTAAAGATTTTTATTTATTTGCTTTTAGTTGTACACAATGCATTTTATTCAATGCGTTTTATTTGTACGTGGTGCTGAGGATCGAACCCGGGTGGCCCACATGCTAGGCGAGTGCTCTACCGCTGAGCCACAATCCCAGCCCCTGAATTACTTTTTATTTCAAGAAAGAATCTCACTGAATTATCAAGGCTGCCTCAAATTTGTGATTCTATTGCCTCAAACTCCAGAATAGGTGGGATTACAGAGTTATATCACCACAGCCAGCTGTTTGTTTTTGCTTTACAATACTGGGGATTGAACCCAGGGCCTCAAGCATGCCAGGAAGTCACTCTATGAATGAGTTACATTCTCAGTCCAATCAAAAAAAAAAAAAAAAAATCAATGATAATTCTCACTCTAACAAGGACATGATAATATGAGCTTTAATATGAGCTTTGTTGAGAATGTACAACCTTTCAGAAAGCAATCTTGCCATGTATCAAGTCTTCGAGCTGGGGCAATGGCTCAGTGACAGAGCAATTTCCTGGCACATGTGAGGCACTGGGTTCTATCGTTAGCACCACATAAAAATAAAACAAATAAAATAAAGGGATTCTGTCCATCTACTACTACAAATTTGTGTGTGTGTGTGTGTGTGTGTGTGTGTGTGTGTGTGTGTGGTACTGGGGATTGAACTCAGGGGCACTTGACCACTGGGTCACATGCCCAGCCCTTTTTTGTATTTTTTTTTATTTAGAGACAGGGTCTTACTGAGTTGCTAAGTGCCTCGCCATTGCTGAGGCTGGCTTTGAACTCACAATCCTCCTGCCTCAGCCTCCCAAAGTGCTGGGATTACAGGCGTGACGACAAATTTTTTTTAAATACATCAAGTCTTCAATTTATACATCTTCTGTCTCAGTAATTTATATATATTTAAGAATCTATCATAATGTGGAGAAATTGGAACCTTCATATATTACTGATAGGAATACAGAATGATGCAGTTACTTTAGAAAACAGTCTGGCAGTTCCAGGTTAAACATTACCTTATGACCTAACAATTCCACTAACAGGTATATATACTCAAAAAAAATGAAACAAAGGGCTGGGGTTATAGCTTAGAGGTAGAGCACTTGCTTAGCGTGCGCTGCCCGGGTTTGATCCTCAGCACCACGTAAGAATAAAAGGCATTGTGTACAACTAAAAAACAAATGAATAAATATTTTTTAAAAAATAAAGGTATTACGTCCATCTACAACTAAAAAAAAAAGGAAAACTGAAACACAAAATCTTGCACACAGATGTTCACAGCAGTATTACTCATAATAACTTTAAAGAAAAAAAAAAAAAACACCTAAACATCCAACTCAACAGATAAATGGATAAATAACATGTATTTTATTCATACAATGGAACACTATGCGGTCTTAACAATGAAGTACTAGAAGGCTGGGCGCGGCGGCACACGCCTGTAATCCCAGCACTTGGGAGGCTGAGGCAGAAGGATAGGGAGTTCAAAGGCAGCCTCAGCAATGGTGAGGCACTTAGCAACTCAGTGAGACTCTGTCTCTAATAAAATACAAAAAAGGGCTGGGGATGTGGCCCAGTGGTCAAGTGCCCCTGAATTCAATCCCTCGTACCAAAAAAAAAAAAAAAGAAGTACTAGGGCTGAGATTGTGGCTCAGTGGTAAAGTGCTTGCCTCCCATGTGTGAAGCACTGGGTCGATCCTCAGCACCACATAAAATAATAATAATAATAATAATAATAATAATAATAATAAAATAAGCAAAATAAAGTTATTTTTAAAAATAAAGTACTGGGGCTGGGATTGTGGCTCAGCGGAAGAGCGCTCCCCTCACATGTGCGCGGCCCGGGTTCGATCCTCAGCACCACATAAATATAAAATGTATTGTATTGTGTACAACTAAAGTAAATAAATAAATATTAAAAAATAAAATAAAATAAGCCGGGCGCGGTGGGCGCACGCCTGTAATCCCAGCACTTTGGGAGGCTGAGGCAGGAGGATCGCGAGTTCAAAGCCAGCCTCAGCAATGGCGAGGCACTTAGCAACTCAGTGAGACACTGTCTCTAAATAAAATACAAAAAAGGGCTGGGGATGTGACCCAGTGGTCGAGTGCCCCTGAGTTCAATCCCCGGTACCACAAAAAAAAAAATAAAATAAAATAAAGTACTAATACATGCTACAAGATGGCCTATCCTGGAAAATATGATAAGTGAAAGCAGTTAACCAGCCAGGCACAGTGACACATGACTATAATCCCAGCAGCTCAGGAAGCTGAGGCAGGAGAATCACGAGTTCAAAGCCAGCCTCAGTAAAAGCGAAGCACTAAGCAACTCAGTGAGATCTGTCTCCAAATAAAATATAAAATAGGGCTGGGGATGTGACTCAGTGGTTTAATGCCCCTGAGTTGAATCCCCAGTACCAAAAAAAAAAAGCAGTTAAACCCAAAGTTCATATGTTGCACAATTCCATTTAAAATGACAAATGCAGAATAGGCACATCCATAGTAGGGGCTGCCAGGGGCTAGGGGAGAAAGAGGAAAGGAAAATGACAACTAATTGGTACACAGTTTCTTCTGGAGTGACAGATTAGTGGTGCTGTTGGAAAACTTGTGAATACACTAAAAACCATTCAAAAGGTTAATTTTTATGTCATATAACAATAAAGCTATTAAATAAGAAATTATAAACCGGGCGCAGTGGTGCACGCCTGTAATCCCAGCACTTTGGGAGGCTGAGGCAGGAGGATCACGAGTTCAAAGCCAGCCTCAGCAATGGCAAGGCACTTAGCAACTCAGTGAGACCCTGTCTCTAAATAAAATATAAAAAAAAGGGCTGGGGATGTGGCCCAGTGGTCGAGTGCCCCTGAGTTCAATCCCTGGTACCACACACACACACACACACACACACACACACACAAAGAAATTATCATAATGAAAATGTGAAATATGAACACTCTTACACACAAAAAATAAACAAAAAATGAAAAACAATGTCTATATGCAATAACAGGGAAAACCAAGTAAATCAAAATCTGTTCACATGATACAACATAATGTAGCCATTAAAGATTCTCTTTAAAAAAAAAAAAAAATTACCTTTAGCTGGGTGCCATGTAATTCCAGCAACCCAGGAGACTAAAGTAGTAAAGTAGGAGGATTCCAAGTTCAAAGCCAGCTTTGGCAACCTAATAAGGCCCTAAGCAATTTAGGGAAGCCCTGTTTCAAAATAAAAAATAAATAAATAAAAAGGGCTGGAAATGTGGCTCTGTGGTTAAGTGCCCCTGGATCCAATCCCTGGTGCCAAAAACAAACAAAAAGACATTTATTCATGCCTGGCAATGCAATGAAAGGCAGACAGAACAGTTAAGAACAGGTCAAGTCAAGTGCAGTGCCACACACCTGTAATCCCACAGCTCTGGAGGCTGAGGCAGGAAGATCCCAAGTTCAAAGCCAGCCTAAGCAACTTAGTGAGGCCCTAAGCAACTCAGCAAGACTGTCTCTAAATAAAATATCAAAAAGGGCTGGGGATGTGGTTCAGTGGCTAAGTGCCCCCTGGGTTCAATCCCCAGTACAAAAAAAAAAAAAAAAAAAAGAAAGAAAGAAAGAAAAATAAAAAAGAAAAGGAGCCAGGCGCGGTGGCGCACACCTGTAATCCCAGCACTTTGGGAGGCTGAGGCAGGAGAATCCCGAGTTCAAAGCCAGCCTCAGCAATGGCGAAGTACTTAGCAACTCAGTGAGACCCTGTCTCTAAATAAAATACAAAAAAGGGCTGGGGATGTGACCCAGCGGACGAGTGCCCCTGAGTTCAGTCCCCAGTACCACCAAAAAAAAAAAAAAAGAAAAGGAAAGCAGGTTAGAGCCTACCCTTTATCAGCAAATGTTTTGTTACACTTGTCTCTCTGTAATTTAGTGAATGAAAGGGAAAAGAAAATGAATAAACTTGAGTTTTCCAATGAAAAAAATTTGAACAGAATATAACCAATTACATTACTATAAATACTCCTAGATTCAAGAAAGAACTATTTTAGCCGGGGCGTGGTGGCGCAGACCTGTAATCCCAGCACTTGGGAGGCTGAGGCAGGAGGATCGCAAGTTCAAAAACAGCCTCAGCAATGGCGAGGCACTTGGCAACTCAGTGAGACCCTGTCTCTAATACAAAAAAGGGCTGGGGATGTGGCCCAGTGGTTGAATGCCCCTGGGTTCAATCCCCGGTACCAAAAAAAAAAAAAAAAAGGCCCTAAGCAATTTAGGGAAGCCCTGTTTCAAAATAAAAAATAAATAAATAAAAAGGGCTGGAAATGTGGCTCTGTGGTTAAGTGCCCCTGGATCCAATCCCTGGTGCCAAAAACAAACAAAAAGACATTTATTCATGCCTGGCAATGCAATGAAAGGCAGACAGAACAGTTAAGAACAGGTCAAGTCAAGTGCAGTGCCACACACCTGTAATCCCACAGCTCTGGAGGCTGAGGCAGGAAGATCCCAAGTTCAAAGCCAGCCTAAGCAACTTAGTGAGGCCCTAAGCAACTCAGCAAGACTGTCTCTAAATAAAATATCAAAAAGGGCTGGGGATGTGGTTCAGTGGCTAAGTGCCCCCTGGGTTCAATCCCCAGTACAAAAAAAAAAAAAAAAAAAAAAAAGAAAGAAAGAAAAAAAAAAAAAAAGAAAAGGAGCCAGGCGCGGTGGCGCACACCTGTAATCCCAGCACTTTGGGAGGCTGAGGCAGGAGAATCCCGAGTTCAAAGCCAGCCTCAGCAATGGCGAAGTACTTAGCAACTCAGTGAGACCCTGTCTCTAAATAAAATACAAAAAAGGGCTGGGGATGTGACCCAGCGGACGAGTGCCCCTGAGTTCAGTCCCCAGTACCACCAAAAAAAAAAAAAAGAAAAGGAAAGCAGGTTAGAGCCTACCCTTTATCAGCAAATGTTTTGTTACACTTGTCTCTCTGTAATTTAGTGAATGAAAGGGAAAAGAAAATGAATAAACTTGAGTTTTCCAATGAAAAAAATTTGAACAGAATATAACCAATTACATTACTATAAATACTCCTAGATTCAAGAAAGAAACTATTTTAGCCGGGGGCGTGGTGGCGCAGACCTGTAATCCCAGCACTTGGGAGGCTGAGGCAGGAGGATCGCAAGTTCAAAAACAGCCTCAGCAATGGCGAGGCACTTGGCAACTCAGTGAGACCCTGTCTCTAATACAAAAAAGGGCTGGGGATGTGGCCCAGTGGTTGAATGCCCCTGGGTTCAATCCCCGGTACCAAAAAAAAAAAAAGAAAAGAAAAGAAAGAACTATTTTAGGATCTGGGATTGTGGCTCAGTGGTAGAGCACTCACTTAGTACTTGCATGGCCTGGGCTCAATCCTCAGCATCATGTACAAATAAAAACATTGTGTACAACTAAGTAAATAAATATTAAAAAAAAAGAAAGAAAGAAAGAACTATTTTGTGAATGAGCCCAGAGAAACAATACAGACAATCAAAATAAGGTTCCTACTCTAACTCAGAAGTTTAAATCCTTTGTTTTCTGAGTTCTAGAAACAAAGAATAACTAGAGGCAAGAGGTACAGAGAGGCAGAAATAGAAGTAACAAGAATTACCTTTTTCTGGGCACTTAGGAAACTTTTTTTTCCCCTGTGGTGCTAAAGATCAAACCCAGGGTCTTGTGCATTATAGGCAAGAGCTCTATTATTGAGCTACATACAACCCAGCCCAGGAAACATTTTACAATAGGCAAAAATAGTCTTACAATACCCTACTTCCTTTCTGCAATTTTCCAAGCCATTATCAGCATTATACTTTACTAAATCCCACCATAATAGCACCATTATTCCAGCATAAACTGAATATACACTTGGCAGGAGGGAAAGAGAAATGAAGGCCAAAAATAAAATAAATACTATCTGATTTCAAAGGGGTCTCAGTCCAATGGACATACATAATTTAAAGTCAGTATGAAAATCCTAAGGAATTAAACAAACAAACAAAAAAATATATCGTAAGGGGCTGGGGTTGTGGCTCAGTGGTAGAGCACTTGCCTAACATGTGTGAGGTACTAGGTTCGATTCTTAGTACTGCATATACATAAATAAAATAAAGGTCCATCAATAACTAAAATAAACATATATATATGTATTTGTATATATGTAAATACATATACATATATATTTAAAGAATATTGCTGTCTTGTTTTTTGTTTTCTTTTTGGTACCAGAAATTTAAATCAGGGTCACTTGACAACTGAGCCACATCCCCAGCCCTATTTTTTATTTTTATTTTTTTTTATTTTGGTTTTTGGGGGTGTTGGGGACTGAACTCAGGGGCACTGGACCACTGAACTACATCCCCAGCCCTATTTTTTCTTTTTATTTTTTTTATTTTTTTTTTAATATTTATTTATTTGCTTTAGTTGTACACAATACAATGCATTTGTTTACGTGGTGCTGAGGATCGAACCCGGGCTGCGCACGTGCTAGGCGAACGCTCTACCACTGAGCCACAACCCCAGCCCCATAAGTTTTTTTTTTTTTTTAATATTTATTTATTTGCTTTAGTTGTACACAATGCAATGCATTTATGTTTACGTGGTGCTGAGGATCGAACCCGGGGCCGCACACATGCTAGGCGAGCGCTCTACCGCTGAGCCACAACCCCAGCCTGACAATTTTGTTTGTTTGTTTGTTTTTGGTACAGGGATTGAACTCAGGGGCACTCCACCACTGGGCCACATCCCCAGCCCTTTTTTGTATTTTGTTAGAGACAGGGTCTCACTGAGCTGCTAAGTGCCTCACCATTGCTGAGGCTGGCTTTGAACTCGTGATCCTTGTGCCTCAGCCTCCTAAGTGCTGGGATTACAGGCGTGCGCCACGGCACCCGGCTAAGACAATTTTTTTTTTTAATGAAAAAGATAAAAGATCTGAATACTTCTCCAAAGAAGTTATGAGATTGGTAAATAAGCACATTAGTCATCAGGAAAAATCAAAATTACAATGAGCTATATCATTTCATACCCACTAAGATTGCTATACTCAAAAGGATAATAGCAAGTCTTTTGAGGATGTGGAGGGAACTAGAACTGCTAACAGGAATATAAAATGAAAAGGCAAATTTGCAAAACAATTTGGTAGTTCCTCAAAAGGTTAAACACAGTAACCACATGACACAGCAATTCTACTCCCAGGTATACCTATACAGGAACAATGAAAACCTACACCAGCACAAAAACATACAAAGAATGTTCATAGCACCATTATTCATATTAGCTAAAAAGTAGAAACAACACAAATGTTCATCAATGGATAAATGGATAAACAAAGTGTATCAACATAATGGAATATTACTTAGCCATAATTATAAAAGAAATGGTTGACACGTGCTAGAATATGGGTTAACCTAAAAACAATAGGCTACATGAAAAAAGCCAGACACAAAAGGCTATTTATTGTATGATCCCATTTACATGAAATACCATAATAGAGACAGGAAAATTTGTGGTTGCCAGAGGATAGGGGAATGAGAAGGAATGGGAAGAAACTGCTAACGGGTATGGGGTTTCTTTTGAGGATGATGAACATGTTCTGGAATTAGACAGTGGTAATAGTTGCAGAACACTATGACTACACCAAAACCCACCAAATTATATGCTTTAAAACAATGAGTTTTATGAAATTTATCTTTAAAATGTGAATTGAGGGCTGGGGTTGTGGCTCAGTGGTAGAGCGCTCCCCTAGCACGTGCATGGCCTGGGTTCGATCCTCAGCACCACGTAAAAAATAAAACGCATTGTGTACAACTAAAGCAAATAAAAATAAATATTTTTTTAAAATGTGAATTGATAAATGTCCAAAGATTAATAAATATTTATTTGGTTAATAAAACAATAAAGAAAAGTACAACCTAAACTAGGAAAGTGGTTACAAAAGACTTTGTTTTTTTTTTTTTCAAAGATAAGAATTTATTGAAGAATAGAAACAGGAACAGAATTCTCACAGTGCAAGAGGGGACCGGAGAGCATTTTTTCCCAAAGAAAGGCAATAAATAAAGGTTAACACCTAAGCTGGTTCAAATGGAACCAATCCTATAAGTCTGCCTGATCCCCTAACCCCTCTACTCCCAAATTCTCCCTAAGCTCAGAACTCACCTATTTACCTGCCACCCAAAGCAACACTCACTCCCCAAATTATTTCATTTCTTCTTTTCTGGGTTTGTTGTTGTTGTATTTTGTTTGTTTTGGTGGTACTGGGGATTCAACCCAGAGGCCCAGCCCTTTGTATATGTATGTGTGTGTGTGTGTGTGTGTGTGTGTGTGTGTGTGTTTTTAATTTTTGCTACCGGAGGATTGAACCCAGTGATGCTTTACCACTGAGCTACATCTTGTACCCAGCCATTTTCAATTTTTTATTTTGAGACAGGATATCATGAAATTCTGGGAATGGCTTTTTAAAAATATTTTTTAGTTGTCAATCAACCTTTTTTTAATATTTATTTATTTACTTTAGTTGTACACAATGCAATGCATTTATGTTTACGTGGTGCTGAGGATCGAACCCAGGCCACGCACAAGCGAGGCGAGTGCTCTGCTGCTGAGCCACAATCCCAGCCCTCAACCAACCTTTATTTTATTTTTATTTCTATGCAGTCCTGAGAATTGAACTCAGTGCCCATCCCTATTTTGTATTTAGAGACAGAGTCTCACTCAGTTGCCTAGGTCCTCGCTTTTGCTGAGGCTGGCTTTGAAATCACAATCCTACTGCCACAACCTCCAAAAGTGCTGGGATTTCCGTCATATGCCACCACACCGGCATAACTGAATTTTTTTTTGGACGATGTTGCACTGTTCCCAAGCTGGCCTCAAACTCCTGTGCTCAAGTAATCCTCCTGCCTCAGCCTCCCAGCTGGGACTACAAAGACACACCATCAAGCCCAGTCATAATGAATTTTATAATCAATTCATTTCAAAAGACTAACACAATATCTGGATTAGACCATATCTGACAAACTTTGACAAACTGTAGCATGTCCAAAGGATGATGTCCAACATAGTAAAAAAATCAGAAAGTACATTTCATAAGAAGCATCTGGGGGGAGGGGGGGACTGTTTAGTCTGGAAAAGAAAAAACTTAAGTGGGACAAAGTAACTGTCATTGAATAGCTGGAAAGTGGAGATTGGAGATTCACAGAATAAAAATAACTAGGGGTGGCAAAATTAGAATCACTGAGCAGAAACTGTAGGGAAGCAGATTTGAAAGCATTATCAGGGAAATCTTCGTAAAAATGACAAATTTGCAAACCTGGAATTGGTAATCACCAGCTGTGAAGTCCCTATCTTGAGAAATACCTGTGTAGAGGACTGGAGAAAAACTTATGTAAGAAAAACTTGCCTAGATTATCCTTAAAATCTCCTCCAATTCTATGACTGTACAAGTAGAAAGAAGTTCATGAAAGGAATTATTCTTGTTCTCAATACAACCAAAAGTTTTTTTAAAACTGCTAAAAACCTGTAATTTCTTTAACTAGAAACATCCCATCAAAAAGGGACAAAGATTAACTAGTTAGTCAAGATACTTGATATGAGGGGCTGGGATTGTGGCTCAGTGGTAGAGTGCTCGCCTAGCACGTGCGTGGCCTGGGTTCCATCCTCAGCACCACGTACAAATAAACGCATTGTGTACAACTAAAGCAAATAAATAAATATTAAAAAAAAAAAAAAAAGATATTTGGCCGGGCGTGGTGGCGCATGCCTGTAATCCCAGCACTTGGGAGGCTGAGGCAGGAGGATCGCAAGTTCAAAGCCAGCCTCAGCAATGGCGAGGCACTTAACAACTCAGTGAGACCCTGTCTCTAATAAAATACAAAAAAGGGCTGGGGATGTGGTCCAGTGGTCGAGTGCCCCTGAGTTCAATCCCCGGTTCCAAAAAAAAAAAAAAAAAAATTTGATATGAAGAGACTACTTTGCTTGGGATCAAACACAGCACTGAAAGTGAGTACAGGTCATCAATTCCAGTTAGTCATTCACTTCCTGTTTGGCCAGAGGCAAATGACTTCACCTCTGAAACTGAAAAACAATAATTTAAAATCCTAAAGGGGCTGGTATAGAGCACTTTCCCAGCATTCAGGGCCCTGGACAAAAAAATAAATTAAATATCAATATTAAATAAAAATAATTTAAAGTAGTTAACACCTGCAAAATGCTTCAGAAATTTACTTTATGTAACTTTTTTTAATTTTATGTATAAAGATTCAAACAAATAAATAGATGTCTTATTTGTTAAACCACCCAGATTTCTTTTTCAGAAAAGATGTTACAAATAAGCAAGAAGGGGAATAATAGAAGGAAGTCTATGGTACTAGAGTCAGATATCAGATATGAACACATTTATATTTATATAGACAGAAAAACAAACATATATACACATGTGAGCATGCATATATATGTGAATATATATGCATATGTCCATATATACATGTATTATTTCCTAGCTCTGTCCCAAGAGGACCTAGAAGCAGTGATACCCCAGAAGAAACACATATACTCAGCACATTCAGAAGCCAGATCTTTTTTTTTTTTTTTTTTTTTTTTTTTTGGTACCGGGGGATTGAACTATTGAACTCAGGGGCACTTGACCACTGGGCCACATTCCCAGCCCTTGCCTCGCCATTGCTGAGGCTGGCTTTGAACTCGCGATCCTCCTGCCTCAGCCTCCCAAGTGCTGGGATTACAGGCCTGCTCTACCACACCCAGCCAGAAACCAGATCTTCATCTTTTTTTTTTTTTTTTTTTTTTTTTAGTTGTACACAATGCCTTTATTTTTACGTGGTGCTGAGGATGGAACCCAGGCCGCCCACGTGCTAAGCGAGGGCTCTACTGCTGAGCCACAATCCCAGCCCCCAGATCTTTATCTTAATACTTTCTTTAACAAAAGGAACCAGGGCTCTTTGGAGAAATGGCTGAGTTTAGCACTTGGACAGGGAAAATACAAGATGAGAAAGGAGCATCTTACAATATCAGAAAGTCCTAAAAAACAAAGGTGTGTAGGGATGTATATGTGTGTGTGTGTGTGTATGTATAAAGAATACAGACCAGGCATGGTGGCTCACACTTGTAATTCCAGCAACTCCAGAGCCTCAAGCAGGAGGATCACAAGATCTACATCAGCCTCAGCAATCTAGCAAAGCCCTAAATTTAGCGAGACCCTGTCTCAAAATTAAAAAATAAAGAAAAAGGCTGGGGATGTGGCTCAATTGTTAAATTGTTAAGCACCCCAGGTTCAATCCCTAGTACCAAAAAAAAAAAAAAAAAAAAAAAAAAAAAGAACACAGGTACATGGCCAAAGCTAGAATAAACTGAGCAACAAAATACAGTATTTTTTAAATAACTTTCTTTTATTTGTTTAAGTGGTGCTGAGGCCAGTGCCTCACTTTGCCACTGAGCCACAAACCCAGTCCCAAAATACAGTATTGTATTGCTAAAAAAAAAAAAAAAAAAAAATTCATGGGCTGGGGATATAGCTCAGTTGGTAAAGTGCTTGTCTCAGATGCACAAGGGCCTGAATTCAATCCCCGGCACTTTAAAGAGGGGGGAAAAAAAATTCACAAGGCCAGGCAAAGTGGCGCAGGCCTGTAATCCCAGCGGGTGAGGAGGCTGAGGCAGGAGGATTGGGAGTTCAAAGCCAGCCTCAGCAAAAGTGAGGCACTAAGCAAAATAGGGCTAGGGATGTGGCTCAGTGGTCGAGTACCCTTGAGTTCAATCCCTGGTACAAAAAAAAAAAAAAAAAAAAAAAAAAAAAATTTCATGAGTTCATGTTGATATAAGTGATTTGATTGATAAAGAAATGGATGGAGGGGCTGGGGCTATGGCTCAAAGGTAGAGCGCTCGTCTCGAATGTGTGAGGCCCTGGGTTCGATCCTCAGCACCACATAAATAAAATAAAAGTATTGTGTCCACCTACAACTAAAAAAATTAAAAAGAAAAAAAAATGGATGGGAAACAAACCTTCCTTACTTCTGTAAATCTGAATAAGTAGAAAGAAGTAGGAACAGAGAAAATCACCATTAGATTGTTGCTGCTGGCAAGATTCACTAATGAGGGCTGGGGATGTGGCTCAGTGGTAGTGTTTGCCTGGCATGTGTGAGGTCCTGGGTTCAATCCCTAGCATTGCAAAGAAAAAAAAAATTCACTGATTAATACTAAAATAAGTGGATGAAATTTGAAGGACAACTCAGATCTCTGTATAGCCTCATAAGTATCTCCCCGTAAGTGTGGTTTTTGTTTGTTTATTTGTTTGTTTTGCTTGTTTGTTTGGTTTGATTTGGTACTGGGGATTGAACCCAGGGGTGCTTAACCACTGAGCCATATCCCCAGTCCTTTTTATTTTTTATTTTGAGACAGGGTCTCATAAAGTTGCTTAGGGCCTCAGTAAGTTGCAGAGGCTGACTATGAACTTGCAATCCTCTTGCCTCAGCCTCCCTAGCCGCTGAGATTATAGGTGTGCGCCACCACACCCAGCTACCCTATAAGTATTTATAAAATACTGTAGTGATTTTTAAATATGCCCACAAATTCCTGGATACCCCTCTCTCTTGAGATGGAGCTTAATTCCTTTCCCCTGGAGTACATATATGTCTTGAGGACTTGTTTTCCCTTCTAAGAAATAATGGCAACATCACTTTAATTCATCAAAGTTATGTCAGTATGGAATCATGTCAGTTACCTGGTATTCCCAGATTTATGTGACAACAAAGGCATACCAGGCCTGGCAAGGTGGTGCATGCACCTATAATCCCAGTAACTCAGGAGGCTGAGGCAGGAAGATCACATTTGAGGCCAGCCTTGGCAACTTAGCCAAGACACTCAGGAACTTAGGTAGATTCTGTCTCAAAAAATAAAAAGGACTAGGGTATAGTGCCCCTGGTCCAATAAAAAAACAGGGCATATCAGGGCTGGAGTTGTGGATCAGTGGTAGAGCACTTGCCTGGCATGTGTGAGGCCCTGGGTTCAATTCTCAGCACCACATATAAATAAATGAATAAAATAAAGGTCCATCAACATCTAACTTTAAAAAAAAAAAAAAAAAAAAAAAAAAAAAAAAATTCAGGGCATATCAATCTGGGGGGTGTAGTTCACTGGTAGAATGGTGAAAAGGTGTCCTTAGCACATATGAAGCCCTGTGTTCAATAGTCCAACACAGCAAAAAAAAAAAAAAAAAAAAGAAAAGAAAAGACAGTGAAAAGCCATGGTATTTTCTTGGTTTCTCTTTCAAATTGACTAAATCAAATGAACCACCAACATATCAACATATTTTCCATTTGGTCAAAATGTTCCTCTAAGAAAAAACTATTTCAAGCCTACAAACACATGAACTACTCATGTTTAATGTAAAAAAAAGAAAAGAAAAGAAAAAGAGAAAAAATTGATGCCAAAAATTTGAAGTGCCAACAGCAAAAACTTATAGTCCATGGATGGATTACCAAACTTAGAAACAAAATTAGGAAAAAGACCAAGGCACTGAGATCAGGAACAACCAACTCTCTGACTAAAGTTAAGTCATCTAGACAAGAAAAAAAAATATCCAGGGCTGGGGCTCAGTGGCTGAGTGCTTGCCTAGCATGTGTGAGGCACTGGGTTTGATTCTCAGCACCACATATAAATAAATAAAAAATAAAGGTACATCAATAACTAAAAATTATATACATACACACACACACACATATATATATATACATACACATACGTATGTATATATGTGTGTATAAATATCTCCAAAGCCCAATGTGGTGGTGTGTGCCTATAGTCCCAATTTTGGGGGAGGCTGAACAGAGGATCGTTTGGCTAGAGACCAGATCAGCACGGGCAACTCAGAAGAAATAAAGAAAAAGAAAGAAAAAAAAAATGAAGATAAAATCCAGGTGTTTCCTTCAGTGTCAATAAACAATGGAAAATGATTTTTTAATATACAACCTTGGGGCTGGGGTTGTGGCTCAGCAGTAGAGAGCTGACCTTGCACCTGCGCGGCCCGGGGTTCGATCCTCAGCAACACTTAAAAATAAAAACAACTAGCCGGGCGCGGTGGCGCACGCCTGTAATCCCAGCACTTTGGGAGGCTGAGACAGGAGGATCGCAAGTTCAAAGCCAGCCTCACCAATGGCAAGGCACTTAGCAACTCAATGAGACCCTGTCTCTAAATAAAATACAAAAAAGGGCTGGGGATGTGGCCCAGTGGTCGAGTGCCCCTGAGTTCAATCCCCGGTACCACACACACACACAAAAAAAGGCTGGGGTTGTGGCTCAGCGGAAAAGCTCTCGCCTAGCACAGCGCGGCCCAGGTTCGATCCTCAGCACCACATAAAAATAAAACACACTGTGTACAACTAAAGCAAATAAATAAATATTTATTAAAAAAATACACCCAGCACTTGGGAGGCTAAGGCAGGAGGATCGCTAGTTCAAAGCCAGCCTCAGCACTGGCGAGGCACTTAGCAATTCAGGGAGACCCTGTCTCTAATAAAATACAAAAAAGGGCTGGGGGGGCTGGGGTTGTGACTCAGCGGTAGAGCACTCGCCTTGCACGTGAGCAGCCCGGTTCCATCCTCAGCACCATGTAAAAATAAAGGCATGTGTACAACTAAAATAAATAAATAAATATTTTTTTAAAAAAAGGGGGGCTGGGATGTGGCCCAGTGGTCGAGTGCCCCTGAGTTCAATCCCTAGAATGAATGAATGAATAAATAAATGAATAAATAAATAAATAAATAAAATTCAAAACAGGGCTGGGGATGTGGCTCAGTGGTCAAGGGCCCCCGAGTTCAACCCTGGTACTAAAAAAAAAAAATATATATATATATATCCTCTAAGAATACTCAGTGCCCTCACTCTAATTCTATAATCTACTGATTAGGCTGCCAGGAACAATGAAGGTGTCCTGGTCAGTGGATAATTAAATTCAACTGTGTACATGGCACCCAATACTTGTGACATAAATAAACTGGTATCTGATTTATCAGTCTCTAGTGAGTTTACTTTGCATTAGTATACTCCCAAGCACTTGAAATCATGCTGTGTGAACCAAAATTCTGAAGTTTCTAAATTACTATATGGAGGTCAGAGAGATCTAGATGCTGGTTTAAATGCCATTTTACTATCTGTGTGACTTTGAATTCCTGTCTCATTCTTCATCTGAAAATAAATAAAACTAGCTCCTGGGAGATGGCAAGTGCTCAAATTATTATCTTAAAGTTAAATTTGAAAGGAAGAGTATAATTGAGGTTAAAATATTTCATATGAAACGTAGTAGAGACCATTAAACTCCATCAATTTAAACAACATCCCCTGAAGAGATTCCCACTGTAAGGAGTGGAGAAAAGCAAAGTTAAAAAGTTGCAAGTAAGCCGGTCGCGGTGGCGCACGCCTGTAATCCTAGCACTTTGGGAGGCTGAGGCAGGAGGATCATGAGTTCAAAGCCAGCCTCAGCAATGGCAAGGCACTTAGAAACTCAGTGAGACCCTGTCTCTAAATAAAATACAAAAACTGGCTGGGGATGTGACCCAGTGGTCAAGTGCCCCTGAGTTCAATCTCCGGTACCACCAAAAAAAAAAAAAAAAAAAAAAAAAGCTGCAAGTAAGCACAGATTTGGGAGGCTGAGACAAATGATCCCAAGTTCCAGGTCAGCATTAGCATCTTATTGAGGACCTCAGCAACTTAATGCAACCCTGTCTCAAAAAATAAAAAGGGTTGGCGATGTAGCTCAGTGGTAAAACTCCTCTGGGTTCAATCCCCAGTACTGAAAATAAACAAATAAAATAAAAATTTAAAAATAAAAAGTTGCAAATAGGGGCTGGGGCTCAGTGGGAGAGCATTTACCTGGCATGTGTGAGGCACTGGTTTCAATTCTCAGCACTGCATATAAATAAATAAAATAAAGGTCTAACAACAACTAAAAATAGATTTTTTTTTTTTTTAAAAAAAGGTTGCAAATAAAATGCCCACTGCATTGTACAGATGGAGTCTCTTCTTAGCAACTCTAATGTTGTCTACCAAATAGTAATAGCCTGTAATAGTTAGAACATGACAACTGTTCACTCTAAATCCATGTGCTCAGCTTGGATTCAGGACTGATTTATAAAAATAGCTGCTGCTGTTGCTGGTCTTTGAATCTCTGCGCTGACGACTGGGCAATGTTACCCTATAGGCCCAGAGCAGCTGTATTCCCCCTCACCACACCCATTTCTCTGCCTACCCAGCCAACTGACGGCGCCCCCCTCCCATCTCTGCAACACATTATTCTCCCTCCTCCTGGGCTGAGTGAGCAAATTACAAGCACAAATATCCCCTGATGCAATGCCACAACCATCCCTGGGAAAGAGCAGGAGCAGTTGCCAAAAGCGCAGCAGCAGGGAAATGGGCGGGAGACACAGAGAGCAAGAAACACTGCAATGTTAGGCAGCCAGGGAGAGAGAATCGAGAGGCCCTGGGGAGCAATACTGTAACTAGACCAGAGGAAAAGGGGGTTTCCAATAGAAAGCTGGGTAACACTAATCTTTCCGAGGAGTACATGCTTCACCCCGAGTATGGGTCCTAAAACACAAACCTAAGGTGATTAGCTACCCAAAGCAGCAAATGCATTTAATTTACACGTATCTGAAAGTAAGCAAACCCCAATCCGAACGACCCCAACGACAATTTCAATAAAATTGAGCTCACTCAACACACCAATGAAGAACTTGTTTCATGTGCGAAACCACAATCTCTGCGCGAACTCCCTCTTCTAGTCCCTGTCCCCACCCTCTCCTTAAAGCACCCCTTCCCACTCCCGCAGCCATAGGACTTTAGTCCAACCGCCAAGGCCCACGCACACAGTAAGAGCCGCGGCTTGGGCCCAATTCTCTAGACAACCCTCAATCCCACCACAACCCCCGACTGGACACTCTCCAAGACTCGCCTCAGTTCCACATCAACTGACCCCCTAATGCCTCAGGAAACGACCCTGGAGTCCCCCACATGCCGAGAGGCACCCAGGCCCCAGGCTGCAGCTGCCCCTTGCCTCTGGGCTCACCTCACCCCGAGCCTGAGACGGCCACCAGCTTTACCACCCCCGAACCCATGCAGGACCTGAACCCGCCGCGACACACAGTCCCGGGACCGCGCCTGGAAGACGGCGAGGTCACGCCTGCAGGCCCCTCCTGGCCCCTCCCGGTCGCCCCGCGTCCGGCGAACGGCGGCCACCGCCCTTCCCCGCCCTAGACAGCCCTACGGAGTCTAAGTGGACGCAGGGCAAGTTCGGGCAGCCCCAGGACAGTGGAAAAGCGGCCCTCTGATCGGCCACCTACATCTGACCTACCCGCCGCCGCCGCCGCCGCCGCCGCCGCGCCGGAGCCGGAGGGAGCCGTGAGGAGCCGGGTAAGGGCCGGAGCAGCCGGAGCCGGAGAGCGAGCCGAGGGGCGGGGCGCAGGGAGGCGCCGCTTCCTCACCGCCCTCTTGAGGCCCGGCGCGAGGGCAGAGCACCGCCCCTACCCAGCGGGCGCCGCCGCCGAGGCCAATAGGCGCGGGGCGAGGGCGGGCTGAGGGCCGCCGCGAGCCAATGGCCGCCGACCTAGGCTCTTCGACCGCTCCCGGACGCGCCGCCAGCGCGGGCCGTTGGGGGCGAGGCGCGTGGAGTGAGGACCGCTGCGCTCCGGCTCGCGAAAGCCGGGCGCACAGCGGGCCGACCCGCTGTCCCCGCTGTCCTGTGAGGCCTGATTCCCTTCAGAGCTTGGGCGTCTGGAGCGGGGAGGGTGGGAGCGCGGGGACACGGGCCGGGCCGGTCTCAGGCCGCCGGCAGCTCTGTGATGTAACCTGGCGCAGCTGCTCGCTGGGAGGAGCCAGGGGACCTGGCGGCTGGGGCCGCTCCAGGGGTCGCTGCCACGAGCCGCCCTTGAAACGTGGCTGGTCCAAACTGAGATGTGTGGTAAGTGTAGATAGAACACACAGCATTTCTGAGACTGTACAGAAAAAGAATAGCAAAATTCATAATTTTTGTTTCAGTACTGAGGATTGAACCCAGGGGTCTTGCGCATGCTAAGCAAGCGTTCTACCAGTGAACCCCCCACCCCCCTCCTTTTTTTTTTTTTTTTTTTTAAACAAGGTCTCGCTAAATTGCCCAGGCTGACCTCGGACTTAGGTTCACTTATCTGCTCCTAGAAGCAGCACAAGGGGGTCGGGGAGGGGGGGGTCTGCTTTTTAAATAATGGATCACTGTGCTCACCTCTGCCCCTAACCTTACAATGTGATTTCTCTCCTTGGGACCCCAAAAGGATTGCAGATCCTCAAAGGGTTCTTCAAGCCCTGGCATTCTGAAACTAAATTACTCCCGAATTTCGTCTCACATTGTGATACTACTACCCCAGTTGCTCTCTGGAAGGGCAAGTTAGCTTTTCTATAACTCTGAGATTGGTGGGGCTAGCATAACCATCCGCGTTTTGAAGTTATGGGTTCAGGAATGTGGAGTGATGTGCCCGAGATTAAGTTGAGGAAATGGCTTCAGGAATGTGGAGTGATGTGCGCAAGATAAGTGATAGATCCAGAACTAGAAACTACATCCTTTGATCCTTGCTCAGTGTTCTTTCCACCACACCTTGATTTTTGTTTTGTTTTTCTTTCCTTTTTTTATTCCAGGATTTACTTCCTAGCTACAAACCCTAACTGCTGTCAGCTGTGGCTCCCAATATTGCTTACAGTGATGCACTCAGTTCCAGGCACTTGGCATGCTCAGCAGCCACCTGGCTTTCCCCACGTTCTATCATCCATTCTGAGTGCCCCATTTCCAATAAAACCTCATAGTTTCTTACCAATTTTGACTCTGTCACACCCCCCTCATGTCATCACTGGGCATATCAACATTTTAAGCCAGAATCCAGCCCTGCCTAGATCAGTGTACTTCAAAGACAGCTCTCACATAGGCTCTTATTGCTTCTGCACTTCACTTAGCTCCATCCAACCTCTTGTTCAGCATCTGAGGTCACTAAAGAGATGAATCACCGCCAGAAATGGCATGAACTGGAAGACCCTTTGAGATCTTCCAGTCCAAAGGCCAAGCAGAATTTATAAGTGAGCAAAGCTCATTGGTCATATTAAAGGATGGGGTCAAGACTTGGTGGAGCAGAAGGGTACATGCCCATCTGATCTGGCCAGTTGCTGGGAATGTGGACCCAGTGTGGTCAGAGAAGACAGCCACATTTTTACATGAACTGTCATGTGTGATGAGTGTCAGTAGCTAATGGAGCTAATTGAGCATTGTAAAAAAAAAAAAAACACTGTGCAGGCCAAATGCATATGTGGACTGGGAGCTCTTGATTTGCCAGTTTGTGACTTCTAGTCTAGTTGCTTCTTTACCTTTATGAAGGCCTATGTCGCTGGGCTTGTTGGTGCATGCCTGTAATCCCAGCACTTGGGAGGCTGAGGCAGGAGGATCACCAGTTCAAAGCCAGCCTCAGCAATGGCGGGGCACTTCGCAACTCAGTGAGACCCTGTCTCTAATAAAATACAAAAAAGGGCTGGGGTGGGGCTGGGGTTGTGGCTCAGCGGTAGAGCGCTCGCCTAGCACGTGCGCGGCCTGGGTTCCATCCTCAGCACCACGTAAAAACACATTGTGTACAACTAAAAGCAAATAAATAAATATAGGGGCTGGGATTGTTGCTCAGCGGCAGAGCGCTCGCTCGCCTTGCACGTGCGCGGCCCGGGTTCGATCCTCAGCACCACATAAACATAAATGCATTGCATTGTGTACAACTAAAGTAAATAAATAAATATTTAAAAATAAATAAATAAATATAATAAATATTTTTTTAAAAAAGGGGGCTGGGGATGTGGCCCAGTGGTCGAGGGCCCCTGAGTTCAATCCCCACTACAAAAAAAAAAAAAAAAAAAACAGAAAAAAGGCCTATGTCATGCAGCGGATCAGGAAGAGACGAAGGCAGTTCCCAAATCTTGGATGTTTTGTTCAGAGCTCACCTTAAGTGTACTTAAAAGATGAAAAGCAACTCTTGCCAATTCAATAAGCCTCTGGTGAAATCTAGCTCCAGGGAAGATTTTCTGAGAAGAGATGAAAATGAAAAGATGCTTGCCTTAGCTCCTTGGCACTTTCACTTAGCTTAGAAGCAAATATTTGGCAAGTTGGGCAAACTAACTTATATTTAGGAAAGAGCTACACATATTCATGGAATTCCTGCGGGCATAGTCCACACTGACTCAATTAGGATTCAGGGAACTTTGCAGGGGAGCTTTTTTTTTTTTTTTTTTTTTTTTTTTGTGGTACCAGGGATTGAACTCAGGGGCACTCGACCACTGGGCCACATCCCCAGCCCTTTTTTGTATTTTATTTAGAGACAGGGTCTCACTGAGTTGCTAAGTGCCTCACCATTGCTGAGGCTGCCTTTGAACTCACTCACGATCCTCCTGCTTCAGCCTCCCAAAGTGCTGGGATTACAGGCATGCGCCACCGCGCCCAGCTCAGGGGAACATTTTTTAAACTTTCTCTTTGAAAATAATTTCAAACTTACTGAAAAGTTGCAAGAATAAAAATAGTATGTAGAATTTTCATATATCCTTTACCTATTCACCTAGTTTTATCATTTTGCCCATTTCCTTAATTGTGCACTGCATGCACATTCCACATACAAAAATTCTGAGCCTTTTGAGTTTCATTCACATACGTTAGACTTTTTACTCCTAAATAATTCAGTGTGCTGGCTGCAGTGGTACAATTATGTAATCCCAGTGACAGGGGAAGCTGAAGCAGGAGGATTGCAAGTTCAAGGCCAACCTGGGCAACTCGGCAAGACCCTGTCTCATGAAATAAAAAGGAGGACTAGGGATGTAGTTTAGTGGTAGAAGGCCCCTGGGTTCAGTCCTCAGTACCACAAAAAATAAATGTATATGTGTGTGTGTTTTATGAATTAATAAATGGATAGAGGCATGGAATGATGGTTAGAGATGTAGTAAAACAGCCGGGCGCGGTGGCGCACGCCTGTAATCCCAGCACTTTGGGAGGCTGAGGCAGGAGGATCGCGAGTTCAAAGCCAGCCTCAGCAATGGCGAGGCACTTAGCAACTCAGTGAGACCCTGTCTCTAAAAAAATACAAAAAAGGGCTGGGGATGTGGCCCAGTGGTCGAGTGCCCCTGAGTTCAATCCCCGGTACCAAAAAAAAAAAAAAAAAAAAAAAAGATGTAGTAAAACAAGTAGGATATAATTAATGAGAACAAATTGTTTTAAAAGTATAGTTATAAATTAACATGAGTACAAAGAAGTTCTTTTTTTTTTTTTTTTTTTTTTTTTTTTTTTGTGGTACTGGGGATTGAACTCAGGGACACTTGACCACTGGGTCACATCCCCAGCCCTTTTTTGTATTTTATTTAGAGACAGGGTCTCACTGAGTTGCTAAGTGCCTCGCCATTGCTGAGGCTGGCTTTGAACTCGCGATCCTCCTGCCTCAGCCTCCCAAAGTGCTGGGATTACAGGCGTGCCCACCACGCCGGCTCAAAGAAGTTCTTAAAAAAAAAAAAAAACAAGATAAAGTGTTAACAGTACAAATAAAGTGCTAGAGCCGGGCATGGTGGCGCACGCCTGTAATCCCAGCACTTGGGAGGCTGAGGCAGGAGCATCATGAGTTCAAAGCCAGCTTCAGCAATGGTGAGGCTCTTAGCAACTCAGTGAGACCCTGGCTCTAATAAAATACAAAAAAGGGCTGGGATGAGGCCCAGTGGTCAAGTGCTCCTGAGTTCAATCCCCGGTACCAAAAAAAAAAGTGCTAGAGATACGGGTATTAAACTGTAGAATTCTTTCAATTTTGCTGTATATTTGAAATGTTTCCTAACAAGACATGGAGAAGGAAAGACATTCATACAGACTTCAGTCACTAGTATGGTAGAGAAATAACAGACTTGCTGTGGTAGCAGGAAAGAGAAAGTGATTATTTCTGCAGGGATGGATGGCAGTGGGGGTTCAAGGAGAGGGTCACAAAGGAGGAGTCCTAGGAACTGGGCCTGAAAGATAAGCTTTTGAAGACAGAGGAAGAGGGAAAGTAGGAAAAGGGTTTTCCATTAGAACAAAACAGGGCAACATGAAAATGCCAGGCCTTCTGCTGGGGTTGTGGCTCAGTGGTAGAGCACTCGCCTAGCATGTGTGCAGCCCGGGTTTGATCCTCAGCACCACATAAGAATAAAGGCATGTGTACAATGAAAGCAAATAAATACATATTTTTTTTTAAATGCCAGGCCTATTTGAAAATCTGAAAATGAACAGAGAGACTTTGGAGGGGTAAGAGAGGCATGATAGGAAGCTGACAAGCCAAGCTGCCCAGGCTGGGAAGACCTTGAAAGACAAATCAGTATCTGGATGTGATTCAGTCAACTTAAGGGATACTCTGAGAGTGAGAGTAAGGTGATGGCTTACTTTGGAAAGATTCATCTGAAAGCTTGAATAGAGGAAAGAGCCAGGAAGAGAACAAGCCATGCAGGGATGGCAAGACTGGAGGTCAAAATTTCCTTCTTTATTCTCTCTCTTTTTTTTTTTTTTTTAATGTTTATTTGTTTTAGTTGTTCACAATGCATTTTTACGTGGTGCTGAGGATCGAACCCAGGCTGCGCACGTGTTAGGCGAATGTTCTACCCGCTGAGCCACAACCCCAGCCATCCTTCTTTCTTCTCTTTTCCTTGCTTTTTTTTTTTTTTTTTAATGTGTTGTTGTTGTTGTTGTCAATGGACCTTTATTTTATTTATTTATATGCAGTGCTGAGAATCAAATCCAGGTCCTCACACATGCTAGGCAAGCACTCCACCACTGAGCCACAACCCCAGGGACACCCCCCTTTTTTTAATACTGGGAATTGAACCTAAGGGTATTTCACCTCTGTGCCACATTCCCGACCCTTTTATTTTTTATTTTGAGACATGGTCTTACTAAGTTGCTAAGGGACTCTATAAGTTGCTGAAGCTGGCATCAAACTTGCAATCCTCCTGCCTCAGCCTCCGTAGTCACTGGGATTATAGGTGTGCACCACCACAGCTATTTATTTATTTAGACTGTCCTCAAATTCCTGGGTTCAAACAATCTGATCTGCAAGTAACTGGGACTACAGTTACCCACTGCCACACCTGGCTCTGGTTTTTTGGTGGTTTTTTGTTTGTTTGTTTGTTTGTTTTGGGGTTTTTTTTTTTTTTTTTTTTTTTTTTGTACTAAGGATTGAACTCGGGCACTCGACCACTGGGCCACATCCCCAGCCCTTTTTTGTATTTTATTAGAGACAGGGTCTGACTGAGTTGCTAAGTGCCTCGCCATTGCTGAGGCTGGCTTTCAACTCGTGATCCTCCTGCCTCAGCCTCCCAAGTGCTGGGATTACAGGTGTGTGCCACCGCGCCCAGCTTGGCTCTGTTGTTTTTAGTAGCAAGCCGAAAATGAGAGTGATTTTTATGACAGGAAAATGTGTCACAATGTGAGCTTTCCAGAGGCAAATTAGCAAAATAATTCAGTTTGTTCTGATCCCCAGTTCTCTGGGGACTTTGATATCCCCAAAAACATGTTGTTCCCTTTTCAAACTCTGGGCTGTCCATAGACCACCCCCCTGGGACCCGGCCACCTCCCAGGAATGAAGCTCCAAAATAAGCACTCAGGGAAAACTGATTTCCAGACCTGCATTTGTCCCCTTCTCTAGCTGGACCTTGAGTTCCTCGTCTGTAAATGGTTGTATTGTATTGGCCTGATTGTTCTCTCAGCTTACAGTTCCAAGACATCTTGTGTGTGTGCACGCACGCTACCTGGAGCACTTAACCACTGAGCCATGTCACCTGCCCTTTTTTTGTTTTTGTTTTTTTATACCAGGGATTGAACTCAGGGACACTCAACCACTGGGCCACATCCCCAGCCCTTTTTTGTATTTTATTAGAGACAGGGTCTCACTGAGTTGCTAAGTGCCTCGCCATTGCTGATGGCTGGCTTTGAACTGGTGATCCTCCTGCCTCAGCCTCCCAAGTGCTGGGATTACAGGCGTGCACCACTGCGCCCAGCTGTTTTTTTTGTTTGTTTGTTTGTTTTTTTGTTTGTTTTTTTTTTTTTTTAGTTCTCACTAAGTTGCTGAGGCTGGCTTTGAATTTTCGTGATCCTCCTGCCTTAGCCTCTCAAGCCTCTGAGATTACAGGTGTGCACCACCATGCCTGGCCTCAAGACGTCTTTCATCCTGTCTTCTTGCAGCTAGCCTCCTAGTTGCACGGCTCTTTCTCTCAAATGTACATTTTCCTCTTATAGTTCTTCTGATTATGGAGCTCCCACTCAGTCCTATCTAGCCACCTCTCTTACCTCTTTCCTCCCCCATCAAGAGCATCACTGCAGCATCCAGCTCCAGCTCCATGCCTGGGCTTAAGAGAGCAGACCAGGGTCTCTTGAGCTCCAGGAGCTGAGTGTGTGGAAAGGGTAATAATACTTCCACCTCCCTGGGTGGTTGTGAGGAACAAGAATGTGACCTAGGGGCTGGGGATATAGCTCAGTTGGTAGAGTGCTTGCCTTGCTTGCACAAGGCCCTGGGTTCAATCCCAGCACCACAAAAAAAAAAAAAAAAAAAAAAAAAAAAGAATGTGACCTATGGGGGGGAGGGGGGGCAAGGGGATAGGAATAACAGCAGACTGAGTTATCCATGATTACCCTAAATTCATATATGAAAACACAATTGTAAAAATACTTTATTTAAAACCAGCATCTTGAAAAATTGTGCTCTTTATATGTAATATGAAATAAAATGTACTCTGCAAACATGTATAACAAATTAGAATAAAAATAAATAAATCTTTAAAAAAGCAATTGTCTAATGGAGAAAATAATTTCAGTTGTTATTTATCTTTAATATTAAAAATAACTATCAATGCTGGGAAGTAATAAAAAGAAAAAAATTGTCCATATGATGAATGGCAAAGGGATCTCACTCTAGCTTACAGAGAAATTAAATTTATAATAAATATATTGCTAACAAAAAGAAAAATGACCTATGGAGCACCTGCCACTCCATAGTACTCAGCTCCTCTCTTGCACACCTTTTTCCATTTCCCAAAGTTCAGAGGTAGCCTGTAATGACTTACCCTAAAAGATCTCAGTAAGAGCTTTTCCTTATCCAGCAGCCACAATACCTTCTAGTCAGCACATTAGCCCTGAAAGAAGGGCAAGGGCAGGACAGCAAGGCCCCTTCCTGAGTACCAGGAAGAGTACAACAGTTACACACACACAAACACTTGTCACTTTTCATTCTCACAGTGAGCCTGTATTGGTTCCCCTTTTGACAGATAAGGAACTGAAAGCTCAGAGAGGCTATATAACATATCCAAGGTCACACAGCCAGATCCAAGAAATTCACAACCAAGGTATCAAAAGGAACAGTTAATTCAGTGTTCTTCAAGTCCTGATTTTGTAAATAAATAATATAATCCTTATAGTTAGGCCTCACATAGGCCTGAGGACCATAGCCAGCTGACAGAACAGAGTGAAAAACCCTCCTGCTAGTGGAACTCTGACCAGAGGTCTGGGAGGATGTGAAGACCATGCAAACTTGCCATTCTGGGACAGCAAGAAGCAAGGGCCTATAGGTGTTTTTTGCTGCTTCCTGAGGGACAATAGAAGTTCCCCAGACTTGTTCATTCAGTGAGCAAATTCTGAAGCTTCACTTGGGAGCAAATTTTTGGAGGAGAGGGAAAAAGGCAGAAGAGAGCCTTCTAGGCTCTCAAAGACAAGAAGCCCAAAAATGGTGAGGCACTTGCAGAGTAAGCACATAGATGGGGGGAGCAGGGAGGGAAGAGACGCTCCCAGTGGCTCTGATGAAGGGAAACACAAGGAGTTTCCTTTGGGGAAGCTCACACCCACCTGAAACACTGTATGCCAATACTGAGCAGCATCCAGGGTCTTACCAGATATGAGGCAGACACAGTGTCTGCTACTATACTGGGTGAGGGTGTCCCCAGGCCTCAGTTCCTATATGCGATTTCTGATATTCACTGAATAGCCAGAACGGTGTCTGCATACCTTTCTGTATATATACCTAGCACCATACTTGGGGGCCTGGTAAATGGCTTAAGGAATTACAACACATATGCCACCCCCAGGAGGCCTTTCCTGACCCTCCTGGGGAAAGAGGCTCAGGTCCTTGTGTTATGTGCTCACAGTATGGTAAGCATCCACTGACTTGGGTCAAGCCACCTCTGGGTCCTATCTTCATTGCTCATTTGTACTGCCTCTCCCACTGTCAGAGTCTCATGGTCTTCTTTAGTAGGTAATACCAGCAAGACAGCTGGCTTTCCACTAGAGACTGAATTCCTTGGAATCACTGAGCCCTGAGAGCCCATGATTATGAGCAAACCTTCCTGACCTCATTATCTGTGGGATTTAAAATATATCTGTAAATTATTTCATTCTCTTCCCTTTTAAAGGTGGAGCCTAATTCCCCTTCATTTGAATATAGGCCAGATTTCTAATGCATAGAATGATTAGATGCATTTATCTATGACTTTGGAGGTGTGGCCATAAAAAAGACTTCTAGCTTCTTTCTGACTCCTTTCTCTCAGATGGCCTACTCTAAGTCAGTCACCATGTCATAAGGACATGTTAGTAGCTCTGAGGAGGAGCACCCCTAAGAAGGAGGTAAAGTCTCCCATCAGAACCAGCATCACCCTGCCAGCCATGTGAGTGATCCCCCTTGGAAAAGGTTCACACAATCTTAGTCAAACCTTCAGATGTCGCAGCCCCAGACAACACATGAGTGCAGCCTTGAGAATCTAAGCCACACCCACCTACCCACATCATTCCCAAATTCCTGCCAGGCGCTGTGGTGCATGCCTGTAATCCCAGCACTTGGGAGGCTGAGGCAGGAGAATCCCAAGTTCAAAGCCAGCCTCAGCAATGGCAAGGCACTTAGCAACTCAGTGAGACCCTCTCTAATAAAATACAAAAAAGGGCTGGGGATGTGGCCCAGTGGTTGAGTGCCCCTGAGTTCAATCCCCAATACAAAAAAAAAAAAAAAAAAAAAAGACAAGCAACAAGCTGGGGTTATAGCTCAGTGGTAGAGTGCTTGCCTAGCATGTGTGAGGCACTGAGTTCAATTCTTAGCACCACATATAAATAAAATAAAGGTACATTGACAACTAAAATATATATATATTTTAAAAAAGAATACAAGCAACAAGAAAAAAGAATACAAGCAACAATAAATGTTAGCAAGGATGTGGAGAAAAAGGTACACTCACACATTGCTGGTGGGACTGTAAATTGGTACAACCATATGAAAAGCAGTGTGGAGATTCCTCAGAAAACTTGAATTGAACCACCATTTGACCCAGCTATCCCACTCCTTTGTTTATACCCAGAGGACTTAAAATCAGTGATGCAGCCACATCAATGTTTTTTTAATACCTTTATTTTGTTTATTTTTTATGTGGTGCTGAGGATTGAACCCAGTGCCTCACATGTGCGAGGCAAGTGCTCTACCACTGAGCCACAACCCCAGCTCCACATCAATGTTTATAGCAGCTCAACTCACAATAGCTAAACTATGGAACCAAACTAGATGCCCTTCAACAGAGGAATGGATAAAGAAAATGTGGTATATATACACAATGGAATATTATTCAGCCTTAAAGAAGAATGAAATTATGGGATTTGCTGGTAAATTGGTGGAACTGAAGAATATCATGCTAAGTGAAATAAGCCAATCCTAAAAACCAAAGGTCACTTGTTTTCTCTGATAGGTGGATGCTAATTCACAATGGAGGGGTAGGGAAGAATAGAGTTACTTTGGATTTGGCAGAGGAGAGTGAAAGGAGGGGAAGTGGGTATTGGGGTAAGAAACACAGTAGAATGAATTGGACATTATTACCCTACGTGCATATATGACTACATCATGTACAACCAGAAGAATAAGAAGTTATACCCCATTTATGTATGATGTGTCAAAATGCATTTTACTGTCATGCATAACTAATTATAACAAAAAATGAATTCTAAATACATAAATCTATTTAAAAAAATGACAGCATCTTTCTCAGCACTGCCTCTCCCCAAGCGCTCTACCCTCCAGCCAGAATGAGCCACTCACTATTTAAAACAGTATGTTTTTACTGAGTACCTTCTGTGTGCCAGTCAGCCAGATGTTGAGCTATGGCAGTGAGCCTGCTGTACCAGCTGGGCCTCATGAGTTCAGGGAGTCACACACTCCAAACACTGCTCTGATTCACACTGTGCCCTCCCAGAAAGCTCATCCCAGCCCATACCTTGGCATTTTTGAATTGACCTTTCTCCTTCTGCACTGACAGGGCCTTTTCTGATTGCCCCATTGGAAATTATCTTTCCCATTTTTAAACTTGTCTACTGCTTTATCTTAAACTTAATGTGGCCTTTAACATCTTCCTTGTGCTGTGATTATATATGTACTTAAGTCCCCTATTAATGGCCCTAGGGTCCTTAAGATGGATGTCTTACAGCCAGCAAGGTGGCGCACGCCTATAATCCCAGCACTTGTGACGATGAGGCAGGAAGATATATTTTTTTTTTGGGGGGGGGTCCCGGGGATTGAACTCAGGGGCACTGGACCACTGGGCCACATCCCCAGCCCATTTTTGTATTTTATTGGAGACAGGGTCTCACTGAGTTGCTAAGTGCCTCGCCATTGCTGAGGCTGGCTTTCAACTCGTGATCCTCTTGCCTCAGCCTCCCAAGTGCTGGGATTACAGGTGTGCGCCACCGCGCCCGGCTGAGGCAGGAAGATCTTGAGTTCAAAGCCAGCCTCAGCAATGGCGAGGCACTTAGCAACTCAGTGAGACCCTGTCTCTAATAAAATACAAAAAAGGGCTGGGGATGTGGCCCAGTGGTCGAGTGCCCCTGAGTTCAATCCCTGGTACAAAAAAAAAAACAAAAAAAAGACGGATATCTTACATTTGTATACTCCACACAAGAAGTGGACAAAGTTTATATGCATAGTTAGCACTCAAGAAATGTTCATTTTGCAAGTGAACATATGAATAACTTGACCATAATATAACAGAGAAGCTAAATGCCAAAAGAGAAAAACAAATACAATGTTTTGGAAGCTGGAGGGAGGGAGGAAGGAGAGTGCTTTCCATTGGGAGAAAGAACAGGAAAGATGTGTGGTCTATACTTGATTATATATATGAGTGTGCAGCTCAGGAGACTGAGGCGGGAGGGTTGGATGATTGTGAGTTCAAACCAGCCTCAGCAAGGGCGAGGCACTAAGCAACTCAGTGAGACCTTGTCTCTAAATAAAATACAAAAATAGGATTGAGGATGTGGCCCAGTGATTGAGTGCCCCCTGAGTTTAAGCCCCACTACCAAAAACATATCATGCAAGGGAGAAGACTTAGTTTAGTGGCGGAGTACTTGCCTTGCCTAGCATGCTTAAGGTCCCGAGTTCAATTCCCAACACTTAAAAAGAAAAATCTTCAAAGGAGTGGATAATGCACTGTAATATGCTCATAAATAGAACACTACATAGCAATAAAAAAGAACATACTATGGGCACATGCAATCTTATAGCTAAATCTCAAAAATATTAAGCTACATGCAGGAAGCGGGACACAAAAGAATTCATAAATGATGAGTTTGTTTGTTTGTTTGTTTGTTTGTTTGTTTTGTGGTACCGGGGATTGAACTCAGGGGCACTCGACCACTGGGTCACATCCCCCGCCCTTTTTTTGTATTTTATTTAGAGACAGGGTCTCACTGAGTTGCTAAGTGCCTCACCATTGCTGAGGCTGGCTTTGAACTCGCGATCCTCCTGCCTCAGCCTCCCAAAGTGCTGGGATTACAGGCGTGCGTCACCGCGCCCGGCTGATGAGTTTGTTTTTGTTTTGTTTTGTACTGGAAATTGAACTTGGGGCACTTAACACACTGAGCCACATCCTGAGCCCTCTTTATTTATTTATTTATTTATTTATTTTTATTTATTTATTTTTTTATTTTGGTACTGGGGATCAAACTCAGGGGCACTCGACCACTGGGCCACATCCCCAGCCCTTTTTTTGTATTTTATTTAGAGACAGGGTCTCATTGAGTTGCTAAGTGCCTCGCCATTGCTGAGGCTGGCTTTGAACTCGCGATCCTCCTGCCTCAGCCTCCCAAGTGCTGGGATTACAGGCGTGCGCCACCGTACCCGGCTAAATATTTTTTTTTAGTTGTAGATAGACACAACACTTTTATTTGGTGCCAGGGATCGAACACAGCACCTCACACATGCTAGGTAATTTTATTTATTTTGATACATAGTCTCACTAAAGTTGCTTAGGGCCTCACTAAATTGCTATGACTGGCTTTGAATTTGTGATCCTCCTGCTGCCTCCCTTGCCGCTGAAATTAGAGTAGTATGACATTGTGACTGATTAAATTGTTCCATTTACACACTATTCAAAGCAAACAGAACTAGCCAGGCACACTAATTCAGGCCTTTATTCTCAGCAACTGAGAGGCTGAGGCCAGAGAATCAGAAGTTCAAGGCCAGCCTTGGCAATTTGGTGAGAGACCTTGTCTCTAAATAAAAAGGGCAGGCCAGGCTCAGTGGCACATGCCTGTAATCCCAGAAGCTTGGGAGGCTGAGACAGGAAGATTACAAATTCAAGGCCAACCTCAGCAATTTATTGAGTCCTAAGCAACTTGTCCACATCCTGTCTCAAGTTAATACAAAGGGTTGGGAATGTGGCTCAGTAGCAAAGTACCCCTGAGTTCCATTCCTAGTAAATCCCCCCAAAAAATGACATATACCCAACACATTATGATCATCATCATTATCATTGTCATCATTATTGCTTGTAGTACTAAGGATCAAACTCAGGGCCTTGTGCATGCTAGGGTAGTGCTCTACCAACTGAGCTGCATACCCAGCCCAAAATCTATTTTTACTTTTATTTTTATTTATTCATTCATCTATTTATTGATTGATACCAGGGATTGAACTCAGAGGCACTCAACCACTGAACCACATCCCCAACCCTATTTTGTATTTTATTATAGACAAGGTCTCACTGAGTTGCTTAGTGCCTCACCGTTGCTAAGGCTGGCTTTGACTCTGGATCTCTGCCTCAGCTGCCTGAACCTCTGGGATTACAGGCATGTACCACTGCGCCCAGCTCACGCCCCAATATTTGTGTGTGTGTGTGTGTGTGTGCTAGGGATTGAACCCAGGGCCTTGTGCATACAAGGCAAGCACTCTACTATTGAGCCATATCTCCAAACCCTATTTTAATCATTTTTAAGTGTTCGGTTCAGTGACATTAAGTACATTCACATTGTTATACAACTAACACTTCCATCTATCTCCACATTTTTTTTTTTTTTTTTTTTTTTTTTTTTTTGTACTGGGGATTGGACTCAGGGGCACTCGACCACTGGGCCACATCCCCAGCCCTTTTGTTTGTATTTTATTTAGAGACAGGGTCTCACTGAGTTGCTAAGTGCCTCGCCTATTGCTGAGGCTGGCTTTGAACTCGCAATCCTCCTGCCTCAACCTCCCAAAGTGCTGGGATTACAGGCGTGTGCCACCGCGACCGGCTCTCCAGAATTTTTTTATCATCCCATACTGAAACTCCATACCCACTAAAAAATAACTCCCCATTTGGATCTCTTGCCAACCCTGGAAAATTTACCCACTGTTCTACTTTCTGTTTCTGAATTTGCCTACTCTAGGTAACTTATATGAGTGGAATCATAAAATATTTATCCCATTGTGTCTGACTTATTTAGCATGTTTTCATATCAAAATTTCATTCCTTTTTAAGGCTAAGGAATATTATTATAATACATGTACATGAACATCCTTGCCTTGTGCTTAACTTGAGTTTTTCCTCAAGCTTCAACATTGACATTCTGAATTCTTCTTTCAGTGCCTCAGGCAGAGGGGTTATCTTTATGACTATGACCTTTCTTGAAGGCTGGTTCCCTGCTTCAATCTCTTGAGCAAAAGGAGTGAGTGAACTGTGTGTTCTCTAGATAGAGAAAGGGATGTGGCCTTTGATCTGCACCCTTTCTTGGCCTGGGAGCTCCTTTCATAAGAGGCAAGTGGTTTTGAAGGAGGTGAAGTAAGGGTGTTGGAGGCCACAGCTAGAAGCACACATCTGACTCCTGCAACAAGACAGGCCACTCCCCTCCCTACCCAAGCCAGCTGGGTGAAAGTCACCACCAGGCATTTTTCCAGGCACACATCACCCCAGAACCCAGCCAGAGATCAGCACTGATACCAATGGGGAATCCCAGACAATCAGCACTTAAGTCCAGAACCTAGCCTACAGAGAGGGATGTGTAGCCTGGTTTGGCTCTCCAGGGCACCTAAGGGATAGAAACAGTGCCCAAGGGCATGTTTAACTGGGTTATACATCAAAGCCCCTGCCCCAGAGAACTTGGCTAAGGTCCCAAAAGACAACATGCAGCAGCCAGATTTTGTACCTGCCTATCCCTGAACTGAGACAGGGTACTCCTCATCATTCTTTCTTAAAAACATGAGAGAGCTGGGCGTGGCACACCACCTGTAATCCCCGCCAGTTGGGAGGCTAAAGCAGGAGGATTATAGGTTCCAGGCCAGCCTTGGCAATTTAGTGAAACCATGTCTCAAAATAAAATTTTAAAGGGATGGGTATATGTCAATGGTTAGAGTGCTTGCCTAGCACGTGCAAGGTCCTGATGTCAGTTCTCAGTACTGAAAAAAAAAAAAAAAATCAACAAACAATCATGAGAGAAGAGCTGAAGGTGTAGCTCAGTGGTAGAGCACTTACTTGGTGTCCACAAGGCCTTAGGTTTGATTCCCAGCACTGCAGAAAAAAGAAGTATGATGTTACATCTTCCAAAATTAACCTGTAACTTTGTCCCCATTTTGGTTTCTTCACTGATGAGCTGTGATGCCTTCAGGTGATATTGTAACCTGAATATTGTAACCACTTGATGCTTTGACTATATCCCTTGTGGTTTTGAAACTTATGTGTTTTGTTTTTCTTTTTCCAAAACCTCCTCCTTCCAGATCTTCTCCTCCCTGATCTTCTTTTCCCTAACCTTTCCCCTGATCTTCTCTGATCTTCTTTTCCCTAACATTCTCCTCCCTGATCGTCTCCTTCCTGTTGTTCTCTCCTCCATAATCCCATTTTCTCTGATTCACGTTTTTTTTGTTTTGTTTTGTTTTGTTTTTGGGTGGTGCTAGGGATTGAACTCAGAGTCTTGTGCATGCGAGGCAAGCACTCTACCAACTGAGCTATATCCCCAGCCCCTGAATCACGTCTTTAAAGACCCCCTATTCCTGTTAATGGACAGAATCACAGCCTTTAGGACAGGAGTCCCCTGTGTTTCTCCTTTGCTAGCAAAGCCACAAATCTTTTTTGTCCTGGGCTGGTTATAGCTCAGTGGTAGAGCACTTGCCTCACATATGTGAGGCACTGGGTTTAATTCTCAGAACTGCATATAAATAAATTAATAAAGTCCATTTAAAAAATAGCTTAGTTGGGCCGGGCGTGGTGGCGCACGCCTGTAATCCCAGCACTTTGGGAGGCTGAGGCAGGAGGATCGCGAGTTCAAAGCCAGCCTCAGCAATGGCGAGGCACTTAGCAACTCAGTGAGACCCTGTCTCTAAATAAAAATACAAAAAAAAAAAAGGGCTGGGGATGTGACCCAGTGGTCGAGTGCCCCTGAGTTCAATCCCCGGTACCACAAAAAAAAAAAAAAAAAAAAAAAAAAAAGCTTAGTTGGTAGAGTACTGGTCTGGCATGCACAGGCCCTGGGTTCAATCCCAAGTACCATGTTGCCGCCTGAAGCAATGGCCGCTTGGAGCAACGAAGCCGCAGGAAGAAGTTCAGAGGCGAACTAGAAACAAACAGCCTTTTTATTCTGATAACTTTTCTCTCTGGCTCTAACAACGACTTTAACATGCACCACACACACCACCAAACAACCAACACACCAAATGGCGCAGACCCCATCCACAATCTCGCTCAAGTCTCTCGAGATCCCGGGCCAAGTCCCGCGAGATCCTGGGCCAAGTCCCATGAGACTACAGAAGCCGGCAATGCCCAAACATCTCCATGGCCCGTAGTCAACCGCAATCTTAGCCATCTCCCTAAACAGGGCTCCTGCATTACCACACACACACAAAAAAATCATCTTTTTCCTTTTTCTTAAAACTGTATCCTCATTTTGGATTGGCATTGGGGACAAGGACTGAGCTTTTGGCAACAATATGAAAATACCAGACCCCAATCCAGGCATGGTGATGTACACCTGTAATCCCAGCAATTTTGGAGACTAAAGCAGGAAGATCACAAGTTCAAGGCCAGCCTCAGCAATTTAGTGAGATTCTTGGCAAATTAGTGAGACCCTATATCAAAATTTAAAAAGTAAAAGGACTGGAAATGTAACTCAGTAGTAAAATGTCCCTTGCATTCAATCCCCAATACCAAAAAGAAAAAGAAAAACTACCAGAACCCGTATGCCCTTACTCTGTGGACTCAGGATCATCATCATAATCATCATCATCATCCTTGTCATGTTTTAGTTATATTGGAGGGGGAATTGGGTTGGCAATCAAGGGTACTGGGTTTTGTCACCTACAATGTGCAAAGAAAGAAACGTAAAGACTGATAAAAAAGAATGTAGTGGACAGGAGCAGCAGAGAGCTACTTTCAGACTGCCTATAGGACGTTAGTGATCACAAGCAATTCTTTTTTTTATTATTTGTTCTAAGTAGTTATACATGACAGCAAAATGCATTTTGATTTATTGTACATTAATGAACACAACTTTTCATTTCTCTGGTTGTACACAATGTAGAGTTGCACTATATGAGGGTAATGATGTTCATCTCATTCCACCATCTTTCTTGCCCCCATGCTCCCTCCCTTCCCTCCCTCCCCTTTACCCAAAGTTTTCCATTCTCCCCATGCCCCCTCATATGGATCAACATCCACTTATCAGAGAGAACATTCAATCTTTGTTTTTTGGGGGATTGGCTTATTTTGCTTAGCAGGATATTCTCCAAATCCATCAGTTTACCTGCAAATGCCATAATTTTATTCTCTTTTAATGCTGAGTAATATTCCATTGTGTATATTTACCACAGTTTCTTTATCCATTCATCTGTGGAAGGGCATCTAGGTTGATTCTACAGTTTAGTTATTGTGAATTGAGCTGCTATGAACTTTGATGTGCATACTATACTATGCTGATTTTAAGTCTTTGGGGTATAAACAAAGGAGTGGGATAGCTGGGTCAAATGGTGGTTCCATTCCAACATTTCTAAGGAATCTCCATACTGCTTTCCATAGTGGTTGCATCAATTTGCAGTGCCACCAGCAATGTATGAGTGTACCTTTTTCCCCACATCCTTGCCAACACTTATTATTGATTGTGTTCTTTATGTTTTTTAATATTTTTTTAGTTGTAGATGGACACAATACCTTTATTTTATTTATGTGGTGCTGAGGATCAAACTCAGGGCCTCACACATGCAAGACGAGTGCTCTACCACTGAGCCATAGCCCCAGCACCAATTGTGTCCTTTATAATTGCCATTCTGACTGGAAATCTTACAGTAATTTTGATTTGCATTTCTCTAATTACTAGAGAAGTTGAACTTCTTTTTAATATATTTGTTGATCAATTGTATATCTTCTTCTGTTCAGTTCCTTAGCCCATTTTTTGATTGGGTTATTATTATTATTTCTTTTTTTTTTTTTTTTTTCTGGGCCACATCCCCAGCCCTTTTTTGTATTTTATAGAGACAGGGTCTCACTGGGTTGCTAAGTGCCTCGCCATTGCTGAGGCTGGCTTTGAACTCACAATCCTCCTGCTTCCGCCTCCCAAGTGCTGGGATTACAGGTGTGCGCCACCATGCCTGGCAAGGTTATTATTATTTTTTTTGGTGTTAAATTTTTTTTTTTTAGTTCTTTTTTTTTTTTTTTTTTTTTTTTGGTGGGGGGAGGGGGATGGATGCCAGGTATTAAATTCAGGGGCACTTGACCACTTAGCCACATCCCCAGACCTATTTTTGTATTTTATTTAGAGATAGGATCTCACTGAGTTGCTTAACGCCTCACTAAATTGCTAAGGCTGGCTTTGAACTTCCAATCTTTGTGCCTCAGCCTCTTGAGTTGCTGGGATTATTGGCGTGCACCACCACGCTGGCTTTGAGTTCTTTTTATATCCTGGAGATTAGTGCTCTATCTGATGTGCATGTAGTAAAGATGTTCTCCCATCTGTCGGCACTCTTTTCATGTTATTTATTGTTTCCTTTGCTGAGAAGAACATTTTTAGTTCGAATCCATCCATTTATTGATTCTTGATTTTATTTTTTTTATATTTATTTATCTACTTTAGTTGTACACAATGCAATGCATTTATGTTTTACGTGGTGCTGAGGATCGAATCCGGGCCGCGCACGTGCAAGGCGAGCGCACTGCCGCTGAGCCACAACCCCAGTCCCATGATTCTTGATTTTATTTCTTGCACTTTAGAGGAGTCTGGTTAAGGAAGTCAGGGCCTAATCCAACATGATGAAGATTTGGGCCTACTTTTTCTTATATTAGATGCAGGGTCTCTGGTCTAATTCCTAGGTCCCTGATCCACTTTTTTTTTTTTTTTTTTTTTTTTTGGTACCGGGGATTGAACTCAGGGGCACTTGACCACTGGGCCTCATCCCCAGCACTTTTTTGTATTTTATTAGAGGCAGGGTCTCACTGAATTGCTAAGTGCCTCACCATTGTTGATGCTGGCTTTGAACTTGGGATCCTCCTGCCTCAGCCTCCCAAGTGCTAGGATCACAGTCGTGTGCCACCACGCCCAGCTCCTTGATCCACTTTGAGTTGAATTTTGTGCACAAACAATTCTTGCTCAAGCCACTTGCTCAAATTGGGCACTCATTTTCCCAAGTTATTATAAAGTCATTGAAGAGAACCCCACTCATCCAATGAACAAGAGAAACACAACACAGTTTGTTCCAAGATAGCTCCTGGGGGGTTCTGTACTTACTGTGATGGCTCTGAGGCTCCTCCCTGGGCTTCTAGGCACTAGGGTGTTGTTCATTCCATCAGGAATAAAGCACTAAGCAAGTAGTTTGGGGCCAGAGCATCTGGCCAGGAGCCCTGGCTCTATCCCTTACAAGGGGGTAATCTTGAGCAAGATTATAAATGAGCAAGTTGCTCATTTATAAACACAACAGTCATACCCTTCAATTTCACAAGGTTCCTGAGAGGGTCAAGGGAAATAACGGCAGTCTTTTATAAATGATGAGACTACATGGATGATAGGGACTATTATTAGTAAATAGCATCATGGCCAGGCATTCTCTATTCTGGTACTGGCCTTGCCTTACCCAGGGTAAGTCCCTTCTCTCTGCAGGAACTAGAAGAACTTCCCTGCTTGATCAAGTCTGAATGTCAAGGATGACTGTGGTGGGAAATTTCAGGCGGTGGGAACTTCTGGGAGAGAGGGCCAGGCAAAGCAGAGAAGCAATCAGTTCAAGATTTGCCAGCCGGGCGCGGTGGCACACGCCTGTAATCCCAGCACTTGGGAGGCTGAGGCAGGAGGATCACGAGTTCAAAGCCAGCCTCAGCAATGGCGAGGCACTTAGCAACTCAGTGAGACCCTGTCTCTAACAAAATACAAAAAAGGGCTGGGGATGTGGCCCAGTGGTCGAATGCCCCTGAGTTCAATCCCTGGTACCAAAAAAAAAAAAAAAAAAAAAGATTTGCCACAACCTTGGATTTAAGTAGGGAGGTCCCAACTGGTTGTCCTCTGTTTCCTGAGCAGCTCCAAAGTGAAGCCTACCCCCTGAGCACCAGGCCAAAACTGGGCCAGGGCCTATGGCCCTGCTGCTTGGAAGGGCCACTCTGAGCAGAGCTGGTGTCTGCTGGCCAGGCAGACATTATGTCATCAGTGCATCTGGAAACCACAGACCCGCCCTCCCGAGTCTCCAGGGCCCTAATGCTCCCTGGCCAAGATCCACAATCTTTGTGTCCCCAACCCTTCACATTCCAGGCTCCCAAGGAACTAGGCTGAGACTTCCTGGGCTTCTGTCCAAGCAGCTAGTTCTAGTTTCCCACCCCTTCATCCCTTGGGAGTAAACAATACAACCTTAAACAAAGGCCACTGCCTCAGTCTTGAGGAAAATACTGGGCCTTGTTAAATGTGGTGCTTAACTATTTATTTCTCTATACCCATACTTTGTTCCAAGATAGAAGCTGAAGGAACTATATTTACTGTAATTCTCCTGTCCCCTCCCTTGAGTGTCCAGGTACTGCAAATATTGCTTACTTTGAGATACCAGAGCAAGCATGTTTTGACTTGAAAACTTGGCTGTTTGATTCCAGCTTTGCTCCTTCTCTTTATTTTTTCCCAGTACCAGGATTTGAACCCAGGGGCATTCTACCACTGAGCTACATCCCAACCCTATCTCCTCTCCCCCACCTTTTAAGGGACTGACTAAACTACAGAGGCTGGCCTCGAATTTGCAATCCTCCTGCCTCAGTCTCCTGAGTGACTGGGATTATAGTCTTGCAAGACTATGCCTGGCTTTGCCCCTTCTTTTTTTTTTTTTTTTTTTTTTTTAATATTTATTTATTTGCTTTAGCTGTACACAATGCAATGCATTTATGTTTACGTGGTGCTGAGGATCGAACCCGGGCCGCGCACGTGCAAGGCGAGCGCTCTGCCGCTGAGCCACAACCCCAGCCCCAACTTTGCCCCTTCTTTTTTTTTTTTTTTTAAATATTTATTTATTTACTTTAGTTGTACACAATGTAATGCATTTATGTTTATGTGGTGCTGAGGATCGAACCCGGGCCGCGCACGCGCGAGGCGAGTGCTCTGCCGCTGAGCCACAATCCCAGCCCCACTTTGCCCCTTCTTAATCAGTCAATCTCTCAGCCTCTGTGAAACTGTTTCCTTATCTACAAAATGGGGCCAATAATATAGACATCACAAGTTACCGTAAGGACACTATGACTCACTGCATGTCAGGTGGTCACACACAGTAGGTGCTTATTATAAGCTTGGTCTTTCCCACTCTTCCTTCATTCTTTCATTAGGCCACAGTTCTCAGACTTGAATCCAAGGCACATGCCCTGAGGGTTGTAAAATCTTGAATTGCTGGGTCCCATTACCAAAGCCTCTGATTCAGCAGGTCTGGGCAAGATTCTGAGATATGCATTTCTAACAAGCCTCCCAGGGGCTACTGCTGCTGCTGCTGCTGCTGCTGCTGCTGTTGCTGGTCCTTGACCTACACTTTGAGAACCACTGTGTTAGAGGAAGTGTGCACAGCCCTCCCCTAACTACGAGGAGGAAGCGGAAGAGCTGTCACACCTGCCATCTCCTCCCAGCGCTGGCATTCAACCAAGCTCTAGGCATTAGGGATTTAGCTCAGTGGCAGAATGCTTGCCTAGCATGCCCAAGTCCTTGAGTTCAGTCTTCAGCCCTGAAAAACAAAACAAGGTAACTGAGCTCTATGATAGGCCTACTAAATGTGCAGGACTTCACATATTTTTAATGGCTTTGTTGATATAATTTATATATCATAAAATTCTTCCATTTTTAATGGGGTGACGTTTTGGAAACTACAGAGTTGTACAATCATCTCAGAATCCATTTGTAGAACATTGCCATCACCCCCCCCCCCAAAAAAAAAAATTCCCTTAAGCCCACCTGTGGTCAAGACCCACACCCACTCCAAGCTCCAGGAGGCAACTGCTGGTCTGCTTTCTGCCTCTAAGTTTTGCCATTTCTAGAAGTTTCATATACATAGACACATACCATATATGAGCTTTTGGTATCTGGCTTCTTTCAGTCAGCCTAATGGGCATGGAAGATGTGGCTAAGTGGTAGAGTGTTACATAGGATGCATGAGGCCCTAGGTTCAACCCCCAGCAATGCAAAACAAAAACAATCAGCATCATGTTTTTGAGGTCCATCCATGTTGTAGCATGCATCAATAATCCATTCCTTTTTAGTCCAGCCTAGTATTCCATGATATGGCGATACTACAGTTTGTTTATCCACTCATCAGTGACACACATTTAAGTTGTTTGCAGTTTATGGCATTGTGAATAAAGCTGCTGTGAACATTCTTATGCAAGCTTTTGTATGGAAGTGTATTTTCAAATGCTTTTCTTTTAATTTGTTTTTTATAGTTATAAACGGACAGAATGCCTTTATTTTATTTGTTTATTTTTATGTGGTGCTGAGGATCGAACCCAGTGCTTCATGCATGCTAGGCAAGCACTCTGCTGCTGAGTTACAGCCCCAGGCTTCAAATACTGTTTTTAAGGATCAGTCATGATTTATCAACCCTCCCTTCTCTGATCCATAGTGTCTACACCCTCCACCATTAGAGGTGTTGGGTAAAGGGTCAATTCCAAAGGGCTAGTGAGAGGCCCACAGCCTCACCTCACCCATCATCATTGCCCTCCTGCTCATTACCCCAAATGTTATGGTTTGATTTAGAGCTGGTGATTAGAGGATTTTGCCTTTCAGTTAAATTAAACTTTTCAAAGCAGCCAGTAAGGAAGAGAATGAAAATAGGATTGACCCAGATCCTTTGAAAATCCTGAAGCTTCTCATTCCTCAAAGCATCACTGGGCCTGGGATGTCCCTTTGAAGGGGGTATAGTCTGATCCAAAACTAGCATCGTCTCCATGTGCATAGCTATTCAGAAGCAAACCCAGGACCCTACACTGGCCTTCTACCACAACTGCCCTGTTCCCTTTATGGTGTTTGGCCCCTCTGATTTGGAAGACTTCATTTCTAAAATACCTAGGCTATTCTTTTATCTCAGGCACATCGCAACAGCTCTGTAGGACAGTGCTTTTCCTATTCTACTTTGGAGACTTTCTTTTTCTTTTTCTTTTCTTTTCTTTTTTTTTTTTTTTTGGAACCGGGGATTGAACTCAGGGGCACTTGACCACTGGGCCACATCCCCAGCCCTTTGTTGTATTTTATTAGAGACAGGGTCTCACTGAGTTGCTAAGTGCCTCACCATTGCTGAGGCTGGCTTTGAACTCGTGATCCTCCTGCCTCAGTCTCCCAAGTGCTGGGATTACAGGCGTGCGCCACCGCACCCAGCTCAACTTTGGAGACTTTCTATGAGGGTTCATGGAAAGCCACATGATAAGGCCACCAAAACTATATCCTGTATACACACATTGGCACTTTTAAGGGCCCAGAAGGAGCTATTAGAACAAAGGCTAACTCTCCGAGGCCTTTTTCTCCAAGCCAGGGTCCAGCTTCTCTCTCCAAGGACCAGTTCCTCTCTCCAGTTTGGCAACCTCTCCCACGCCAGGCAGTTCCTGAACTCAAATCATAGGCCATGCCTTTTGTACAGGAGGTTCTGGCCTAAGATACAAATATCTGGGTTTGTGTTCCTGTAGGAAGATGGAGAAGTTAGTGACCTCAGGTCCCTCACTTGTGCCTAGGTAATTCTTTCAATCCTGCCTTGTGCCTGGACCAGCTAACAGAAGGAGGTTGCAGATATACCTGTCATGGGAGACTTATGGGGCTTGTATGAGCTGTACATGTCAGAGGAATACAGAGGAAGGAAGTGCTTTGTTCCTGGAACCAGTGAGGTGGAAATAAATACTCTTTTGGGAAAACAGTCTCCCCACAGTAGTCTTTTTCAGCTTGCTACCCAGATCCACCAAGTCAAAGATCAGCCCTGCACCAGAGTTAAAGTTACACTATGTAGTAATGAGAGATTGGGTGAATTAGTCCAGAACTATATGCTTGGGACTGGGGTTATTATTTACTGTTATTATTATTATTACTATTATTATTATTTGGTACCAGGGATTGAACCCAGGGGCACTCAACCACTGAGTCACATTGTAACTGCCTGAATGTTGTTGCAGCCACAATACCGCGGGAGGAGATTCAGTGGCAGGAATCTTTTATTCATAGTCTCTGTCTTTCTCTTTTCTCTTCTAAAATAAGCTCTTTTCCTTATATCTTCTTTTTCTCTTTGACTTTCTCTTTTTCTCTCTAGCTTCTCTGGCTTTTTCTAGCTTCAGCAACCTCTCGAACTCTAAACCGCTCTCTTTTTTCTTCTGACGTCTGACCGAACTCTTAACTGCTCTGACTCTTTTCTCTTCTAACTACATTCTTCTTCTGTGTTCTTCTTCTGACGATGTCTAACCTTCTTCTGACTCTGACTGACTGACTAACTGACTTCGTTTTGACCGCTTTTACCCGGTTATATACCTTTAGCTTTACAGGTGCATCACGTGCATACTTATGATTATCAGGTGGAACTTATGGCTCCCAGCTAACCGCAATAGCCATCTCCCTGATTAGGGCTCCTTCATCACATCACCAACCCTTTTTTGTATTTTATTTAGAGACAGGGTCTCACTGAGTTGCCTAGAGCCTCGATAAATTGCTGAGGCTGGCTTTGAACTCACAATCCTCCTGCCTCAGCCTCCTGTGCCACTGGGATTACAGGCATGTGCCACCTTGCCCAATTTGGGACTGGAGTTATAGCTCCATGGTAGAGTGCTTGCTTAGCACTTGTGAAGCCCAGTGTTCCATCCCCAACACCAAAAAATTGTCCCCCAAAATCTATATGCTTGTGCATATAGTATGGAAAAGATTACAGCAAGTGGACAAGAATAAAGGCCCAGAGTATGTCAATCCCAGCCCTGTCACCTACTACCTGTGTGACCTGGGTAAATTACTTAATATCTCTGACCTCAGTTTCCTCATGCATAAAATAGTCATCATCTTATAAGGTTATGTAAAGGTCTCTCTCATTAGCTGATAATAAAAGAGTGCCCAAAGTGGTAATTGTTGTGTTCATTTTATTTATTTATTGTGGTGCTGGGGATTAAAACAGAGCCTCATGAATGCTAAGCACATATACTACAACTAAGCTACACCCCCAACCTATTTGTTGCTAATTTTTAAAAATCCTCCAAGTGGGTACACTGTTCTTAGAGTTTCTGCAATAATAGGTTGATGCATGGAGTGGAAAGAATAAGGGCCTATTATATCTCCTTGCTCCAAAAATCCACATATTATATTGTTCTCAGAGGATTTATCAGAAATTGAGCTGGAAAGAATTGATATTACTCAGATTTGATATTTATTTATTTACTTAGCACCAGAGATTGAACCCAGGGCACTCAACCACTGATCCACATCCCCAGCCCTTTATATGTTTTTTTTTAATATTTATTTCTTTTCTTTTTTAGTTGTACACAATGCATTTTTATGTGGTGCTGAGACTTGAACCCGGGGCGCTCATGTGTTAGGCGAGCGCCCTACCGCTGAGCCACATCCCAGCCCCCTTTATATGTTTTATTTTTATTTTATTTTATTTTATTTATTTATTTATTTATTTTTTTTTTTTTTGTGGTACCGGGGATTGAACTCAGGGGCACTCGACCACTGGGCCACATCCCCAGCCCTTTTTTGTATTTTATTTAGAGACAGGGTCTCACTGAGTTGCTAAGTGCCTCTCCATTGCTGAGGCTGGCTTTGAACTCGCGATCCTCCTGCCTCAGCCTCCCAAAGTGCTGGGATTACAGGCGTGCGCCACCGCGCCCGGCTTATTTTTATTTTTTAAAAAATATTTATTGGAGCCGGGCGCGGTGGTGCACGCCTGTAATCCCAGCACTTTGGGAGGCTGAGGCAGGAGGATCGCGAGTTCAAAGCCAGCCTCAGCAATGGCGAGGCACTTAGTAACTCAGTGAGACCCTGTCTCCAAATAAAATACAAAAAAGGGCTGGGGATGTGACCCAGTGGTCGAGTGCCCCTGAGTTCAATCCCCGGTACCACAAAAAAAAAAAAAAAAAAAAAAATTATTGGGGGCTGGGATTGTGGCTCAGCGGTAGAGTGCTCGCCTAGCACGTGCGCTGCCTGGGTTCAATCCTCAGCACCACGTACAAATAAACGCATTGTGTACAACTAAAAGCAAATAAATAAATATTTTTTAAAAATTAAAAAAAATATTTATTGGGGGGCTGGGATTGTGGCTCAGCTGTAGAGCGCTCGCCTAACATGTGGGCGACCTGGGTTCGATCCTCAGCACCACATACAAATAAAACGCATTGAAAAAAACGCATTGTGTACAACTAAAAGCAAAATAAATAAAAATATTTTAAAAATATATTTATTGGGGCTGGGGTTGTGGCTCAGCGGCAGAGCGCTTGCCTCGCACGTGCATGGCCCGGTTCGATCCTCAGCACCACGTAAACATAAATGCATTGCATTGTGTACAACTAAAGTAAATAAATAAATATTTAAAAAATAAATAAATAAAAGTATTTATTTATTTACTTTTAGTTGTACACAATGCGTTTATTTTTGTGTGATTCTGGGCTGCACACGTGCTAGGCAAGCGCTCTGCCGCTGAGCCACAACCCCAGCCCCTAGATTTTACTTTTAATAAAGCATTTTGTGTGTGTGTGTCTACTGTTCATTCAACATTTGGTTTCTTCATTTTTAGTTGTTCATTCATCCATTCAACAGAAACTGAAGTACCAGTAGTGTGTCAGAATCTGTGAAATGTGCTGGAAAAAAAAAATAAAGTGTCCTCAGTACTAAACACATTCCCAGAAATGAAGATTTGCACAGTGTTCAACCACTTTTGCAGTATTTTTTCATTTTTTTGTTTTACCTTCTCACATCTTTCAAGGCAGAGATAAGAAAATAAAGGCTCTGAGTTTGTGATGATTCACCCATGGTACCAACTAAAAAGTAGCATGACTGACTCAGATTCAGGTCTTCTGACATTACAGCCAGTTCACTTTACAGGATACCTCACTGCCAGAGGACAGAGTAATTAATAAATGAGTAAGATGAGGCCCCTCCCTGCAATTCTCCATAATTGATGCTTCCAGAACACTGGTCACCTCCCCTCATTGCAGCCTTTTCTTTAGTGCCCTATTAGAGGTACTTATTTTCATGGCTCTCTCCATTCCTTGTGAGGTCCTGGAAGGCAGAGGCAGTTCTGACTCATCTCCATATTCTAGGAGCCTGCCCAGGATAAGGTGTAGGATCCTAACAATGCTGATGACCATGTGGGTTCTTAGTTGCCAACAATGGAGCAGGGCCCAGGGCATAGGTGTTGCCCCAGCTATAAAGAGGCTATAAAGAAAGTAGCAGGATGTGGTACTGCACACTTGTAATCCCAGCTACTTGAAAGGTTGAAGCAGGAATATCATAAATTTAAGTCCAGTCTGGACAACTTAATGAGACTCTGTCTCAAAATGAAAAAGGGCTGGGGATGGAGCTTGCTGGTAGAGTGCTTGCTTATTATGTGTAGGTCCCTAGACCCAGATTCAATCCCCCAGTACTTCTGTGGAGGTGGGGAGCAAGATCTGGCTTCTATCTGAAGGAAGTGGGAGAGAGTAGGAGTTTTCAAAGGTTCTGGGAGGCCAGACAGAATTCTGATGTACTACTGTGTCCTGGACTGAAGCTCAGAGTATGGGGAGACCTACACATATATAACTCTAATTAAAGGCAAGAGTAAGGAGTACTTCCAGCAGGACAATGCCCTTGCAGAGGCTCAGAGCTTGGGTCCAAGCCTTCTGATGGCCAAAGTTGCTTAAATTCCTAGCCAAGAGCTTTGAGTTGGCCCTGGCCAGATGGCCTTGCCCTACAGAGGCATAGAGACACAGCCTCCTGACCTTTCCTTGTTCAAGTACATGGATGGGATTCACTGGAACCAGCCACTCACAGATGCAGAAGAAGCCTTAGGGCTTAGGGTTTTTCTAGCTTCAGCAACCTCTCGAACTCTAAACCGCTCTCTTTTTTCTTCTGACGTCTGACCGAACTCTTAACTGCTCTGACTCTTTTCTCTTCTAACTACATTCTTCTTCTGTGTTCTTCTTCTGACGATGTCTAACCTTCTTCTGACTCTGACTGACTGACTAACTGACTTCGTTTTGACCGCTTTTACCCGGTTATATACCTTTAGCTTTACAGGTGCATCACGTGCATACTTATGATTATCAGGTGGAACTTATGGCTCCCAGCTAACCGCAATAGCCATCTCCCTGATTAGGGCTCCTTCATCACATCACCAACCCTTTTTTGTATTTTATTTAGAGACAGGGTCTCACTGAGTTGCCTAGAGCCTCGATAAATTGCTGAGGCTGGCTTTGAACTCACAATCCTCCTGCCTCAGCCTCCTGTGCCACTGGGATTACAGGCATGTGCCACCTTGCCCAATTTGGGACTGGAGTTATAGCTCCATGGTAGAGTGCTTGCTTAGCACTTGTGAAGCCCAGTGTTCCATCCCCAACACCAAAAAATTGTCCCCCAAAATCTATATGCTTGTGCATATAGTATGGAAAAGATTACAGCAAGTGGACAAGAATAAAGGCCCAGAGTATGTCAATCCCAGCCCTGTCACCTACTACCTGTGTGACCTGGGTAAATTACTTAATATCTCTGACCTCAGTTTCCTCATGCATAAAATAGTCATCATCTTATAAGGTTATGTAAAGGTCTCTCTCATTAGCTGATAATAAAAGAGTGCCCAAAGTGGTAATTGTTGTGTTCATTTTATTTATTTATTGTGGTGCTGGGGATTAAAACAGAGCCTCATGAATGCTAAGCACATATACTACAACTAAGCTACACCCCCAACCTATTTGTTGCTAATTTTTAAAAATCCTCCAAGTGGGTACACTGTTCTTAGAGTTTCTGCAATAATAGGTTGATGCATGGAGTGGAAAGAATAAGGGCCTATTATATCTCCTTGCTCCAAAAATCCACATATTATATTGTTCTCAGAGGATTTATCAGAAATTGAGCTGGAAAGAATTGATATTACTCAGATTTGATATTTATTTATTTACTTAGCACCAGAGATTGAACCCAGGGGCACTCAACCACTGATCCACATCCCCAGCCCTTTATATGTTTTTTTTTTAATATTTATTTCTTTTCTTTTTTAGTTGTACACAATGCATTTTTATGTGGTGCTGAGACTTGAACCCGGGGCGCTCATGTGTTAGGCGAGCGCCCTACCGCTGAGCCACATCCCAGCCCCCTTTATATGTTTTATTTTTATTTTATTTTATTTTATTTATTTATTTATTTATTTTTTTTTTTTTTGTGGTACCGGGGATTGAACTCAGGGGCACTCGACCACTGGGCCACATCCCCAGCCCTTTTTTGTATTTTATTTAGAGACAGGGTCTCACTGAGTTGCTAAGTGCCTCTCCATTGCTGAGGCTGGCTTTGAACTCGCGATCCTCCTGCCTCAGCCTCCCAAAGTGCTGGGATTACAGGCGTGCGCCACCGCGCCCGGCTTATTTTTATTTTTTAAAAAATATTTATTGGAGCCGGGCGCGGTGGTGCACGCCTGTAATCCCAGCACTTTGGGAGGCTGAGGCAGGAGGATCGCGAGTTCAAAGCCAGCCTCAGCAATGGCGAGGCACTTAGTAACTCAGTGAGACCCTGTCTCCAAATAAAATACAAAAAAGGGCTGGGGATGTGACCCAGTGGTCGAGTGCCCCTGAGTTCAATCCCCGGTACCACAAAAAAAAAAAAAAAAAAAAAAATTTATTGGGGGCTGGGATTGTGGCTCAGCGGTAGAGTGCTCGCCTAGCACGTGCGCTGCCTGGGTTCAATCCTCAGCACCACGTACAAATAAACGCATTGTGTACAACTAAAAGCAAATAAATAAATATTTTTTAAAAAAAAAAAAAAAAAAAAAAAAAAAAAAAAAAAAAAAAATATTTATTGGGGGGCTGGGATTGTGGCTCAGCTGTAGAGCGCTCGCCTAACATGTGGGCGACCTGGGTTCGATCCTCAGCACCACATACAAATAAAACGCATTGAAAAAAAACGCATTGTGTACAACTAAAAGCAAAATAAATAAAAATATTTTAAAAATATATTTATTGGGGCTGGGGTTGTGGCTCAGCGGCAGAGCGCTTGCCTCGCACGTGCATGGCCCGGTTCGATCCTCAGCACCACGTAAACATAAATGCATTGCATTGTGTACAACTAAAGTAAATAAATAAATATTTAAAAAATAAATAAATAAAAGTATTTATTTATTTACTTTTAGTTGTACACAATGCGTTTATTTTTGTGTGATTCTGGGCTGCACACGTGCTAGGCAAGCGCTCTGCCGCTGAGCCACAAAGTGCCCCAGCCCCTAGATTTTACTTTTAATAAAGCATTTTGTGTGTGTGTGTCTACTGTTCATTCAACATTTGGTTTCTTCATTTTTAGTTGTTCATTCATCCATTCAACAGAAACTGAAGTACCAGTAGTGTGTCAGAATCTGTGAAATGTGCTGGAAAAAAAAAATAAAGTGTCCTCAGTACTAAACACATTCCCAGAAATGAAGATTTGCACAGTGTTCAACCACTTTTGCAGTATTTTTCATTTTTTTGTTTTACCTTCTCACATCTTTCAAGGCAGAGATAAGAAAATAAAGGCTCTGAGTTTGTGATGATTCACCCATGGTACCAACTAAAAAGTAGCATGACTGACTCAGATTCAGGTCTTCTGACATTACAGCCAGTTCACTTTACAGGATACCTCACTGCCAGAGGACAGAGTAATTAATAAATGAGTAAGATGAGGCCCCTCCCTGCAATTCTCCATAATTGATGCTTCCAGAACACTGGTCACCTCCCCTCATTGCAGCCTTTTCTTTAGTGCCCTATTAGAGGTACTTATTTTCATGGCTCTCTCCATTCCTTGTGAGGTCCTGGAAGGCAGAGGCAGTTCTGACTCATCTCCATATTCTAGGAGCCTGCCCAGGATAAGGTGTAGGATCCTAACAATGCTGATGACCATGTGGGTTCTTAGTTGCCAACAATGGAGCAGGGCCCAGGGCATAGGTGTTGCCCCAGCTATAAAGAGGCTATAAAGAAAGTAGCAGGATGTGGTACTGCACACTTGTAATCCCAGCTACTTGAAAGGTTGAAGCAGGAATATCATAAATTTAAGTCCAGTCTGGACAACTTAATGAGACTCTGTCTCAAAATGAAAAAGGGCTGGGGATGGAGCTTGCTGGTAGAGTGCTTGCTTATTATGTGTAGGTCCCTAGACCCAGATTCAATCCCCCAGTACTTCTGTGGAGGTGGGGAGCAAGATCTGGCTTCTATCTGAAGGAAGTGGGAGAGAGTAGGAGTTTTCAAAGGTTCTGGGAGGCCAGACAGAATTCTGATGTACTACTGTGTCCTGGACTGAAGCTCAGAGTATGGGGAGACCTACACATATATAACTCTAATTAAAGGCAAGAGTAAGGAGTACTTCCAGCAGGACAATGCCCTTGCAGAGGCTCAGAGCTTGGGTCCAAGCCTTCTGATGGCCAAAGTTGCTTAAATTCCTAGCCAAGAGCTTTGAGTTGGCCCTGGCCAGATGGCCTTGCCCTACAGAGGCATAGAGACACAGCCTCCTGACCTTTCCTTGTTCAAGTACATGGATGGGATTCACTGGAACCAGCCACTCACAGATGCAGAAGAAGCCTTAGGGCTTAGGGAAATGATGTGGCTCTCACCTGAACATCAACTTTGAGAGGAGTCTTTGAGCCTGATATGGAATATTCCAATAAACAGCCCAGCCCAACTGAGCTGTGGATTCCAAGGAACAATCCTCTTTTCCAAACTCCTTTTTTTTTTTTTTTTTTTTTTTTTGGTACCAGGGATTGAACCCAGGGTTGCTTAACCACTGAGCTATATCCCCCGCCCTTCCGCCCTTTTTATTTTTTATTTTGAGACAGCATCTCCTAAGTTCCTTAGGGCCTTGCTAAGTTGCTGAGGCTGGCCTTGAACTTGTGATCCTGTGATCCTCCTGCCTCAGCTTCCCAAATCACTAGGATTGCAGGTGTATGCCTTGGTGCCTGGCCTCAAACTCTCTTTCTCTTTTTTTTAAGCCTTCCTCCCACCCCACCCCAGGGCTGAGGACTGAAGTCAGGGCCTTGTATGTGCTAGGCAAACGCTCTACCACTGAGCTAAATCCCCAAGCCCTGGCCCCAAACTCTGGATCGATACCCTAGAAAGTATACAACTCCTGGGCTGGGGTTGTGGCCTAGTGGTAGAACTTTGCCTAGCATGTGTGAGGCACTGTGTTCGATTCTCAGCATCACATATGAATAAATGAATAAAATAAAGGTCCATCAACAATTCAAAAAAATATTTAAAAACAAAGTATACAACTCCTCAACCAATTTCAGTCTGTGTCTGTCTCTCTCTTTCTCTTTTTATTTTGTACTGGGAATTGATTACCAATGAGTTATGTCCTCTGTCCTTTTTATTTTTTTTTAAATTTGAGTCAGTGTCTTGCTAAAATTGCTGAAGTTGGCCTTAAAACTGTGATAATTCTGTCTTAATTTCTTGAGTTGCTGGATTACAGGCATGTGCCACCATACCTAGTCAACTTCAGTTTCTCTAAAGTGAATTCTGTTCATCAATGGGTGAGCCAGAGACATGGGGTGGGGGGGGCGGGGGGAGGGAGAAAGAGAAATGAGAGATAAGATAAAGCATATAATTATATGGAGAAACCCCTGAGGAGCCAAGAAAGGGGTCATCAATGCAACCCAGGGAAGCCTGAGAAAGCCTTGGAGGAGAAAGAGTATTGAACTGGACAAAAAGAATTGGCAGAGGTTTCATACGCAAAGGGGAGAAAAAGGAGCTTGACAGGAAAGAACAGCAGGTTCAGGGACACAGTGCTGTCAACAGGTAAATTGTTGAGGAATGCTGAGCAGAAGGCTGGACTGGAGGATGAACAGGGAGGCAGGAAGTAAGGCAGGAAAGGCCAGCAGGGCAAAACAGAACTTGAGACCTTGCTGTGACCTTAGGACAGAATCTAAATTGTTTGGGAGGTTGAGAAGTTTTGTGTTTGGAAGAGAACTTAACATTCTGAGAAATAAAGCTGTGCTTGCAGTGATAACACTGGGTCCAGTGGCTTCCAAGCATTTTCTCTTTGTCACACAATGTGTACTTTTTACAGACAGGGACACAGAGCTATAGTGCTGTTGTCCTTCTATGGGCTCAGAACCATATGAGCAGGGAGCATGACAGGAGCAGAAGCCTCAGCAGAGCCATGATAGCCCCTTTGAGGGGAGGATGTCCTTCTGTGGAAAGAAGCAAGTTGCAGCTTTTTATTTTTATTTTATTTATTTATTTATTTATTTATTTATTTATTTATTGTGTGTGTTTGTGTGTGTGTGTGTGTGTGTGTGTGTGGTACCAAGGACTGAACTCAGAGGCACTCAACCACTGGGTCACATCCCCAGCCCTTTTTTTGTATTTTATTTAGAGACAGGGTCTCGCTAATTTGCTAAGTGCCTCACCATTGCTGAGGCTGGCTTTGAACTCAAGATCCTCCTGCCTCAGCCTCCCAAAGTGCTGGGATTACAGGCGTTCGCTACCCAGCAAGTTGCAGCTTTTTAAGGAGTTCTCTCTTCTTTTTTTTTTTTTTTTTTAATTTTTTAATTTTTTGATACTGGGGATTGGGTGCTGTACCACTGCACTAAATCCTGCCCTTTTGGGGTTTTATTTTTTATTTTATTTTATTTTATTTATTTATTTTGGTGGGGATTGAACCCAGGGTGCTAAACCACTGAGCCACATCCCAAGCCCTTTTTATTTTTTTTATTTTGAGGCAGATTCTCTCTAAATTGCTGAGGCTGGCTTTAAATTTGTGATCCTCTTGCCTCAGACTCCCAATCCCCTGAGATTACAGATGTGCTACCTTGCTTGGCTTTTTTTTTTTTTTTTTTTTTGTTCTGGAGATTGAACCCAGAGGCACTTTACCACTGAGCCACATCCTCAGCCCTTTTTTTTTTTTTTTTTGGTACCAGGGATCGAACTCAGGGGCACTCAACCACTGGGCCACATCCCCAGCCCTTTTTTGTATTTTATTAGAGACAGGGTCTCACTGAGTTGCTAAGTGCCTCGCCCTTGCTGAGGCTGGCTTTGAACTCAAAATCCTCCTGCCTCAGTCTCCCAAGTGCTGGGATTACAGGCATGCGCCACCGCGCCCGGCTTCAGCCCTTTTTTTTAATGTTTTATTTTGAGGAGACAGGGTTTTACTTAGTTGCTTAGCCCTCACTAAATTGCTGAGGCTGGCCTTGAATTTGAGATCTTTCTGCCTCAGCCTCTTGAATCCCTGGGATTACAAAAGTGTGCTACCACTTTACTTTTTCTTTCTTTCTTTCTTTCTTTCTTTTTTTTTTTTTTTTCTAATGGTGCTGAGGATTGAACCCAAGGCCTTGAGCGTATGAGGCAAGCATTCTATCAAATGAGCTATCTCTCCAGCCCATTATATCTGTTTTCTTTCTTCTCTCTGTTTTTTTTTTTTTTTTTTTTTTTTTTTTTGGTACCAGGGATTGAACCCAGGGGCTCTTAACCACTGAGAAACATCCCCAGCCCTATTTATTTACTTGTTTGTTTGTTTGTTTAGAAAGAGTTTTGCTATGTTGCCCAGGTTGGCCTTCAACTGCTGGTCTCAAGCAACCCTCCTGCCTCAGGAGGGTTTCTGAGTAGCTAGGCTTTCTGAGTAGCTAGGCTCATACCACTGTGCCCAACTTTCTTCTGATCTTAATATCCAACACCTGGATCCCCTCTCCAGCCACCTCAGCACCATCCAAAATCTCATATAAATCACCCATTTAGGAACCGCTTGCTTCTCCAGATTCTGGTATGACTGTACGACCAGTGCATGATAAGAGCTCAGTAAACAGCGATTGAATGAAATTTTCTTTTGGTTTTGGCCAATACCTGCAAGAAGTGTCTCCTGACTGTCTCTGGTTCACCAAAGTCTTATGGAAAAGAAAGGAGCTCCATCTACTTCCACAGTGACCCTTAGGGTGGATGCTCCTCAGAGCGTTCCCCAGTTCAGAGAGCCGCGTAAGGGAGACTTCCTGAAGGGAGTGAGTCCTAGATGATTGCACTTGAGAGGGAGGATAAATGGAGGGGCAGAGTGGGAGATGGGCTCACAATGAGGATAGGGTGTGGGGAGGCCACTTGCAGAAGAAGCCACTCAGAGGAAAGAAGTGTCAGTTGCTGCCATCTTCCAGTGCCTAATTTCCTCATCTGCAAAAGGCAGTGTTCATAGCTGCCTGAAGCAGGCCTCTCTGACCAGGTGGTGGGTGGCTAAAGAGGATGGAGGGAGGAAAGCCCAACAGAGGAATGAGCTTTGCCTGATCTGAAGTGTGACCAGGCCCTCAGTGGGTGGTCACTGCATGTCTTAGGTATAGCGTATGTGTGGTCTACCACAGACCCTCTATGCATGTGTCCTACAAAATGGGCTCAATAATAGTATCTATCAGCTGGATGTGGTGGCACATTCTTATAATCTCAGTGACTCCAGAGGCTAAAGCAGGAGAATTGCAAGTTTACAAAAAGGTATCTAGGACTGGGGATGTGGCTCAGCGGTTTAGCGCTCGTCTAGCACGTAGGCGACCCGGGCTCGATCCTCCGCACCATGTAAAAGTAAAGGCATTGGCCGGGCGCGGTGGCGCACGCCTGTAATCCCAGCACTTTGGGAGGCTGAGGCAGGAGGATTGCGAGTTCAAAGCCACCCTCAGCAATGGCAAGGCACTAAGCAACTCAGTGAGACCCTGTCTCTAAATAAAATACAAAAAAAAAAAAGGGCTGGGGATGTGACCCAGTGGTCGAGTGCCCCTGAGTTCAATCCCTGGTACCACCAAAAAAAATAAATAAATAAATAAAAAAAATAAAGGCATTGTGTACAACTAAAACCAATAAATAAATATTAAAAAAAAAAGGTATCTACCTCATAAGATTTCATGAGGACTCTTTCTTTGTGTGGTACTGGAGATTGAAACCAGGGGTGCTCTACCATTTAGCTGCATCCCCAGTCCTTTTTTTTTTTTTTTTAATATTTTTATTTATTTGCTTTTAGTTGTACACAATGCGTTTTGTTCATACATGGTGCTGAGGATCGAACCCAGGTCGCCCACATGCCAGGCGAGCGCTCTACCGCTGAGCCACAATCCCAGCCCCATCCCCAGTCCTTTTTTAAAAAAGACAGGATCTTGCTAAATTGTTGAGGGTCTTGCTCAGCTTCTGAAGCTGGCTTTGAACTTGCAATCTCCTGCCTTGGCCTCTGGAGTCACTGGGATTACAGGTGTGAACCACTATGCCTGGCTTCCTTTTCATTTTATTTATTTATTTGTTTGTTTGTTTGTTTTTTGGTACTGAGGATTGAATCTAAGAACACTTTACCACTGAGCTATATTCCCAGTTCTTTGTAATTTTTATTTTGAGACAGGGTCTTGCTAAGTTGCTTAGGGCCTTACTAAATTGCTAAAGCTGGCTTTGAACTTGTTATCCTACTGCCTCAGTCTCTGGAGCTGCTGGAATTACAGGTGTGTGCCACCACATCTGGCTCCTTTTTATTTTTTGAGTCGGGGTCTCGTTAAGTTGCCTAAGCTGGTCTTGGACTGGCAATCTTCCTGTCTCAGCCTCTCAAATAGCAAGTCCTAGCCAGGCGCGGTGGCGCACACCTGCAATCCCAGCACTTGGGAGGCTGAGGCAGGAGGATCTTGAGTTCAAAGCCAGCCTCAGCAATGGCGAGGCACTTAGCAACTCAGTGAGACCCTGTCTCTGATAAAATACAAAAAAGGGCTGGGGATGTGACCCAGTAGTCCAGTGCCCCTGAGTCCAATCCCCGGTACCAAAAAAAAAAAAAAAAAAAAAAAAAAAAAGCAAGTCCTTTACCACTGAACTACACCCTTAGCCCTGCTATCTTTTTTGGTACCGGGGATTGAACTCAGGGCACTCGACCACTGGGCCACATCCCCAGCCCTTTTTTTGTGTTTTATCAGAGACAGGGTCTTACTGAGTTGCTAAGTGCCTTGCCATTGCTGAGGCTGGCTTTGAACTCGCGATCCTCCTACCTCAGCCTCCCAAGTGCTGGGATTACAGGCGTGTGCCACCGCGCCTGGCCTTTTTTATTTTTTATTTCGAGACAGGGTCTTACTAGGGCCTTGCTAAATTGCTGATACTGGTTTTCCAACTTGTGATCCTCCTGCTTCAGCCTCCCCAGCTGCTGGAATTAATGGCATGCGCCACCACACCTGGCTTGTCTATTGTTCTTGTAGTTATATGGAGAATCACAGATGAATCAGACGCTGAATTTGCCCTACCCTTTGTTCTGGGATCATAATAATCATACGTGGGATCTTTGACTAAACTGGAAATGTGCTAAGTACCTCATATATGTCAAGTCATTGAATTCACCAGCTACTCTACTATTTAGCTGCATTTTGGAAGTAACAGATCTGAATTTTCTATTGACTGATTCTCTCATCTGCCCAATCCAATGACCACAAGGCACTCAGTAGCCTGGGCTTTGTATCATTCCATATTTGTTAACATATCTGGGCCTCCTGAGCCAGCCAGATGTCTGGGCAGGCCTTAGAGCTTCTGGACTAGCTGCCGCACCCTGTATTAGCCTTGCCTGGCCACCTTCCCTACCATGCCAGGTAGTTCTGCAGCTGCCAAGCTTGTCATTCTTCCTCCTGCACACCCAGCTATTTGGGCACTGCAAATGCCAAGCAAGTTACCTTGGTTTCCACCAGTCCTGCTTTTCTTGCCCTCCAGGTACAGGGTAGGCGTGGGGCAGGTAGCCAGAAAGAAATGGGGTGTCTCCCAAGCTAAGGATTGCTGAGACTGGACTGTAGCTGAATCAGGGCATTAACCCATCTGAAACAAAAAGCTCAGTTGGATCAAAGGAGAGACACCACACCAAGGGAATCTAAATAACCAGAAAATGACCTCTACTCAGATGCAGGACAATTTCTCTCCCTCATCAAAGTTAGATCAAGTGGCCCCCACCTCTTCCTCTTCTCCAAATTTTCTGTTCAAGACCCATCACATAGCCAGGAAGGAGAGGGAAAACAGGGTCTTCCAGCCACAAATTAGGAAATTAACTCTCCTGGGAATTCATAGTTGGAGTCACCCAGAGATAACTTCTGGGATCAAAAAGTTGAAGCCTTGGGCTGTGGTTGTGGCTCAGCGGCAGAGCACTTGCCTCTAACGTGTGCGGCCCGGGTTCGATCCTCAGCACCACGTAAACATAAATGCATTGCATTGTGTACAACTAAAGTAAATAAGTAAATTTTTTTTTTAAAGTTGAAGCCTTAATTCAGAATTGAAGACCAAAGGGTGTGGCCTTCAGGGAGCCCTCAGGGAGTCAGCCTCAGTTAGACCCTATCTATACTGCTTTGTGTTAGAGGAAGGAAATGTCGTCTGTTAAAGTATTTTAACAGAAAAAGAAGATAGAAATAGGTAAAAGAATGCTATCAGGGAACCTGAAAACCTTCTCCAACCACTCAGAAACCCCTGTGCTTCTTGGTGGGGTGAACCCAGAATCTTGCAAAAAGGAGACAATGACCAGGCATTTTCTCTCTTCTAGACCCACTTTGGTACACCTCTTCCCTCCTTTCCTCCAATACTGTCACAGACTCAGCCCTGGTGGTTTCCCCACCCTGATATTCCTGGAAACTCCACTACCATACAACCTCTCTCGAAATCCCACTCATCTGGCTGCAGCCAGAGACCAAGTTTGACAGTGAGGTAGTTGGGTGGGGCCAGGGCAGGGAAGAACCTGAGGTTGGGTCCTCATTCTCCAGTTTCAGTGGCAGCAGTAGTTCCTGGGCCCAAGGCTGGAAAATACCACGTAAGACTTTGTCCCAGACACTAACTCCATAGCTTACTACCTGTGGCTCCCTAAGATATCTCCTTCCAACATTCCACCAATCAGCCAAGAAACAATCTCAGCAGTGTGCTTTTTAGGAAGGTGACTTGAAAGTAGGAGAAAGTCGGGAAAGATCTTGGAACCTGAAACCCAACCCAAACAAACATTTACTCTCCCTTCTGCTTTTTTTTTTTTTTTTTTTTTTTTTTTTTGGTGCCAAGGATTGAACCCAGGGGCACTTAACCACTGAGCCAAATCCCCAGCATTTTTTTTTTTTTTTTGTATTTTTGAGGGGGCAGGGTCTTACTGAGTTGCTTAGTGCCTCACTGAGTTGCTTAGTGCCTTGATAAATTGCTGAGGCTGGCTTTAAACTTGCAACCCTCCTGCCTCAGCCTCCCAAATCACTGGGATTATAAGCATGCACCACTGCACTTGGCCCTCACCTCTGCTGTTTGTTAGCTGAGTTACCAGAAGCAACTCATCCATTGCAATGAATGTAGGTGTTCACACCCATAAGATGGGATAAATTCCATCCTGTGAGAATTAAGTGGGAATGGCCACACTCAAGATCCAGCACTGTAAAACATCCGCACAGGCCAGGTGTGGTAGTGCATACCAGTAATCCCAGCAACTTGGGTGCCTGAGGCAGAAGGAACTCAAATTCAAGGCCAGCCTTAGCAATTTAGTGAGGCCCTAAGCAATTTAGCAAGATTCTGTCTCTAAATAAACTGGGAATGCAATTCAGTAACAAAGTGTCCCTGGGTTCAATTACTAGTGTCAAAAAAAAAAAAAAAAAAAAAAAAAAAAAAGAAAAAGAAAAAAAAATCATTACTAACAACAAAATCCACAGAAAAAAACAGGTAAAAATTAAAAAAAAAAAAACAGGTAAAAAATGCTTAGCTTGCAGTTTCCCAAACTTATTTGGGAAACTAGAACCTTTTGTTGAAGCATTCTGTGATGAGGTATATACCCCACATGTATAAAATATATTTTATTATTTATGAACAATGGTTCAGTCAACATTCCTTTTTTAAAATATTTATTTTTTAGCTATGGGTGGGCACAGTATTTTTATTTTTATTTATTTTTTTATTTTTTTGGTACCGGGGATTGAACTCAGGGGCACTCAACCACTGGGCCACATCCCCAGCCCTTTTTTCTATTTTATTAGAGACAGGGTCTCACTGAGTTGCTAAGTGCCTCGCCATTGCTGAGGCTGGCTTTGAACTCTCGATCCTCCTGCCTCAGCCTCCCAAGTGCTGGGATTACAGGCGTGCGCCACCGCGCCCGGCTTTTATTTTATTTTTATGTGGTGCTGAAGATTGAAGCCAGTGCGTCATACATGCTAGGAGAGTGCTCTACCTCTGAGCCACAACTCCAGCCCCTCAATCAACATTCTTTTTTTTTTTTTAAGTCACTTCATCTTTTTTTAAAAAATATTTATTTATTTGCTTTAGTTGTACACAATGCCTTTATTTTTTTAAACATTTTTTATATTAATTTATTTGCTTTAGTTGTACACAATGCAATGCATTTATGTTTACGTGGTGCTGAGGATCGAACCCGGGCTGCACACGTGCGAGGCGAGCACTCTGCCCCTGAGCCACAACCCCAGCCCCTGCCTTTATTTTTACGTGGTGCTGAGGATTGAACCCGGGCCGCGCACGTGCTAGGCGAGCGCTCTACTGCTGAGCCACAACCCCAGCCCTCAATCAACATTCTTGTACATATATACCATGTATTTATGTAGTATAAATTCCTAGAAGTGAAATTGCCATATCAAGAAAATATTTGAGCTGGGTATGGTGGCATATGCCTGTAATCCCAGTCACTTGGGAGGCTGAGGCAGGACTGCAAATTTGAGGCCATCCTGGGCAATTTAGCAAGGCCCTAAGCAACTCAGTGAGACTGTGCCCCAAAGTAAAAAAATAAGGACTGGGAATGTAGTTCAGTGGTAAAAGTGCCCCTGTGTACCATCCCTAGTATCCCGCCAAAAAAGAAGAGATTTGAAGCCATATAAATATATAAATATATGTGTACATCCATATACTTATATAAAAAATAAAGTATATGAATATATTTGGATATGTGTCATGGATGTCATCTGTATTCTTTTTTTTAATATTTATTTTTAAGTTGTAGTTGGACACAATACCTTTATTTTATTTATTTATTTTTACATGGTGCTGAGGATCAAACCCAGGGCCACGCACGTGCTAGGTGAGCTCTCTACCGCTGAGCCACAAAACCAGCCCTGTCATCTGTGTTCTAACATATCTAATTTATTCTAACATAACTCATATCTATGTATATATATATTTTTTGGGTTTTTAAAAAAATATTTATTTATTTGCTTTTAGTTGTACACAATGCAATGCGTTTATGTTTACATGGTGCTGAGGATCGAACCCGGGCCGCGCACGTGCTAGGCGAGCGTTCTACCGCTAAGCCACAACCCCAGCCCATATCCATATGTATTTATATTTTACTTATTTACTTCTCTTTTTATTTTGTGGTACTGGGGCTTGAACCCAGGAACACTCTACCATTGAGCTATATCCCTACCCCTTTTTTTAATTCTTTATTTTCAGGGTCTTGCTAATATGCCCAGGCTGACCTCAAACTTGCTATCCTCCCACTTCAACTCCCCTGTTAATGGGATGACAGGTGTATACCACTGCACTTGGCATATTTTCTCTATTTATAAATGCGTAGAAAAGGTCTAGAAGGGGGTTGGGGATTTAGCTCAGTTGGCAGAGCACTCGCCTAGCACGCGCTAGGCCCTGAGTTCAGTCCTCAGCCCTGGAAGAAAAAAAAGGAAAAATAAAGACAAAAAAAAAAAAAAAAAAAAAGGTAACAGAAAAGGTCTAGAAGGCATGGGCCAAACTTAATAGGAGCTATCTTCTCCGAGGGGTTTGGGCTTAGGAAGAGGATAGGACAACAGCGAGAACTGTGTGTTTCCATGTGGTGTCAGTCTTCCATTGGTGCTGTGGAGCAGCTGCTAGGTGTCTCTGTGTGGGTGTTCTGGCCTTCCGTTTAGTGTGCGCTTATCAAGATCATGCATCTTTGGTATCCTGTCCTCGTTACATGTACAGCTATGGATTTTTTATTCACTCTACTTTGGAGGCATGGGGTTTCTTGATTTTGTAGATTCAAGTTTTCCACCAGTCATTTTAAAATTTCATTATTTTTAATTATTTATTTATTTTGTGGTACTAGGGATTGAATCCAGGGCCTCACACATGCCAGGAAAGTGCTCTTTACTGAGCTACATCCCCAGCCCCTATTGTTTCTTTTGTTTGTTTGTGTTTTGGTACCCGGGATTGAACTCAGGGGCACTCAACCACTGGGCCACATCCCCAGCCCTTTTTTTAATTTTGTTTAGAGACAGGGTCTCACTTAGTTGCTAAGTGCCTCACCATTGCTGAGGCTGGCTTTGAACTTGTGATCCTCCTGCCTCAGCCTCCCGAGTTGCTGGGATTACAGGTTTCTCTGTGGCTCAGGAGGCTGAGGCAGGAGGATCACAAGTTCAAAGCCAGCCTCAGCAACTTAGCAAGGACCTAAGCAACTTAGAAAGACCCTGTCTCAAATTAAAAAAAAAAACAAAAAAACAAAGAACAGGATGGGGATGTGGCTCAGTGGTTGAATGCCCCTGGGTTTAATCCCTAGTATAAATAAATAAAAGTTACTTTTCCTGCATTCTCTCTATCCCTTCCCTTTGGGGCTCAAATTTGACATGAGACCTTCTTGTTATGTTCTCTTTCTGCCTTCACACTCTGTTGGTAAATATGATAAATACGTTTCAATGTTGTATTCTAAATTATTTTCTAATATATTTCTCCAGTGTATGGGTCTAAGCTGTAGTTTAACCCATCAGTTGAGGGCTAAATTTCAATAGTTATGCCATTTATTTTTACAAGAATGAATAAGAGTTACCTGGAAAAAGAAGGGCATTTGCCAGAGGTGTCAGCAAAGGTGAAAAGGCCCAACAGGACTTGTGTGCAGAAGCAGGAGAAGATTCCTAGGATGGAGGGATGAAGTGTTGCTCAAGTCCATCCTTTAGAGGAGAGACCTCTGAGGTCCAGAGAAGTTAAATGTTCTGCCTAGGGTCACACAGCTGCTTGGAGACAGCCAGAATTTGAATGTAGGCTTTCTTAATTTTTTTTTTTTTTTTTTTTTTTTTTTTTTTTGTACTGAGGATTGAACTCAGGGGCATTTGACCACTGAGCCACATCCCTAGCCCTATTTTGGATTTTATTTATTTATTTATTTTTGGTACTGGGGATTGAACTCAGAGGCACTCGACCACTGGGCCACATCCCCAGCCCTTTATTGTATTTTATTAGAGACAGGGTCTCACTGAGTTGCTAAGTGCCTCGCCATTGCTGAGGCTGGCTTTGAACTCATGATCCTCCTGCCTCAGCCTCCCAAGTGCTGGGATTACAGGCATGCGCCACCGTGCCTGGCTTGGATTTTATTTAGAGACAGGGTCTCACTAAGTTGCTTAGTGACTTGCCATTGCTGAGATTACAGGCCTGGAACTCTTAATTTTTTTAAATAAAATATTTATTTATTGGCTTTAGTTGTACACAATGCGTTTTATTTTTATTTATTTATTTTTTTATTTTTTATTTTTTTGGTGGTACCGGGGATTGAACTCAGGGGCACTCGACCACTGGGCCACATCCCCAGTCCTTTTTTGTATTTTATTAGAGACAGGGTCTCACTGAGTTGCTAAGTGCCTCGCCATTGCTGAGGCTGGCTTTGAACTCGCGATCCTCCTGCCTCAGCCTCCCAAAGTGCTGGGATTACAGGCGTGCGCCACCGCGCCCGGCTGCGTTTTATTTTTAAATGGTGCTGAGGATTGAATCCGGGCCACAGACGTGCTAGTCGAGCGCTCTACCGCTGAGCCACAACCCCAGCCCCTCTTAATTTTTGATTAGAGTCTGCAGTGTGGGGAAAGTGTTAGGCATTGAAAAGGTTGAGGTGTGCCCTGCACTGTCATTCAATATAAACCCTGAAGGGCTTGGGGGTATAGCTCAGTGGTAGGATGCTAGGATGCTTCCCTAGCATGAGATCTTGAGTTGATTCCCAGCACTGCAAAACAAACAAAAATGCAGCCAAAGCCAGGCCAGGGTAGGGGCAGTGAGGATGGGGGTGGGGTGGCTCCTGCAGAATCCGAGCTCCTCCCAGTAACTGGTTCTGGGAAGAGAAGCGGGAGGGCAGATGCTCAGAGCATCTGGAAAGAGGAGCCAAACCTTGGTCACCATCGCCATCTGGTGGGACACCATGGCTATGACTTGATCTCTTCCCCAAGCCAGCTCTATTCGAAGTTGGCACTGAACAAAATCTGAGAGGACAAAGGAGGCTTGTAGGCGGGGATGATGGGCAGGCCTACTGGCCTGGGCTTGAAGAGTTGCCTGCTCCACTCATCACTGAAAGGATTACCTCCCTGTGCTGGAGCGTGGTACAGGGTACTGTACGGGACTTTGCATGATTTTCAGGAATTCATGCCTGGAAATCTGGGTGACCAAGGTCTTAGGGTCTGGGCATCATCAAGGTAATCTCCACTCCTAATCCGCCACCAGATCACAATCACATAGAGGCTGAGAACTGCCCCAGGCCACACAACTTGCCCTGCTGCTGTTTGTCTCCCCTCCCAGCCATTCCCCCAGACCTAATTGTGGGCAGCTTTTGTTCTCCAGGGTTGGCAGTAACTTATTTCCAGCCACCGGCAGCAGAACTTTGCCTTATTTCTGGATCTTCCAACTGGGCATCACTGATGTGTCCCCACCCCCAATCATGCTTCTCGATCCCCTTCAGCCTCTTCCTCTGCATGAATGTATGGTATTTCACCTTTGCATGGTGTGTTCCTTCTTCTTGGAATACCCTGTCTTCTGATACTCCTAGTAATGATCAGGCTTGAACATCACCTCCTCTGGAATACATTTCTTGCCTTTGTTCTGGAACTCCATGTTCTCTGGACCCTCTTTTTGTGGTACTAGAGGTTGAATTCAGGGGCATTTTGCCACTGAGCCACATCCACAACCTTTTTTTTTCTTTTCTTTTTTGTTCCTGGGGATTGAATCCAGGAGTGCTCAACCACTGAGTCACATCCCCAGCACTTTTTATCTTTTATTTTGAAACACAGTCTCACTAAGTTGCTTAGGGCCTCACTAAATTGCCCAGGCTGGCCTTGAACTTGTGATCCTCTTGCTTCAGCCTCCTGAGACAATGGGATTATGGGTGTGTGCCACTGCTCCCAGCTGAACCCCTCTCTTTCCTACCTTCTATTTTATGGAATCTATGCTCCTAAGTACTCCTAATCTTTTGTGTGTATGTGGCATTGGGTATCAAACCCAGGACCTCCAGCAAGTGATCTATGAGAGCCACACCACCAGTCATGAATTGTAATCTTTTTTTTGTTTGTTTGTTCCAGGGATTGAACTCAGGGACACTCGACCACTGAGCCACATCCCCAGCCCTTTTTTGTATTTTATTAGAGACAGGGTCTCACTGAGTTGCTAACTGCCTATCCATTGCTGAGGCTGGCTTTGAACTCGAGATCCTCCTGCCTCAGCCTCCCAACTGCTGGGATTACAGGCGTAGGCCACTGTACCAGGCTGACTTGTAATCTTTGACTCTTTCTCCCACTAGATCGGGAGCTCCTTGAAGGAAAACCTGTCTTATTCTCAGTGTTCATTGCAATTGATTTTCCTTCACAAAGGCCCTTCTTCCAAGTAGATATGAAGTGGATATCGGGATAATGCAAAGGTCATCTGAATACCAGGGCCACAGAAGGTAGGGACAGAGGCAGCCAAAGGGGAACATGTAGTTCAAATGCCTTTTGTTATCCAGGAGGAAGGGAAGGGACTTACTCCAGGCTCTTTTGTTGGAGAGGTGTGGCCCTGAGTCACTAAACTCTGGCTTTGCCCTTCCTGGAGCCAGGTGCCCTTAAATGTGTGATGAAGAGGACTGGAGTTGTAGCTCTGTGGTGGAGCACTTGCCTAGCACGTGTGAGGCTCTGGGTTTGATTCTCAGAACCACATAAAAAGTAAATAAATAAAATAAAAGTTTTGTGTCCATCTACAACTAAAAAATAAATAAATGAGTTGCAGATGAATGTGCACAAAATGGAGATATTTATGTAAAGTTTTAAAACACAGAAAACAATTTTAATTTTCTTGCTTAGTTTCAATCATAGTCCTGGGAAAGATAATGATTCCCTGTTGGGGTGGGGAGGCTGAAGTGTTTTAAACAAGTCAGGGGAAGCAGTGGTTTCAGTTATGTTGTTTCTTCTTAGGCTGATGTGTGGAATCTAAATATTGAGTTATTTTTATACATCCTTGCATACTTTTAACTTTTAATCTAAACTAGAGGATCATACTTTGTATGTAATAGTTGTCCTGAAATTTTAAAATAAGTTAAGTCTTGACTTTGTGCATGTCCATATATAAGTTTTACTTTTTTTTGGTACCGGGGATTGAACTCAAGGGCACTCGACCACTGGACCACATCCCCAGCCTTTTTTTTTTTTTTGTATTTTATTTAGAGACAGGGTCTCACTGAGTTGCTAAGTGCCTCACCATTGCTGAGGCTGGCTTTGAACTCTCAATCCTCCTGCCTCAGCCTCCCAAATGCTGGGATTACAGACGTACGAAACTGTGACTGGCTCATATGTAAATTTTTCTATAGTAGATGTAAACTTTCTGCATGGCAGGCTTCTAGCTGAAACAAGCAAAGTTTGGAGGGAGGAAGCATTTGAGAAAGAGAAATCTGCCCTATTATTGGAATATAAGATAAGCAAAGAATAAGGCTGATTATGTTTTATTTTAGCACATGGGCTAGAGTTCAGGTTTCATTTTATAGACAAGGAACTATTAAATTTTCAGGTAGAAATGGGTTGACTAATTAACCATGTTAGCAAGTTCATTGTGGCAAGGATGGGTCCAACAGGAAATCAGCTGGCTATTTCAACAATCAAGGTAAGTATTACCTATTCAAAGAAAACGTAAAAAGCAAAGTCAGAGTGAAGGAAGAGAACCAAGATTGACAATAAGTAATTACTGAAATTGAGTAATGGGTGAAAAATGGGTCATTATTTTACTTTTATGTTTGAAGTTCTCCATGATTAAAAAAAGACAAAGTTGCTGAGTAACAGAGACACATGATTGTAATCCTAGCAACTCTAGAGGCTGAGGAAGGAGGATCACAAGTTTAAGGTCAATCTAGGTGATTTAGGCAAACACTGTTTTAAAAAAAAGATGTTGGGAGGAGTGGGTGGGAGTGTAGCTAAGTAGATTTTAGCTAACTTGCATGAAGTCCTGGCTTCCATCCCTAAGCAACATATATACACACATATACACAGACATGCAGAAATGTACATCTAAGTTTAATGTAGTATGGGCCAGGCAAGGTGTCAGTGGCGCATGCCTGTAATCCCTGCAGATCAGGAGCTGAGGCAGGAGGATTGTGCGTTCAAAGCCAGCCTCAGCAATGGCGAGGCACTAAGCAATTCCGTGAAACCCTGTCTCTAAATAAAATACAAAATAGAGCTGGGGATGTGGCTCAGTGGTAAAGTGCCCCTGAGTTCAGTCCCCAGTACCCTCCTCCCCGCAAAAAAAGTGTGTGTATGGGCCAGGTGTGGTGGCTCATGCCTGTTATCCCAGTGGCTCAGGAGGCTGAGGCAGGAAGACCATGGGTTCAAAAACCAGCCTCAGCAATTTAGTGAGGCCCTAAGCACTGAGACCCTATCTATCTCTAAATGAAATATAAAAAAGGGTTGGGGATGTGGCTCAATAGTAAAGTGCCCTTGGGTTCAATCCCTGGAACCAAAAAACAAAGAAAGGAAGGAAGAAAAAAGGAGTGTGTATATGGACTGGGTATGGTGGTGCATGCTTGTGATTTCAGCTACTCTGGAAACTGAGACAGGAGGATCACAAGTTCTAGGTCAACCTGGGGAATTTAGTGAGATCTAGTCTCAAAAAAAAAAAAAAAAAAAAAAAAAGGGAGCCGGGTGTGGTGGCTCACTCCTGTAATCCCAGCACTTGGGAGACTGAGGCAGGAGGATTGAGAGTTCAAAGCCAGCCTCAGCAATGGTGAGGCACTTAGCAACTCAGTGAGATCCTGTCTCTAATAAAATACAAAAAAGGGCTGGAGATGTGGCCCAGTGGTCGAGTGCCCCTGAGTTTAATCCCCGGTACCAAAAAAAAAAAAAAACAAAAAACAAACAAACAACAACAACAACAACAAAAACAAAGGCACTGTGTACTGTATTTTTTTAAAAAATATATATTTTTTTACAAATTTAGCGGCTAAGGCAGGAGGATTGCAAGTTTGAGAGCAAGGCCTTAGCAATTTAGTGAGACCCTGCCTCAAAAAGTAAGGTCTGGGGATGCAGCTTGGTAGTAAAGCACCCCTGGGTTCAATCCCCAGGACCTCCAAAGTGGGGGAAAAATGGTGTATGCCTAGCACAGATCTGTCACTACTATTGTAAACAATACTCAGGCCTCAAGAATGGTAACCACATTCTCTGCCTCTGAACTATATTCCCAGCCTATGTCTTTTTGGGGGTGGGTACTGAAGATTGAATGCTTTACCACTGAGTTACATCCTCAGCCCTTTATTTTTTTGAGACAGGGTTTCCACTAATCCTTGCAATCCCAGCCTCCTGAATTGCTGGGATTACAGGTGTGTGCCACTGCATTCAGCTACCCTGCCCTCCCCCAACCCCTTTTTCTTTTTTGTTGTTAAGATGGGGTCTGCACAGGACTCCTGGGTTTGACTTATCTTCATCTCAGCAGCCTCCTGAGAAGCTGGGATTATAGGCACACACCACACCTGGCCCTAATACTTTTTTTTAAAAAAATATTTTTTTTTTTTGCTTTAGTTGTACATGATGCATTTATTTGTACGTGGTGCTGAGGATCGAACCCGGCCGCGCACGTGCTAGGCGAGCACTCTACCGCTGAGCCAAAACCCCAGTCCCCCTAATACTTTTTATATGCTTTAAAATATGCAGAGACATCTTGACTGGGGTGTAGCTCAGTGGCAGGGCACTTTGCATAGGAGTGCTCTATTGTTGAGCTACATGCCCAGTCTTCAGGGAAGTTTTTTGGTTTTGGTACTGGGGAATGAACCCAGGGCCTTAACACATTCTAGGTCAGCACTCTCCCATGGAACTACACCCCCAGTCCTTTATTTCAAAGTAGGTAAGTAGGGTCTCTTTGTCTAGGGTAGGCCAGGTGCAGTGGCACATGCGTGTAATCCCAAGGACTCAAGAGGCAAATTACAATTTTTTTTGGGGGGGGGAGGGGTTAGCAGGGATTGAACTCGGGGCACTCAACCACTGAGCCACACTCCCAGACCTATTTTGTATTTTATTTGGAGACAGTCTCACCAAGTTTCTCAGCACCCCACTTTTGCCAAGTCTGGCTTTGACCTCACAATCCTCCTGCCTCAGCCTCCTGAGCCGCTGGGATTACAAATTTGGAGGCTAGCCTCAGCCATTTAGTGAGATCCTGTCTCAAAAGAACAAAAACAGCTGGGGTTGGGGCTCAGCAGCAGAGCTCTCTGCTCGCCTCACCACGTAAACATAAATGCATTGCATTGTGTACAACTAAAGTAAACAAATAAATATAAAAAAAAAAAACAAACAGCTAGGGCCGGGCGTGGTGGCGCACGCCTGTAATCCTAGCACTTGGGAGGCTGAGGCAGGAGGATCGCGAGTTCAAAGCCAGCCTCAGCAATGGCGAGGCACTTAGCAACTCAGTGAGACCCTGTCTCTAATAAAATACAAAAAAAGGGCTGGGGATGTGGCCCAGTGGTCAAGTGTCCCTGAGTTCAAGTCCCCGGTACCAAAAAAAAAAAAAAATTAAATTAAAAAAAAAAAAAAAAAAAAAAAAACAAACAGCTAGGGTTGTGGCTCAGTGATAAAGCACCCCTGTGTGTTCATTTCTTAGTACCAAAAAAAAAAAAAAAAAAAAAAAAAAAAAAAAAAAAAAAGTCTAGGGTATGCTTAAACTCTTGGCCCTTCAACATCTGCTTTCTGAGTAGCTAGGTTTACAGGTGTACCACCATTCCAGTCCTCTAACAAGTTTATATATATTTGTACTGAGGATTTAACACAGGGGTGCTTAACCACCATGCCACATCCCCAGCCCTTTTAATGTTTTATTTAGTGACAGGGTCTTGCTAAATTGCCAAGACTGGCCTCAAACTTGAGATCCTCCTCCTTCAGCCTCCCAAGTTGCTGGGATTTCAGTCATATGCCACCACTTCCAGCCAAATTAATTTGCCCATTTCACCTTGCCAACTTGAACCATTTGTTTTTGGTCTCAGGGTACTAGTAAGTGGAGACTGTTCCAGTCATCTCTGAAGTTGGGCTATTATCAGAGCCTTTGCTTTGAGGAAATGTGGCTGCCCCAGACACTAAAGTGTGGTCCCAGAAATGTATAAGGAAATGATTCCTTGTAAATCCATCAATAAATTAGGCAGAGAGTAAGGGTTCAAGATCACTTTTATTTTCAGAGCCTGCAACCAGTTGGTTAACAATATTAGGTAAGCTGGTACAATCTGAAAGCCACCAACCCCTTTAGGCATTCAACCAACAGAATCCCTACAAACAAGATCAGAGACCAACTGGGATGTCTTAACATGTAGGGAAAGAAGCCTTCTCCCATTCCCTTCCTCCCCACGTATTTTCCAACAAGATTGTTTTATAGCCAAATGCAACTCAAACCCATAACAGCAACTAGTCATCTCCAATATCACTGATTCCCTCCCTACCCCCAGAACAGGAAGCAGAGGTAAGAGTGGAGACTGACTCTTTTTTTTATAAGAGAATCCTGGCTATACCCCAATGGAACAATGGTTAAGGATGCTGGTGCTGGAAGGTGGGGATGAGCAGGCAGCAAAATAGGCCTGTGTAGAATTAAGGCAGTCCCAAGGCTCCTTGGATGGGAGGTATTCTCTTGAGACTGTCACTTCCATGGGGCTAGATAAGGACTAACTGGTGATGATTCATCATTCCCTGTCCCTTGAATTAAAACATGATAAACCCAGAAAGTTTTACCTTCAAAATCCACCACATTCCCTCCTGAGAACCATTTTGTACAGTTATCTGTATGCCAGGACCGACTTCTTCCTCCTAATACCCAGGGGCTCTTGCCCCCTCCCTGGGGTGGCCCATCTAACACTGATTTGATATTCCTTGGCTCATAAAATGACTATTTTTTTTTTTTAAATTAAAAGTTACCAGAGTATCAGAGCAATAGGACACTTAGTGGATATGTTCCTTCCCCATCCTATGGAGCCCACTCATCCCCACCCCTTACCCTGGATACCTACACTAAGACCTTCCAACATAGGCCTGTGGGTGGCCCAATGGAAGCTGCCTGAAGTGCTTTCCTGACTGACTCCTACACCAGTCAACATCACAGGGAACTGGGTTGAGTTAAGAGCAGGAAAACACCCCCTCCCCAAATGGATTGCAATGCTCAGAGGCAGGTCTGGGGGGTTTAGCTTATATCTTGTAGCCAAGCCTGAGTCCAGTATCTCAGTCCTTGACTTAATAGCAGCAGCCCCAGTATGCAGTGCCTCCTGGGGGTGATGAGCTCCTAGCTCTGTCATCCCACAACTCAATAGGTTTGACTTTTCTTACCCTCCCCTGCCTTTTTCTTTTCTTTTTTAAATTAAAAGCTGAGGTAGTCCCTGGGATGATAAAACCCTACCTAGAATGGCAGTATTTTGACTTAATGAAACAGTAAAGTAAAAGTCTCCAAGAATTTAAAAAAAAAAAAAAATAAAATTGATGAAGTTGAATAAATTAAGATACGAGTTATCCCATAAAGACCTTTCCTTCCCAGGCTGTCTTTGGTATTTGGCCAGCAGCTTTCTGTTTGTGTTGATTCTTTCCCCCTTCTCCATCCCTCTCCTCCTCAGAGAAGCCCAGAGCTCAATAAGGCCCCAGCTGCTTCATCCATCTGTGGGGAAAACAGCTTGACATGCAGCTGGGACTGCATTATGGCACAGCCTTGGCAGACAGTCCTGATGGGGAAAGAAGACATCTTACAGGGATAGAAGAGGTGCAGCCTCTTCTGGGCTCCAACCTGGGAGTGTGGGAGGTAGGTTTCAGGCACGGATATCCCAGACCTTCTCTCCAAATGTCACACAGCTGGCCCCTTTGCTCAAGTTTCTGTGCAGCAAATAGGTGAAAGGGTGAGGGAGATGGAGGGAAGCCCAGGCTGCTGCTTTCTGGTGCCAACACTTTCAGAGCTTCTTCAGACGACTATACATCTCTCGTTTACTCTTTTCCCCTGCCCAGGTCCGGCTCTTGGTGCGGAACTTCTTTAAGTCTTCTTTAAAGTCCTCATGGTGCATGGGTCGGTAGCTGGGGGGCTCACAGTAAGACTAAGAGGACAGGAGAGGATGAAGTTAGGGAACACCTGCCCTACACTCATATCTGGCTCCCTCCCTGCCCAAAGCTATGAGCTTAGAGTAGCAATGCAGATGCTGGTAGTGGTTTCTACAGGGGCTCTCTGTGCAGGGCAAATACCCAACTTGTTCCCAGGCCCCTGGCAAGACACAGCCATAACCACCAGACAGATCCACTGGTCCAAAATGGGGGGTGGGTAATAGGCCCTCCAGAAAGCCCATCTTACCTGGCATTTCAGGAAGAACTCCTTGTATCCCCCCTTCAGGACATAGAGCTCAGGGTAGTGGAGTTTGGGGTATTCATTACCAAGCCGATCTCTCTCTCTCACGTACCGGCACCTAGTAAAAAAGGATCAAAGCAAGGTTATCTCTACCAATATAGAGAAACAGAAGACAATGCAATAAAAAGCAGTTACACTTATCTTCCCAGCCTTATTACATTTATTCCTAGAAACAACTAGTACCAAATTATAAGTTCCTGATTATGTGAGCAGTATACACAATTAGTACTGGTAGATGGTCTCTTCCCCAAGCCTCTTGCCAGCTTGCCCAGCATGCTCCTTAACCTTCCACTCATCTCTTATCTTAGTGGGATTCTCTATACCTATGCCTTTTGAACACGGTAGGCCTACATATGCCACGGGGCATCTTTTTGCATCCAATGCCTGGAGTGAACATTGAATACTTTTCCCCTACTAATCTCATCTGGATGGTGGCTCCTTACTGCCCCCATCCCTTGGGATGAAAGCTGCAGTCCTTATAGCAACCTGCATTTACCCTTATGTTAGTTCTGTCCTCACTCTGCACCAGTCACTCTGGCCCCCTTGCTGTTCTTCTAATCTGCCTGGGAGGTCCTACCTCTGGCCTTATTTTTCTCTGAAGCACCTTCTAACATGTTACATAATTTATATATTGGTTAGATTTGCCTGCTTACTTGGAAATGAACTTAAGTCTTGCTCAAATATCACTTTTTTGGCATTTTGTATTATTATTATGGTTCTGGGATTTAACCAGGGGGGCTTTACCACTGAGTTACATTCCCAGCCCTTTTAAATTTTTTAAGTTTTTTTTTTTTTTGTACCAGGGATTGAACTCAGGGGCACTCGACCACTGGGCCACATCCCCAGCACTTTTTTTTTGCAGGGTCTCACTGAGTTGCGAAGTGCCTCGCCATTGCTGAGTCTGGCTTTGAACTCATGTTTCTCCTGCCTCAGCCTCCCAAAGTGCTGGAATTACAGGCGTGCGCCACCACATCTGGCTCTTAAATTTTTTAAGATTTTGAGACAAGGTCTTGCTAAGTTGCTTAGGGCCTTGTTATGCTGCTGAGGCTGACCTTGTACTTGCAATTCTCCTGCCTCAGCTTCCTGAGTTGCTGGGATTACAAATGTGCACAACTATGCCTGGCTGATTTTGTATTAAGGAAGGGCAAAGGGACAACTATATGGCTCAGTGCTTGCCAAGAAGGCGCAAGGTCCTACTGGGCCTGGTGGCACACATCTATAATCCTGGCAACTTAGGAGGCAAAGGCAAGAGTATTGTAAGTTCAAGACTAGCCTGGAAAAAATTAAAAAAATTAAAAGGGCTGGGGATGTGGTTCAGTGGTAGAGCACTAGCCTAGCATGTGTGAAGCTCTAGATTCAATCCCTAGTACTTCAAAAACAAAAAAACAAAAGAATTGGGGATGTAGCTCAGTGGTACGAATTCCCCTGTGTTCAATCCCTCCTAGTACTGGGGGTGGGGGGAGAGGGAGGGGATGACAAAGTACTTCCTTAGGACATAGATAGCCCCACAGGTAGAACTAAAGAGAATGGGAGAACTGAGTGTGTTGGGGCACACCTGTAATGCCAAGAGATGTAGGAGGCTGAGGCAGGAGGGTTGCAAGTTTCAGGCCAGCATCAGAACTTAGCAAGACCCTGTCTCAAAAAATAAAAAGGGCTGGGGATGTGTCTCAGAAGTTATGCACCTCTGGGTTCAATTCCTGGTATGAAAGACAGTTGGAGAAATTAGAAGAGTCAAAATTTGACTCAGTATAAAGGAGCAACAATAAGCCGCTCGGGGAAATACTGCATGGACAACACTAGCATCATTAACAGGGATGGACTGGAGTAGTATGAAAAACCTCTGCAACTGAAATTAGGTCAAGCCTATAAATTATATAAGGAGGCTGTCCACAAAAAAAAGAAAAAAAAAAAAAAAAAAAAAAACATCAATCCGCTGCTAAACAGGAAAGAATTTAGAAAAACAAAGGTTATATATGAAATCATAATTAAACATGGTCTAAGTGCAAGCCACACACCACCATGCCCCACAAGCAACACAGGGCTTCTGTTCTGGAGCCTCATTCTGAGCAGTACTCACATGCGTGGGCCTCTCTCAGAAGAAAACTCGCAATGGAATACAACGATGACACGTTTGCCATCTGTAGGTACAATGGGCTTCTTGAGTAAGTAGTCTTCAACCTCTTCTTCCATGTGCAAGTTCACTGCGCCCTATAAAGGCACCAGATGCCATTAGCATCTGCATGTGTCATACTTGATGTAATATTTCAGGAGACCAGTTTGTGATTTTGCAGGTCTCTTGACACAATAGTATATAGTAAGCCACCTGGTCCTTGTATCTCAATGGAGCTTCATAGGCCTATATACATTGACCATGTAGTAAGATATATGTAGACTGGAAATGGATCACTTAAATTCTGTTATATGATGAACTAAAAACTTAAGAGGCCTAATTCAGATATAGGGGCATGCTGACAGACTGGTTTCTCCTAGTCAGGAGCCCAAGAGTGTTTAAACATTTGAACTTAAGCCTCTTAAGCATGCCTATAATCCCAGTGGCCCAGGAGGTTGAGGCAGGAGGATCATGAGTTCAAAGCCGGCCTCATCAAAAACAAGGTGCTAAGAAACTCAGTGGTTAAGTGCTCCTGAGGTTAACCCCCAGCACCAAAAATAAATAAATAAATAAATAAATAAATAAATAAATAAATAAGGGCTAGGGAGCCAGGCGCGGTGGCGCATGCCTATAAAATCACAGATCTTGCCTACGGCTCATTTGATGCTCTCGAGATATAGCAAATCTCAAGAATCCATACCTTGATGTGGCCTCCCTCATATTCATATGGGTATCGGCAGTCAATGATAACAAACTCCTTAATGAGGCTGGCAAACTTGCCATTTAGAACAGAAGCCATCTGTGGAGAGAAAATTAGGAAATCAATTTTGCTGTTAGGAATAAGATCTAACAGCAAAAAAAAAAAAAAAAAACAAAACAAAAAACAAAAAACAAAAACAAACAAACAAAAAAAAAAACACATGGCAGGTTCCAAAAAGATAACTTACAATTTCTGGAGAAATGTATTTTAAATCTTGATGTTTCCCAGCCACTGTATGAAAAAGATAACCCTACAAAAAAACAAAGAAAGAAAGAAAGAAAGAAAGGAAGGAAGAAAGAAAAAGATATTTATCAAATCCAAAAACCTGTAAATATTACATTTATACTGCTTCCTGGTAGGAGGCAGCTTTAAAAAAAAATATTAATTGAACAACAAGTATAGGCTAAATATGATTATTCTTCTGGGCATTTCATTAACATCTTGCATTTAATTTTCACACAAACCAATGTGGTGCATTATTCCCAAATTCAGACCTTATCTGAGCACGGAAGCCTGGGGTAACTTCCGTTTCCTCCTGTTTTTGTCAGGAACCCTCATTTTAACCACAGTGAACAGCACAGAAACACAGGGAGAAGACTACTGCCTCATTCAACTGCTGAGCACCTGTGAGGCCTTGCATGGTCCTAGTTACTGGGAACGGAAAAAAATGTGACTTGGCCCAGTCTCAAGGAGGGAGATGAGTTTATCAGCATTATTCAGTGCAAGTGGCTATAAGAACTCATCTACTCCATGGTCATGCACAGCCACAAGACAAACATAACTAACAACTTCAATTCAAGTTGAAGGTTCTTCAAGTGAAGGATACACCTATGTCTTTGCTTATTCTTCCCTTCAGACTCCTTCCTGTTCCTTCAAAACCTATCCGGGCAAAATACCAATAGCCCAGGGCCATATCTCCAATAGCCTAGCTGAGACAAATACCCCCCCCCCCGCCCTTTTTTTGTACCAGGGATTGAACTCAGGGGCACTCGACCACTGGGCCACATCCCCAGCCCTTTTTTGTATTTTGTTAGAGACAGGGTCTCACTGAGTTGCTAAGTGCCTCACCATTGCTGAGGCTGACTTTCATCCTCCAGCCTCAGCGTCCCAAGTGCTGGGATTACAGGCGTGTACCACCACGCCTGGCTCCTTTTTTATTTATATAGCCTACTGCTTTCACCTCACTGACATTTACTTCAATTATGTGGTACATGGGGTTTATGTGTTAGCTCTCCAAACACATGCTAAGTTTTCTTTTAGGGAATAAACTGGGAATCTATGCCCAACACATCAAGTATTTCAATAAATATTAGCTAAATTAGTGAATAAGAGATTGATCTGGCATTCTTCAAATCAAATATGGCTAAACAAGATGCTTCCAACATATTCCCTATCCCACCCTTATATTTCATTACAGCTTAAAGGCAGAGAACCTACCCTTCCTCATAACACTTCAGGCCCTTACCCTCAAAGGCCATGCTTCTTTGAGAATTGAAGCAATTCAGTTTCAACCAATGACTCCCCCCGCCCCTCACAGTGGTAGGGACTAAACCCAGGGGTGCCCTACCACTGACCTACATCCCCCACTCTTTTTATTTATTATTTTAATTTGAGATGGGGATCTTGCTAAATTGTTCAGGCCTAGAACTTGTAATCTCCTGCCTCAGCCTCTGGAGCAGCTGGGATTATAGGTTTGTGCTACCACACCCAGCTAACACTACTTTCTGAGATAACCTTATTGAGATAACCTTATAACATACATATTTGTAGTGAGGCTATAAAATATTTTTGCTTCTAGCCAGGCATGGTGGCGCATGCCTGTAATCCCAGCACTTGGGAGACTGAGACTGGAGGATTGCGAGTTCAAAGCCAGCCTCAGCAATGGCGAGGCACTTAGCAACTCCATGAGACCCTGTCTCTAAATAAAAATACAAAAAAGGGGCTGGGGATGTGGCCCAGTGGTCAAGTGCCCCTGAATTCAATCCCCGGTACCAAAAAACAAACAAACAAACAAACAAAAAAAAAACCACCTGCTTCTGATGCTATTTTTACAATGAGACACCCAGTTTCCAAAGAGTCTGATCTTTCGAGTCAAGGTAGATGGTGGGTAACTCCCTACTTGAACTCACTGATCAGCACTCTGAGACCAACATGCACCTGGATTATGAGAAACCAAGTTAATTTCCCTAGCTTATATATATATATATATATATATATTTTTTTTTTTTTTGTGGTACCGGGGATTGAACTCAGGGGCACTCGACCACTGGGTCACATCCCCAGCCCTTTTTTGTATTTTATTTAGAGACAGGGTCTTACTGAGTTGCTAAGTGCCTCGCCATTGCTGAGGCTGGCTTTGAACTCGCGATCCTCCTGCCTCAGCCTCCCAAAGTGCTGGGATTACAGGCGTGCGCCACCGCGCCCGGCCCCTAGCTTATATATTTTAAAGGCTGGGTAGAATCCTAGATGCCCCAATCCCTTTATCCCTCAGCCATAGCAGCTCTGCTCATAATTACCTTGGAAAAATCTCCTATAAGGTCCCTTGGATCATTGTCCAAAATGTTTTCAATGGTCCCTTTTGGGGAAGTTGCCAAGGATAAAGACTGGTGTAGAATCTGTAACAAATCAAAGGTAGAGAATGAAGCCAGTGTTCTGACTAGAACTTCTAGGAACATTCACCTGGAGCATGACAAAGACTTAAATGTTAAAACTGGGCTGGGGTTGTGACCCAGTGGTAGAGCGCTTGCCTAGCATGTGCGCGGCCCGGTTTCAATCCTCAGCACCACGTACAAATAAACACATCGTGTACAACGAAAGCAAATACATAAATATTAAAAAAAAAAAAAAATCTGGAAATTTGTACTTCTACCCCCACCTTCCCTGGATATCAGAGGGAGCCTGCTAAAACCAGCTTTATAGAGACTACAACCTCATAACATAAAACTCAAAACATGTAGAAGATAATTGAAAAAAATCGCTGGTCGTATCAAAAATAAGAAAAATCTGGACTTACAAAAGGGCTGGGGATGTGGCCCGGTGGTCAAGTGCCCCTGAGTTCAATCCCCGGTACCAACAACAACAACAATAGGGGCTGGGATTGTGGCTCAGCGGTTGCGTGCTCGCCTGGCACGTGGGCGACCTGGGTTCGATCTTCAGCACCACGTACAAATAAAACGCATTGAATAAAATGCATTGTGTACAACTAAAGCAAAAAAAAAAAAACAAAAAACAAAAAACAAAAAAAAAACAAACAAACAAAAAAAAAAAACGACAACAATAGATGCCCAAACTAGGAGCATATGTTGGAATTATCTGACAAGGATTTCATTTGTTTTGGTACTGGGGATTGAACCCAGGGATGCTTTACCACTGAGCTACATCCCTAGCCCTTTTTATTTTGAAACAGGGTCTTGCTGTGTTGCTTAGGGCCTTGTTAAATTGCTGAGGCTGGCCTCAAACTTGTGATCTTCCTGCCGAGAGCCTCCCAAATGGCTGGGATTATAATCTGACAAGTATTTTAAAGCAGTCTTCTTGAGTCAGACTCAGTAGCATATACTTGTAATCCCAGTGGTTTGGGAGGTTGATCACAAATTCAAAGCCAGCCTCAGCAACTTAGCGAGGCCCAGTCTCTAAATTAAATATTAAAAGGGGTTGGGGCCGGGCGTGGTGGCGCACACCTGTAATCCCAGCACTTGGAAGGCTGAGGCAGAGGATCACAAGTTCAAGAGCTGCCAAATTAAAATTTTAGAATTGAGAAATACTGTATCACTCTTCTAGGGAAAAAAAAAAAAGAACTTGTCCAACTAACCTCCTGGGTCTTCTCTGGACTAGCTACCACTTCAGAACTGGTTCCAGTTATGCTCTTCCTCCGTTTTGTATTACCACGTGGAGATTCTTCTTGAGGTCGTTCTGTTCTCTTCAACACTGACCGAGTGCGAGTGCTGGAGCTACACGGGGAAGAGGAGTCAAATGGCTTGCATCGATTGCCCTTAGGGAAAAAAAGACACATCCATCTTTCATTAAAATCTGTTATTTTGAATGGCCATTAAATCAACAGCTTCCTGGGATGGTCAAAGATTAATCCTGGCCTTGCATCATGATGCACAACTGTAATACCAGCTACCCAGGAGGCAGAAGCTGGAGGATTCTGAGTTTGAGCCCAGCATGAGCAATATAGCAAGATTCTGTTACAAGCCAAACCAAAACAACCCAGCGGGCATAGTGGCACATATTTATAATCCCAGTGACTCAGGTGGCTAAGGCAGAGGGATTGCAAGTTCAAGGCCAACCTCTTAGCAACTTAACAAGGCCTTAAGCAACTTAATGAGACCCAGTCTCAAAATAAAAAGATGTAGCTCAGTGGTAAAGCGCCTTTGAGTCCAATCACCAGAACAAAACAAAACAAAACAAAACCAACCACAAATTAAGAAACAAGACTTTTTCGGGCCCCAGCAACTCATAGGGCCTGGCACATGGACCTAGTATTAAATGAAGCAGGAGGATCACAAATTTGCGGCCAGACGCAGCAAGTTAGTGACACTGTTTTAAAATTTTAAAAAATTGGGAATATAGATTAGTGGTAATTCCCCATACCCAACCCCCTCCTCAAAAAGCTCCTGTAGTTCTTTTGTGAATTACGTGTTTTTACATGTTTTACAGTATTGTTCAGGTCACTGTCAGTTAAATGATCTAAGAAAACATAAAACCTTATATGAAAAGGCTTGAGATAGCTAAAGTTTACTGTCTAGTGGCCTAAATACTCAAGATTCCCTCCAGACACGTCAGAAAAACTTACAATATTTATAGTTCTTCTCATGACAAGGGGAGCTGTCCAGAGGCTTGACATGCACGATGGGGTCTCCTCATCATTCTAGAGAAAGAGAAAAAATGATTTTATTTTATTAAAGAAAATTTTTTTTAGTTGTAGATGGACACACCACCTTTATTTTATTTGTTTGTTTGTTTATTGGTTTTGTTTTGTACCAGGGATTGCACTCAGGGACACTCGACCACTGGACCACATCCCCAGCCCTTTTTTTGTATTTTATTAGAGACAGGGTCCCACTGAGTTGCTGAATGCCTCACCATTGCTGAGGCTGGCTTTGAACTGGAGGTGCTCCTGCCTCAGCCTCCCACATGCTGGGATTACAGGCATGGGCCACGGTGCCTGGCATTATTTATTTATTTTTATGTGTTGCTGAGGATGGAACCCAGTATGCCATACATGCTAGGAGAGCACTCTGCCACTGAGCCATAGCCCTGGCCCAGAAAAAGTGATTTTAAATAGATTCAACAGAGATTAACCTTAAATGTTTTAGGCATGGTTATGCCTAAAGAATATTCATGAGGGGCTGGGGTTGTGGCTCAGTGGTAGAGCACTAGCCTAGCACATGAGCAGCCTGGGTTCAATCCTCAGCACCACATAAAGACAAAGGCATCGTGTACAACTAAAACAAATACTTATATTAAAAAAAAAAAAAAAAAAAAAAAAAGAATATTCAGGAGGCTGAGGCATTATCTCCAGTTCAAGGCCTGCCTGGACAACTTGGAGGGATCCTGTCTTAACACAAAAGGCCTGGGCTTTAGCTGAGTGGGGCAAGAGTGCTTGCCTAGCATGTGCAAGCCCTTGGGTTCATTCCCCAGTCCTGCAAAACCAACCAACAACAACAAAAACAACAACAACAACAAAACAACAACAAAAAAAAAACCCAAACAAACAAAAAAAAAACTCCACACTGACTTGTATAGAAACTTTTTTTTGGACACTAGGGATTAAGTAATCAGATATTCAAACAAACTGAAAGTACCTCTGATGAGGACTTATGAGGAGGTCCTTTCAGCTTTATGCCACTTGGCAGCTAGTCCCACACTGTCCTAAATACATATTTCTCACACACAAATAGATTATTACCTCCTTCAGGGCAAGGAAGACCATATCAATGTTTTCTTTCAACCCCTCACAGAATTTAATCAGGGTAGGACCAGTCTCAGTTCTCACCAGCTCAACCCTAGGGAAACTGTTTCTCATTTGACTTCGTCAGGGGTGGTTAGAATAGGTAGGAAATCAAACACACACACACACACACACACACACACACACACACACACAAATACCTTCAGATTCTCTCCTTCAAGAAGGTCCATGAAACCATCATCCTCATCAGACAAAGTAGCTTTCACAGGTGATGGAGGCATAAAAAGAGGAACAAAATTCCCTGGCTCACTGCTCTCTCTTTCATTTGAGGAAAGCTAAAAGGCAAAATTCATGGGTTATAAAATAAACAAGAGCTTGCTATTTGGTTGAAGCAAGATAACTGCCAGTTTGAGGTCAGCCTTGACAACTTAGCAAGACCTGGTCTCAAAATAAGAGAGCTGAGGATGTATCTCAGTGGTAAAGGGCTTGCCTACCATGTGCAAGACCGTGGGTTCAGTCTCCAGTGTGGACAAAAAATAAATAAATAAGCCGGGCGCAGTGGTGCGCGCCTGTAATCCCAGCACTTTGGGAGGCTGAGGCAGGAGGATCGCGAGTTCAAAGCCAGCCTCAGCAATGGCGAGGCACTTAGCAACTCAGTGAGACCCTGTCTCTAAATAAAATACAAAAAAAAAAAAAAGGGCTGGGGATGTGGCCCAGTGGTCGAGTGCCCCTGAGTTCAATCCCCGGTACCACAAAAAAAAAATAAATAAATAAATAAATAAATAAATAAAATAACAAATCATAAATCTACATGCCAGAGGAAAAAAGTTTCCCAGCCATTTTTATTTATTATTATTATTTTCTTCGTACCAGGGATTGAACACTCGACTACTGGGCCACATCCCTAGCCGTTTTATAAATTTTTTTTTAGAGACAGGGTCTCACTGAATTGCTAAGTGCCTTGCCATTGCTGAGGCTGGCTTTGAACTCTCAATCCTCCTGCCTCAGCCTCCCAAGTGCTGGGATTATAGGCGTGTGCCACCACACCAGCTTTTATTTATTATTTTGTGATAGGGTCTCACTAAAGTGCTGAGTCTGGCTTTGAACTTAGAGATCCTCTTCCTTCAGTCTACCGAACTTCTAGGATTATAGGCGTGTGCTACTGTGTCTGGCTCTAATAGCCTGAAGACCCAAATCCCCTTGGAGTATGAAAGTGTTAGTTCTTTAGTGGCCCTCCAGTTTTCTGAGTGGCCTGCCCATTCACTAAGAATCCTGTCTACAGCTAGCCTACTCTGGATCTGACAGTATGTTATCTACTCCCCCAGTACGAATTTAAGCTCTGAGCTATCTGTGGTCCTCCCTAAGTGTACATGAGCTTACCCTGAGCAAATTGGCAGTTTTTCAGCCAGCAGACCTCAGTAGGTAAATTTATCATGGAGTAGTACCTTCTGAAAGCTCACACTACTGTTATATCATCTTTTGTGAGGCAGGTTCTGGGATCCCTAGGTACAAAGATGATGTAGAAAAACAGCCAAATCTCTTGACAAAACCTAGTTCTTTCCATAGAAAAGAGGCTATTATAAGGAAAACAGATGAAGGTTGACTAAAAAAAGGAATACCTTCTGACATGATCAAAATCCAAACCAGTTAAACTAGCTCTTGCTTTCTTTCAGTTTGCATTCTCACCAGTAACAATCAGGGACTGCCAAGTGACCACAGGGAATCCTGGTGCTTTGATCCCTAAGCACACACTAAAGATATTTAGCCTTTTTTTTTAAACCAGGGATTGAACCCCGGGGCACTTAACTACTTACTGAGCCACATCACCAGTCCTTTTCTTTCTTTTCTTTTTCTTTTCTTTTTTTTTTTTTTTTTTGTTTTGAGACAGCCTCACTAAGGTGATCAAAGCCTCATTAAATTGCTGAGGCTGGCTTTGAACTTGCTATCCTTCTGCCTGAGCCTCCTGAACTGTTGGGAATATAGGTGTGTGCCATCATGCCTGGCTAAGATATTTAGTTTCTGACATCCATCTCAGTGTTACTGTGTACTTGGGAATGTAGAGATTTTTGCCAAATCCTGGTCCCTGAGCTATTTGTGTCCTTTGGCTAATCAATCAACCTAACAATACATCCTAACCTGCCAAATGAGGTAATTCCAACTACAGGCTTATGAAGATTCAAGACAAGAACATATGAAAGAGTGCTTTGTGCAAATGCTAGACAAAGTCAATACTGGCTGAACCAGAACTTCAGGCCACAAGCCACACCAGAAACCAAGTTCCCAGGAAAATCTAGAAACCTAATATGGTCACTTTGTTTAAACTGGGCCTCTTCAGTATAGATACTGTCAGTTGACCCAATTCAGGTCAACAGTAGGAAACATTTGTGTGTGTGTGTGTATATGTGGTACTGGAGATGGATCCCAAGGGCACTCAATCACTGAGCTATATCCCCAGCCCTTTATTGTTTGCTTTTTTTGTGGTGCTGGGGATTAAACCCAGGGCCTTGTGCATGCAAGGCAAGCACTCTACCAACTGAGCTATATCCCCAGCCCTGCCCACCCCTTTATATTGATCTTGTTAAGTTGTCCAGGTTAGTTTTGGATTTCTGCTCTTCCAGCCTCAGCCTCCCAAATAGCTGGAACTACATGCACATACTATTGCACTTGGGCCAACAGTAGGAAACCTTAGAAGTAATAACAGTCTCTACCTGGAAAATAAATAGTCCTGAAACAAGTGGCCCCACAAACTGCTAAGCAACCTGTAGGTGATGGGTTAACTGAACCCCATGTTTCTTTTTGAGACAGAGGCTCACAAAATTGCCCAGGCTGGCCTTGAATTTTTGATCTTCCTGCCTCAGCTTCCTGAGTAGCTGAGATGACCAAGGTTGGCATCATAATAGAAGCAGCCAAGTACTCACTCTAAACAAAATCACTCTTTGGGAAATACCTTAGTACTTAGGAAGTGTTATAAAAGATCAAGTTTTAAGTACAGATACAATCCAATTCCACCATACATACATTCAGAAAAATCATCTGGGATGCTAGCTGATAAGTTTCCCAGAATTGACAAGGACAAATATTTCTTGCACAAGTCCACTAACAAACCATCTTCCACTCTTACTTCTGCCAGTCTGTTCTCCAGACACAGTAAAAATATCAAAAATGTTTTGATAATCTGGTTAATAAAACTAAGTCAAGGGTGCTTTCTTTTTTGTTTTAAATACTGGGGATTGAACCTAGGGGTGTTTAACCACTAAGCCACCTTCCCAGCCCTTTTTAATTTGAGACAGACAGGGTCTTGCTCAGTTGCTTAGGGCCTAAGTTGCTGAAGCTGGTATTGAACTAGGGATTCTCCTGCCTCAGCCTCCCATGTTTCTAGGATTTCAGGTGTGCATCACCATGCCTGGCAAGAGTGCTTTTTAATTCTCTCTTCCCCTCGGGAATTCCCCTGAGAAAGCCAGAGCACATACCATCCGAGCTGGGGCAGAGTTCTGCCTCTGTGCGAAGAGATCTTTACCCTCCTCAAGTCCATGAGAGTGCAGGCAGCCACGAGATGCAGGTCTTATTGGCTTCTTAAACTCAAAGGCTTCCTGCAAGACAGTATAGTGGAGACATCTTCTACTGTCTACAATATATAGCTCTAGGGTCTCAGCTATAACTTGGGAAGCCAGGCAAGGGAGTGGGCACTGATGATCACTTCTATAACTGCCTCCAAATCAACACTGAATCTGTTTAAGAGTTTTCATGGCTGTCAACAGCTAACTTCTAAAGCAGCATCTAGGGCTGGAAGTGTACCCAGTGATAAAGCACTTGCCTAGCATGTATGAAACCCTGGGTTCAATCCCCAGCACCACAAAGAAAATAAAAATTAAGCAGCATCTTCAAGTTCAAAGCCAGCCTCAGCAATGGTGAAGCACTTAGCAACTCAGTGAGACCCTGTCTCTAATAAAATACAAAAAAGGGCTGGGGATGTGGCGCAGTGGTCAAGTGCCCCTGAGCTCAATCCCCGGTAATCACCCCCCCACAAAATTACTGCATTCCGGCTGGGTGCAGTGGTACATGCCTGTAATCCCAGTGACTTAAGAAGCTGAGGCAGGAGGATTGCAAGTTTGTGGCCAGCCTCAGCAATTTAGCCAGGCCTTAAACAACCTAGTAAGACCCCATCTCAAAATAAAAAAGCCTGGGGATGTACCTCAGTGGTTAGGTGCCTCTGGGTTCAATCTCCAGCATCCCCCCAAACACAAAAGAAAAACTCTTGTTATTAAGAGCTAAAAGCAATAACAGCTAATATCACAGTTATTATTATTACCGACACAGAGCTTAATACTGTCTGTAATTAACTCATTTAACCAAATACTACCTGATTGTCTCCCCTTTTACAGATGAGGAAACTAGGCCTTAAAGTTTAGATGGTATGACCAAGATACTGAAGCCAGGCAGGACAACTCAAGGAAACTCTTTAACCACCACCTATACTATTGTCCCTTTAGAACAAACTCCAGGTAGGCAAACTCTATGAGAAGTCAGGTTTAGTTTGAGCTTGGTAGAAAGCACTACACAGACGCAGGGCACTGCTCCAAGTACTCAAGGCAGGTACCATTTCCATATTCTCCTTCATGACATATTCTAAGTTGACAAACAATTATGAGACTTCATGGAGGCGGTTGTTCCTACGCTAAATCTGCAAGATCATAAGGATCATGAACTGTGGCATTTTAGCAGGGAAAGGAAGAGTGGAGAAAATAAAATATGGAAATATAGCGAGAGAAGGCTTACAAAGAAAACCAGGTGAGGGTACAACTGGGCTTTTGGATTAACAACCATAAGTTCACTCTCTAAGCCATTAATTCAGTTACTGGGATTCCCTACAACTTGTTGGTCCTCATCTTCCAAATATTCATGAGCTTACAACTCACCCCAGGGTCAGAGCAAAGAAGGAGGGCCCGGGAAGACTATTCCAGATAAACTATTCATGGATCTAATTACTCCCAAGAGATCTGAGCAACATCTACCACTTGCCAACTACCATTTTAAATTCTCCACATACATAATTTCATTTAATCCCTACAATGACACGAAAAGGTATTGCTACTATTATTTTACACACACACAACCCACAAAGAAGTCTTAAAACAGAGAAGTTGCCAAGGTCACACAGCTAGGAAGAAGCAAGATTCAAGACCAGATTTCTCTGATTCCAAAGATTTCACATGATTTTGAACAGGTTTATTTGCAGAAAACAGCCCAGTCATTTCTCTTGCAAGCAGCTCACACTTGCAAGTTTCACCTCTATTCTGAGTTAGTACATTGATGCCACACTCACATTTTCCTTGTTTTCATCCTGGTCGATGAGCTGAAAGATGTCATGGTCAAGAGAATCAGAATGGCTTCTTTTCAGAGCTGGGCTACATCCCAAGAGCTTCTGCTATTGAAGTAAAAAAAAAAAAAAAAGGAATAGAGTACATAAAGAAATATTCAATGGAAAATTCATTTTTTAAAATATTTTTTTTCTTTAGTTGTAGATGGACACAGTACATCTTACTTTATTTTTGTGTGGTGCTGAAGATTGAACCCAGTGTCTCACATGTGCCAGTAGAGCACTCTACCTATAAGCCACAACCCTAACTTTGAGAATTCAGTTCTTATAACATTTCCAGCTGGGCGTGGTGGCACATGCCTACAATCCAATTGGCTTGGGAGGCTGAGACAGGAAGTTCGTGAGTTCACAGCCAGCGTCAGCAAAAGCAAGGCACTAAGCAACTCAGTGAGACCCTGTCTCAATACAAAATAAGGCTGGGGATGTGGCTCAGTGGTTGAGTGCCCTTGAGTTCAATCCCAGCCCCCCACCAAAACAAACATTTCCATAAAAAGAACCCTTCTGGTTTGATAAAAGGGAGATACAGGACAAAGTTCTAGAGAGGCTGCCATTGCTGAAATTGTTCTAGGCAATGTCCTGAGTGCTTAGGAGACTACAGAAAAGCAGTATTCACTTTCTAAATTGAGGTCTCCTATCAAAGTCAAGCTGGCAAGCGTAGGTAAAAGGAACAGGTTTTATTCTGAAATAATGGAACTTACTGGTAGGGAATTTATTCTCCTCAAGGGATTTTCAAGGCTGAAATGAAATCAGAAGGTAAATGATTAGAATAAAGCAAGGAAAGTGGTATTCATAATAGCAGACAGATTTTAGCCTTTAGTTTGAGGAGGGGGTTGAGCATCACAAAATACTAGCTAGCATTGTAGGTAAAAAACAAACTTGGACTTCTCTTAAAGTATACACATATACACATTCCCTTAAGGCCAGAGGGGAGAGCAAGTAAGACTCAAACAGAATACCTAAATTATAGCTAAAATTAAGGAGGTCAAGTTCAGAAAACTGCTTGCACAAATTCCTATTTTCAAGATACCAGAATATTTCTAAGATCCAGGTTTCTCACTAGGAACAGTTAACTCTAAGGCTCTTGTCTAGAGTATAAAAAACTTCATTAATTCTTTTTCTCCCTAGGCCAGGTGTGGTGGTGCACACCTATAATCCCAACAACTTGGGAAGCTGAGGCAGGAGGATTGCAAGTTTGAGGCCAGCCTCAACAACTCTTCAAGGCCCTTATTAAGACCCTGTCTCAAAAAAATAAAAAGCGCCAGAGATGTGGCTCAGTGGCTAAGCACCCCCAGATCCAATCCCTGGTACAATAAATAAATAAATAAAATAAAAATAAAAGAAAAGAAACAGTGAATACATACTTTTCTTTACTGTCTAATGGCCCAGGAGAATCTAGACAGAAACCTGTGAGAAATAAAAATTTTTTTCAGGAAACAATGAACAAAACACTATTTTGTTGTTAAAAATGAATATAACATTTTTATAGTATATTCACTAACCCTCTTCTTCTACTTGTGAATACCACTGAGAGGAATAAGACCCAAGCACAGAGATGATCAAGGTGGCACAGGCTTATAATCTCAGCCACTCAAGAAGCTGAGGCAGCAAGATGACAAGTTCAAGACCAGCCTGGGTAACTTAGTGAGACCCTGTCTCAAAGTAAAAATAAAAAGGTCTGAGGGTATAGTTCAGTGGTAGAGTACTTCCGGATTCGATCCCTAGTATGAAGAACTGTGATTTTGGTTATTCAGATAGAGGTGACCCACACAATCTTTTCCAAGTTCCAACCAAGGAAAGGATACAATTTTTTTTTTTTTTTTTTTGGTACCAGGGATTGAACTCAGGAGCACTCGACCACTGGACCACATCCCCAGCCATTTTTTTTTTTTTTATTAGAGACAAGGTCTCACTGAGTTGCTAAGTGCCTCACCATTGCTGAGGCTGGCTTTGAACTCACGATCCTCCTGCCTCAGCCTCCCAAGTGCTGGGATTACAGGTGTGCGCCACCGCACCTGGCTAAGGATACAACTTTTCTGGAATAATTTTTATTTCATATATTTTATGTTGTCAACTCATATGCCTATTTTGGGTATGAAAAATACAATCATTTTTCATAACACCGAAGGCCAAGTATTTGCTGCCTTTAACGAAATGATACTAAGGTCTCCATATCAAAGGCAGCAGGGTAAACACACCACTCAGCATTATGTCAGCACCTGTATTAGTGCTCCTGATATTCTTGCTTGCCTCAAGGCCACAAATAAGAATCCTATCTTGGGTTGGGGTTGTGACTCAGTGATAGAGCTGTCTAGCATGTGTGAAGCACTAGGTTAGATTCTCAGCAGTATGTAAATAAATGAATAAAATAAAGGTTCATCAACATCTATGAGACAGGGTCTCACTAAATTGCACAGATTGCTGGGATTACAGGTGTGCACCACTGCACCCTGCCTATCTCCAGTTCTTAAGAAGCCTATACAGTCTACATTTTAATACATTTCCTTTTGTGGTTCTCTAACTAAAAGAATCCACACCCCAAATATTCTTTTTTTTTTTTTTTTTGGTACCGGGGATTGAACTCAGGGGCACTCGACCACTGGGCCACATCCCCAGCCCTTTTTTGTATTTTATTAGAGACAGGGTCTCACTGAGTTGCTAAGTGCCTGGCCATTGCTGAAGTTGGCTTTGAACTCATGATCCTCCTGCCTCAGCCTCTTAAGTGCTGGGATTACAAGTGTGCGCTACAGCACCTGGCTCCCAAATACTCTTATCAGAACAATCCTGCAGTAACATGTATTTATGAAGTAGAACAAAATGCACTGGCACATTTCCTCAAGGCAGAATTTCTGGAATGATTCCATTACACTTAATTACTTGACCCTTGTTTTTGTCTTCAATTTTTTATTGGTGCATTATAATTATACATAGTGGAATTCAATGTGACATCTTCACACATGCATAAAACAATTTGGTCAATTTCATTCCCCAGTAGCTTCCTTTCCCCTTCCTCCCCCTGTTCCTTTAATCTACTGATCTCCCTATTTTCATGAAATGCCCCACTTTCCTTTTTTCTCTCTAGCTCCCACATGAGAAAATATACAACCCTTGACTTTCTGAGTTTGGCTCTTATTTCTCTTAACACAATCCTCTCAAGTTCTATCCATTTTCTATAAATGACAATATTTATGGTTCTTTATGGCTGAATAAAACTCTGTGAGGCTGGCCGTCTCTTGAGATAGCTCGCCTTCTCCCTTGAATGTGTATTCCTTGTATTACCACAAAGGAGTCTCTACTGAGAATGTCCCTATTCTTCTTGAATATGTATCTACTTTTCTAAATAAACCTGTCTAGGGCTGGGGTTGTGGCTCAGCGGTAGAGTGCTTGCCTAGCGTGTGCGCGGCCCGGGTTTGATCCTCAGCACCACGTAAAAAATAAACGCATTGTGTACAACTAAAGCAAATAAATAAATATTTAAATAAACAAACCAATCAACCTGTGTATGCCTTTAAAGGGAAAAAAACCCTAATGTTTATATATACATTTTATTTATCTCCATTCATCTACTGATGGTTACCTAGGCTGGTTCTACAGGTTACTGTAAATTGTGCTGCTATAATTCTTTAGGATATACCAAGGAATGGTATAGCTGGGTCATATGGTGGTTGTATTCATTCCTAGTACTTTGAAGAAACTCCACACTGATTTCCATAATGGTCACACTAATTAATAATCCCATACTAATTATTCCTTTTTCTCCACATCCTTACCCCCATTTATTATTTACATTCTTGAGAATTGTCATTCTGACCCTTTATCTTAAAAGGTTTTCTGAATGCCACTTATAGTTGGTATAGTGAATTTTACTCTACTCATCCTTCCTCAGCAAACATACATCACTCCCTTGAAGATACCAGACACTAATTTCTCTTAACAAACTGCCACAGGGGCTTCTTTATGGTTCTGAAGTGTTTGTCACCCAATACCAAGACTTCTCTCTGTACTCTCTTAACTACTCACCAAAGTTCTGGGGTGAAAGGACACATTTCAGGAAATTCCAAATATTGCTTACCACACAGCAGACAAATCATACATGCTGGAAACCAAAAGCATACCTGAATCAGTTGATTCAGATGAACCCATTCTCTGTAGATTGCTGTTGTTTCTCACCTCCAGTGGCTGCTCATACTCACTGAAATCAAAAGAAATACTTTCAAATTAATAATGTGTAGGACATAATTGTCACATAAAGGTGATGGGACGTGAAGCAAAGCAGCCAGTCTGCCTCTGACCATCACCACTTATAAGCCAGGATTCAATCCTCTCTGTGCCACCCAGAATATCTAATTAGCACTTGAGAAAAGGAAAGAAAGGAGTGGGAGCACTTGGCTCTGGGCCATATTGTGGGATATACTATGATTAACATTGGGATATTTTCCCAAATGAGAGTTCACATTCAAGGTACTGTGCTAAAAGCAGGAGTCCTTGCTTTTCACTGGTTGTGGAAACTTATATAAGACATATGTAATTACAAAATAAGGTGCCCAAGACTGTGAGAAAAGCAGCTTTGCCAGAAAACATTGTGGGATGCATTTTTTTTTCTCGCTCTAAGTCCAGAGAACTTTCTAGTACGGAAAGTTTAGTAAAAAAGCCTGGCCTCAGAAAAGCAGAGGGGATAAACAGCAGGAACGTGCAAGGGCCAAGGGAGTGCCACGATCCTGCACAAATGTGCGGAAAGAAAATGCCAAGTCCCTTTGTTGAGAAGGAACAAAGCTCGCAGAAAACCAAGACCCTGCGCAGTGGTTCAGGAAAGGGTGGAGAGGCCTGATTCTCCTCGTGGAGAAGATCCCAAAGAGCTTCCTGGAACAGGGATTGGAGGGCTCGGAGCAATTCAAAGGGGTGAGAAGGTGGGAAGCTGGGCCCCCAGCGGGCTGCTGGGCTGAGGGCATCCCCGGCGGTCCGGCCCGCCTCTCCGCCAACATTCTGCCGGGAAGGTGCGCATGGCGGCCCCGGCCGGGCCCAGAGCGGAGCGCCGGGTCGGCAGGTCCCTCCCTCCCCCGCCCGGCCTCTTAGGGTCGCCGCTCGCCGGCCCGCCTTACCTTCCCAGTCCCCGCAGCTGGTCCATGGTGACCGTCAGGTTGGTGAGAGGAGACAGGCCATCCGCCGCCGGCGCGCCAAACAGCGCTCCCGCGACGGGCTGCGGCGCGGGCGGGGGACTGCAGGCGAAGAGAAGGCGACGGCGGTGCGGGGGCTCGGGGCCCAGCTCCATGGCGGCCCCCGGTCTCCTAGTGCTCCCGCTACGACTCCCTCCGCCGCGCCTGCCCGCCCGCCCCGCCGGCACCGGCCTCGGCCGCGCGCCCCGCCGCCGGCGCCCGCGGGTCAAACACAAACACGATCCCGCGGTTCAGGAATGCGGCTGCCGCGGGCAAGTGGCGCGGACGGGCAGGCGTCTGGACCCGGCAGGCGCCAGCCACAAGCACGGGTGATTCCCTCACACCCCGCGAGGCCGGGAGGCGGGCGGGCGCCGGCAACCTGAAGATTAAATCCAAACAAACTCTTCGGGTCGAGAAGAGGGAGCGGGCAAGAGCCGCGAGGCAACGGCCCGGGCCCACACTCTCCTGGTTCTTCTCTCCCCACCTTTGCCCTGTCCGGGGTCGTAGAGAACTCAGGAATCAGTAGCTACCTCCCGGGCTTTCGCAGCCGAAGTGGCTTTCGCGGTAATAGCTGGCCACTGGGGACCACCGCTGCTCCGCCCCTTTCCTAGTTGGCGCCAAACAGAATCCACCAATCAGTAAGTAACTTCTTTTCCTCACTCCTGAGTGGCAGCCAGGCTGGACCAATGAGGAGAAGAAGATAGCGCCTCGCGGGACTCCGTCCGGCCACCCGCTCTCAGAAGGGGTGGGGCCTGAGCAGATGGGCGGGGTCGAAGCTGGATGGGGCGTAAAGGTCAATGAAACTCCCAGCAGGACCTGCGAGATTCTGGCGGCACAGGAGAGGCCCACCTGCCCAGGTGGACGCTGGGAAGCGTAGTTTCAGCGCCCTCAAGTGGCCGCCTACCCACGACCCCACCCCCACACAGCCCAGTCCCCAGGTGAGGGAAACATGGGTGGAGTAGGCAGTCCTCACAGTCTGGGGGGTGAGGACGCTGCCTGTGCAGCTCTCTGGATTCCTCTTTTCTTCTCCTGGCCTCCAGGCTCCGGCTTTATAAGGAGGAGGGAACTGTGTAACCTCAGCACCAGACCCTGGCAGCCAGTACCACTCTGTGTGCTGACAGCTCCGCGGGCGCATGGGCAGCGCGGACCTGAGCCCACGTTGTGGCCCATGCCCTCCCCCAGTAGCATTCGATCTCGCGGTTGCTCTTGAGTCTTTCCTTTTTTCTACCGCTCTGACTCGCTGGGAGCTGCTAGGGAACAGTACTAGTGATCAGGTAACAGCCACGGATCCAAATGAGCTACCTGTACTAATTCATTTAACCCTTAATATTCGGAGGAATTACCCTTTCCAATTTACAGGTGGCAATATTCTTGTTCATAGCCCCCGCAGTAGTGGTTGCTTCTAGAATGATAAAAGACAGGCATAGGTGCAGCACAGGCTGTAAAAGGACTTAGAACATACTTTGCTTATTAAGAGCACATAAGTATTTTAGGTGGCTTTAAGGGCCTGCTGGAGATTATGACCATTACCTCTGCATAATTTTTTTCTTAATTATTATTACTATTATTTAGGGGCTGCAGATTTGGCTCAGGGGTAGAGTGCTTGCCTGCCAAGCTTAAGGCCCTGGGTTTGATCCCTAGCACCACATTTTTAAAAAAGGCATTTTAGGCCGGGCGCCGTGGCACATGCCTGTAATCCCAGCACTTGGGAGGCTAAGGCAGGAGGACCAAAAAAAAAAAAAATTTTTTTTTTTTTTTTTTTTTTTTTTTTGTGGTGCCGGGGATTGAACTCAGGGGCACTCGACCACTGGGCCACATCCCCAGCCCTTTTTTTGTATTTTATTTAGAGACAGGGTCTCACTGAGTTGCTAAGTGCCTCGCCATTGCTGAGGCTGGCTTTGAACTCGCGATCCTCCTGTCTCAACCTCCCAAAGTGCTGGGATTACAGGTGTGCGCCACCGCGCCGGCCAAAACTTTGTTTTAAAAGGTTTATATTCGGGGCCGGGGAGATAGCTCAGTTGATAAAGTGCTTGCACAAGGCCCTGGGTTCAATCCCCAGCACCACACACACACACACACACACACACACACACACACAAAGGTTGGGGTTGGGGTTGTGGCTCAGAGGTCAGCAGTAGAGCGCTTGCTTAGCATGTATGAGACACTGGGTTCAATCCCCTGCACCACATAAAAATAAACAAATAAAATAAAGGTATTGTGTCCATCTACAACTAATTTTTTTAAAAAATAATAATAAAATAAGGGGCGGGGGTGGTGGCTTGGCGGTAGAGCGCTGGCCTAGCATGTGCGCAGCCCGGTTTAGATCCCCAGCACCACATAAAAAAATAAATGCATTGTGTACAACTAAAGCAAATAAATAAATTGTTTTTAAAAATAAATTACACAGAAGTAAAATTTAAAAAAAAAGGTTTGTAGTCTACAAATAATATAAGTATAGTCTTAGAAAATACAGATAAGCAGAAAGATGTTGACCAAATTATGTTGTTATATTGTGTGCATGTACAATATGCAACAACAAATCCCACTAGTATGTATAATTATAATGCACCAATAAAAATATGGAAAAAAACAGGGTGTGGTGGCACAAGCCTATAATGCCAGCTACTTAGGAGGTTGAGTGAGGTAGGAGGACTGCATGTTTTGAGACCCTACCTCAAAATAAAAAGTAAAGGGGCTGGGGCTCTAGCTCAGTGGTAGAGCACTTGCCTAGCACTGGGTTTGATCCTCAGCACCACATAGAAAAATAAACAAACAAAGGCATTCTGTCCAGCTACAACTACAAATAAATAAATAAATAAAAGGTAAAAGGGGCCGGGGATGTAGCTGAGTGGTAAATCCCTGTATTCAATCCCTAGCATAAGACACACACATACACACACATACAGAGGACATTCTTGAATGGGAAGCACATTAACATACCGTAACATTTCTTTCTTTTTTTTTTTTTAATATTTATTTATTTGCTTTAGTTGTACACAATGCAATGCATTTATGTTTACGTGGTGCTGAGGATCCAACCGGGCCACACACGCACGCTGAGCCCCAACCCCAACCCCAATACCGTAACATTTCCATCAGAAAACCCAAGTACTGAAATGAAAACTTGGTGTCAGAGAACCATTGTTTTGTTTCTTGTTTGGCATGCTTGAGACTCTGGGTTCCATCCCCAGCACTGGAAAAAATAAATAAAAACCTCCTGAAGTGGGTTTTTGTTTGTTTTTTGCTGGGTACTGGGATTGAACCCAGAGCTTTGTGCACGCTGAGACATTCTCTACCAGTGAACTACATAAACCCCCAGGCCCGGGCTGAGATTGTGGCTCAGCGCATTGTATACAACTAAAGTAAATAAATAAACATTAAGCCGGGCTTGGTGGCGCACGCCTGTAATCCAGCACTTTGGGAGGCTGAGGCAGGAGGATCGTGAGTTCAAAGCCAGCCTCAGCAATGGCAAGGCACTTAGCAGCTCAGTGAGACCCTGTCTCTAAATAAAATACAAAAAAGGTCTGGGGATGTACCCAGTGGTCAAGTGCCCCTGAGTTCAATCCCCAGTACCACAAAAAAAAAAAAAAAAAAAAAAAAAAAATAAAAAATAAATAAATAAATAAATAAACATAAAAAAAAAAAAAAAAAAAAAAACCCCAGGCCCTGATTGAAGTGTTGAGGGTGGTGATTCTTATTTTGTTTGAGGACCGTCTTCACTGTGGAGTGGGAGTAAAAAGAGATATAATGATCTAACCAAGTCCTTTTCCCCATTCACTAAGCATGCTCTCCAAAGTCCTGGAGCAGCACTAGGGAAAGGGAAGAGTCCTGTACCATGAATTTTTATTTTTTATTTTTTTGGTACTGGGGATTGAACTCAGGGGCACTTTACCACTGAGCCACATCCCCAGCCCTATTTTGTACTTTATTAGAGATAGGGTCTCACTGAGTTGCTAAGCACTGCTTCACCATTGCTGAGGCTGGCTTTGAACTCTTGATCCTCTTGTCTCAGCCTCCTGAGCCACTGGGATTACAGGCTTAAATTTTTGTTTTTGTTTTTGGTACTGGGGATAGAACCCAAACATGCTTTACCCTAAGCTGCATACCGAGTTCTTTTTATTTATCTATTTATTTTTATTTTGAGGCAGGGGCTGGCCTTGATCTTCTTGAACTTCTTCCTTCTTCAGCCTCCAGAGTAGCTGGAATTATAGGCATGTATCACTATACCCAGCTGTACTGTGAATTTGGAGCTCTGAGTTCTAGTGTGGTTCTGCTTTGGGGCAAGTCAACCTTTCTTTTGTTTTTTTTGTGGTACCGGGGATTGAACTCAGGGGCACTCGACCACTGGGCCACATCCCCAGCCCTTTTTTTTTGTATTTTATTTAGAGACAGGGTCTCACTGAGTTGCTAAGTGCCTCACCATTGCTGAGGCTGGCTTTGAACTCGCGATCCTCCTGCCTCAGCCTCCCAAAGTGCTGGGATTACAGGCGTGCGCCACCGCGCCCGGCTGCAAGTCAACCTTTCACTCTTTCATTCAGTCTACTGAGAGCCTGCTGATTTGCTAGATCTATAAAGGGTTAATGCTTTCTTGAAATTTGTCTCCCCATCCCCATACCCACTTCACCCAGCCCATCCTTCACACACATTCCGCTGATGCAGAGGAATCCCTATTATCATCCACCCTCCCGGTACCACATGTTTATATCTGTTTCTGTGATTAATTAACTAGGCCAGCTCCCTCAAATTACTACAAACTCAAAATGGTAGGGACCTTGCCTTTCTTTTTTCCTACCACCCAGTGCCTGGTTCAGGAGACCTCTCAGTACCTATAGACTTAATTAATACATTCTGTGAAGAAATAAATATGAGTGCTTTGAGGGTGTTTAAGAAGGGTACCTGAGGGCTGGGATTGTGGCTCATCGGTAGAGCGCTCGCCTAGCACGTGCGCGGCCCGGGTTCAATTCTCAGCACCATGTAAAACTAAAAAACACATTGTATACAACTAAAAGCAAATAAATAGATATTAAAAAAAAAAAAAAAGAAGGGTACCTGAAAGCCAGGCATGGTGGAGCATGCCTGTAATTCCAGTAGCTAGGGAGGCGCAGGCAACAGGATCACAAATTCAAAGCCCACCTCAGCAATTTATCAAGGCCCTAAGTGGCTTAGTGAGACCCTGTCTCAACATAGAAAATAAAAAGGGCTGGGAAGCTGGGCGCAGTGGCGCACGCCTGTAATCCCAGCACTTTGGGAGGCTGAGGCAGGAGGATCGTGAGTTCAAAGCCAGCCTCAGCAATGTGCAAGGCACTTAGCAACTCAGTGAGACCCTGTCTCTAAATAAAATACAAAAAAGGTCTGGGGATGTGACCCAGTGGTCAAGTGCCCCTGAGTTCAATCCCCAGTACCACAAAAAAAAAAAAAAAAAAAAAAAAAAAAAAATAATAAAAAATAAATAAATAAACATAAAAAAAAAAAAAAAAAAAAAAAAAACCCAGGCCCTGATTGAAGTGTTGAGGGTGGTGATTCTTATTTTGTTTGAGGACCGTCTTCACTGTGGAGTGGGAGTAAAAAGAGATATAATGATCTAACCAAGTCCTTTTCCCCATTCACTAAGCATGCTCTCCAAAGTCCTGGAGCAGCACTAGGGAAAGGGAAGAGTCCTGTACCATGAATTTTTATTTTTTATTTTTTTGGTACTGGGGATTGAACTCAGGGGCACTTTACCACTGAGCCACATCCCCAGCCCTATTTTGTACTTTATTAGAGATAGGGTCTCACTGAGTTGCTAAGCACTGCTTCACCATTGCTGAGGCTGGCTTTGAACTCTTGATCCTCTTGTCTCAGCCTCCTGAGCCACTGGGATTACAGGCTTAAATTTTTGTTTTTGTTTTTGGTACTGGGGATAGAACCCAAACATGCTTTACCCTAAGCTGCATACCGAGTTCTTTTTATTTATCTATTTATTTTTATTTTGAGGCAGGGGCTGGCCTTGATCTTCTTGAACTTCTTCCTTCTTCAGCCTCCAGAGTAGCTGGAATTATAGGCATGTATCACTATACCCAGCTGTACTGTGAATTTGGAGCTCTGAGTTCTAGTGTGGTTCTGCTTTGGGGCAAGTCAACCTTTCTTTTGTTTTTTTTGTGGTACCCGGGGATTGAACTCAGGGGCACTCGACCACTGGGCCACATCCCCAGCCCTTTTTTTTTGTATTTTATTTAGAGACAGGGTCTCACTGAGTTGCTAAGTGCCTCACCATTGCTGAGGCTGGCTTTGAACTCGCGATCCTCCTGCCTCAGCCTCCCCAAAGTGCTGGGATTACAGGCGTGCGCCACCGCGCCCGGCTGCAAGTCAACCTTTCACTCTTTCATTCAGTCTACTGAGAGCCTGCTGATTTGCTAGATCTATAAAGGGTTAATGCTTTCTTGAAATTTGTCTCCCCATCCCCATACCCACTTCACCCAGCCCATCCTTCACACACATTCCGCTGATGCAGAGGAATCCCTATTATCATCCACCCTCCCGGTACCACATGTTTATATCTGTTTCTGTGATTAATTAACTAGGCCAGCTCCCTCAAATTACTACAAACTCAAAATGGTAGGGACCTTGCCTTTCTTTTTTCCTACCACCCAGTGCCTGGTTCAGGAGACCTCTCAGTACCTATAGACTTAATTAATACATTCTGTGAAGAAATAAATATGAGTGCTTTGAGGGTGTTTAAGAAGGGTACCTGAGGGCTGGGATTGTGGCTCATCGGTAGAGCGCTCGCCTAGCACGTGCGCGGCCCGGGTTCAATTCTCAGCACCATGTAAAACTAAAAAACACATTGTATACAACTAAAAGCAAATAAATAGATATTAAAAAAAAAAAAAAGAAGGGTACCTGAAAGCCAGGCATGGTGGAGCATGCCTGTAATTCCAGTAGCTAGGGAGGCGCAGGCAACAGGATCACAAATTCAAAGCCCACCTCAGCAATTTATCAAGGCCCTAAGTGGCTTAGTGAGACCCTGTCTCAACATAGAAAATAAAAAGGGCTGGGAAGCTGGGCGCAGTGGCGCATGCCTGTAATCCCAGCACTTTGGGAGGCTGAGACAGGAGGATCGCAAGTTCAAAGCCAGCCTCAGCAATAGTGAGGCACTTAGCAACTCAGTGAGACCCTGTCTCTAAATAAAATACAAAAAAGGTCTGGGGATGTGACCCAGTGATCAAGTGCCCCTGAGTTCAATCCCCGGTACCACACACACACACACACACACACACACACACAAAAAAAAAAGGGCTGGGGATGGGGTTCCATGGTTAAATGCCCCTGGATTTCAATTCCCAGTGCAAAAAAAAAAAGAGGGCTGGGGTTGTGGCTCAGCGGTAGAGCGCTGGCCTAGCACGTGTGCTGCCTGGGTCCTATCCTCAGCACCACGTAAAAATAAATAAAGACATTGTGTACAACTAATAAATAAATATTAAAAAAAAAAGAAAAAAAGAGTATCGGGGAGCTGGGGCACAGTGGCGCATGCCTGTAATCCCAGCACTTGGGAGGCTGAGGCAGGAGGATCACGAGGAGTTCAAAGCCAGTCTCAGCAATGGCAAGGCACTTAGCAACTCAGTGAGACCCTGTCTCTAATAAAATACAAAAAAGGGCTGGGGATGTGGCCTAGTGGTCGAGTGCACCTGACTTCAATCCCTGGTACCAAAAAAAAAAAAAAAAAAGAGTATCTGGGGCAGCAGTAGAGCTCTTGCCTAGCCTGTATGAGGCTCTGGGATTGATCCCCAGCACTAAAACAAAACAAAACAAAAATTAAGAAAGGTATCTGAGGTTTCATACACAGCTCAGTGGTAGAGCACTTGCCTAGCATGCACAAGGACATGGGTTCCATTCCCAGGTCTGGTCCAGTAAGTCAGGAAATCGCTGAGGAATTTGGACTGAGAGTTAAGGTCTTAAGCAAAGGCTCTGAGGATGGAAGGAGTTCTATATCCATCCGGTAGTCAACAGGTTGAGACAGGAGATTAGGGAGGCAGGCAAGAGCCCAGGCTGCAGAGGCCACATCTTGGAATTTGGACTTAATTCTAATAGGGGTGTGAAAAAAATTGAAAGGTTTACATAGGCATTTTAAACTGGTAACCTTGGGGGCAGAGTGGAGAATGGATAAGAAAGCAATTGTAGAGATGGGGAAAGTGGTTGGAGAGGGTCGTGGCACTCATATTATGGACATGGTGGTGACTTGAACTGGGGGAGGGGTGATGGAGAGGGAGAAGAGTAGGCTTCTGTTTTCTACCTGTGGTGAGAGGTGCATCACAACTAAACCTCAAACAGGGAGGGGCCTCAGCAGGGCTCCTGGCTCTTCCTTGGCAACCACAGAAGCATGACTTTTTAATCTGCACTATATGTATTATATAGTGCCCTGTATGTTGTATTCTGTTTGAAGAAGGGATTGCCAGGGTGGGGAGTGTTGCTCAGTGGGATAGCATTGTGCTCTGCATGTGTGAGGTCCTAGATATAAGGGCACCAAATAAATAAAATAAAATAAAATAAAAAAGAAATTATCTTTGCTACAAATAAAAACCAAAAACCTTAGTATTTCCCTCCATCAATTTATAAGTCTTATTTTCTATAGAGAAAGAAACATCACTTTTTTTTAAGTTATTTATTTGTTTTAGTTGTACACATGCCTTTTTATTTTTAGGTGGTGCTGAGGATGGAACACAGGTCGCGCATGTGCTAGGCAAGTGCTCTACTGCTGAGACACAACCCCAGCCCCCGCCCCCCAAACATCCCTCTTTTGATTCAAACATCCCTCTTTTGATTCAGCATTTTGCAAGTGCTTTCATTCAACTCTGCTGGTAGCAGGACTGAATTATGGATGCAGCACAAGCCTCCCTGGAGACTACAGGGTTTAGTTTAACACTAAGCAGGAAGGTCAGACATAATAGAGCTCTCTCCATAGGCCTGGTGTGGGGTCTTGCTTGAAATCTGCATACTCAGAAAGATTTCTCTGGATTATTATTATGTTTTGTACCAGGGATTGAGCCCAGGGGCGCTTAACCACTAAACTACATCCCCAGCCCTTTTTATTTTTTATTTTGAGACAGGGTCTCACTAAGTTGCTTAGGGCTTTGATAAATTGCTGAGGAGGCTTTTTTTTTTTTTAATATTTATTTATTTGTTTTAGTTGTACACAATGCGTGGTGCTGAGGATTGAACCCGGGCCGCACACGTGCTAGGCGAGCGCTCTACCGCTGAGCCACAACCCCAGCCAAAGAGACTGGTTTTGAACTTGTGATCCTCCTGCCTGAGTCTCCGAAGCTGCTACGATTACAGGGGTGTGCCACTGTACCTCGCTGTCTATATTATTCTAAACACAGCCAGGTCTGTGGACCACTGAACTATCAATCTTTTAAGGCCATCAGAGAATTCTAATAAAAAATTTGTATTTGTACTGAATTATACAGGTAATGAGTTTTGTAGTTACCATTCTGAGTATAGACTAAGTCCTGCCTCCTGGTTATGTCTGTTTTGCAGTGACAAACTCTTCTAGAAGAAGCCCTCACCATTTTATCATTGGAACTTCCTGAACAATTTCACCCACCCTGAGTACTCCTGGTAGCCTCCTCCCTTATCTCATAGAAATCCTAAATTGTTATCTCCTACTGGACTCTCCCTCCTGAACTCCAGCCCCTCTTCTGAGTCTACCTAGAATGGCCCACTGGCAACTCAACTCTACTTGCCTCAAATTGAAATACTCATTTCAATTCATCCTACTCTTACCAGTCCCTTTGGCCGGAAATAGCACCTCCATTTACCCCTTTACCCCACCCCACTGTTGGTAGCCAACGGAACTTTCAAGTCCTAACCCCCAGGTGATCTTTCCAAATGCAAATCTGATCTCCTGCTACTCTCTGCTAAAGAACCTTCTAAGTGTCCCCATTACTAATTAAAGCAGGGCTTCCACATGTTTTGGAATGACACAGGACACACAAAACCACACATACCAACAAAAATTTTTCATACTTTTAAAAAATATTTATGTTTTAGATATAGTTGGATATAATACCTTTATTTTATTTATTTATTTTTTTATGTGGTGCTGAGGATCAAACCCAGTGCCTTGCATGTGCTAGGCAAGCATTCTACCACTGAGCCACAACCCCAGCCCTCAAAAAAATTTTTAACACATTATTTACTCATACAACAAATATATAAGCCATGCTTGGTGGTGCATGCCTGGAATCCCAGTGGTTTGAGAGGCTGAGGCAGGAGGATTGCAAAATTCAAAGCCAGCTTCAGCAACCTAGTGAGACTCTGTCTCAAAATAAAAATATTAAAAGGGCTGGGGATGTGGCTTACTGGTTAAACACTCCTAGGTTTAACTCCCTGTACCAAAACAAAACAAAAGAAAAACAAACAAGCAAACAAATAATATGCTATTTTGTACTTTATTATACATCACTTAAAAAACCAACCAATCAAACCTTGCAGTGGTGCACGCCTGTAATCCTGGCACTTCGGAGGCTGAGGCAGGAGGATCCCAAGTTCAAAGCCAGCCTCAGCAATGGCGAGGCACTTAGCAACTCAGTGAGATCCTGTCTCTAATTAAATACAAAAAAAGGGCTGGGGATGTGACCCAGTGGTCAAGTGCCCCTGAGTTCAATCCCTGGTACAAAAAAAAAAAAAAAAAAAAAAAAATCAATCTCTGGTTATGAGCCACTAAAACAAACATATGATGACTTGCCACCTAGTTCAAAAAGCAATGACTTTAAGCTGGGCGTGGTGGCACACACCTGTAATCCCAGGACTTTGGGAGACTGAGGCAGGAGGATCAGGAGTTCAAAACCAGCCTCAGCAATGGCGAGGCACTTAGCAACTTAGTGAGACCCTGTCTCCAAAAAAAAAAAAAAAAAAAAAAAAAAAAAAAAAAAAAGCGCTGGGGATGTGACCCAGTGGTCGAGGGCCCCTGAGTTCAATCCCCAGTACCACACACACAAAGAAAGAAAATCAATGACTTTAAAAAAATATTAAAGCAATAATTGACAATCTGAAGCCCAAAACCTTTTTGGCTCCAACACCAGGTTCTTAATAGTAAAGCTACCTTCCTCTCTGTCTTCATCTCTTTTTTTGGCTCACAAGCTGTTCAGTACCTGCCAGGAGAAATCCCTCTAGAAACCCTTGATCATTTAGCCCTCTCTGCTGTCACAGTTCACATGACCTGAACCCCTCCTTCCAAGTTTCAAATATTTTTCCCTGTCATATCTCTGTCATTCTGCTCTTACTCTTTTGTGCAGTTTAATACTTGGCTCAAAATCCCCCATTATTGCATTTATTCATTCAATAAATATTTATTCTGTATTTACTGAAACAAACTCAATGCTTGAAATATAAATGTCACAATCCCTACCCTTAGCGAGATCTTGTCAGCTAAGAGTTAAGATCCTTATGATAAAGGAATCATCACTATGATAATGGCTGCCATTTGTGGAGGGCTGGAGGAGATCTGGAGGAGGGGCAGAGAATGGGGGAGTTTGGAGAGAGACTTCCCAAAGGAGATTTATTTTTAAATTATTATTTTAAAAAATATTTATTTATTTGCTTTAGTTGTACACAATGCATTTATTTTTACGTGGTGCTGAGGATCGAACCCGGGTCGCACACGTGCTAGGCAAGCGTTCTACCACTGAGCCACAACCCCAGCCCCCAAGGAGATTTATTTTTATTATTCTTTTTAAAAATACTTTTATTTTGTTTATTTATTTTTATATGGTTCTTAGATTTGAACCCAGTGACTCACATGTCAGAGGCAAGTTCTCTGTCACTGAGCTACAACCCCAGCCCTATTTTTCTTCTTCTTTATTATTATCATTATTACTTTTTGCAGTGTTGGGAGTGAACTCAGGGCTAGGCAAGCACTCTACCACACTGAGCTACATCCCCAGCTCTTTATAAATTTTTTTTGGGGGGCAGGGTCTCCCCAAGTTGCCCAGGCTGATCTAGAACTTGTGATTCTCTGTCCTCAGCCTCCTGGGTAGTGGGGATTACAGGCATGTGCCTGGCCCAAAGGGAATTGATTAAAGCTGCTGAAGCTGGAAATCATGGGTCCCTGGAAAAGAGACCTTTGGTGGTAGGGAGAGATAAGGTGCTCTGTAAGGTGCCCCAGAGGCAGCAGGTGAGAATGAATGGTGCACTTAGTGGGAACTACCAGGGAGTTGCTCTAGATCAGGCCCCTGGGCGTGGTTGTGAGAGACTCAAGTGGGAGGGACAGTTCTTGAAGGGCTTAGATCTTGCTGAAGGGTTTGGCCTTATATTGTTGTGGACCAAGGGTGTGGAGAGTGGTTGATAAGAGAGCAGGATTTGCTGCAGGGTTGGGAGGGCTGAGGAACCAGGAGCTGGCTGTCCTGCCAGGCTGGGAGATCCTGAATCACGGTGGAGACCTCAGCCACCAGAGAAAGGAACTGACCTTGGGAACCAGGAAAGAGGTAGGGCCTCCTGATTTATTGACTTTTGATAAGTGAGAGTTAAGATTGCCCTGGGTGAGGGGAAGATAGGAATTTGGGACATTCCTAGGCAGTGACTCAAGCACCTGGGTAGATGGTAATGTTTCTTTCTTTTTCTGGTACTGGGATTTGAACCCAGGGGCACTTTACCACTGACCTACATCTTGACCTTTTTAAATTTTAATTTGAGGCAGGGTCTTGAAAAGTTGTTTAGGACATCACTAAATTGTTGAGGCTGGCCTCAAACTTCTGATCCTTCTGCCTTAGCCTCCTAAATACTGGGATTATATGTGTGTGTCACCACGCCTGGCTGAAGAGCTTAGTTTTGTGCCTGTGGATTGTCTGGGGTTGGCATTCAGTACAGTTTTGGGGTTAATTAGCATGAAAACTGAGTGTATGCAAAGACAACTTCAGGTACCTCAATCTGGGAGCACCAGCTCTGAGGACTGCATGTGTCAATCATCCCAGCTATTCTGGAGGCTAAGGCAGGAAGATCACAAGTTTGAGGCCAGCCTGGACAATTTAGTGAGAACCTGTCTTTTTTTTTTTTTTTTTTTTAATATTTATTTATTTGCTTTAGCTGTAACACAATGCATTTATTTATACGTGGTGCTGAGGATTGAACCCGGGCCACCGAACGTGCTAGGCAGCGCTCTACCACTGAGCCACAACCTCAGCTGAAGACCCTGTCTTAATATAAAAAGGGCTGGCAGTGGTAAAGTACTTGCTTAGCATGCAGGAGGTCCTGAGTTCAATCCCCACCCCCCTATCCCCCCAAAAAAAGTCAAGTTCTGTTTTGTACTTCTTGGTGATAGAAATTAAAGTTCTGGTTACACTGGGGGAGGGTGATTGCAAGGAGCAACAAATTTCAGAAACTGTTCCTTTTTTTCTTTTTCTTTCTTTCTTTTTTTTCTTTTTATTTTTCTTTTTTTTTTTTTTGGTGATACTGGGGACTTAACAGTACTCTACCACTGAGCTACATCCCCAGCCCTTTTCATTTTTTATTTTGAGACAGGGTCTTACTAACTTTGCCCAGGCTAGCCTTGAACTTGAGATCTTCCTGCCCTAACCTCCCAAATTGCTGGAATTATACATATGTGCCACCACACCCCCAGACTGTTTTTTAAATCATAACAAACATTTCATTGAAACATACCATTCATACAGGACAGGGAACAAATCATGAGAGTGCAGCTCAATGAATTTCCACAAGATAAGCACACGAATGTAACCAACACCCAGATCAAGAAACAAAGTTACTTTTGGGAGGCTGAGGCAGGAGGATCGCGAGTTCAAAGCCAGCCTCAGCAATGGCAAGGCACTTAGCAACTCAGTGAGACCCTGCTTCTAATAAAATACAAAAAAGGGCTGGGGATGTGGCCCAGTGGTCAAGTGCCCCTGAGTTCAATCCCCGGTACCAAAAAAAAAAAAAAAAAAAAAAAAAAAAAAGAAACAAAGTTACTGAGCTGGTAGCATCCACCTATAATCCTAGCAATTTGGGAGACTGAGGCAGGATTGCAAGTTTGAGGCTAGTCTGGGCAATTTAGTAACATCCTGTCTTCCCAGTAACAAAAGCATAAAAAATAAAAAATAAACATATCTAGGGGTTAAATGCAGTGGTAAAGTGCTTTCCTGGAATGTGTCAGGCCATAGGTTCAGTCCCTAGCACTGTAAAAAGCAAACAAAATAAAACAAACAAACAAAAAAAACAAAAAAACCCCCAAAGCCAAAAACTAATGACAAAAATCCCCCACAAAAAAACAAAAAAACAACACGGGCGTGGTGGCGCACACCTGTAATCCCAGCACTTGGGAGGCTGAGGCAGGAGGATCACGAGTTCAAAGCCAGCCTCAGCACTTAGTAACTCAGTGAGACCCTGTCTCTAAAATACAAAAAAAGAGCTGGGGATGTGGCCCAGTGGTCGAGTACCCCTGAGTTCGATCCCCAGTCCCCACCCACAAAAACAAACAAACAAAAAAACAACCAAACAAACAAACAATGACAACAACAAAAAAAACAGGTCTGGGGTTATAGCTTAGTGGTAGAAAATGAGTTTAGCATGCCCTAGGCACTGGGTTCCATTCCCAGCATAACAAAACACCACAACAAAAACCTTCCCTTGATGGCACTTTCCCCTCCAGCCATACACTTTCCCTTAACAGTAAAAATCCTCAAAAAGCCAGGTGTGGTGCCATACAGGCCTGTAATCCCCGGGATCACAGGAAAGGAATACTTTGGTCTCTCTATGGGGAAAGAGAACAGCCTCGGGCTTCATGGATCAGCTGGGAGCCCCCTGGAGCAGCATGGCCCCTTGCTCCCAGCAGCAGCCTAGAGCTTGGCTCTTGGAGACTTGGAGAAATGTTTGTGGAGTGAATGAAGACCACACATTTGAATGTTATTCTGAAGGCAGCGGATTTAGAAAAGGCCTTCTGAGCCAGGCGTGGTAGCAAATGCCTGTAATCCCAGTAGCAGGAGCATCCAGAGTTCAAAGCCAGGCTCAGCAATTTAGCAAGGCTCTAAGCAACTTAGTAAGATTCTGTCTCAAAATAAAAAATAAAAAGGGATGGAGATGTGGCTCAGTGGTTAAGGGTCCATGGGTTCCATCCTCATAGCTAAACAAGAAAAAAAGCACAGGCCTGTAATCCCAGCGACTTGGGAGGCTGAGGCAGGAGGCTCGCGAGTTCAAAGCCAGCCTCAGCAATGACAAGTCACTAAGCAACTCATGGAAACCCTGTCTCTAAATAAATTAAAAAAAAAAAAAAAAAAAAGGGCTGGGGATGTGGCCCAGTGGTCAAGTGCCCCTGAGTTCAATCCCCGGTTCCAAAACAAAAGAGAAAAAAGAAAGGGCCTCTACTTTTTTGTTTTTTTTGTAGTGCTGGGGATTGAACCCAGGGTCTTGTGCATGTGAGGGAAGCACTCTACTGACTCAGCTATATCACCATGCCCAGAAATGGCCTCTGAGCAGCCTTCATTACTCCTACCTCTTCCCCATGGAAGATGGACTGACATGGTGTTGGGGTGGTGAGGCAGGTCCCTTTTTTCCTTCTGAAAAGGTTGAGAACATTTTCTCCTGCTTTTCCCCCAGGATCCAAGCAGACCACCAGAGGGCACTGTTTCTCAGGAGAATATTTGAAAAAAAGATTCTGCCTTGACAAAAGGCAGCTGTAATTAGGCGTAGGCTGAAAGCTAAGCACTGTATGAGAAGCCAAATGCACCCCAACTTCTGGGGATCTGTTTCCAGATAATTTTGCAGGGTTCAAAATGTTCAGGGTCAGGAGCCCCATACCTGTGTTGTTGGTTTCTGCTGGCCATTTATCTTCTGTGGCAGCCTCTTGACCACTGTTGGTCTCAGTTGGAAATGGAGGAATGGCAGCTGGTCAGCCCTTCAGAGGCCTTCACAGGACAGAACAACGCATGTGATTAAATGCTTTTCACAAGTTTCAAATAAAGCGTGTTAGAGAAATGTGAGAGGTTGCTGACCCTCACAGTCCCCCAGTCTACCACATACTTTCTTAACAATATGGAGGGTGTGACATCGCATTCGTGTAACCTACTGCAAGTGGGTGTCCAGCACTGAGCATTTTGGGAGGTGATTCCCTAACAGGTAGAGGTAATGAGGTCTGATTCAGGTCAGAGGCCATAGGCAGTGAATGAAGAACACTGGGCATTAGGGAGGTTCTGGAATAGGGGGAAGACTTTATCTCAAAGGGCTTAGTTTTCTTGTAATTTCTTGGGGTCCTCACCCTGGAAGTCAGAGGTGCCGGGTAGCAGCTGAGCCCTCCTTACAGCTTATACTTGGGTACATGCCCCATCCCTCCAGCCCACAGATGTGCTCAGAGGAGGAAACACTGTGTTAGGGCCTGTAGTGTCATCACCCTGTCCCTGCCTTTCTCAATCCATGGACCTCTTGTGGGTGACATCGTGCCTGAGGCTCCCCTCTTGTTCTGGCTGAGGTAAAGCCTCTTGCTCCATCGGCCTGCAGCTGGTTGGCAAATGCCCACATTTGGCAAGGTACTGTACGGATATGGTGTAGGAGGACGACAGGATGGGGGTTGGGATCCTGGTTTCCCCCAACCCCTTTGTACCCCTAAGCAGTGCCTGCCCCAGAGGGAACTGGGGCCGGGCCCATTCCAATTCAAAGTTCAGACTCCAAGGCATGCCCCAGGCCTTCTGGGATGTTTGTACGCTGTCTAGAAAGGGATTTGAGGAAATCAAGGTTAATCAGAGTGAAACAGTCTCCTTTTCTGTATCACTACTTAGAGTCTTTAACAATTGTGTATTGTAGGGGTGTGGGGTGGGGAGGTGGTGGCGGCACTAGCTTGTAATCCTATTGCTTTGAGAGGTTGAGACATGGGGATCACAAATTCAAGACCAGCCTAAGCAATTTAGCAAGACCCTGTCTCAAAATGAAAAATAAAAAGGGCTAGGGGTGTAGCCCTGTGGTAGAACACCCCTGGGTTCAATCCCCAGTACCTGAAACAAACAAGTTATGAATTGTGAGGCTCCAAGAAACAGCATGGAGATTTCATGTATTTCCTTGAGTGAAGAACCCTTTTCACAGAGAATCTTTCTTTCTTTTCTTTCTTTCTTTCTTTCTTTCTTTCTTTCTTTCTTTTTCTTTCTTTCTTCTTTTTTTTTGTACTAGTTTCTGGCTAAGTTGCTGAGGGTCTCAGTATCTTGCTGAGGCTGGCCTTGAACTTGAGATCCTTTTGTTTCAGCCTCCTGAGTTACTGGGGTTACAGTTGTGCTCAACCACACCCAGTGTCACAGGGTCCTTTTTTTTTTTTTTTTGGTACTGGGTATTGAACTCATGGGCACTCGACCACTGAGCCACATCCCCAGCCCTATTTTGTATTTTATTTAGAGACAGGATCTCACTGAGTTGCTTAGTGCCTTGCTTTTACTGAGACTGGCTCTAAATTCATGATCCTCCTGTCTCAGCCTCCAGAGCTGCTGGGATTATAGACATGCACCACCGTGCCTGGCTGCTTCATAGGGTCTTGCCTGACTACTATTCCATTGAACACTGAAAAGTACCCACTTAATCCAACACAGGCCATGTTCATTTTATAGAGGAGGAAACTGGACAGACAGTCTTGTTTCCAGCCTCAGTCTAGTTTGGTGGTTTTCTGAGTGCAGCTTGATCTCCCTTTCTTCTGTGCACTTAGAACCTCCACCAGGGGGCAGAGGGGATGTTGCAGGGCAGCCTGGGGGATCTCAGATGTTTGAGGAGAACTACATTGGGTTTAGAACTGAGCTGGGGCTAGTGTGACCACCTTCTTGGCCTGAGGCCCCTCTAGGGCAACCTTGGCCACCATAAGCCTGGAGTCCAGCTTTCGCCAAGAAGGCAGTGTCCTCTTCTGGGTGCTCTCAGCAGTTACTCTCAGGGGTCAGTCTGGGCAGAGGCCCCAGGGAAGCTCGGCTTTACTATCCTCCAGTGAATCCATCTGACAGGTTCCTTGTAGTTATTCCAGTGAACAAATTTGATGAGCTTCTCTATTTTGTTCTTTTTTTCTTTTCAGTACTAAGGATTGAACCCAGGGTGCCTTACCACTGAACTATACCCCCAGCCCTTTCTTTATTTCTTTATTTTAAGACAGAGTTTTGCTGAGCTCAAACTTGAGATCCTCCTGCCTTAACCTACCGAATTGCTGGGATTATAGTGACTGAATTTATTCCACCATGCCTGGCTCTATGAGCTTTTCTGGTTATACCTGAGCCTCTTTTTGGCTTGGTTATCTGGGCTAGGACCAGATGGATGTTCTGAGTTAGGACTGAGTGGCTGCTCTGAGCAGAGTACTGGGCTAGGTTCCATCAGGAGGTACTAGGTGTAACGGTGATTCAGACTATCCTGGAGATGATAAGCTGAGGGCAGTGCACATGCTTTCTTGATCTCTAGGCCCCCAGAGAATAGACAGCTATTTGAAGAGTTACTTCCTTTACTCAGACCAGCTGTTCCCAGAAGTAGTTCAGTTTCTGGGGTCTGAGGCTTCCAGGGTCCTGCCCGCCTCTCCAAACCACCCAGTTTGTCTCACTCCAAAGAGTAATAGGCATTTCCTTTTAGTGAATTAAGACTGAGAGGGATGGCCAGGGTTTGTGGATTGGACCATGGTAGCCCAGGCCTGTGGATTGGACCATGGAAGCTTCTTACATATGGTGCAGGCAGCTCTTGGGTGCAGGTCTAGAGACATGGTAGCCAGCAGGCTGACTGGCCCTCTGACTCTGGGGCTGCCCTGCTGGGATCCTTGGAGCAATCTGGCCTCAGCTGTGATGGAGTTCTTTTCCTGGCCCTTCCCAGCTTCAATGAGATCCTTTAAGAGCTGCCAGCTCCTTTCAGTGAAGTCTATGGTTGGGTGGGTGAGTTAGTCTGGGTGGGGGTTGATAAGCAGAACCAGAGTGGGAAGGGGTGTGAGGCAAGAAGATGGAGCCAGTCCAAGTGAGGAGAAAAACACAAGGAGGGGTGGGTGTCGTGGAGCCTCTGTCCTGCTAGCTCCTGTTTGTGGGTGCCAAGGACACCGGGCACTTGTGGAGTTTGTATATCCTAAGGCTCTTGCTGCCTAATTTCTTGTTAGGGGCTGACCTTGGCTGGGGGAGGCCCAAGCAGGCACGTGGATCCAAGGTTCTCCATCAGTCCTCACATATTGGTGGGGAGGCCAGGAACAATATCTGAGGTGGGGACTTTCTCCTAACTCTCATTCTAGGACAGGGACCAGAATTTGTACCAGACCCTAAATTTATCCTCCTAGAGACGGTAAGTCCCAGAGAGGAACTGATGCACTCTCTGGAGGCCTGTGGCTTGCAGGAAAACCTGGTAAGTGGAGACCTCACTAGAGAGTGACCTCTTTCCTTTTTTTTTTTTTTTTTTTTTTTTTTAATTTTTAAAAAATATTTACTTATTTACTTTAGTTGTACACAATGCAATGCATTTATGTTTATGTGGTGCTGGAGGCGAGCGCTCTGCCGCTGAGCCACAACCCCAGCCCCGAGTGACCTCTTTCAAGGGCTCACCCTACAGCTTCCTTCCCAGGCCTGTGGCCTCTACTCTCTCTCTGTCCCCTGCCCCTGGTGATGAGTCAGCCAGCTGGGTACTTCCTTCTTCTTGCTCAGGGTCTTATCACAGGGAGAGGACATCTGAAAGGTGAAGGGCTAGTCTGGGCCAGCAAGGTACCTTTAAGGCTGGAAGTTGATGGTGTTTGTCCAGGACACAAGGGGACCTTGATCAGACTGGGGAAATCACAGAGAAGCCAGGACTGAGGAAAAGGAGGGTACATGGTGCACAGCCCAGCTGATGTTTCCCTGCTGGGTAGACATAGGGTGTTGGTTGGGACGAAGGAGGCATCAATTTTTTTTTTCTTCCTGAAAAAGTAAAGTTTAATAAAAAAAAGTCATGGGGGCTGGGGTTGTGGCTCAGTAGTAGAGCACTTGCCTAGCATGCGTGAGGCACTGAGTTCGATTCTCATCACCACATGTAAGTAAATAAAATAAAGGTCCATCAACAAATAATAAAAATATTTTTTAAAAAGTCATATACACAAAACAACTTCTGATTCACTTCAAGCTCTCCCACTGGGTCTTTCATGGACAAGTCAGTTTCCCATTGAGTTTGGACTAGCTAAAGATGTACCAACAGTGGAGCTGGGCGCGGGTGGCGCACACCTGTAATCCCAGTACTTGGGAGGCTGAGGCAGGAGGATCGCGAGTTCAAAGCCAGCCTCAGCCATGGCGAGGCACTTAGCAACTCAGTGAGACCCTGTCTCTAGTAAAATAGTAAAAAGGGCCGGGGATGTGGCCCAGTGGTCGAGTGCCCCTGAGTTCAATCTCCGATCTCCGGTACAAAAAAAAAAAAAAAAAAAAAAAAACATGTACCAACAGTGGGCCAGTTCCTCCTTATCAGGTAAATAGCAGCAACTTCTATTCAGGCTTGTACAGGGTCCACGACCTGAGTGACTACGAAGCAGGGTGGCATCCCTTGAGGTTCAGAAGGACAGTTTCTTCATCAGCAGATAAACTCTGGAATCCACCTCAAATCCATGCAGGTTGTTGGCATCACCCTGCAGCCTCATGAGTAGGCCCCCACTGGACACATAGGCAGAGAGGCGTGTTGCTGCTTCAATAGACGTTTCATCCCCCTCAATCCTGCAGAGCTTCCCTACATTACATACTCAAACTGGTCAGCCCGGGAAGGACTGTCATCTGTGGGGATGTATTCACCATCATCCAGGGAACCATCTTCATACAAGGTATTAGCTATGACCAATTGGAACTTGTCAACCAAATCTACATGTAAATATATGAATATTTACATATAAAATGAAGTCCATCTTGAAACATTACGCTCTCACAATGCAATACAATGCAATAGAGATACTCGGATACTCGGTCAAACTTTTTTCTTTTAATATTTATTTATTTGCTTTAGCTGTACACAATGGGTTTATTTGTACGTGGTGCTAAGGATCGAACCTGGGCCGCGCACGTGCCAGGCGAGCGCTCTACCGCTGAGCCACAACCCAAGCCCATCGGTCAAACTTTTTACCCTCCGTGTCAATGTTTTTTACATCCAAAATATCCTCAAACAGGATGCTCGCCATCACGAGGGGGCCATGGTAGCAGCAGAAATGCGGAGCAGGCTGTGATTGGGGATTCACGCACACTCTCCTGAGGAGAGCAGGGAAGTGCAGGCTGAAGAGCTACACCAGAGCAGAATGACGCATGTGCACCGACTTACAGCAACCTGGAGGCATCAATTTTATCTGTTTCTTTTTTCAATACTGGGGATTGAACCTAGGGCCTCATGCATGTGAGGCAAGCACTCTACCACCGAGCTCCTCTACCTCTAGTCTGTTACTTTGTGTGTGTGTGTGTGTGTGTGTGTGTGTGTGTGTATATTGTACCAGGGATTGAACTCAAGGGCACATAACAACTTAATGAGTCACATCCCCAGCACTTTTTATTTTTATTTATTTATTTGTTTATTTATTTTTTGGTACGGGGATTGAACTCAGAGGCACTGGACCACTGGGCCACATCCCCAGCCCTTTTTTTGTACTTTATTAGAGACAGGGTCTCACTGAGTTGCTAAGTGCCTCGCCATGGCTGAGGCTGGCTATGAACTCGCGATCCTCCTGCCTCAGCCTCCCAAAGTGCTGGGATTACAGGCGTGTGACACCATGCCCGGCTTTATTTTTTATTTTGAGACAGAGTCTTGCTGAGTTGCTTAGGTCTCACTAAATTTCTGAGTCTGGTTTTGAACCTGTGATCCTGAGTTGCTGATCACAGACATGCACCGTCATGCCTGGATCTCCCCGTTTCTTGGCATTCTTGCCCGTCGGAAGTCTAGAAGAGCACCTCCCCATGGGATCTGAACAGACGCCACTGCTTGAGGCACAAGGTTGTTGGTGTTGGTCCAGCCCAGCTGTACCCAGTGGTCACAAGGGAGATCTCCTGAAGAGCTGGGGATGAACCTCGGGCCTCATGCTAAGTACTCTTAGCTCTGAGTTACACCCTCAGCCCCAAAGATCAGTCTTTTTCTTTTTAAATTTCATTTTGTGGTTCTGGGGATCAAACCCATAGTTGTTTTACCACTGAGCTCCATCCCCAGCCCTTTTCATTTTTTCTTTTGAAGCAGAGTCTCACTAAGTAGTTGAGGCTGACCTTGAACTTGAGATCCTCCTGCCTCAACCTCCTGAGCTTCTGGGATTATGGGCCTACACCATCATGCCCAGCCCCTAGAGATAAATCTTTATTTTTGGTACCAGGGATTGAACTCAGGGGCACTCGACCTCTGGGCCACATCCCCAGCCCTTTTTTTTTGTATTTTATTAGAGACAGGGTCTCACTGAGTTGCTAAGTGCCTCGCCATTGCTGAGGCTGGCTTTGAACTTGCGATCCTCCTGCCTCAGCCACCCAAGTGCTGGGTTCAACATTTTTTAAAAATGGAAAGGGTTGGGCTGGGCACGGTGGCATACACCTGTAATCCCAGCACTTGGCGAGGCACTAAGCAACTCAGTGAGACCCTGTCGCTAATAAAGTACAAAAAAGGGCTGGGGATGTGGCCCAGTGGTCGAGTGCCCCTGAGTTTAATCCCCGGTACCAATAAAAAAATAAATAAATAAATAAATAAATAAATAAATAAATAAATAAATAAATAAAAATGTTGAAACAGGTTCTGTTAAATTGCTAAGGCTGTCCTTGAGTTTGCTGTTCTTCTGCCTCAGGCTCCCAAGTACCTGGCATTACAGGCTTGCACCACCATGCCCAGTCTGTGCAGCCTGCCCTCCTCTCTCTAGCCTTATCTCAGTGAGTTTGAAAACAGCCCTCAGGGCTGCTCTGGGCACAAAAGACAGAAGCCAGAGTCCTTCAACAACTTCTTGAAAGGGTTCCTGGGGCCATGGAGACCTATACCCATGATTGCCCATGGACATGTTGCCCCTGAACTCTAGCCACCTGCATCCGGGCGTGCACATGGGGTTCCTGTGCTATTTGCTTCCTCAAGCTCAGTGCACTCCTGTGAAGGGGTCACCACTGTTGCCATTTGGTGGAGGAGGAAACTTAGGCCAGAGAGGAGGTTAGTTAAGGTCACAGAGGGAGGTCTTAGCAAGTCAGGTCTCTTTCAGCTGAGTTTCTGATCTGGCTGCCCCTGTCTTCCTGGGATGAACACTACACCCCATCCTTCAATACCAGAATCCCCACCCCAGCCCTCTTCATCTTTTTTTTTTTTTTTTTAATATTTATTTATTTGCTTTTAGTTGTACACAATGCATTTTTTTTTTTTTTTTTTTTGGGTACCGGGGATTGAACTCAGCGGCACTCGTCCACTGGGTCACATCCCCAGCCCTTTTTTTTTTTGTATTTTATTTAGAGACAGGGTCTCACTGAGTTGCTAAGTGCCTCGCCATTGCTGAGGCTGGCTTTGAACTCGCGATCCTCCTGCCTCAGCCTCCCAAAGTGCTGGGATTACAGGCGCCCAGCTACAATGCATTTATTTTTATGTGGTGCTGAGGATCGAACCCGGGCCGCACACTTGCGAGGTGAGCGCTCTATCGCTGAGCCACAACCCCAGCCCCCCTCTTCATCTTTTTTTTTTATTTGGTACTGGGGATTGAACTCAGGGGCACTCGACCACTGGGCCACATCCCCAGCCCTTTTTTGTATTTTATTTAGAGACAGGGTCTCACTGAGTTGCTAAGTGCCTCGTCATTGCTGAGGCTGGCTTTGAACTCGCGATCCTCCTGTCTCAGCCTCCCAAAGTGCTGGGATTACAGGCGTGCACCACCACACCCGGCCCTCTTCATCTTTAACCTCTGCCCATTTTCTATTCCATAGCCCATTCTATCAAGAGATTGAAATTCAGCTTTAATGGATATAGCAGAAATCAAGGGGCTGGACTAAAGGTAATTGCCAGGGCTAGGAGTTGCAGACTTTTCTTCACATGACTTCTGTCCACAGAAGTGGGCAGAAGGATGCAATGTCCTTGCCAGCCTTATGTCCTGGGTCAGGATCAAGGGATGCTCAATGCCCATGAAACTCAATACCCTCACAGCTTTGGCCTACCCCCAAGGCCTCTGGGCTAGCCAGCTTGTCCCCTGCCTGCCGCAGGCTGCACTCTTTATGTCCAATTCATTGCTGCTCACAGAACCTGCTGCGACCTTCTGAACATCATGCCTTGGCTCACAGTGTCCCTGCATGCTGTGCTTTCACCCAGGCAATATCCAATCCCTCCCTTAGATTGCCTGTGGCCTCCCTGGTTGCTAGGCAGTGCTGCTTTCTTCGGTCTCCCATAGCCCCAGGGCATAGCCCTCCAGGTTTAAGATAGACATTAAGTCCTTGTCCATATCCCTACTGAAAGGTGAGCAAGTGTGAGGCACTGGGTTCCATCCTAGCACAACATAAAAACAAATAAAATTATTGTGTCCATACACAACTAAAACAAAATATTAAAAAAAGGGGGGAGGCTGGGGGGTGTTGCTCAGTGGTAAAGCCCCACTGGGTTCAATCCCTAGTACCAAAAAAAAAAATAAAATAAAATAAAATAAAATAAAAAATAAATAAAAATAAAGAAATAAAGAGAAGCTGGGCGTGGTGGTGCACGCCTGTAATCCTAGCACTTGGGAGACTGAGGCAGGAGGATCGGGAGTTCAAAGCCAGCCTCAGCAATGGTGAGGCACTTAGCAACTCAGTGAGACCCTGTCTCTAACAAAATACAAAAAAGGGCTGGGGATGTGGCCCAGTGGTCGAATGCCCCTGAGTTCAATCCCCGGTACCAAAAAAAAAAAAAAAAAAAAAAAAAAAGAGAGAAAGAAAAGAGGGGGTGGGGTTTGTAGCTCAGTGGTAGAGCACTTGCCTAGCATGTGTGAGGCACTGGGTTTGATTCTCAGCACTGCATATAAATGAACACAATGAAGGTCCACAGACAACTAAAAAAAATAAAATAAAAATAAAGAAATAAAAATAAAAGAGAGAAAGAAAAGAATGACAGCAGAGACTAGAAGCCAGGTCTACATTATGACCTTGTCTGCTATTATTTCTACGTCCCATGTCACCTTTCAGCACAGTTGGGGAAAAAGCCTTCAGAAAAGTGCAGAGCACTGTCCAAGAAGATGGCTGCTATAATCTTCTGAGATGGAGACATCAAAGCCCAGAAGGAAGAGATGGCCTTCCTAAAGCCCCCCTTCCCAGTCCATCAGGGTGGCAGAACCCTTAGCTTAGCACCCCCTCTTGGATGTTCAGGCCAGGGTGAGCAGTGCCTTGTCCCTGCTTCTTCTCATCTATTCCGGCGGGGGCTGGATTTCCAGAACACCAAAGGCATATTCCTTATTTGCCCAGTTGTTGAATTTGTTAATAATGCCTGTATCCAGAGCCTTGATGTGACTCTGGCTGGTGTCGTCGGCCCAGGAGGTAGGTTCAACCAAGTCAGATCCAGGAGCAGGAGTAGCCCCACTGCTGTGGCGCTTTCCATATCACCTGGCTGCAGTCTGCCAGGTGTACTTTCTGCTTGGGTTTATGTGTGTTTGGATGGGGGGGAGGTGCTGAGGGCTGGGCTACTCTCCTGCTAGTTGACCTTCTTCACCACAGTCCATGCCTGTGCAATCCCAGTCTGGTTGACAAGGTTGCAATGATTACTCAGCCTCTTGACTTTTCTTTAAGCTCCTCATGTCTTGCTGGAGTGGTGATTGGGGAAGAGGGAACTGAATTTTAGCCGAGGGTCTTGACCTTCATCTTAACCCAAACCCTTGAGACTCTATGCCCTCAGTGTAGACAGCAGGTAATTCCCACTGCATATCCTCAGCTCAAAAATGGTACCAAGAAGCCAGGTGCAATGGCTCACGCATGTAATCCCAACAGCTGGGGAAGCTGAGGTAGGAGGATTGTGAGTTCAAAGTCAGCCTCAGCAGAAAGCGAGGTGCAAAGCAACTCAGTGACTAAATAAAATACAAAATAGGGCTAGCGATGTGACTCAGTGGTAAAGTGCTCCTGAGTTCAATCCCCAGTACCATAAATAGATAAGTAAATAAAACTGATACCAAGAGCCAGTGTGGTGGCATAGGCCTGTGATCCCAGCTGCCTGGAAGGCTGAGGCAGGAGGATGGCAGGTTTGAAACCAGCTTTAGCTACTTAGAAAAACAACCTAGCAAAACCCTATCTCAAAATAAAAAATAAAAAGGTATGGGATGTGGCTCAATGGTTAAGTGCCCCTGGGTCCAATCCCTGGTACCAAAAAAAAAAAAAAAAAAAAAAAAAAAAAGGTAAGGGCTAGGGTTGTGGCTCAGTGGTAGAGTGCTCGCCTAGCACGTGCACGGCCCGTGTTCAATCCTCAGCACCACGTAAAAATAAATAAAGGCATTGTGTACAACTACTAAATAAATTAAAAAAAAAAAAAAGTGAGCTGGGCGTGGTAGCGCAGGCCTGTGATCCTAGCACTTGGGAGGCTGAGGCAGGAGGATCGTGAGTTCAAAGCCAGCCTCAGCAATGGCGAGGCACTTAGCAACTCAGTGAAACCCTGTCTCTAATAAAATACAAAAAAGGGCTGGGGATGTGGCCCAGTGGTCCAGTGCCCCTGAGTTCAACCCCCGGTAGCAAAAAAAAAAAAAAAAAAAGTGAAAAAAGTGGTACCAAGGGGCCTGGCCTCCAGGGGCCTTTGTTCTTCATGGCTCTTGCTACAGGCACCTGATCTCTCTTCCAGACCAAGGGAAAGTCACTCCCTGGTTATCTTGGGGAAAGCGATTCTGTACTGGGGGGCAGCAATGATCATGGGAGGGAACAGTATAGGGTAGGTTCTTACAAGCCATGACTTTGGGGTTCCCAGAAACTATCCCCTTCACTGCAGCCAGGGTGATGCTCCTATTATCAAACTCCACCTGGGAAGAACCTACCATGGTAGCACCTTCCAGAGCTGTTTCCTGATGCCCACAGGTGCTGGTGATGGAGCCTTCTCCGGCCAGCACCCACCTCTCATCACTCCTCTCACACATTAGTGGTTGCCTTTGGAGGTGTAAAGCACGAGCTACTGAGACATTTATAGGAAACCTGCATGTCACAGGGACAAAACTGGCCTTTCCTACCCAGGGTTGTCACAAGGGTCTTCTCTCCATTTCTCTTTTAAATATTTATTTGTTTTAGTTGTACATAATGGCTTTATTTTTACGAGGTGCTGAGGATTGAACACAGGCTGCGCACAGGTGAGAGCTCTACCACTGAGCCACAACCCCGTCCCTTCTCTCCATTTTAAGCTTCACATTTTTTTTTTTTTTGTACCAGGGATTGAACTCAGAGCCTTGTGCAGGCTACCAAAATCTCCACTGCTAGCTTCATCTCCAGCCTCCACACCTAATTTTTAAATTTTAAGTTTAATTAATTTGAATTGCCACATGTGTTATTGGCTATAGTATTGGTCATTGCAGGCAACTGATTGCATTAAAGCAGAAATGAGCAAGGTCTGATGAGCTGAGAATGGCGAAAAGAGAGCCAAAGGAAGAGGTGACGAGCCCAGTGGTGTGGGTCTGGAGGTCATTAGCAGAAGGCAAGCAGCAGGCAGTCTGGCATAGTCCCTGGCCACCTAGAGGCACAGAAGTGTTGGAACTGCTGAGGGCTGTCAAGAAGTTTGGTGTCTTGTCTTCCTCATTGGTGGCAAATTTGGGGTTGGGAACTTAGACTATGTGATGTTCCCTGGCCCTGGTGGATATTCCTGGACAGGACAGGGAATGACTGACTTGGTTTTTCCTAGGAGAAAACAAGCTGTGATTTGACGGCTACCCCAAACCCCCACTAATAGAAGACAGAGGGGTCCTATGTACCAGAGAGATAACTTAGGCAACACCCCTCATGGTTGGACAGAGCCCCCACCTCCATGGACACTGTGTCCCAGGGCCCTCTTGGGAATCACTTCAAGAAACAAAGGCATTTTCCCCAGAAATTACCCAACGCTACTTATGCTCTATAGCTTTTCCTGTGACAAATCATCCTGAATCTGGCTCTGGATCTGCCAGCAGCTGCCCTCACCTATCTGGATCTTTCTGAGGGCAGAGCCCAGTGCCAGGTCCTGAGAGGGTGCCAAAGAGGAAAGGCCCTGGATACCTGGGAAGTCTGTGGGCTGAAGGGAGTACACAGTCTTGTCCTTGGGAGCTTCTGTCTGAGGGACAGACAAGATTGTCACATTTGGGAAACTCTTGGCCTGGGGAGGAGAAGTAGCCCCTCATTGGAAGCCTGAACAGAAGGGATAACTTGGAGAGTCCCAGTCTGAGGCATAGTCCAGGCCTCTGTGACTCTTGCCTGAGGAGACAGGTGGCCCCATCCTGGGGACTTGTCTGACAGATAAACATAGACTGAAAGTGGGGTTGGTGAGCTGTCTCCCAGTCTGATGTTGGGGTGGGGTCGGGGATGCACTGCTGAGGATGCTATCTGGAGGTGATGTTGGGCAAACTTCCTAGAGAAGTTGACTCAGAAAATGTGTCCAGGGCCTGGGTCAGTGGGTGGAGTTGTTGGCAACATTGGGGCATAGTTTTCAAGTTTTTCTGCAAATGTATGTGTCTGTTGGGGTCACCTGGGTTAAGGCAATGCAGGACAAAGAGACCTGACCCTGACCTCACTCACAACAATTCCCTGGAGTCTAGGACTTTACAGTGAAGATGGAATTTCTCACCCATGGTCACATTTGTGCCCCCACAGGCACTGTAATTCTCATCATTCCTATCCTACAGACAAGGACATTCACAAAACAACTTGAAAACAAAGCAACTTGCTCAAAGTCATGCAGCTGGTAAACAATGGTGCTTGGGACCCCCTCACCTCAGGTCTCTGGCAATGCAATCCTGCCAGTCAAAGGAAAGAAAGCTTGAAAGGGGGTGTTGTGCAGAGCTGGGCAGAGCCTGTGGCTGGCACCCTCTGCTGGACACAGCATGTAAGTGCATGCTGCCCATGGTCTCTGAATATAGGTCGGACCCCAGTGCATTGCTGTCCAGCAGGGTTGGGGTTACTGTTTCCAATTTTTCACAAGAAAACTGAGACTCAGGGAGGGGAGGTTACTTGCTAGAAGTAAAGGTTGAGCTACCTGTTCATGGCCATCCCTTGTGCCACCCTTGCTTAACTGCTCTGCAGAGTTGGAAATCCATCTGGGTCTGTGGGAGAGAGAGGGCTGACTGCAGGGTATGTGTCAGGTATTGCATGCACACTCTTTGCAGTCCACACAGATCCTCAGGGAGACCTCAGTGGCTTCATTCTATGGCAGAGTGAGGAGCAGGGAGGTTAAATCATGTCTGTGAGAAAAGGAGCAAGTTGGGATGTCTTACACCTAATTGTTTCCCTCCTCTTGCTGGAGAGTTCACAACAACGTGACCTACATGTTTGCTTCTGTAGTGTGGCATAGGGAGATTCCTGTGATGGTTGGACTTGGGAGCCATTACTATCCCTTGGCTCCAACTAGCAATAACACTTGAGATTCTGTAATAAAATATTGTACTTAAGCTGGCCTTTGAAGTTCCATCATCAGAGTCTCATTTGTTCTGTTTGATCCTATAAAAATGCAAAAGGCTTTTGGAGATCACCTTGTGTAAAACCCTCATTTTTTGAGCATTACAACTTCCCTGAGAGACATTAGCTCATGGCTCAAGTCACCAATTTCACTTCCTCCTGGGCTTCATGTTTACTTCTGAACTATTAATCTAAGAGATCACAATAGCAACAACATTAAAAAAAAAAAAAAAAAAAAAAAAAAAAAACCAAACAGCAACTCATATATACCGACCACACACCAATGCTGTATTTGGCCCAGAAAACAATTCTGTAAACGGGACACTGTAATTGCCATCCCCATTCTTACAAAGGAAGAGACTAAGGTGCACAGCAGTTATGCCTGTGTTCCGGACCAACCATATAGCTGGTCACAGCAGGGTTGAACCCAGAACAAAGGCAGCCTGGTGCAAGGGGCTGGGTATTTTTTTTTTGGTACCAGAATTGCATGCGAGGCAAGCGCTCTACCGCTGAGCTATATCTCCAATCCATTACCCCAGCTTCTTTTCATTTATTTTCTTTTTTTTTAGTTGTAGATGGACACAATGCCTTCATTTTGTTTACTTTTTTTTTTTTTTTTTTTTTGGTACCGGGGATTGAACTCAGCGGCACTAGACCACTGGGCCACATCCCCAGCCCTTTTTTGTATTTTATTAGAGACAGGGTCTCACTGAGTTGCTAAGTGCCTCGCCATTGCTGAGGTTGGCTTTGAACTCGAAATCCTCCTGCTTCAGCCTCCCAAGTGCTGGGATTACAGGCATGCGCCACCACGCCCGGCTTGTTTACTTATTTTTATGAGGTGCTGAGGATCAAACCCAGTGCCTCACAAAGTGCTAGGCAAGCGCTCTACCACTGAGTCACAACCCTAGCACTCTTTTCTTTTCCTTGTTGCCCATTGAGAGAGGGATTCTGGATTGGGAAGGAGCTCCAGCATCCTTAAGTGGCCTTAGAGACCTGTTTCTCTGATTGTAATGTATAGGAGCTGGTGCTTATTGGGTCTGCAGAAAGGGATGAGCCTTTGGGAAGGGTTGATGTTGGGACATAGGGATATTTGTCCAGCTCTCAAGACTTTTTTTTTTTTTTTGGTACCGGGGCTTGAACTCAGGGGCACTCGACCACTGGGCCACATCCCCAGCCCTTCTTTGTATTTTATTAGAGACAAGATCTCACTGAGTTGCTAAGTGCCTCACCATTGCTGAGGCTGGCTTTGAACTCTCAATCCTCCTGCCTCAGCCTCCCAAGTGCTGGGATTACAGGTGTGCGCCACCGCGCCCGGCTTCAGCTCTCAAGACTTGATGTGAAAAGTTTCCACTTTTTTCCTCCTTGATTCTGATCTTTCTTAGAATCTCCTGATTACTCTGTTAGAGGGTGAGACATATGAAAAGGAAAGCTGGTGTGAACCTCTCTCCTCTCTATGGATTCTAAGGCTCTGGTCAGTCTCCCTATCTTACGTGATGGCATAATGGACTCCAACCCAAATATACCCAGCCCTAGAGGAGTCTTTCTCTTGAATCTGGTAAGCCTGGGCCCCATGTTGTGGCCCACAGGGGAGGCATGTGCCCTCAAGGCCAGACTTCTTTTTTTTTTTTTTTTTTTGCAGTGCTGGCATTTGAACTCAGAGATTCATACATACTAGGCAAGTGCTCTACCACTGAATGCCATTCCCATCCCCACACTTTTGACTTGTATCATAGGACTGGTGTCAGTCATTTGGGCCCTGAAAGATTCCAGGAGAAAGGAGAGCCCTGTAATTGCTAAGGTAGAATGTCCCCTATGGCAGGCTGGGAGGGACTCTTGACGTGCTGGATAGGACCTAGAGGAATGCAGGAGAAGGTGGGTCTCATCCTAGTCTAAGGACTAACATTCACACCCACTTCTCTGCCAGTTTGGCTTCTTGGGGACCTTGAAGCTGGTGAGGAAGTAAAGAAACCAGCAGAGCCGAAGGGGCCTGATGTCCCTTTCCTGGATGATCCTTTTTCCAGCTGCTATAAAGGGCCTGATGTGCAAGTTGTGCTTGACCAATAGGCCACTGGGGTAACACTGAACTGTGAAACCAGGTTGCACAGAAGCCCACTTCTCCTTCCTCCTCCCAGGCCAATGTATAATCCGTGTGTCCTTTGTATGTGTCCTGTCCAAGCCCCTAAGGAACATATACCATCTGAGGTCAAAAGTTACCCCAGGGGCTGGGGTTGTGGCTTAACGGTAGAGCACTCGCCTGGCACGTGTGCAGCCCAGGTTTGATCCTCAGCACCACGTACAAATAAACCCATTGTGTACAGCTAAAGCAAAAAAAAAAAAAAAAAAAAAAAAAAAAAAAAAGTTACCCCAGGCCTCATGGCCACATGGCCTGTCCACAGAGGAACTGCAACCCTAATTTGGTTCATTTCCTTTAACAGCTGTGTTCTCCCCACATCCCAACCCAGGCACCTCAGCTTATAGTCTCAGCCACTAGACAAGGAATCATTTGAGGTCAAGTCAGGGGGGACATTTTGGAGGCTGCAGGAGCAAAGAGAAGGAGATTGCTGTGTCTACTTGGAGACCAGGGAAAGCTTCGCTGGTCGAAGGGCAGGCCAAATGGAGGGACCCCATGCAGAGTTGGGAGAAAGGGCAGGAGGCTCAGTGAACCTAAGTGGTTGGGATGTGTGTGGCAGCCTGGCACTTGGGGAGTGCAGGGCTGTGATGAGGGCCATGGGGGAGAAACAGGGCTCCAGGCCCAGGGTGTGTAGGCTTCTAAAGGCGGTGGCTTGAAATGGTCAAACCAGTGGTTTGGAAGAGCTCCTGGATAATGGTATAGAGGGGTAGACTGTGGTCTGGGGAGAGCATGGAACCCAGGGAAGGTGGAATCTGGAGGTTTTGGTGGCACTTCATGGAAGCGAAGGTGGATGGTAGGGGAGGTCCAAGGGGTGTGTCCCCAGGAGACGAAGGAGCAGACGAAAATCTGGGCTGTTCCTCAGATTTTCAGCTCAGGGCTTATTTAGTGAGTATTCAACAGATCAGGTGAGGAGCTCAGTGGGGACAACCAGGGGATTCATGGGAATTCTGAACTCAGAGATACAGACCAGGCAGGTGGTGTCTGGTTCATTGTAACTGGTGTCCTGGAAGCAGATGTCCCCAGGAAGACTTGAGAACTTGGAAGAGAAGCAGCCCAAGCCTCTGATATCAAGAGGATAGGCCTTGGAAGAGGCAAAGACAGGAGGGAGAGCAGGAGAATGGCAGCAGGGGAGATGGGACAGGGCAGTTTCAGGTGGAGAAGCTGTCACCTGCACTGTATGCAGGAAGGCAAGGCTTGAGAGTGGTCACCGGACCCAGGGAGTGCTGGCCAGCCTGCTGGGGCCTGAGTGTGAGTGGGAAAAGCTGGTCCATCCAGTGTAGAGAGCCTTCCCTCAGACTCAGGTGGGGAGGACCCAGGGCCAAAGGCCGCATCCGCTGGGTGGGAGAGGGCCCAGGACACTTCACTTTTAGATTGAAAAGAGGCAACAGAGAAGGATCAAGGAGAAAGAGACATGGAGCCAAGTCCCTGAGCTGACTGAAGGCTGGATACAGGCAACAGGGAGGTCTAGCCTTGAACCGAGTGTGGGGGAAACTTCTCCCTTGGAAGGGAGAGTAACTAGGGTGGGGGCACTATTATTCATGAAAAGTGAATTGAAGCCAGGTGCAGTGGCACACACCTATAATCCCAGAGGCTCAGAGGCTGAGGCAGGAGGATCACGAGTTCACAGCCAGCCTCAGCAATTTAGTGAGGCCCTAAGCAACTCAGTGAGATCCTATCTGTAAACAAAATATAAAAAAGGGCTGGGTATGTAGCTCAGTGGTCAAGTGCCCCTGGGTTCAATCCCTGGTACAAAAAAAAAGTGTTAATTGAGTGTCTACTTGGACAGTGTGGAGGGCAGGCAGTGGCTTTCTTCCTCTTTTCAGGGACTCAACCCTCTTGAGCAACCCTGGCCATGAAATCCCCTGTGGGGCCTAGGAGACCTGAGGCCATCTCAGGGAGATGGGGAAATTATTTCTTTGTCTTGCACATCAGGCAGACTGGCCCCCTGCCCAGCCCCCATGAGATGACAGCAGACAGTGGGGCTGAGGCAAGCTTCAGCCCACACCCTGGCAGCCAGCCCAAGATGGGGCCGGGTCAGGAGGGCCTGGGGTTGGGTCTTTGCATCAGGCTCAGGCTGGGCATAAAGGAGGCTCCTGTGGGTTGGAGGAAGCAGTCTTGGAGACCATGCAGACCCAGAGAGATGGCCCCTCTCTGGGGTGGCGGTCATGGTTGCTGCTACTGCTGGGCCTGGTGATGCCTCCAGCCATCGCCCAGACCCTCAGCTACAAGGAGGCTGTGCTCCGTGCTGTGGATGGCTTCAACCAGCAGTCCTCAGATGCCAACCTCTACCGACTCCTGAGCCTGGGCTCCCAGTCCCCGGGGGTGAGCTGGCGGGGAGGGCTGACTCTGCTCTGGCTAGGATTGGCCACACTGGGCCTCTGCTCTATCTCCTGCCAGCAAAGCACTTCCTGCTGTGAGTGTGGTCCTCCCTTTTCCAGGGAAACTTCCTGGAGCTACGTCCCCTCCTAGCATGATGTTTTTCAACCTTAGCATTCTGCTGTGACAGACATACTCCATCCCCACCCCACACAGGCTGCAGGGACTTCTGGGACCTCCAGGGACAAGGGTGAGGTTATTGATTCTTCCGTCTCTGCCCAGGCTTGAGGTCCTGGTGGTCTCATCCTCCAGGAAGCCCTTGGTTTCCCTCTCCCCCAGAGGGGAGGTGCCTCTCATTAGGGCTGCGTAAGGAGGTCAGAAAGTGGCTTATCTTCCTCCTCTCTGTTCTCCAGTGCTCGGTTCAGTGCCCAGCACATAGTAGGTGTTGATGAAAGGCTATTCTTTTTTTTTTAATATTTATTTATTTACTTTAGTTGTACACAATGCAATGCATTTATGTTTACATGGTGCCGAGGATCGAACCCGGGCCGCACACGTGCGAGGCGAGCGCTCTGCCGCTGAGCCACAACCCCAGCCCCCGAAAGGCTATTCTTTTTTTTTTTTTTTTTTTTTTTTTGTGGTACCGGGGATTGAACTCAGGGGCACTTGACCACTGGGCCACAACCCCAGCCCTTTTTTGTATTTTATTAGAGGCAGGGTCTCACTGAGTTGCTAAGTGCCTCGCCATTGCTGAGGCTGGCTTTGAACTCGCGATCCTCCTGCCTCAGCCTCCCAAAGTGCTGGGATTACAGGCGTGCGCCACCGCGCCCGGCGAGGCTATTCTTTTGATGGGGATCAGGAAGACTGATCAAAGAAGGAAAGACTGGGCCTGAGCCTGGCCTCCCCACTTCTTTCGTTGACCAGGATGAGGACCCAGATACCCCAAAGCCTGTGAGCTTCACAGTGAAGGAGACAGTATGTCCCAAGACGACCCAGCAGACCCTGGAGCAGTGTGACTTCAAAGAGGACGGGGTGAGGTTGGGGGTGAGGGTGCTGGTGGGTAGGTACCTCCTGAGGAGCTGAATAAAGGGTCCCTGGGGAACATTTCAGTCACTGAGGCAGGGCTGGGGGTAATGGTAAAGTGTTTTCAGTTTGACCTTGAGCATCCTCTTTCTAGCTGGTGAAGCAATGTGTGGGGACAGTCACCCTGGACCCGGCCAGGGATTCTTTCGACATCAACTGTGACGGGGTGAGTGAACTATTCTGGGAATCAGGGCCTGATGGGAATAACACATGGATAATCTGTCCACCAGTTAGTCACTGCCTCACCCAGAGCAGGGAAAACCTTTCTCTATCCAGGGGTCCTTCCTCAGCCTGATCCCATATCCAGGGCCAACCCCGTAATTCCTCAGAGCAGTAGTTCTCAAAGATTGGTCTTTACCTGGGAACTTGTTAGAGATGCACATTCTCGGGCCCCATGCAGAACTACTGAATGAGACTCTGGGGTGAGGTCCAGCAATGTGTATTTTAACAAGCTCTTCTGGAGATTCTAATTCCTGTTGAAGGTTGAGAGCCCTGACTTAGGGTAGTGGGCTCTGAGGACCCTGGGGAGCCCCTTGCCATCTCTGAGCCTCAGTTTTTTTTATTTTTTTTTAATCTTTTTATTGGGAGTGGGGATTCAGCCATGTGCTCCAAAGCCAGAAGAGGGTGAACTGGGGCTCCAAATTTCCTGGGGGGGGGGACCCAAGAGGGAGATCTAAGTGGGGAGGGGTCTTGAACCCTAGTGTGCAGCCCTATAAGTAACTTGTTTCTTCCTGTTGTGTAGCCCCTGCATTTCAAGAAAATTGCACGGCTGGGTGGGCTCCTCCAAAAAGGTGGAGAGAAGATCCGAAAAGGTGGAGAGAAGATTGGTAAAAAACTTGAGGACATTGGCAGAAAAATCAAGAATTTCTTTCAGAGTCTTATCCCTAGGTCAGGGTCCTAGGGTCTGTCCCGCCCTGCCTCTGGACTCTGAAAAATAAACTCTGTGAAAGCCACTTCCCCATGCCTCTGTCTCACTTGTCTTGCTCCCTCCCCTTCACCAGAAGAGTAAAGGATGGGTGGAACTGGTGGAAATATCCTCTTGTCCTGTCCCTGTGGGGCCCTCTCATTTCCAGGAGTCCTCAGCTGGGTTGTGTCCCTACCACCAACAGGGGACACATCCTCTTCTGACTCCTTGTCCTGTCTCATTTCTCTGTAATGCTGGGGCTTTTTGCAGTAGCCCCCCAAATGAATCACTCCTGCTTGCATCTCACCTTAGGCCGGCTTCAAGCCCAAACCCAGTCAAACGCAGACACCCTTGTCTGAGAGAAGCAGGTGGCAGAGTCTCACGGGGCTTTGACTCTGTTACCTGTCATGCTCACGTCTTCTTTTTGAGCTGGTGTAGTGAAGGCATTCTTCCCCCTGCTGTCTTGACAAGGTCACAGTAAGGATGACAAGTGTTGGCAAGACCCACTTGTGGGAAACCGAAGCCATGAGACCCTTTTTTTGTGATTGGGACTTTTTCATTCTTATGCTCATATTCCTGGCAGGAAGCACTAGTATACTTATTGCTAAATCAAATTAAAATCCAGGTGGCTAGAACATAACAGGCAGTTTGTGCCTTGAAGGCTGTTCTGTTACTTTTCAGTTTGTCAAGGACAAAATAGAAGGCTGTTCTACTATCTCAGTACATTGAGGACAAAATTGATATCAACAAACAGCAATCATTCTCTGAAAGGTCATAGGAACTTTAGGCACCACATTGATTATACCAACTAAGAACCCACGCCCATATCTCCACCCTCTTAAAAAGCCTAATTATTATGCTTATTGCACACAGCCCACCATATTAGATTAAAGGAAGGTTGTGGTATCTACCCAGGAGAGAAAAAGTTAATAAAATACATCTCCCCATCCAACAGACCCTCTTTTACCTTACATAGGGACTTATGATGAACATAGTTAATATTGGCTGTGGGTAGACTGATGTTTAGAACTTGCCTTTCAGTTAGAGAGATTATAAAGCTATAAGAACTAGTGTACTTTGACTAAGGAACAAAGAAACTCTCTGAGAAAGCAGCTCAACCAGTTTTATGAGAATAAATGTAGACATTAATTAAAATAGGCTTCATAAGATTTATTTTTAGAATAATGTTAGAAATAATAATCTAGAGTAATGGAAAATATCTTCAGATTTTTAAATCTTTACCTGTATGGGTTTTTTTAAAGATGTTTTAAGAATAAGTTCATAGATTTTAGGTTAACATAAGCTTTAAGACTGAAGGGGATTTTCTGATAGGAATCTTAGATTAGAAATAAAGTACATAGCCGGGCGCGGTGGCGCACGCCTGTAATCCCAGCACTTTGGGAGGCTGAGGCAGGAGGATCGCGAGTTCAAAGCCAGCCTCAGCAATGGCGAGGCACTTAGCAACTCAGTGAGACCCTGTCTCTAATAAAATACAAAAAAGGGCTGGGGATGTGACCCAGTGGTCGAGTGCTGCTGAGTTCAACCCCCGGTACCAAAAAAAAAAAAAAAAAAAAAAAAAAAAAAAGAAAGAAAGTACAGGTGTACTTTAAACTTAAAGGTTAATGATGGGCTAGGAGTCTTAGAGTCTGGTTACCTAATTTGGCATCTGTTAATAAAGAAATATTACATCCTGGGAAAGTCTGAAAATGTAAATTAGTGACGCTTTTTTTTTTTTTTTTTTTGTGGTACCAGGGATTGAACTCAGGGGCACTCGACCACTGGGTCACATCCCTAGCCCTTTTTTGTATTTTTATTAGAGACAGGGTCTCACTGAGTTGCTAAGTGCCTCGCCATTGCTGAGGCTGGCTTTGAACTCACGATCCTCCTGCCTCAGCCTCCCAAAGTGCTGGGATTACAGGCGTGCGCCACCGTGCCTGGCTGGTGACGCATTTTATTAATGATTTTGTACCCATGAAGATTATTAAGGAAATGTCACATCTTGGGAAAATGTAAATTGATGATGCATTTTCCTATATCCATAATGACTATGTCAGATCTTGAGAAAATCTGGAAATTGTAAATCAATGCCGTATTCTATTAATGATTCTGAATCTATAATGATGAGAAAGCATAATAAATATGGACCCAGAGAAAGCAGAATTATCTCTCTCTCTGGAGATGGCTCAAATGGAATGACTCCTCTTCTCATTTCTCGCGCCGATGCCACTCATCCTTTGGGACTCCCTGGACCCACTGGGGCAGGACCTCCGCACTGGTGTGGTTGATTTCAGGCAGAACCCAGGTGCTCCCCACTCTCCATCCTCACAGGTGAGGAAACCCAGGGGGTTGTGTTGTGTCAGAGTCAATTATTATTATTATTATTATTTTTTTTTTGGTACTGAGGATTGAACTCAGGGGCACTCGACCACTGGGCCACATCCCCAGTCCTTTTTTGTATTTTATTAGAGACAGGGTCTCACTGAGTTGCTAAGTGCCTCGCCATTGCTGAGGCTGGCTTTGAACTCGCGATCCTCCTGCCTCAGCCTCCCAAGTGCTAGGATTACAGGCGTGCGCCACCACGCCCGGCGTCAATTATTAAATTACCTGGATTTTTTTGAGCTGAGTGTTAAGCTCTACAAGTGTAGTGGTGCACACCTGTAATCCCAGTGACACGGGAAGCTGAGGCAGGAGGATGCCAAGTTCAAAGCCAGCCTCAGTAACTTAGTAAGGCCCTAAGCAACTTAGTGAGACCTTGTCTCAAAATAAAAAATAAAAAGTCCTGGGGATGTGGCTCAGTGGTTAAGTGTCCCTAGGTTCAATACTCAGTGCCAAAACAAAACAAAACCCCCAAAAGAGGGGCTGGGGATGTGGCTCAGTGGTAGAGTGCTCGCCTAGCACGTGCGCGGCCTGGGTTCGATCCTCAGCACCACGTAAAAAATAAACTCATTGTGTACAACTAAAAGCAAATAAATAAATATTTAAAAAAACAAAACAAAACAAAACCCAAAAGACTATTGGTGACTTGAAATGGGCCATGATGGGAGGAAGTGTTTATATTGGGTACATTAGGGGAATCTGTAAGTGCTACAAAGCAGCCCCACCCCCTAGCTGGCACACCCTTTCCCTGGCTGGGAGAGGGATTACTCACAAAGATAATACGAGCCTGAGCTAGTGGCATCATTTTTAATTTCCTCCCAGGGATGTTCCCTCTTGTTACCATGGCAACCCTCCTAGGTTCCCATCCCCGTCTTGCACTTTGGTATTCTGCATGGGCCTTGGCCACAAACCAGGCCAGCAACTGACCCCTGATTCCAGAAGGAAATGGACGCTTACATCTTTGCCAGCTCACCTTTGATCATGGAGCTGTAACTGGCCCCTGGCAGGGAGGTCTATGGGCCTTGTCAGTGCCTTCTAATACCTGCCATCTGGGCTGGGGTTGTGGCTCAGCGGTAGAGCACTCACCTAGCAGCCCTGGGTTCGATCCTCAGCACCACGTAAAAATAAATGAATAAAATAAAGGTATTGTGTCCAACTACAACTAAAAAATAAATATTAAAAAAAAAAAAAAAAAAAAAGAGGAGGAAAGAGGCGAGAGGTAGGGTTGGCCCAGAGCTAACACAGTGGAGCTGACTGGGGTGGGCTGTCTCGCAGAAGAGAGAGGCAGGTTGATTCCCTGGTGGGCTGGAGGTGGTGGCGCTTCCTGAGAATGTTGTGGGTGGCAGATTTCTGGGGTGTGTGGGTGAGATGAGTGTGAGGGGAAGGTGACAAGTCCAGTTTTGAACACATTAGCTCTGAAGTGCCAGTGGGATGTGGCTCCTGAGGGGGGCACTGGGCGAGGGTATTATAGCAGATGCTGTTTGCGCCCCACCCAGGTGTCCCCTCCCTGCCCAGCTGCTGCACCCACCCCACAGCTGTTTCTCACAGCTGCCCCTTCACAGCTTTCTTCAAGCCTCCCCTGGGGATGTCTGGGAGGTTGTGCTCCCTCTGCCCACAGCCTGTGGACAGTGACTGAAGAGGGTTTAAAAACCTGGCCCCTTGCTTCAAGTCAGGACTAAGGAAATGGTGCAATTCCTGTTCCTGTTCCAGGGCTTTCTGTGGGGTCAGTGTGGACATCCTGGCTCAGCTCCTTCTTCTGCCTCATTTTGCTTCCCTTGCTCCCCTTCCAGAACATTCCGCCTCGTCTCTGAATCTCACCTGTGAATGTCCATTTCAGGCTCTGCTTCTAAGCCAGCTCAACGTGGCCCTGGACTGAGAGTGTAAATGATCTTGTATAAACCACATTTTCTAGTTTCTCTGATGTTTTGACAGCTGGAGCCTTGCTGACCGGAGAGGGACTGCCTCCTGCGGGTTGCAGACTCCCGGAGATAGCCTAAGGCTCTCCCTCCAGCCCAACTTTCATATGCAAGTAACCAATCCAGAGCCCATACCCTCTCCCCTGCTGTAACAGGCCTGTCCTTTTTCATATTTCCTTCCTTTCTTCTTTCCTTCCTTCCTTCCCTTTCTTTCTTTCCTTTTTTTTTTTTTTTTTTTTTTGGTACCAGGGATTGAACTCTGGGGCACTTGACCACTGGGCCACATCCCCAGCCCTTTTTTGGGATTTTATTAGAGACAGGGTCTCACTGAGTGGCTAAGTGCCTCGCCATTGCTGAGGCTGGCTTTGAACTCGTGATCCTTCTGCCTCAGCCTCCCAAAGTGCTGGGATTACAGGCGTGCGCCACCGCGCCCGGCTTCCTTTCTTCTTCTTCTCCTTCTCCCTCTTCTTCCTCCTCCTTCACCTCCCCCTTCTCCTCTTCCTCCTCCCCCTTCCCCTGTCCTCCTCCTCCTCTGCCGCCTCTGCTGCTTCTTCTTCTTCTTCTTCTTCTCCTTCTCCTTCTCCTTCTCCTTCTCCTTCCTCTCCTCCTCCTAGCCCCCCTTCCTTCTTCTTTTTGTACTAGGAATTGAACCCAAAGGCACTTAACCACTAACAACATCCCCAGCCTTTTTTAAAATTTTGAGATAAGATCTTGCTAAGTTGCTTAGGGCCTTGCTAAATTGCTGAAGCTGGTTTTGAAATTCTAATCCTCTTGCCTCAGTCTCCTGAGCCTCTGGGATTACAGGTGTGCACCACTGTACCCGGTTTATATTTCATTTTGAAACAGGGTCTAAGTTGCCCAGGCTGGTCTTGAACTTGTGATCCTCTTGTCTCAGCCTGCTGAGTAGTTGGGATTACTGGCATGGGCCACCACACCTAGCTTGTTTCTCATATTTACTAGTTTTCATACATTTATTATAATTATAATTATTATTTTATTTTATTATTATTATTTTTTTGGTACCGGGGATTGAACTCAGGGGCACTGGACCACCGGGCCACATCCCCAGCCCTTTTTTGTATTTTATTAGAGACAGGATCTCACTGAGTTGCTAAGTGCCTCACCATTGCTGAGGCTGGCTTTGAACTCGTGATCCTCCTGCCTCAGCCTCCCAAGTGCTGGGATTACAGGAGTGCGCCACTGTGCCCGGCTTATACATTTGTTATTATATGCTCTATAATGACACAATTGATACTATTTTCTTCAGATAGTCACTTACCTTTTGGAGCAAATAAAATTACAAAGAAGGGGTACAGTGCTTTGCCTAGTATGTGTGAGGCACTGGATTCAATTCCCAACACTGAAACACACTGGAAATGGCATAAATGAAGGTAAACTTTATTTATTTATTTATTTTCTTGGTAGTGCTGGCGATCAAATCCAGAGCCTCACACATGTAGACACTGAGCTACATCCCCAGCTCTAGCACTTCTTGTTTCTTTGTGGAAATCTAAGTTTTGTCTAATATAATTTATTTTTTATTTTTGTGGTGCTGGAGATGGAACCCAGGGCCTTGTGTATGCTAGGCAAGTACTCTACCACTGAGCCATATTCCCATCCCTGGTATAATATATATATATAAAGTTTGGAGTGTTTCATTTAGAATTTCTTTTTTAAAAAAATTCTTAATTTTTTTTTAGTTTTTAATGGAACTTTATTTATTTATTTGTGGTGCTAAGGAACCCAGTGCCTTACACATGCTAGGCAAGCGCTCTGCTACTGAGCCACAACCCCATCCTCATTTAACTTTCTTGTAGTTCAGGTTTACTGGAAATGAACTCTTCTTATCCTTCATTTGTAAAAGAAATTTTGGTTGTGTATTGAATTTTTGGTTGATGTTCTTCACTTTGAGCAGGTTAAGATGTCCCTGGCTTGTCTTCTGGCTTGCATTACTTCTGAAGAGATGTCAGCTATGATTATTTTCATTGCTCCTGTAGACATGTTTTGTCTCTTCTTTGGCTTCTGGTTGTCAGCCTCTTTTCTTTGTTTTTATCCAGACAGTACAAAAGTTGGTTTCTGTCCCAACTTAGTCTTATGAAATTTTCATTCATGTGATATAGGTAAAAAAATGGTTCAGTGAATATCCACATGCCCTGCATCTAGATTTGGCAGTTGTTAATATTTTAATATTAAACATATTCTTTTTCTTTTTCTTTTTTTTAAATATTTTTTAGTTGTAGATAGACACAATATCTTTATTTATTTATTTTTATGTGGTGCTGAGGATCAAACCCAGTGCCTCACACTTGCTAGGCAAGCGCTCTATTACTGAGCCACAACCCCACTCCTCCTTTTCTTTTTGATATATGCATTTCATGTGTATGCGATTAAATTCTGCAAATGTAAGTTTGCAGCTCATGATATTTCATTCCTAAATATTCCATCATGCATCCCTTAAAAATAAGGACATTCTTTCACATTCTAGAACAACCCAGTTCTAGTTTATGATGAGTGAGACTAAGGAGAGGCAGATGGAAGATTGTATAGATTTCAATTCATTGGGGGAAATTCTGATTGAAGCATGGTTCTAGGCGGCAGCAAAACCAGTTGGATCCCTGAAATTTGAGTCAGAAAGACGGACATATTTATAGGTCAAGACAAAAATGACTTCATTTGGCTGGAATGTACCTGGCTTATCTTATTGAAGAGTTAGGCACATTCCTGGATACAGGGTCTGATTGTAAAGCCAACATGTGATTTTAATGGTTTTATTTATTTACACTTTACTGGGAAACAGTACAGAAAAAACTAGCTAGGGTTACTCAGGGGTAATTATGGTGGTTAGGGCTCAAGATGGGTGCAGTTATGTCAAGATGTATCTATTGTTATCAAATTAAAACTAATAATTGCATATTATCTGACATCCTGTTTAGATTAATATTTTCCCAATTATCCCTAGAATGACTTTTGACTTTTTTTTTTGGGGGGGGGGAGACCGGGGAATTGAACCCAGGAGCTCTCTTCCACTGAGTTACAACCCATCCCTTTTTATTTTTTATTTTGAGACAAGGTCTCACCAAGTTGTTTAGGGCCTCACTAATTTGCTGAGGCTGGCCTTAAACTTTCAGTCCTCCTGCTCAGCTTCCTGAGTTGCTGGGATTACAGGCCTGCACCACCAGGCCCAGCTAGTACCCATTATTCTTTTTTCTTTTCTTTTCTATTTTTCTTCATTTTATTTTATTTATTTATTTATTTATTTTTGTGGTACTGGGGATTGAACTCAGGGGCACTTGACCACTGGGTCACACCCCCAGCCCTTTTTTTGTATTTTATTTAGAGACAGGGTCTCACTGAGTTGCTAAGTGCCTCGCCATTGCTGAGGCTGGCTTTGAACTCGCGATCCTCCTGCCTCAGCCTCCCAAAGTGCTGGGATTACAGGCGTGCGCCACCGCACCTGGCTTTATTTTATTTTTTGTACCAGGAATTGAATCCAGGGTTGCTTAACCACTGAACAATATCCCCAGCCCTTTAAAATATTTTATGTAGAGACAAGGTCTTACTGAGTTGCTTAGGGCTTCACTAAATTGCTGAGGCTGGTTTTGAACTCATGATCCTCCTGCCTCAGCTCCTGAGCTGCTGGATTACAGGAATGCACCATTGTGCCCAGTTTAGAAACCATTATTCTTTAAGCAATCCAAATGACCATCAAATAATCTGTGATATATTTATACAGTGTCAGATTTTAGGCATAAACAGAGCGAAATGCTAATCCACAGGAAAACATGGGTGCACATGAAAAACACTTTTTGAGCAAAAAAGAGCAGACATCAAAAGTAAGCTGGGCGCGGTGGCGCACGCCTGTAATCCCAGCACTTGGGAGGCTGAGGCAGGAGGATCACGAGTTCAAAGCCAGCCTCAGCCGTGGCGAGGCACTTAGCAACTCAGTGAGACCCTGTCTCTACTAAAATACAAAAAAGGGCTGGGGATGTGGCCCAGTGGTCGAGTGCCCCTGAGTTCAATCCCCGGTACAAAAAAAAAAAAAAAAAAAAAAAGTGTACATTGTGATTCATTCCATTCTATGAAGTTCAAGAACTGATCAAAGTCACTTATATTAATAGAAATCAGGTCGGGCGTGGTGGCACATGCCTGTAATCCCAGTGGCTCAGGAGGCTAAGATCTCGAGTTCAAAGCCAGCCTCAGCAATGGTAAGTTGCTGAGCAACTCAGTGAGACCCTGTCTCTAAAAAATAAAATACAAAATAGGGCTGGGGATGTGGCTCAGTGGTTGAGTGCCCCTGAAAAAGAAAGGAAAAAAAAAAAAAAAAAAAAAAGAAAGAAAGAAATCAAAACAAGGCTACATAAGGTCAGAGCGAGTGGGGTACTGATAGAAAAGTTACAAAAGAGTATCTCTCTGTTAATGGATATGTTTCATAAGTTGATAAGGGTTTTGGAGACTGTAGAGAGGCATAAAGTTCTAAAAATTGTCAACTCATGCACTTATGATTGGCATGTTTCACTGTATTTCAATCATATATTGATAAGAAGCTAGTAGGAATGAGGTAGATAAGAACGATGATTAAGTAATAATGGGCACAGGCATGTTTTAATTTTCCAAATCTCCCTCTACTACCAACCATTTAACTGACCAATTCAAATGCCAGTTGCTGGTTGGGTTCCAGATAGAATATTGCATGCACCCTGAGTTTGCTGCTGCTGTTGGATTCAGGGCTCCTGGGCAGAGGCATGGAGGGCTGTGGTCCTCTGTGGAGCTTTGGTTTAGGCTGAACTTTGGTAAGCTGAGTGAAGTGGTGCTGGAGCTGCTGCCCAATAATCTGAATCCACAACTTAATTTTTATATAGCCTGGCAGGTCTACAGTGTCATTCGTTTCTTGATGGGTCTTTTATTTTTATTCATACTGGTTTAGTCTACTAGAAGTTGATGTGAAAAGCAGCTTGCAGAAGCACTGCCTGCACAGATTAAAAAACAAAACAAAACAATTTATTGACAACCTTAGTGCTGCTAAAAAAAGGAGTATGCAGAGATTGAGTCATCCCTAGAAAATGACAGAATACAATAAAAAAGTCTTTAAATATATCCTGCCTTATAGATGCTTACAGAAAGGTGAAGAGCACTAATTTGATGCTGATGGAGAAATTAATTTCCCTGGCTCAAGAACTGATGGAGGGCCAGCATGGTTGCAGTGATCACATCTGTAATCCCAGCCACTCTGGAGTCTGAGGCAGGAGGATCCCAAATTCAAGGTCAGCCTCAGCAATTTAGTGAGGCTCTGTCTCAAAAAGGACTAGGTCTGGGAGTGGTGGTGCATGACTATAATCCCAGCACTTGGGAAGCTGAGACAGGAGGATCCGAGTTCAAAGTTCAGCCTCAGCAACGTGCGAGGCACTAAGCAACTCAGTGAGACCCTGTCTCTAGATAAAATACAAAATAGGGCTGGGGATGTGGCTCAGTGGTCCAGTGCCCTTGAGTTCAATCCCAGGTACAAAAAAAAAAAAAAAAAAAAAAAGTGTACATTGTGATTCATTCCATTCTATGAAGTTCAAGAACTGATCAAAGTCACTTATATTAATAGAAATCAGGTCGGGCGTGGTGGCACATGCCTGTAATCCCAGTGGCTCAGGAGGCTAAGATCTCGAGTTCAAAGCCAGCCTCAGCAATGGTAAGTTGCTGAGCAACTCAGTGAGACCCTGTCTCTAAAAAATAAAATACAAAATAGGGCTGGGGATGTGGCTCAGTGGTTGAGTGCCCCTGAAAAAGAAAGGAAAAAAAAAAAAAAAAAAAAACAGAAAGAAAGAAATCAAAACAAGGCTACATAAGGTCAGAGCGAGTGGGTACTGATAGAAAAGTTACAAAAGAGTATCTCTCTGTTAATGGATATGTTTCATAAGTTGATAAGGGTTTTGGAGACTGTAGAGAGGCATAAAGTTCTAAAAATTGTCAACTCATGCACTTATGATTGGCATGTTTCACTGTATTTCAATCATATATTGATAAGAAGCTAGTAGGAATGAGGTAGATAAGAACGATGATTAAGTAATAATGGGCACAGGCATGTTTAATTTTCCAAATCTCCCTCTACTACCAACCATTTAACTGACCAATTCAAATGCCAGTTGCTGGTTGGGTTCCAGATAGAATATTGCATGCACCCTGAGTTTGCTGCTGCTGTTGGATTCAGGGCTCCTGGGCAGAGGCATGGAGGGCTGTGGTCCTCTGTGGAGCTTTGGTTTAGGCTGAACTTTGGTAAGCTGAGTGAAGTGGTGCTGGAGCTGCTGCCCAATAATCTGAATCCACAACTTAATTTTTATAGCCTGGCAGGTCTACAGTGTCATTCGTTTCTTGATGGGTCTTTTATTTTTATTCATACTGGTTTAGTCTACTAGAAGTTGATGTGAAAAGCAGCTTGCAGAAGCACTGCCTGCACAGATTAAAAAAACAAAACAAAACAATTTATTGACAACCTTAGTGCTGCTAAAAAAAGGAGTATGCAGAGATTGAGTCATCCCTAGAAAATGACAGAATACAATAAAAAGTCTTTAAATATATCCTGCCTTATAGATGCTTACAGAAAGGTGAAGAGCACTAATTTGATGCTGATGGAGAAATTAATTTCCCTGGCTCAAGAACTGATGGAGGGCCAGCATGGTTGCAGTGATCACATCTGTAATCCCAGCCACTCTGGAGTCTGAGGCAGGAGGATCCCAAATTCAAGGTCAGCCTCAGCAATTTAGTGAGGCTCTGTCTCAAAAAGGACTAGTCTGGGAGTGGTGGTGCATGACTATAATCCCAGCAGCTTGGGAAGCTGAGACAGGAGGATCCAGAGTTCAAAGTTCAGCCTCAGCAACAGCGAGGCACTAAGCAACTCAGTGAGACCCTGTCTCTAGATAAAATACAACAATAGGGCTGGGGATGTGGCTCAGTGGTCCAGTGCCCTTGAGTTCAATCCCAGGTACCAAAACAAGCAAACAAGCAAACAAAACCAGAAGGAGAAAAGGTCCAGGTGCTCAAAATAAGGAGAGACAGTTGAGATGCTAAACATGCTGGAGTCCCTACCAAGGTGTTTTTGCAAACCTGCCAGGAGGCCATGATTCATACCAATAGTCCCTTTCCCAGGAGTAGGCCTTGGTCCTAAAGCACCACCTCCCCCCACTCAGCCCTGCTGAGCTGTCAGGTTGCATCTACCCATCTGGACTGTACTGGAGAACGGAGGGAGCACTGGGGTCAGTGGGTCGGGGCTGGCCCTTCCTCACAGGTGGAGCTCTTTCACTTCCACATCCTGGATGGAGCAAGGAACGTCTTCATTTTTGATTCTTCTGTGTGTGTGTGTGTGTGTGTGTGTGTGTGTGTGTGGTGGTGCTGGGGATTGAACACAGGGCCTTGTGCATGCAAGGCAAGCACTGTACCAGCTGAGCTATATCCTCAGCCCTCATGTTTGATTCTTTTTTTTTTTTTTTTTTTTTTTTTGGTACTGGGGATTGAACTCAGCGGCACTCGACCACTGGGTCACATCCCCAGCCCTTTTTTGTATTTTATTGGAGACAGGGTCTCACTGAGTTGCTAAGTGCCTCGCCATTGCTGAGGCTGGCTTTGAACTCGCGATCCTCCTGCCTCAGCCTCCCAAAGTGCTGGGATTACAGGCGTGCGCCACCGCGCCCGGCTTGATTCTTTAAAATAATAATACTACTACTTCCTGGGATTCACCAAAGAGTGTGGAACTTTTATTCCTTTCACAGAAAGTTTGGGTTGTTATATGTTAGCAATGAGATAAACGGTTTACTCAAAGACTAATATTTTATTCAAATAGAAATTTTGTCAGGGGCTGGGGTTGTGGCTCAGCGGTAGAGCACTCGCCTAGCACGTGCGTGGCCCGGGTTCGATCCTCAGCACCACATAAAAATAAAAAAACCACATTGTGTACAACTAAAACAAATAAATAAATATTTAAAAAAATTTTGTCAAAATACATTTTTCAAGACAATGTTTTGTAAATATTTATATTCATTTGTAAATGAATATATTTCATGTTCTATATAAATATTATTTTTAGAAAGTATATACAATTCAGTGTTATTTTTAGTAGCCAATAGTATTCTGTTTTTCTAGAGTTGTATTACCCAACATTTCTAGAGTTGTATTACCCAAATAAAAATAAGTTTCCCCTAAGTATATATGATTGAAAAACAATGAGGTGAAACTCCACATTATGTACAACCACAAGAATGGGATGCTAATTACATAAGTTATACTCCATGTATGTATAATATGTCAAAATACACTCACTCTACTCTCATGTATATAAAAAGAATAAATAAAAAAGAGAGTAAAAGCCGGGTGCGGTGGCGCACGCCTGTAATCCCAGTACTTGGGAGGCTGAGGCAGGAGGATCGAGAGTTCAAAGCCAGCCTCAGCCATGGCGAGGCACTTAGCAACTCAGTGAGACCCTGTCTCTAATAAAATACAAAAATGGGCTGGGGATGTGACCCAGTGGTCGAGTGCCCCTGAGTTCAATCCCCGGTACCAAAAAAAAAAAAAAAAAAAAAAAAAAAAAGTAAAAAAAGGAAAAGAAAAACAATTGAGGTAAGAACAGAGTTAAATAGCAAGCTTAGGGATAACTTCCTATCTATTTTTGTTTTTTTAATTTTAATTCAAAGAAGTCATTTATCTACCAAACAGGCTCACATTAACTCTTTTTTTAATATTTATTTATTTACTTTAGTTGTACACAATGCAATACATTTATGTTTACGTGGTGCTGAGGATCAAACCCGGGCCGCGCACGTGCAAGGCAAGCGCTCTGCCGCTGAGCCACAACCCCAGCCCCAACTTCCTATCTTAATATAATAATGGATATTATTAAAATACAACAGAATTTACAGATTACATGGAGACAGATTTCTTTCACTGCAAGAACACTGCAGAAAGATGTCTTTGATCAAGAAGAAATCTGCTGGGTGCTGTGGTGCACGCCTGTAATTCCAGCGGCTAGAGAGGCTGAGACAGGAGGATTGCGAATTCAAAGCCAGCCTCAGCAAAAGTGAGGCACTAAGCAACTCAGTGAGACCCTGTCTCTAAATAAAATACAAAATAGGGCTGGGGATGTGGTTGAGTGCCCCTGAGTTCAATCCTGGGTGCCCCCCGCCCACCAAAAAAAGAAGAAGAAGAAGGAGGAGGAGGAGGAGGGTGGGGGGGGGAGAAGAAGAAATCCCCCTTTGGATTAGACAGGGGAGTGAAGGGAGGGGATACAGGGAATGAAGGATAGTAGAATGAATCATACATTATTACCCTGTGTGCATATATGATTACATGACCAGTGTGATTCTATATCATGTACAACCAGAAGAAGGAGAAGTTATATTCCATTTATGTATGATGTGTCAAAGTGCATTCTACTGTAATGTATAACTGATTAGAACAACAACAAAAAAAGAGATCCCCTTTGGAAAACTTTGGGTAATCTCTACATCACTACCTTACCTGTCTCTCACTGAGTAACTGAAACTCCTCAGTTAAGGACATCTCAAGGTGTAAGCTGTCTGTCGTGGCCAGCCACACGCCGCGGGAGGAAAATTCTCGGAGGCAGAGTAAAGCTATTACTACTTTTACTTCTACTTTCTTAGAGAGAGCTTAGAGAGAGAAAGAAAGATTTTTCTTCTTCTTAGAAAGAGCTTAGAGAGAAAGATTAGAGATAGCTTTTTCTTCTTCTTCTTCTTAGAGCTTAAAGAGAGAGAGCTTGAAAGAGAGAGATTTCTTCTTTAGAGAGAGAGAGAGAGAGCTTAGCTTTTAGAGCTTCTTTCTTCTTTCTTCTTTCTTCCTCGGGAGCCTCGGCTTGACTCTGACCAGCAATTACTTCTTCTATCTGGTTTCTCTTCTGTAACCGCTCTGCCTACGTTCTGGCCACTCTGATTCTTTTCTTCTTCTCCGATCTGAACTCTTCTTCCGACCGAGCGACTGCATGACTGACTGAATGAATTCATTCTTCTCCTGACTCCGACCGCTTTCACCCGGTTATATACCTTTAGCTTTGCGGGTGCCTCACGTGCATTTACAGGTGCGTCACATACATACTTATTATCAGGTGGAACTTATGGCTTCCAGCTGACCACAATAGCCATCTCCCTAATTGGGGCTCCTTCATATTCCTCCCTTTTAGTTTATTTTATTTTATTTTTTTTTTTTTTAAAAATTATTTATTTACTTTAGTTGTACACAATGCAATGCATTTATGTTTACGTGGTGCTGAGAATCGAACCCAGGCCGCACACGTGCGAGACGAGTGCTTTGCCGCTGAGCCACAACCCCAGCCCCTCCCTTTTAGTTTAAAAGGTGCTTTTTAATTCTATTTTCTATATTTTATTTTCTCTATTTTCTTTTATTTTCTTGTCCCTACCTGGCTTTTCACCTTTTGTTTTAAAAGGGTGGATATTTGAGCCCTTTTTGAAGAGGTGCTGCAGCTTTAAGGAAGCCTACTGCTGAGGAGCAGCTAACGCACTTAGTTAAGCACAATTGCATAAGCGGCTTTGACTTTTTTTTTTTTTTTTTTTGTCTCTTCTTTATTTTTATGGCTTTTTTGCCAAAGCTCAATGGCTTTTTCTCTGCATGGTTTTCACCGTGCTTTTTAATTCTCTATTTTCTTTTAAGCTCATGGCTTTTTTCTTTATGGCTTTTTGCTAAAGCTCAAGGCTTTTTCTCTGCATGGCTTTTACTATGCTATTACTTTCTGGCTTCTTTATTTTTTATGGCTTTTGGCCGGATACTTGCTTCATGGCTTCGGCTTCTCGCCGGCTCTCGCCGGCTACTCGCTTCGGCTTTTCGCTAATTCTTAACTGGCCTCAACTGAGTACTACTCTTTTTGCTGGCCTCAACTGAGTCAAAGGCTATGCTTTCTTCTCCTCTCTCCTCACTATCTTAGCTTCTTGTTCTTATATCTTATTTTTTCTTCTCTGCCTGCCGAGCCCCGGACGGGCCACCATTTGTAAGCTGCCTGTCATGGCCAGCCACAGCGCCACGGGAGGAAAACTCTCGGAGGCAGAGTAAAGCTTTTACTACTTTTACTTCTACTTTCTTAGAGCTTAGAGAGGGAAAGAAAGATTTTTAGAGAGAAAGATTAAAGCGAGCTTTTCTTCTTGTCTTCTTAGCTTAGAGTCTTAGAGAGAAAGAAAGATAGAGCTTAGCTTAGAGAAAGATTAGAGCTTCTTTCTTCTCTCTTCTTTCTTCCTTCTTCTTTCTTCTGCTTCTTGCTTCTTTGGGAGCCTCGGCTTGACTCTGACCAGCAATTACTTCTTCTATCTGGTTTCTCTTCTGTAACCGCTCTGCCTACGTTCTGGCCACTCTGATTCTTTTCTTCTTCTCCGACCTGAACTCTTCTTCCGACCGAGCGACTGCATGACTGACTGAATGAATTCATTCTTCTCCTGACTCCGACCGCTTTCACCCGGTTATATACCTTTAGCTTTGCGGGTGCCTCACGTGCATTTACAGGTGCGTCACATACATACTTATTATCAGGTGGAACTTATGGCTTCCAGCTGACCGCAATAGCCATCTCCCTAATTGGGGCTCCTTCATCAAGGAGTGTCTTTCTGTGGTGCACACCTACAATCCCAGCAGCTCAGGAGGCTAAAACAGGAGGATCCTGAGTTCAAAGCCAGTCTCAGCAATTTAGCGAAGCCCTAAGCAACTCAGTGAGACACTGTCTCTAAATAAAATGCAAAATAGGGCTGGGGAAGTGAGTCAGTGGTCGAGTGCCCCTGAGTTCAATCCCTTGCACCCCCCGCCCCCCCAAAAGAGAAGTGTCTTTCTTGCACAAGTAAGCCATTACCCCCAAAGTTAACTTTTGTTTTTTTTGGTACCAAGGATTGAACCAGAGTCTCCTAATCACTGAGCCATATCCCCAGTCCTTTTTATTTATTTATTTATATTTTGAGACAAGGTCTCACTAAGTCGCTTAGGGCCTCACTAAGTTGATAAGGCTGGCTTTGAACTTGTGATCTTCTTTCCTCAGCCTCCTGAGATGCTGAAATTGCAGGTGTTTGCCATCATGCACAACGGCTTCCTTCTTTTTAGTAGGCTTTTTAGAGTAATCACAGAATAGAGAATATTCTAGTTTCTAAGGGTTCCAATAATAAGTTGATTTCCTTCATGTCTCATGTGTGTCGGCTGTGATTGAACTCTGACAGCTCTTAACATGATTCCGTGCTCACTCTGTTCCACCCAGATCATTGTGTCCATTCTTACATGAAAACATTTGAAATATGCTACAGCCTTCCCACAAAATTCACATGTTCTAAATGACTTTCTTTTTTCTTTTCTTTTTTTTTTTTTTTGGTACCGGGGATTGAACTCAGGGGCACTCGACCACTGGGCCACATCCCCAGCCCTTTTTTTTTGGTATTTTTAAATTTAGAGACAGGGTCTCACTAAGTTGCTAAGTGCCTTGCCATTGCTGAGGCTGGCTTTGAACTTGCGATCCTCCTGCCTCAGCCTCCCAAGTGCTGGGATTACAGGCGTGCGCCACCGTGCCCGGCGATATATAATTATGTTCAATAAATGATACCCAAATTTTTCAAAGGAAATTAATATCAGAATAATATCAATATTCTGGATATATATGGGGTAATTTTACAAGATTGGTTCCTTTTTTTTTTTTTTTGGTGGTACCGGGGATTGAACTCAGGGGCACTCAACCACTGGGCCCCATCCCCAGCCCTTTTTTGTGTTTTATTAGAGACAGGGTCTCACTGAGTTGCTAAGTGCCTCGCCATTGCTGAGGCTGGCTTTGAACTCATGATCCTCCTGCCTCAGCCTCCCAAGTGCTGGGATTACAGGCGTGCACCACTGCGCCCAGCACCTTCTTTTATTTATTTATTTACTTATTTGCTTTAGTTGTACACAATGTGTTTAGTTATACATGGTGCTGAGAATCAAACCCAGGCCACACACATGCTAGGTGAGTGCTCTACCGCTGAGCCACAATCCCAGCCCCTAAATGACTTTCTTTTTTAGGGTTTAAAGTAAACAATGCTATGGCTTGGATCTGGAATGTCACCCAAAGTCTCTTGTGTTAAAGGCGTGGTCCCCAATACAACAATGTTTAGAGGTGGGGCATTTTGGAAGTAATTGAATCATGGGGGCACTAACCTCATTGGTGTATTAATCCATTGATGAATTCACATCTGCATGAACTATTGGGAGGTGGTGGAAATAATAGGAAGTAAATCCTAGTTTGGAGGGGGTGAGTCCTTGGAGGACATATCCTTAGGGACTCTCGTCCCTGGTACCTTCCTTTTCTTTGCTTCCCAGCTGTCATGAGCTGAGCAGCTTTCCCCTGTCATGCCCTTCCATCATGATATTCTGCCTCATCGAGGCCCAAAACAATGGAGCCAGCTGACCATGTCCTGAAATCATAAACCAAAATAAGTCTTTCCTCCTCCAAGTTGATCTTTTTTTGGTACTGGGGATTGAACTCAGGAGCACTCGACCACTGGGCCACATCCCCAGCCCTTTTTTGTATTTTTTATTAGAGACAGGGTCTCACTGATTTTCTAAGTGCCTCGCCATTGTTGAGGCTGGCTTTGAACTCGTGATCCTCCTGCCTCAGCCTCCCAAGTGCTGGGATTACAGGCGTGTGCCACCGTGCCCGGCCTCCAAGTTAATCTTATCAGGTATTTGTCACATCAAAAAAAGCCTAAGCCGGGCGCGGTGGCGCACGCCTGTAATCCCAGCACTTTGGGAGGCTGAGGCAGGAGGATCACGAGTTCAAAGCCAGCCTCAACAATGGCGAGGCACTTAGCAACTCAGTGAGACCCTGTCTCTAAAAAAAAGTACAAAAAAGGGCTGGGGATGTGGCCCAGAGGTCGAGTGCCCCTGAGTTCAATCCCTGGTACCACACAAAAAAAAAAAAAAAAAAAAGCCTAACACAGGGGCTGGGATTGTGGCTCAGCGGTAGAGCGCTCACCTAGCACGTGGGCGACCCGGGTTCGATCCTCAGCACCATGTACAAATAAAATGCATTGAATAAAACACATTGTGTACAACTAAAGCAAATAAATAAAAATGTTAAAAAAAAAAAAAAGCCTAACACAAATGATGAAACTAGTTTTTTTTTTTTTTTTTTTTTTTTTAGGTAGTGGGGATTGAACTTGGACACTCAACCATGGAGCCATATCCCCAGTCCTATTTTGTATTTTCTTTAGAGACAGGGTCTCAGCCGGGCGCTGTGGGGCACACCTGCAATCCCAGCACTTTGGGAGGCTGAGGCAGGAGGATAGCGAGTTCAAAGCCAGCCTCAGCAATGGCGAGGCACTTAGCAACTCAGTGAGACCCTGTCTCTAAGAAAATACAAAAAAGGGCTGGGGATGTGGCCCAGTGGTCGAGTGCCACTGAGTTCAATCCTCGGTACCAAAAAAAAGAAAAAAAGAAAGAGGGTCTCACTAAGTTGCTTAGCAACTCGCCATTGCTGAGGCTGGCTTTGAACTCGCAATCCTTCTACCTCAGCCTCCAAGTCACTGGGATTACAGGTGTGTGCCACTACGCCCCGCGGTTCTTTGGTATTTGCAATGACTGATACATTAGTTCTCTACCTCTGTCCAAGGTAATTTGCTACAGAATCACTGTTTTCACTTCTCACTTTCCAATTGGTTGTTATTTAGGCTTTCTCATTTTATTGAATAATTCTTATACTCTTTTTTTTTTTTTTGAGGGGCTGGGGATTGAACCCAGGGCCTTGTGCATGTGAGGCAAGTGCTCTACTAACTGAACTATATCCCCAGCCCCAAGAATTCTTGTAGTTCTGTACTAAGGGCATTTTTAATTCATTGGCTTACAGTTACATACTCATATCAGCTTTGCATTGTTTCTAAATTATTAGAAGCCTTGTTCTTCTTTAAACAAATTCCCAGCATCAAAGATTCTCCATTGCAACATTTAATGAAATGAAAACTCTAAAAGCACTTTACAAAACCCTTAATCTGTTTCCGTGGTTCCCAATGCGTGTTAATCCTATGCAGGCAGAGATTTGGTCTGTTGGTCACTCTCTGTTTTGTTACTGTTCCTTATAGTGCTAAACCTCTACAAGGAAAGAACAACAGACTACAAAAAAGACACAAACCACATAGAACATGGAGCTAGCTAAGCAGCTTAGGGCAACGTTTGTCTTTTCCCTAAGTGAGCCTGGATGTCCTGGACTCTTGGCTCATGAGAACAAAGGGACTGACTGCAGGAAAACAAGCACTGAATAGTACAGAGATGATTGACAGCCACCGACTGGGATTATGAAAAATACTTATAAATGATGCAAAGATAGAGGAGAAGGTGTAAAATGATACAAAGATGCCCACCAGCACGAGGATTTTTTTGGTGACTCTGGACTCTGGGGAGGATCTGGGGGAGAAGTTGGTCCTATGAATATGTTGGACTTGCTTCTTGTGCCTGTACAGGGTAGAAACCATGAAGGCACTGGCCCAGATCATCAGTCCCACACAGAAAACATCATAAGATAATATCAGTGCCGTGTACAGTGATCTTCTTGTAATGTTACTAACTACCGCAGAACAATATTCTAAATCCTTTTTCCTAGTGTTGTTTTTGCTGTTCCACTTGCCAGTCACATTACCAGGAGCCATGCTGTTCACCAGCATGTTTAGGACCCAGCACAGGCAGTTGGAGGGCCCAATGTATCTGGAAGCTTTCAGTTTCAACTTTGGCCACTTCGAGGTCATGGGGCTGATCGTGATGGCCTGGAAGACATTCAAGAGGCAGATGCTGCCAATACACACACCTCTGCTAACTCTGTGAACAAAGAACACAACTTTGCATCCAATATCACAGAGGAAATGTTTCAACCCTAAAGCAGCCATTGTCTGCGGGACTCCTTTAGAGAGCAGGACCAAAGAGTTGGCCACAGTCAGGTGCTTGAGAATGAAATCTGTGGGCCTTAATTTACATCTGGTGAAGTAAAGTAAACTATAATGGCAAAGAAGGAAAACATTTCCCAGGAATCCTACGATGGTCTGGGTTAAGAAGATCATTCCTATAATCAAGTCACTGGAGGCCATGTGTCCTTTTCCAGTGACGATATTCCCACTCACAGCGAGACGGTCCTGTATGGAAATGTGAAGTCTGTTTTACTGCAGCAGCTGAAATCTACTATTGTCTAATTGTCATTGTTTCAAACCCATAAATTTCATTTTCCTTTTAAGCACTGGGGATTTAACTTAGGGGTGTTCTACCACTGAGCTACATGCCCAGTCCTTGTTATTTATTTTTATTTTGAGACAGGGTTTTGCTAAGTTGCCTAGGCTGGCCTTGAACTTGTGATTCTCCTGCCTCAGCTTCCTGAGTAGCTGGGACCACACAGGCATGCGCTACCATGTGCAGGTGCCCATAGTTTTCTTATTAAAACACTTTTTTTTTTTCTGAGTGTTTTTTTTTTTTTTGGTACCTGGGATTGAACTCAGGGGCACTTGACCACTGGGCCACATCCCCAGCCCTTTTTTGTATTTTTATTAGAAGCAGGGTCTCACTGAGTTACTAAGTGCCTTGCCATTGCTGAGGCTGGCTTTGAACTCGCGATCCTCCTGCCTCAGCCTCCCAAAGTGCTGGGATTACAGGCGTGCGCCACTGTGCCCGGCTATTTTCTGAGTGTTTTTCTATATAAAGAGAAACATAAGCTGGGTGCGGTGGCGCACACCTGTAATCCCAGCACTTTGGGAGGCTGAGGCAGGAGGATTGAGAGTTCAAAGCCAGCCTCAGCAATGGTGAGGCACTTAGCAACTCAGTGAGACCCTGTCTCTAAATAAAATACAAAACAGGTCTGGGGATGTGACCCAGTGGTCGAGTGCCCCTGAGTTCAATCCCCGGTACCACAAAAAAAAAAAAAAAAAAAAAAAAAAGAGAGAAACATATATATCCTCAATATTAGTGTACTATATTAGTGATTTACATGTGTCTTTAGTAACAGTTCTAGGGCTGGGGTTGTAGCTCAGTAGAGCACTTGCCTAGCATATGTGAAGCACTGGGTTCAATTCTCAGCACTGCATATAAATAAATAAAATAAAGTTTCGTTGACAACTAAAAAATATTTAAAAAAACACAATTCTATAACTTTATTATTCCCATTTTACAGGTAAGGAGATCTTAGGCACAGGAAAGCTAAATGACATTTTAAAAGTCACCTCCTAGTAAGAGGCAGAGCCAGGAATAGATAATGTACTTAACTACTACTAGTCTAAACCTCTGATGTAGTTATGCTCTTTAAATATTTCACACGATTTTTCATGCCTTTGTACATTGTGCCAGTTTTTACAAGAGTGCTTATAGTTTATGTACAAAAATTGTGATTGTGGCAATTTTTAATTTAAATAAAATTGCTTCTTATGTAGGTAAATATTACTTTTAATGTTTGAGAGAGCCAATTAGAATATGTTTCCTGATTATAGCTAATTCTAAAAGAATGATCAAGTGAAATTTAGTGAGTGTGCAAATTATTCCAAGTTGGATTTTAAAAAAAAGATTCTGTTAATCAAGATGTATAGGAAAAAGCATTATACTGTCATGTGTAAACTAATTAGAACAAAAAAAAAAAAAAAAAAAAAAAAAAAAAAAAAAAGTGTAGAGGGCTTTTCTGACACGCACTAGGTTCTGGGTTTGATCACCAGCACCTGAAAAGAAAAATATCCAATTTTGTGCTAAGCAAAAGGATATGAACATGAATAAATGGTAATATACTGCAAAGGAGAAACTAAATTACCATTACCATTCATTAGAGAGAAAATGAGTATTTGTGAATGAAAAAAACAACAAATTAAATTATTTCAAAATTAGCATTATTAGCCGGGCGCGGTGGTGCATGCCTGTAATCCCAGCACTTTGGGAGGCTGAGGCAGGAGGATCGCGAGTTCAAAGCCAGCCATCAGCAATGGCAAGGCACTTAGCAACTCAGTGAGACCCTGTCTCTAATAAAATACAAAAAAGGGCTGGGGATATGACCCAGTGGTCGAGTGCCCCTGAGTTCAATCCCCAGTACCACACACACACACACACACACACAAAAAAAAAAAAAAAAAAAAAAAATTAGCATTATTAATTATATTAAAACTTAGGCTTTTTTTTTTTTTTTTTTTTTTTTTTTGGTACTGGGGATTGAACTCAGGGGCACTCGACCACTGGGCCACATCCCTAGCCCTTTTTTGTATTTTATTAGAGACAGGGTCTCACTGAGCTGCTAAGTGCCTTGCCATTGCTGAGGCTGGCTTTGAACTCGCGATCCTCCTGCCTCAAGCCTCCCAAGTGCTGGGATTACAGGCGTGTGCCACTGTGCCCGGCCAAAACTCAGGCATTTTATGCAAAAAGAGAATAGGTGTTAAGGGGACTTTTTCGGGCTGGGGCTGTAGCTCAGTGGTAGAGTGCTTGCCTAGCATGGGTGAGATACTGAGTACAATCCTCAGCACCACATAAAAATAAATAAATAAAATAAAGGTTTGCTGTCCATCTACAACTACAAAATAGTTTTTAGAAAAGGGGGGGGGGCTTATGCACTGAATATAATTTAAAAGTTTGCAAATGAGTAGTGAGTCTGGGAATGACACTCAAAAATTTTTTGAAGCCAGAGACCATATTACAATATAATACAATAATGAAAACTGTTGAAGATCATGAGTTTTTTCCTTAAAGTTCCTCAGACCATCAAGTTACCTTTACTTGAATGTTCCTTCCCTGTCTTCAAAAAGAAAAACAGTCTAAACATAATACATAGGTACCAAATATTTTCTTAACCACACTGGCATTGCCTCTATTTACTATATTTTGTGCCCAGAGTGGATTAACACTCCACACTTACTACTGATTGGCATAATAGGCTACTTCAACCATATACTACACCATATACATTATCACAGGCATGAAAGTATTACAGAAGTAATTTTGCTAATCTGGGAAATGTTGCCACTGATTCTCATAAGAAAGAACAGCTAATAAATTGATTTCCAAGTTATTATTTATTTTATCTATTTTATTTTTTAATGTGGTGCTGGGGATTGAACGCAGGGGCTTGTGAATGCAAGGAAAGCACTCTACCAACTGAACTATATCTCCATCCCTCCAAATTATTTTAGAAAACTTTAGTAAAACATATCAGTTTCATGCGTTAAAATCCAATAACAAGGGCTTGGGTTATAGCTGAGCACTTATCTAGCACATGTGAGACATTGGGTTAGATCCTCAGCACCACATAAAAATAAATAAAGATGGGGCCGGGGTTGTGGCTCAGTGGTAGAGCGCTCGCCTAGCACGTGTGCAGCCCGGGTTCGATTCTCAGCACCACGTAGTAAACATAAAAAATTTGTTGCATTGTGTACAACTAAAGCACATAAATAATTTTTTTTTTTTTTTTTTTTTTTTTTGTGCTACTGGGTATTGAACTCAGGGGCACTCGTCCACTGGGTCACATCCCCAGCCCTTTTTTTTTTTTTTTGTATTTTATTAGAGACAGGGTCTCACTGAGTTGCTAAGTGCCTCGCCATTGCTGAGGCTGGCTTTGAACTCGCTATCCTCCTGCCTCAGCCTCCAAAGTGCTGGGATTACAGGTGTGCGCCACCGCGCCCGGCTCAAATAAATAAATATTTAAAAAAAATAAAGATATTGTGTCCATCTACAACTAAAAATAGAAAAAAAAAAAAAAAAAAAAGAAAGAAAGACCAGAAACAGGCCCACACATATGGACACTAAATTTTAAAAAATCCAGTAACAAGTTACAGGTATTATATTAAATTAAATTTGGAGCAGTTAGGGACAGGCTTGTGGTCTTGGGCCTCCATTTCTTCTTCAGAAGTTCAACAGTTCAGCCTGTGACTCAGTATAATTTTCTTCCTCCTATGTGGCTTTGGCTCAGTATCTAGCCTAAAAGAACCCCTTTTCTGCTGGGCACGGTGGTGCATGCCTGTAATCCCAACACTTGGGAGGCTGAGGCAGGAGGATCATGAGTTAAAAGCTAGCCTCAGCAATGGCAAGGTACTTAGCAACTCAGTGAGACCCTGTCTCTAAAAAAATACAAAAAAAGGGGGGCTGGGGTTGTGGCTCAGCACTAGAGCGCTCGCCTAGCACGTGCGTGGCCCGGGTTTGATCCTCAGCACCATGTAAAAATAAAGGCATTGTAACTAAAATAGATAAATAAATATTAAAAAAAAAAAAAGTACAAAAAAGGGCTGAGGATGTGGCCCAGTGGTCGAGTGCCCGAGTTCAATCCCTGGTACCAAAATAAATAAATAAACAAAGAACCCCTTTTCCAAATACTGCAGTTACTCTGCCTCCCAACACACTCCCTTCCTTGCAGATTCTGCCTTGCAAACCAAACAAAATATATTCACCTGACTTACTGTTGCCAGGCAGGTGGGTGCAGGGTAAGAGTCATGGCTTCCAGTGAGTGTGTGGAGGGAGGCAACCCAGTCTGGATATGAATGTGTGGTCGTGTGACCTCACCTCCCCCAAGATCCGCAATTATCATTCCACCTGAACCAACACTGACAATAGACTCCAGGGAAGTTAAGGGTATTTTGGAACACTTGGTCCCAGTTACCAATTACCAGAAACAATTGTCACATTTTCCTGAGCATCTCCAGAGAGATAGAGTGTTTGAGAGAAGCTCTTCTTGTCAGTGATCCCTGAGGGCAATCAGGGGCTCACATGGAGAGAGCAAGAAATACTGTAGTCTGAGACATGAGGGACTCACAGCAAATCAGATGTGTCATTTGCTGCTCCCCTGAGGTGTCCTTCTCAAACTCTCATTCTCTTTAGTCCTCAAATTCCTGAGTTAAACTGTCATTTAATTATGAGTAGAGAGATGAGATCACACAAGAGCTTGAGAAGGATATGTCAAGTTACAGTGCAAAGAAGAATTGGAAGTCAAATATATATATATATTTTAAATATTTATTTATTTACTTTAGTTGTACACAATGCAATGCATTTATGTTTATGTGGTGCTGAGGATCGAACCTGGGCCGCGCACGTGCAAGGCGCGCGCTCTGCTGCTGAGCCACAACCCCAACCCCATCAAATATATTTTTTTATAAATTTTTTTCTAGTTGTAGATGGACACAATATCATCATTTTTATTTATTTTTATGTGGTGCTGAAGATCGAACCCAGGCCCTCACACGTGAGAGGCACATACTCTACCACTGAGCCTTGGAAGTCAAATATTGATATGAAATAAGTAGGGACAGAATTTTGCAATTCTATGCACATTAATATTCTTAGAATGACACACATTTTAAGAATATATATTTTGGGGGCTGAGGTTGTGGCTCAGCGGTAGAGTGCTTGCCTAGCACGTGCACGGCCCAGGTTCAATCCTCAGCACCACATAAAAAAAAAAAAGGCATTGTGTAAAACTAAGAAACAAATAAGTAAATATTAAAAAAAAAGAATATACATTTTGTCATCATTTACCCCATAGAGACAGAAATTATAAATTGAATGATATCCACCGAAAAATGAATCCAAGTTCAAAGAGTCCAGAGATAAATTCTATTTATAAACTTATTGAGTAATCAATGGTACTTAAATTATTCAGGAGTTATAAAATGCTAAATCTTCCCAATAGTTTTAAGATTTTAGAAGGGTGATAGAATTTTTTTTTTTTTTTTTTGGTACTGGGGATTGAACTCAGCGGCACTCGACCACTGGGTCACATCCCCAGCCCTTTTTTGTATTTTTATTAGAGACAGGGTCTCACTGAGTTGCTAAGTGCCTCACCATTGCTGAGGCTGGCTTTGAACTTGCGATCCTCCTGCCTCAGCCTCCCAAAGTGCTGGGATTACAGGCATGCGCCACCGCGCCTGGCTGGGTGATAGAATTTTGCCTGGATTCAACCATAAAGAGAATTACACAAAAAACCATTATATAAACATCAAAGTATAATTTTAAAAGAAATTTAGTTGTAGATGGACACAATACCTTTATTTTATTTATTAATTTCATGTGGTGCTGAGGATAGAACCCAGTGTCTCACCTGTGCTAGGCAAGTGCTCTACCACTGAGCTACAACCCCAGACCTCAAAGTTATAATTTTAAATATTAGAAACCATGTGTTAACACACTAAATGATTATATTATAATCAACCACCATTTATAACAGGACTGGAAATGAGATTTAGCATTAGAAAATCCAATAATATTTGCAATAGAATCAATGAGAATGCTATGCATTCATGTTTATAGAGGCAAAAAAAGACATTGGCAGAATTTAACAGAAATTCATCTTTTAAAAAATCAGTAATACAACATTAGTGTAAAACATTTCCCCAAACCATGCCAATACATATCTTACAACTAGAAATAATGTCATCACCTATCTGGGACAATTCAAAGGTATCAGGAAATAACAATCTCTTAATCATTTTCCAGAGTTACAACCCAGTCTTGCTACCCTGTGCTTGTGTTCTAGAAATATAAATTTTATTGTAAAGAAGAATAAGTAAAATTATCCATGAAAAGTTTGATCAAAGGACAGGCTTTGCCTCAGACATGGTTGACAGGTTTTGCATTTCATAATATTTTGGGGATGTCTTTTTCTGACCCTCCTGTCCATGGCAGGACATCTGGCCCTCAGAGGCGACTCGTGGTTTAAAGACTGTGGCATTCATTACTGGTTTTTATTTTTTGTGGTACCAGGGATTGAACTCAGGGGCACTCGACCACTGGGTCACATCCCCAGCCCTTTTTTTGTATTTTATTAGAGACAGGGTCTCACTGAGTTGCTAAGTGCCTCACCATTGCTGAGGCTGGCTTTGAACTCGCGATCCTCCTGCCTCAGCCTCCCAAAGTGCTGGGATTACAGGCGTGCGCCACCGCGCCCGGCTCATTACTGGTTTTTGATGAAAGCAGAAAAGATCCCTAAAGCACCAGAAATGTCTACATCTGTTAAAAGAAATAACACCAGGGCTGGGGTTGTGGCTCAGCGGCAGAACACTCGCCTAGCACAAGTGCGGCCCGGGTTCAATCCTCAGCACCACATAAAAATAAAAGCATGTGTACAACTAAAATAAATAAATATTTTAAAAAAAGAAGAAAAAAAAAAAAAAAAAAAAAAAAAAAAAGGAAATACCACCAATGCCTCAACGTGTTCCTAAGACAAATGAACTTTGATTTAAGCATTGTTTTGTCAACTCCTTTTCATCTCTCAAAATCCACTTTTGTCCTGATTTTACCAGGATTTGCTGATGCTTTGAGTAGCATGAGACAAATCAGGATGCCACTGCTATTTCCAATTAAAATCTTATGTTCAGGAGAACCTTCTCTCTGTTATCTTTTAGACTAAAAAAACTGGATCAAAATGGGATTCCAAGTAGGATCACCTTGGAAAATGCGAAGGTTCAGGGCTGGTATTGTGGCTCAGCGGTAGAGCGCGCTCGCCTAGCACGTGCGCGGCCCGGGTTCGATCCTCAGCACCACGTAAACATGAAAAAAAAAAAAAAACAACGCATTGTGTACAACTAAAGCAAATAAATAAGCATTAAAAAAAAAATGCGAAGGTCCCTGAAATCGTGTGCAGTCCCCAGCTGAGGAGCCCTTGGTGCTCTGACTTCCAGGAAGTCCTTCATCCTTCTACATCCATGAAATTTTCTCTTGGATTTTGAAATCCTTTTTTGGTTGAGTTCTCTGATTTTCTTTTTTCTTTTCTTTTTGTTTTTCAACCTCTGAGCTTTCTTTTTGTACTGGGGATGGAACTCACTGGGGCACTCAACCTCTGAGCCACATCCCCTCAGACCTATTTTTTATTTTATTTAGAGAGACAGGGCCTCACTGAGTTGCTTAGTGCCTGGCTTTTGCTGAGGCTGGCTTTGAACTCATGATCCTCCTGCCTCAGCCTCCGGAGCCACTGGGATGGCAGGCGTGCTCCACCACACCCAGCCTCTGCTTTCTTCTGTGTGCCTGTTTGTTTGTTTGTTTGTTTTGGCACTGGGGATTGAACTCAGGGGCACTCAACCACTAGGCAACATCCTCAGCGCCGCCCCCACACCTTTTTTTTTTTGTTTTTATTTTTTAAAAAAAAAATATTTATTTATTTGTACACAATGCAATGCATTTATGTTTACATGGTACTGAGGATCGAACCCGGGCCGCGCACCTGCGAGGTGAGCGCTCTGCCGCTGAGCCACAACCCCAGCCCCTTTTTTGTATTGTTTTAGAGACAGGGTCTCACTGAGTTGCTAAGTGCCTTGCCATTGCTGAGGCTGGCTTTGAACTCGCGATCCTCCTGCCTCAGCCTCCCAAGTGCTGGGATTACAGGCATGCGCCACCACGCCCGGCTTGTTTGTGAAAATTTTAAAACTAATGGACAAATTATACCAAGGATAACTTGTTGTTTCAATGGCCATCATGAGGAACTATTAAACTCTTCGAACTTATCTTCCTTAGAAGTAAATCAGAAAACTGTGGCAACAACATTAATCTGAATGGAATTCATACTTCAATTGGTACATCAAAGTGTTAAATTGCATTCAAGATTCAAAATTTAGCCATACACAGTGGGTGCATGCCTGTAATACCAGAGGCTTGAGAGGCTGAGGCAGGAGGATCATGCGTTCAAAGCCAGCCTTAACAACTTAGTCAAGCCCTAAGCAACTCAGCGATACCCTGTCTCTAAATAAAATACAAAATAGGGCTGGGGATGTGACTCAGTGGTTAAATGCCCCTGGGTTCAATCCCTGGTATAAAAAAAAAAAAAAAAAAAAAGATACAAAATTTACTTCACTACAGTATATTGTCTGGAAGCCAACTTTGGAAAGTAAGCAATTAAAAGAGGATAAGGGTTGGGGATGTAGCTCAGTGGTACAGTGTATTCTCTACATGTGCTGAGTTATGGGTCAATCCCAGCCCTGCAAAAATGAGATAAAAGGATAAAAAGGCCAACAAGATCCAGACACCTTCTTCCCCAGAGTCTTCGCCTCCTTGTCCTACCATTCCCCATCCTCCTTTTCTTCTTTCTCTGGCTGAACTACATCTATTTCCAAACTCTTCCCTTCTCACCAGACTCAACTGGGTCCCATTACAACCTGTGCCTTTAGACTAAAACCCACCTAATGACCCAGCTAAACTCCAAGACTCCTGTGTTCCTTGGACTAAGACAATTGTTTCTTGGACTAGGCAATTATCAAGAAATTTCAAAAGTCACTGAAGACCTCATCAGGTTGCTGACGAATACAACGTGGCAATCCAGGCCTACTGCTGAGTTTTTCTGATTGACACCAGTTGATTCTCACCTTTATCTGTGAAAGGGCAGACTCAACACTGGAGGCTTAGCCTGACTGGATTCACCCTCAGTGACACTCAGAGACAGCCAGTTCTGGGGACCAGCACAAAGATGGGCCAAACATCTCCACAAACCTATCCATGAAGCATTTCCTAAGGGCTTAGACCAGAATAAAATTCAAGCTTGTATACAGGAATCTTAATGAATCCATTTTTGGATTATTACAGGTATTTTCAAGGCTTTTTTTTTTTGTACCAGGGATTTAATTCAGTGTTTGAGGGGCACTCAAACACTGGGCCACATCCCCAGCCCTTTTTTGTATTTTATTAGAGACAGGGTCTCACTGAGTTGCTAAGTGCCTCGCCATTGCTGAAGCTGGCTTTGAACTTGTGATCCTCCTGCTTCAGCCTCCCAAGTGCTGGGATTACAGGCGTGTGCCACCATGCCCAGCATTTTCAAGACATTTTAAATAAAACTTTGGCCTCTTTATGGATATTGATCTGACTCAAGTAGCTTTTAATTCTGTTTGTGAATGTCCTAATTCTAGAGGTCCCCTAATTGTTGGAAAAAACCACCTTGGAATGGGGAACTGTGTCTACACTCTGATCATCATTTGGCTTGTACTCAAGAGGATATTAAAACAAAGAAAACTGCCCAGATCATCAACTACCACTGATGGAAGCCCACAGATGAAATCTTCCTCGTCTCTTCCATTATTGTAAATAACTTAGAAACTAGAAAACAGATTGATACCAGATTTTTAAAAAGTCCCAACAGACCCCTTCAAACCCCGTAAGAGTGGTTCAGTGATAGAATGCTTGCTTAGCCAGGCTCTGTGCTCAATTCCCAGTACTGGGTAAAAGAAAAGGGGTGGGAGAATAAAGGAAAGAAAACATGAGATAAATATACCAGGGCTGGGATTGTGGCTCAGTGGTAGAGCGATCGCCTAGCACGTGCATGGCCAGGGTTCGATCCTTAGCACCATATAAAAAATAAATGCATTGTGTACAACTAAAGCAAATAAATCAATATTTAAAAAAAATATTCCAAATGGGCAACAGTAATGAGCCAGCATATACAGTCTTGTATAAGGCGGGGTAGCCAGAGAATGAGGGGTAACAATACTAATGTCCATAAAGATTGTTGGTATTCGTTTGGAATTGCAAAGACAAAAAATGAGCTATATATAAAGATGTGTAAGTTGCAATAATGCTACCTGTTGCCTGGCCATTATTAAGAGTAAAGGCCTTTAAAATTTAGACTATAGAAGACAGAGAAAACCACCTTGCTGGTCATGTTCCAGAAGTACTTCTCTAGAAAGTCCTACTCTTCAGCTGGGCGCAGTAGATTATGCCTGTAATCCCAGCAGTTTGGGAGGCTGAGGCAGGTGGATCATGAGTTCAAAGACAGCCTCAGCAACAGTGAGGCCCTAAGCAACTCAGTTAGACTTGGTTTCTAAATAAAATACAAAATAGGGCTGGGGATGTGGCTCAGTGGTTGAGTACTCCTGAGTTCAATTCCCAGTACTAAAAAAAAAAAAAAAAAAAAAAAGAAAGTCCCACTCTTCAAATCTCTCTCATGGTTCAATTGGAATTAGAAAAATTTCTGCACACCTTGCAATTATTTTTAACTTACCTATAGTACTTATGCATAAACTCTCACCATTCCAAATCAGCATGGGATACCCCATGCATTTGGCTCCCATTTTTAAAAACCTCCCAATTAAGCCAGGCACGTTGGCACACTCCTGTAATCCCAGCAGCTCAGGAGGTTGAGGCAAGAGGATTTCGATCTCAAAGCCAGCCTCAGTGAGGCGCTAAGCAACTCAGTGAGACCCTGTCTCTAAACAAAATACAAAATAGGGCTGGGGATGTGGCACAGTGGCGAGTGCCCCTGAGTTCAATCCCTGGTACCCCCCAAAACAAACAAACAAACAAACAAACAAACACCCCTCCAATTGACATGAGGTGATATAGTTCAGTATTGTAAAAGTATAATAAAAGCTGTAGATAAAAATCATACTCATATAGAATAATCTTGCCCTAGTATACTCCTGGGAGATAAAGACATGAAGCATCATAACCTCCAATGCAGAAATTTTGTCTTTTGGAAAAGACATTTACAGAAAGACTCTTTCCAACCTCACTGGAAATCCCATCCCAGGGCTTGCCAGAAAACCTTTGTGCTGCCATGCTTAAGGGAGCTGATTCCTGGATAAACATATCTCATTTAATGATGGCTCCACCTCCTCCTCAGGCCCACACTACTGTTGATAAATTAGAATGACATCATCTGAAGTAGAAAGTTTTCCCAAGGGCAGCAGCTGCAGGAGCCTCTTATTTGACGCGAGCATGAGGGTAAGTTTGGGAACCCTGCTTGACTGATGGTGACAGGTGGCATAGGAGTTTCAGTGCTGATGGGAATGGTCAACACAACTGGAGGAGCCCTCTGATCTGGTGAGGATCAGAGCCTCTCCAAGAGGGCTGATGCAGCCGGGCGCGGTGGCGCACGCCTGTAATCCCAGCACTTTGGGAGGCTGAGGCAGGAGGATCGCAAGTTCAAAGCCAGCCTCAGCAATAGCGAGGCACTCAGCAACTCAGTGAGACCCTGTCTCTAATAAAATACAAAAAAGGGCTGGGGATGTGGCCCAGTGGTCGAGTGCCTCTGAGTTCAATCCCTGGTACCAAAAAAAAAAAAAAAAAAAAAAAAAAAAGAGGGCTGATGCCAGGGGCTGAGGTTGTGGCTCAGCGGTTGAGCGCTCGCCTAGCACGTGCGCGGCCCGGGTTCGATCAGCACCATGTAAATAAACGCATCATGTACAACCTAAAGCAAATAAATAAATATTAAAAAAAAAAAAAAGAGGGCTGATGCCTGGGGTGGCAGAAATCACAAAGACAACAGGTTTTGGGAAAAAGGTTCCTAGTTTTCTGTTTTTATATTTGGGCCTATATATAATACGGTTTGAATAAATGAAGTGTAAGCATCTAACATTTTCCGTTTTTCTTTTATATGTATATATTTTTAGTTGTGGATGAACCTTTATTAATTTGTTTTTATGTGGTGCCAAGAATCAACCCAGTGCCTCACATGTGCTAGGCAAGTGCTCTACCACTGAGCCATAAACCTAGCCCCACATTTTCCATTTTCTTTATTTCTATGAAGAAGTAGAAGCCAGGCTTGAAAATAGAGATGTAAGCTGGGCATGGTGGCGCACGCCTGTAATCCCAACACTTGGGAGGCAGGAGGATCGCAAGTTCAAAGCCAGCCTCAGCACTGGCGAGGCACTTAGCAACTCAGTGAGACCCTGTCTCTAATAAAATACAAAAAAGGGCTGGGGATGTGGCCCAGTGGTCGAGTGCCCCTGAGTTCAATCCCTGGTACCAAAAAAAAAAAAAAAAAAAAAAAAAAAAAAAAAGAAAAGAAAATAGAGATGTATGAAACCCATAGAAAAGTGGGAGAGGAATTACAAACAGTAATAAAATGAAACTTAAGGATACTGGGCAGACAGTGGCCATTAAGATGTTCTATAGGAAACCAGAAAAATCTGTCAACAAAATCACAATGAGAGAACAGTTTCTAATTTTTTTTTCTTTTGCCTTAATGGCTGTGTAAGTAAAAATAAAAGTTGTTATGTGCCGTTGCGGTGGTGCATGCCTGTAATCCTAGCACTTGGGAGGCTGAGGCAAGAGGATCGCGAGTTCAAAGCCAGCCTCAGCACTGGCAAGGCACTTAGCAACTCAGTGAGACCCTGTCTCTAATAAAATACAAAAAAGGGCTGTGTATGTGGCCCAGTGGTCGAGTGCCCGTGAGTTCAATCCTCGGTACCAAAAAACAACAAAAAAAGTTGTTATGCAATTAAAAATTAGGGCTGTGGCTGTGGCTCAGCGGCAGAGTGCTTGCCTAGCACACGGAAACACTGGGTTCGATCCTTACTTAGCACCACATACAAAAATAAACAAATAAAATAAAGGTATTGTGTCCAACTACAACTAAAAAATAAATATATAAAAAATTTTAAAAATTATATATATGTGTGTGTATACACACACACACACACACACACACACACACATGCCAGATGTGGCGATCCAAGCCTGTAATCCCAGCAACTAAGGAGGCTTCAGGAGGATCACAAATTCAAGACCAGCCTCAGCAATTTAGTGAGGCCCTCAACAATTTAAAGAGAACCTGTCTCAGAATAAAAAAATAAATAAAAAGAACTGGGGATGGGGCTCAGTGGTACAGTGCCCCTGGGTTCAATCCCTGATACAAAAAAAAAAAAAAAAAAAAAAAAAAAAAAAGAAAGAAAGCTTTCCCAAGATATGTAAGACAAACCTGTAATTCTTCACCACTGATAGTCCTTACTTTTTATTCTTTTTTTTTTTTTTTAAAAACAAACAACTCAATTTATATTTATTTGTTTTGGGTATCAGGGATTGAACTCAGGGGCACTCAACCACTGGGCCACATCCCCAACCCTTTTTTTTTTTTTTTTTTTGTATTTTATTAGAGACAGGGTCTCACTGAGTTGCTAAGTGCCTCGCCATTGCTGAGGCTGGCTTTGAACTCGTGATCCTCCTGTCTCAGCCTCCCAAGTGCTGGGATTACAGGCGTGCACCACCACGCCCGGCTAAACTCAATTTATTTTGTGCATGTGTGTGGTGCTGGGGATTGAACCCAGGGCCTTGTGCATGCACGGCAAGCACTCTACCAACTGAGCTATATCCCCAGCTCCCTCTTTTCTTTGTCTTAGTGATACAATGCCTTTATGCACATTTTCCAGTCGCTTGGCAAAGTGGAAACCTTACTGACTAGTGGGTCTGTCATCAACACCTGCAAACAATCTGTGGTATTAATGACTCATTAGTTTACACTGTAAAACATGTCATTTTTATCCTAAATATGACTTACCTGTTCATACTGTATTTATGGCCCCTTGTACAGGGTGAAGTTTTGGACCCACTTATTCAGATTCCTTGTATAAATTTAATAATGCATGGTCTCTAGAGAGGACTTTGGACCACCGACCATAAGCTAAAGGAATATACAATCCTACAGTCAAAGTCATATTTATAACGCTAATTCTCCGATTAGTGGTATCTTCCCATGATGCAATAATCCAACAGTGTAGCCTTGTCTAGATAAGACAAATGTATCCTTATTGCTATTCAACAGCACAAGGAGCTGTTCATTTTACTCTTCCACAATGTTTTTTTTTTTTTTTTTTTTTTTTGGGGGTACCGGGAATTGAACTCAGGGGCACTCGACCACTGGGCCACATCCCCAGCCCTTTTTTGTATTTTATTTAGAGACAGGGTCTCACTGAGTTGCTAAGTGCCTCGCTATTGCTGAGGCTGGCTTTGAACTCGCGATCCTCCTGTCTCAGCCTCCCAAAGTGCTGGGATTACAGGCGTGCGCCACCGTGCCTGGCCACAATGTATTTTTTTCTGTGAAAAATTTAATGACTTCCTATATACCTGGGCAACTCCATGTTTTAGTAAGTGAGAAAGAAAAGGTCAATATGGCTTAGGATATCAACCTGGAGTGAATCTTTCTAGTGAGGTTGAAAGGAGTCCTTCTGACTATCTCAGTGTTGATAAGTAGTTACTCTGAAACAGATTTCTGGATTGATTCATTTGCCATGCCAAATAACCAGAAACACATTACATGGTAATAGGCGCAAATTTTTTTTTTTTTTGTACACCGTGCCTGGCCACAATGTATTTTTTTTTCTGTGAAAAATTTAATGACTTCCTATATACCTGGGCAACTCCATGTTTTAGTAAGTGAGACTAGTGAGGTTGAAAGGAGTCCTTCTGACTATCTCAGTGTTGATAAGTAGTTACTCTGAAACAGATTTCTGGATTGATTCTCATTTGCCATGCCAAATAACCAGAAACACATTACATGGTAATAGGCATGATTCAAATTTTTTTTTTTTTTGTACCAGGGATTGAACTCAGGGGCACTCGACCACTGGGCCACATCCCCAGCCCTTTTTTGTATTTTATTTAGAGACAGGGTCTCACTGAGTTGCTAAGTGCCTCGCTATTGCTGAGGCTGGCTTTGAACTTGCGATCCTCCTGCTTCAGCCTCCCAAAGTGCTGGGATCACAGGTGTGCACCACCGCACCCAGCTTTGATTCAAAATTTTTAATGTCTTTTTTTCATATTTTTTATTGGTGCAGATAGTTGTACATAATGATGGGATTTGTGATTACATAGTCACATATGCAAACAATGTAACAATATAATTCAGCCAATATCATTCCCCACATAGACCTCTTAAGATGTTTGTGAGTGCTGGGTGTGGTGGCACAGGCCTGTAATTCCAGTGGATTCAGGAGCCTAAGGCAGGAGGATCTCAAATTTGGGGCCAGCCTCAATCATTTAGCAAGGCCCTAAGCAACTTAGTGATACTCTGTCTCAAAATAAAAATAAAAAGGGCTGGGGATTTAGCTCTGTGGTAAAGTGCCACTGGGTTAAATCCTCAGTACCACCCCTCTTCCCAAAATGTGCATGATTGGAGCGTTTTATTAAGTTCTGTAACACTTCAGCTGTGACAACATCAATAAAAAAGAAGCAAAAAAAAAACCAAAACCCAATATTTTATAAACATGTCCTCTTTAATATTTCACGTGACTCAAACCCGGCTGTGTTCTCATGTTACCCTTATATAAACTTCTTATAAACTATTGGAAATATTGACTGCTTTATAATTCTTGAATGTTTTAATTAGCTTTGGTTTGCCAGTTAGTTCACTAATAGAATTTCTCATGGTACTATATAAATGTAGTGATTTTATTTTCTGTGTAGGTAAGAGAGAATTTAATACATGTTCTGTTTCTTCTATCCATATCATTTGGTTCAGATTTTATGACCCCGTGCAGGTAAATGTCTATAAAATATATGTCAACTACATTTGCATACTAATTTCCATGGAATCAAACAAATCCATTCCTAATTATTTTGCATATCAGTGTTTGACCTCCAGTTTTTTCTTGCACTCTGACTTTCGATACACCCATCATGAGTTCTTTGTGTAACACCATTTCTCTGTTCATAATTAGATGATTGTCTGTTTCAGGAACATGCAGATCAACACAGATTGAGTTTCAGCAGAAGAGCATCTTGGGAAAAGCACAAAATTCACTAAGATGCAGGTGCTGGGTCCCTTAGGCCTCAGACCTCAGCATTTCCTGCTCTTTCCAGGAGAGTTGCTACATGCCCTGGGAGATGTTTGATTAGAAGGGCCATTCTCAGATCTCTGGAGAGGCTCACTGGAAAGTTATAATTGTTTTAGTAATTGGTAACTGGGACAAAGTTTTTCCAAATTAACTTGAGCTCCCAGTGTCTGCTGTCAGTGTTGGTAAGGTGGAATGATAATTGCAGTCCTGTGGGGAGGTGAGGTCACAGGTTCACAAACCCATATCCCAGACCTGCCTGTCTCCCTCCACACACTCTCTGGCTGTCCTGACCTGGAGCCCACCAGCCTGGCAGCAGGAAGGAGTCAGGTGAGTATTTTGTATTTTGGTCTGGGAAGCATGGTCTACAAGGGAAGCAAGGGCATCGAAGACAGAGTAAGAGCTGTCGTTAGAAAGAGGAGTCTTCTGCGCTATAAACTGAAGGTGCCAAAGTTATGGAGGAAAGGGAGGATAATAACTTATCCTGGGATGAACCTGTGGAGAAGGATTGGTAGACCAAAATCATAAAAAATTCCCTAAGTGCTCTTAATCAATTTTATTCTACTGTTATTCTTCATCATTGGATTTTGATTTATGAAGCCAGAGAATGTGTTCTTTTAAGATTTTCTCATGTGATTCAGAATTTCATCTGCTAGCTGTTCTATCTGCTTTACAGGAGTCAAGAACATTTTCAGGATTGGCCCAAGTTTTTCTGCAGTACCTCCATGACTGTGATAATGTATAAGATCTAGCTGATTGATTTACTTCTGTTTAGAAATAGTAAACAAGGGCTTTTCACCTCATTCATATTCTACACTTTGTAAAAACAATGATTATGCAGCAACAGAAAATATCTATCATCTGCAGATTACGTTTAGACTTTGTTCATTTACTGAAGTCAGGGAAGAAGAATTTAAGGAAAGTTAACTTGATGATTTAGTGTTTTCTTTTTTTTGTGAAAACTATGGGCTTAGGCAGTTTTCAAAATTTCATTATTTTATGATATTTTCTATGGTTTAAAAAAATGTTCTGATGTCATTCACAAACTCAATATTCATCTTAGTGTTATTTAAATATTGATTCAGGAAATAATTTCCCCTACCAATACCCCTTTTATATAATGCAGTTGTGTTTTAGAATGTTTAATAATTGTTAAATTGAATTAATTTTATTTGATATTTTCCATTCATAAACAAACATTAACTTTCTGTATAATTAATGGTAATTTAGTCTCCCTTCTACAAGCATTTATCATCCTATTCTTTTTTTTTTAAATATTTATTTATTTGCTTTAGCTGTACACAATGGGTTTATTTGTATGTGGTGCTGAGGATCGAACCCGGGCCGTGCACGCGCTAGGCGAGCGCTCTACCGCTGAGCCACAACCCCAGCCCTATCATCCTATTCTTGTTTCATGCTTAGCACACATGGTTAAGATGGAAAAGATTCTCTTCCTTTTATTCCAACATGGAATGAGTGGCACAATCAATTCCATTTGATCTGATATAAGTATTTCTTTAGGGTTTTACTAAATACACAGACTCTGTGTCCTCTTTTGAATTATTTTAGGTGATGTTTGCCTATAAAGGAAGCTTTTAGATTTAAATGGAAGGCTGGGGACATAGCTCAGTTGGTAGATTGCTTGCCTTGCATGCATAAGGTTCAATCCCCAACACCACCAAAGGGGGGAAAAAGGTTTAAATGGGAAAACGTCAAACACATTTTTAAAAATGTACAACCATTATTTGAAATATTGACAAGATACACAAAATCATAGAACATATGTAGAGTTTTAGGAGAACATAAATAACTATGTCTGGGATTGAGACACACTGGATTAAGTAAATTGTCAATCCTGATAAGGCGGGGACTTTGGAAACATTATTCAACTTTTCTGTGCCTAAGATCTTTTTTTTTTTTTTTTTTTTTTTTTGGTACTGGGGATTGAACTCAGGGGCACTCCACCACTGGGCCACATCCCCAGCCCTTTATGTATTTTATTAGAGACAGGGTCTCACTGAGTTGCTAAGTGCCTCACCATTGCTGAGGCTGGCTTTGAACTCGTGATCCTCCTGCCTCAGCCTCCCAAGTGCTGGGATTACAGGCGTGCGCCACTGTGCCTGGCGCCTCAGATCTTTTTACTTATTAACTTATGAAGGGTTTACTTCATAAAGTTGTTGTAAAAGCCGGGCGTGGTGGTGCATGCCTGTAATCCCAGCACTTGGGAGGCTAAGGCAGGAGGATCATGAGTTCAAAGCCAGCCTTAGCAATGGCAAGGCACTTAGCAACTCAGTGAGACCCTGTCTCTAAATAAAATATAAAAAAAGAGCTGGGGATGTGACCCAGTGGTTGAGTGCCCCTGAGTTCAATCCCTGGTACCACACACAAAAAAATGTTGTAAAAGTTATATGTAAAATATTAAAAGATTACTATATATTTGTTGCATAAAATGATATAATAGTGTTCTTTGTGTTTTCCTTCTAATAGTGAATGACTTAGAGAAAGGAATGTGAAAAGAAATTATTGATTGGAAACAGAGGTAGGGGGACAATACTGGATCTGGGTTGCCTGCATAAAACAGTCCCTGTGTTTTCCATGCAGGACCCTCTCAGCGAATGAAATCATCAGTTCCTGGAAACTGCCATGGCCTCCGGTGATTTGGTGATAGGAATGGTCTTCTTATCGCAGACCATAGTTGGATTCCTGGGGAACTTCTTTCTTCTCTGCCATAATTTCCTTTATTTCACCACATGTCCCGTAAGGCCCAAGGACTTGATTCTCAAGCACTTGACCGTGGCCAACTTCTTGGTCATATTCTGTAAAGGAGTCCCACAGACGATGGCTTCTTTTGGGGCAACACATTTCCTCAGTGATATTGGATGCAAACTTGTTTTCTATGTTCACAGAGTTGGCAGAGGTGTGGGCACTGGCATCACCTGCCTCTTGAGCATCTTCCAGGCCATCACGATCAGCCCCAGGAACTTCAGGTGGGCGGAGCTGAAACTGCAAGCTTCCAGATACATGGGGCCCTCCAACATCCTGTGCTGGGTGCTGAACATGCTGTTGAACATCAGTGTTCCTGTGTATGTTGGCAAGTGGAACAGCAAAAACAACACAAATAAAATAGATTATGGATACTGCTCTGCAGTAATTGATAACAGAATCACAGGTGTGATATTTATAGCACTGCTGTCATCCTATGATGTTTTTGTGTCTGGGACTGATGGTCTGGACCAGTGGCTTCATAGTTTTCATCCTGTACAGGCACAAGCAGCAGGTCCGACACATCCATAGCGCCAAGCTCTCCCCGAGATCCTCCCCTGAGGCTAGAATCACTCAAAGCATCCTTGTCCTGGTGGGCACCTTTGTATCATTTTACACTCTCTCTTGCATTTTTTCACTATTTTTGGCTCGTTTAAATGATCCAGGTTGGTGGCTGGTGAACACCTCTGCCTTGATCACTGCCAGCTTTCCTACAGTCAGCCCCTTTGTTCTCAGGAGCCGTGACCCCAGGACACCCAGGCTCATCTTTGCTTGCTGTGGAGGGAGTATGCTATCCTCTACGTGATTCAAATAGCTCTAGGTTTTACATGCTTTTAATCTTTTCTTTCTTTTTTTTTTGTACCAGGGATTGAACCCAGGGTGCTTAACCACTGAACCACACCCCAAACCTTTTTTATATTTTATTAGACAGGGTCTTGCTAAGTTGCTTAGGGCCTCACTAAGTTGCTGAGTCTGGTTTTGAACTCAAGATCCTCCTGCCTCAGCCTCCCAAGCTGCTGGGATTATAGGTGTGTGCCACTGCACAGGGCTTATCTTTTATTTTTCAATGGCAATATTCATTTCTTCTTTCCTTAGAGATCTAAGCACAAGAAGGGCCAGCCATATGATGGAGAGAATGTAAACAGCCAACTGAATCTGCTGTCACAAGATGTGTCATAGAGGGCTGGGGTTGTGGCTCAGTGGTAGAGCACTTGCCTTGCATGTATGACGCACTGGGATTCTTAGCACTGCATATAAATAAACTAAAACAACTAAAATTTTTTTAAAAAATACATAGTGTGTATATATGTGTCATAAAGTAGAAACACATTTCCAGACTAGATGTCTTGCAAAATGTTTTCATAATTTCCTCATCTTCCAATATTCCAACTGAGAAATTTTGTGGTTAACATTTAAGGTTTCAAATGGGACCCTTAATTATTTAGAGACAATGCAAAGCTTCTGAGTGTTGAACTTTAAACCAATTAACGAAAATTGTCCTGGAACTAACTGGGCACAGAAATGTAAGAAGAGTTTAATGAAATGTAAAAGTCAAACAGAATATCAGTTAAGAAAACAGCAAGAACAATTAGTGCTTAGGATGGACCTAAGGATATCAAAGACCAGGTTTTGCTATTTTATCTGAAATGTTAAGAAGAGAGTATTTGTCATTTGAAACGTATGATATTTTAGAATATGGAAGAGTGTATATTTCAAATATTTCCCTAGTAATGATTGACAGAATGGCCTGGGTGGGGCCAAAAGAGCACATTAAGCATATTAATTGGTTTCAATTAGAATTCAATTTGCAACTTATAAATACAAGAGCAGTAAGTTGAACCATTGAGTTTTCAGAAGCATTTAAAGATGGAATTTTCTGTGTTAAGTAATTATCTCAATTACTGTTTTAAAAGAAGCATCTAAATGGACCATATTTTCTGAACTTGGGAAACAAATCTGTAGTGGAACAGTTCACTGTACAGAGGGGCTGAGGACAAGGCATGTGGATGAAGCTTTAATTCCATATTTTGGAATTAGGAATAATGGCTGCTTTGAAGTTTCCAAGGAAGAATATTTGACAGAATCATAAAATAAACTAGGCAATTCCTTGATCATAGTGAAAAATTTCAACAGGCTTTTTGTGACTGTTGTGAGATGAAGCGCATGAAGAATTTTGAAGTTGCAAGAATTTGAACAATACAATAAACAAGTTTGACATAACAGAAATATATTAAACCTGGGTATTATATATCTTATTTTTTCAGCACACATGGAACACCAAAAACTAATTTTAATCAGAGATTAACTTTGCTGCCTATTACATAATACTTTTCAACATTTCATTAAGGAATTTTAATATACCTCAAAAAATTAAAAAGATTTTATATATATGTATATATGTTGGTATTGGGGATTGAACTCAGGAGCACTCAACCGCTGGGCCACATCCCCAGCCCTATATTGTATTTTATTTTGAGACAGGGTCTCACTGAGTTGCGTAGCTCCCTGCTTTTGCTGAGGCTGGCTTTGAATTCCTGATCCTCCTGCCTCAGCCACCCAAGTCACTGGGATTACAGGCATGCGCCACTGCACCCGGCTCAAGATTATTATTATTATTTTTAAAATATTTATTTATTTACTTTAGTTGTACACAATGCAATTCATTTATGTTTACGTGGTGCTAAGGATCAAACCCGGGTCGCGCACGTGCGAGGCGAGCGCTCTGCCGCTGAGCCACAACCCCAGCCCCTCAAGATTATTTTTATGAATAATTCTAATTTTGTAGTGTTGAAGAATGAAAATGTTCCATACTGAACTTTAGTACTGCTTTGATTTAAATATTGTGATGCAGAAATACACTAACTGCAAATTTCTTTTTCTTTTTTTTGGAGCGTGGGGGTACCAGGGGACTAGACCACTGAGCCACATCCCCAGCCCTACTTGTCTTTTATTTAGAGACAGGGTCTCACTGAGTTGCTTAGCTCCCCGCTTTTGCTGAGGCTGGCTTTGAACTCCTGATCCTCCTGCTTCAGCCTCTTTTTTTTTTTTTTTTTTTTTTTTTTTTTGGTACCGGGGATTGAACTCAGGGGCATTCAACCACTGAGCCACATCCCCAGCCCCTTTTTCGTATTTTATTAGAGACAGGGTCTCACTGAGTTGCTAAGTGCCTCACCATTGCTGAGGCTGGCTTTGAACTTGTGATCCTCCTGCCTCAGCCTCCCAAGTGCTGGGATTACAGGCGTGCGCCACCGCGCCCGGCCTGCCTCAGCCTCTTGAGCCACTGGGATTACAGGCATTCGTCACCACACCTGGCATAACTGCAAATTTCTACTTCACTTGAGTAGGAGAAGTTGCCCTGACAACCCATGTGCTAGATTTCAAACCTGGGAATATATTTTAACAAATCAAAATATAGGCTAAATGTGGGTCTGAGGATATAGCTCAGTTGGTAAAGTGATTGCCTTGCATGCACAAGGTCCTAGGTTTAATCCCCAGCACCAAAAAAAAAAAAAAAAAAAAAAAAAAAAAGGCTAAATGCAAGTAACATATAATAATAAATATAATGTAAATTATAACAAGTATTTCATGGAATAAAATGAAAAATATTAAAAACCTAGTGATGAAGTAGAACTAATGAAATATTAAGAAAATGTGGAAAGATACATTTAAACAATATGAGGGATAAACAATATTTAATACTTTTCATATGAAATTGTTTGTATCTAGAGACTAATAGGAAGAAGCTTATGTTAATAAATGAGATAGTTGGGAAAAATATTTCTATAAAATACAGGATACCAAATTTGAATTAAGACAAATTAAAAAATGGAAAAATGTTTGGAGGTATTAACCAAAATTTTTGTCTGGTTTTTTTTTTTTTTTTTTTTTTTTTTTTGGTACCGGGGATTGAACTCATGGCACTCGACCACTGGGCCACATCCTCAGCCCTTTTTTGTATTTTATTTAGAGACAGGGTCTCACTGAGTTGCTAAGTGCCTCGCCATTTCTGAGGCTGGCTTTGAACTCATGATCCTCCTGCCTCAGCCTCCCAAGTGCTGGGATTACAGGCGTGCGCCACCGCGCTGGGCTTTGTCTGTTTTAAGAGGTTCTTTTCCCATATTATTAAGAATTAAGAGTCAGGGTTGTGGCTCAGTGGTAGAGCACTTGCCTAGCATGCGTGAGCCACTCGGTTCGATCCCCAGCACCACATAAAAATAAACAAATAAAATAAAGGTATTGTGTCCATCTACAACTAAAAAAATTTTAAAAAGAGAATTAAGTTTTATTCTTTCAATGTCTTTCTTTCTTCCTTCCTTTCTTTCATATACTGGGGATTGAACCCAGGGACACTTGACCACTGAGCCACATCCACAGACCTTTTTATATTTTATTTTGAGGCAGGGTCTCATTGAGTTGCTCAGGGCCTCACTATATTGCTGAGGCTGGCCTTGAACTCAAGATCCTCTTGCCTCAGCCTCCCAGGCTCTTGGGTTTATAGGCATGTGCCACCAAACCCACCTTTTTTTAGTTTTTGTTTTGAGACAGGGTCTTGCTAAGTGGCTGAGGCTGGTCTCAAATCTGTGATCCTCCTGCAACAACCTCCTGGGCTACTAGGATTGCAGGCTCTTCTTTTTAATTTTTTCTCCTATGTTCAAATCTTATAAAGTTAATATTTAACGACAACATTTTCCTTGCTGCTTATTTTGTGTGTCTGCATTTTAAAATTGTAATTCATTCAATTGTAAGATTAATGGGTTTCTCTGTGACATTTCCACAGATGCATATATTTATTGTGCTTTCTTTGCATTCAACCTTCCTAGTACCTGCCCTTGTCCTCCTCTTTCTCCCTCTCACCCCAGCCATTTTCCTTTCCTATCAATCTCTCTTCTACTTCCAGGTAAACATTCAATTTTTTTTTTAAAGTTTTCACATATGAAAGAAAACATGCAATACTTGTCTTTTTAAAAAAAGTTTATTTTGCCGGGCGCGGTGGCGCACGCCTGTAATCCCAGCACTTTGGGAGGCTGAGGCAGGAGGATCGCGAGTTCAAAGCCAGCCTCAGCAATGGTGAGGCACTTAGTAACTCAGTGAGACCCTGTCTCTAAATAAAATACAAAAAAAGGGCTGGGGATGTGACCCAGTGGTCGAGTGCCGCTGAGTTCAATCCCCGGTACCACAAAAAAAAAAAAAAAAAAGTTTATTTATTTTAGTTGTACACAATGCATTTATTTTTACGTGGTGCTGGGGATCGAACCCGGGCTGCGCACATACTAGGCGAGCACTCTACCACTGAGCCACAGCCCCAGCCCCGCAATAATTGTCTTTCTGTGTCTGGCTTATTTTGCTTAACATGATGACCTTCAGTTCCATCCATTTTTCTACAAATGACATGATTTTATTCTTCTTTATGGCTAAATAATACTCCATGTGTCTATATATTTCTTTATCTAATCATCTGTAAATAGGCACCTAAGCTGATCTCAAATTATGGAAATAGTGAAGATTGCTGCAATAAACATGGATTTGGAGGAATCTCTTTTGTTTGCTGACTTCAGTTCCTTCAGATATATACCCAGGAATGGGATAGCTGGATCAAATGGTAGTTCCATTTTTAAATTTTTGAGTAATATTCATCCTGTTTCTCATAGTGGCTTTACAAACTTACATCCCCCTGACAGTGTATAAGGGTTCATTTTAATCCATATACTCACAGCTTTTATTGTTGTTGTTGTTTTGTTTGTTTTAAATGGTCATTTTGACTGGGGCAAGAATATCACTGTAGTTTTGATATGTATTTTCCTAATGACTAAAGATGTTGAGCATTTTTTCATTTATTTATTAGTCATTTTTATTTCTTCTTTTGAGAAGTGTCCATTCAGGCTGGAAACCCATTTTGATTGGATTATTTGTTCTTTTGTTATTAATTTTTTAGTTCTTTATATATTCTGGGTATTAACTTGTCAGATGAGTGGCTGGCAAAGATTCCCTCCCATTTGATAGATTGTCTCTTTACCCTATTGATTATTTCCCTTGCTGTGAACAAATTTTTTAGTTTGATGAAATTCACCTTATCAATTCTTGTCTTTAATCTTGAACTATTGGAATCCTATTCTGGAAATATTTGCCTGTGCTAATATATTCTGCTATGTTTTCTTCTACTACTTTCAAAGTTTCAGGTCTTATAATAAGACCTTTGACCTAGTTTGAGTTTAATACAGTACAGGGCGAGAGGCATCTAGTTTCAGTTTTCTACATATAGATTTCCCCATACCATTTGTTGAAAAGGCTATCTTTCCTCCAATGTATGTTTTTGACATGTTTATCAAGAATCAGTTGGCTATAGATGCATGGGTTTATTTCTGGGTCTACTATTCTATATCTTTGATCCATATGTCTGTTTTTATACCAATACCATATTGTTTGTTACCATGGCCCTATAGGACATTTAGAAACCAGGCATTATGATACCTACAGCATTGCCTTTTTTTTATTAAGGATTGCTTTGTCTATTGGGGTCTTTTGTGCTTCCGTGTGAATTTTAGGATTATTTTCTTCTAGTTCTGTGAGAATATTTCATCTGTGGAACAAAACCAACTTGGTCATGATGTATGCTCTTTTTTTTTTTTTTTTTTTTTGTGGTACCAGGGATTGAACTCAGGGGCACTCAACCACTGGGCCACATCCCTGGCCCTTTTTGTATTTTATTTAGAGACAGGGTCTCACTGAGTTGCTAAGTGCCTCGCCATTGCCGAGGCTGGCTTTGAACTCGCGATCCTCCTGCCTCAGCCTCCCAAAGTGCTGGGATTACAGGCGTGCGCCACCGCGCCCGTCTTGCTCTTTTTGATGTGTTGTTAAATTTGATTTTCAAGCATTTGAGAATTTTTGCATGTATGTTTATCAAGGATGTTGGTATATAGTTTTCTTCTTTTGTTGTTTTGATAGCAGGTAGTACTGGATTTGTAGAATGAATTTGGAAGTGTTCCTTCCACTTCTATTTCATGAAATAGTTTGAAAAGTACTGGTACCAGTAACTTAAAAATCTGGTGAAATTCATCAGTGAATCTGTGCAGTCCTGAGCTATCCTTTAGACACATTTTATTGCTGTCAATCTCATTGCTTGTTATTGATCTGTTTAGGTTTTCATATACTCTTGGACCAATTTTGGTAGGTCATACGTGCCTAGAAATTTTCCCTCTTTGTGTAGATTTTCTAGTTTTTCAGAATATATTTTTTCAAGAAATATTCCCTAATGATCACCTGGGATTCAGTAGTATCTCTCATAACACTCCCTTTTCACTTTTAATTTTATTTATTTGATTTTTCTCTCTCTCTTTTCATGAGTTTGGCTAAGGGGTTGTCTTTCTTGTTTCATTGATCCTTTACATTGTTCTTGTAGTCTCTATTTCATTTTGATCTTTAATATTTCTTTCTTTCTACCAATTTTGGGACTGGTTTGCATCATTAGGTTGTTTATTTGAGATCTCTCTCTCTCTCTCTTTTTAAATGTAGATATTCAGAGATAAAAACTTCTTTTGTTGTTTTGCTTTTGATGTATCCCACAGATTCTGGTATGATGTGTTTCTATTTTCATTTGATCCTAAGAATTTAAAAAATTTCCTCCAGATTTATTCAATGATCAACTCTTCAAAATGTATTATTCAATGTCCATGTGTTTGTATTGTTCCTTTTTTTAAAATATTTATTTATTTGCTTTAGTTGTACACAATGTGTTTTTACGTGGTGCTGAGGATCGAACCTGGGGCACGCACGCGCTAGGCGAGCGCTCTACCACTGAGCCACAACCCCAGCCCTGTATTGTTCCTTTTTAAAATCTTTTTTTGTTTCTTTTTTTTCTCTTGCTTTTGATTTCTAATTTCATTCCATTATGATATGACAGGATGCAAGAAATTTGTTCTTTTTATGTGTGTGCATGCTTTTTCAGACTTGGTTTATGGCCTAAATATGATATAATTTAGAAAAAAATCCATGAGCTGATAAAAAGAATATATATTCTGAAGCTACTTGATGGAATATTTTATAGATGTCTGTTAAGTCTATTTGGTCTATAGTTTTATTTAACTCTGATGTTTTTATTGATTTCTTTTGTCTGGATGATCTACATATTGGTGGGAATGGGGTATTGAAGTCACCCACTATTATTATGTTGGGGTGTGTCTCTCTTCCTTAAAGTCCAGTAGTGTTTGTCATATCAAATTGGGCATTCCAACATCTGGTGCATATATATTCACAATTATTATATCATCTTGATGTATTGTTCCTCCATCAATATGTCATGACCTTTGAGTCTTATAACTGACTTGAAGTATGTTTTGACTGATACGAGTATGGCTACTCTTGCTTGCTTTCTGACTCCATGTGCTTGGAATATCTTTTTTTTTTTTTTTTTTTTTTTGTGGCACCAGGGATTGAACTCAGGGGCACTTGACCACTGGGCCATATCCCCAGCCCTTTTTTGTATTTTATTTGGAGACAGGGTCTCACTGAGTTGCTAAGTGCCTCGCCATTGCTGAGGCTGGCTTTGAACTCGCGATCCTCCTGCCTCAGCCTCCCAAAGTGCTGGGATTACAGGCATGCGCCACCGCGCCCGGCCTGGAATATCATTTTTTATCGTTTCACTTTCTGTCTACATATATATTTGCCTGTAAGGTGAGTTTCTTGCTGGCAGCAAACTGTTGGGCCTTGGTTTTTTAATCTAATCAGCCAGTCTTCGTCTTTTAATTGGAACGTTAAAAACCATTTATGCTCAGGATTATTATTGAGAGGTATGTACTAGTTTCTGTCATTTTGTTCCTGTCTGGTTGTTTTAAACCATCTATGTTTATTTCTTTCTCCTTTACACGTTAGAGGCTTGATGATTTACTGAATTAATAATATTTGATTCTTTCCTAATTCTCACTTGCTTATCCACTCTTTCAGTGAGATTTATTCTTTTTCCTGCTTTCATGGTTGTGTTTATCTTTCTTTCTCTTCTAAATATAGAATTCCTTTATTTATCTTCTGTAATGCTAGTTTAGTGCTCATAAATTCCTTTAGTTTGTGCTTATCTTAGAAAATCTCTTTGGACTTTGAAGAATAACTTTTCTGGATGTAGTAATCTAAATTGGCAATTATTTTCTTTCAGGATTTGAAATACATTATTCCATGCTTTCCTGATGATTAGAGTTTCTGCTGAGAAATCTACTGTTATGCTAATGAGTTTCTGTTTATATGTGACTTGATGCTTCTCTTGAAGGTTTTAACATTCCTTCTTTGTTCTATACTTTTGCAGTTTAACTATAATGTATCTTTTCTGGTCATGCCTATTTGAGTTCTAAATGCCCCCTGTACATGGTTTTCTTTTAAAATATTTTTTAGATGTTAATGGACCTTTATTTTATTCATTTATCTATACGTGATGCTGAGAATAGTGCCTCACACATGTTAGGCAAGTGCTCTGCCACTGAGCCACAACCCCAACCCCCATGGTTTTCTTTTTTTGTGTGTGTGTGTGTGGTACCAGGGATTGAACTCAGGGGCACTCGACCACTGGGTCACATCCCCAGCCCTTTTTTGTATTTTATTAGAGACAGGGTCTCACTGAGTTGCTAAGTGCCTCACCATTGCTGAGGCTGGCTTTGAACTCTCGATCCTCCTGCCTCAGCCTCCCAAAGTGCTGGGATTACAGGCGTGCGCCACTGCGCCCAGCCCCCCATGGTTTTCTTATCTTTCCCAAGATTAGGAAAATATTCTACTATCTCACTGAATAGGTATTTTATTTTCACTATTTATAGGTTTGGTCATTTAATGGTGTCCCATAGATCTTGTATGTTCTGTTTATATTTTCTTTATTGCTGTCTGAATGTGATAATTTATCAATCTTGTCTTTAAGCCACGTTATCCTTTTTTTTTTTTCTGATTGATCTAGTCTTGTGGTAAAGCTTTCCATTTTTTTTTCTTTTTAAATTTGTCTTATTGAGTCTTCTGTTTCCAAGATTTCTGTTTTATTCTTTTCCAGAATTTCAATCTCTTTATTGAATTGTTCTTTCATATTCTACATTGTTTTCCTTAATTCATTCAGCTGTTTATTTGCATTCTCTTTGAACTCCTTCTTTGTTCTTAATGTAATTCTTTTGAATTCTTTGTCCTGCATTTCATCTATTCTGATATATCTGGAATCAGTTACTGGAGAGTTATTAACTTTTTGGAGAAGTCATATTGCTTTGTTTTTTCCTATTTCTTGTATTTCTATGTTGAAATTTATGCATCTGTTCTACTTTTATGTGAGGCCCTTCTTTAGGGAGATGTTGTACCTTGGGAAATCAGTTTGTTGTGTAGTGTTGAGTTTAATTGAAAGTGACTGTCTTAGTGTAGTTTCCCTGTGGCTTCTTTGGCTTTGATTAGTGAATTTTGACACAGTGGGTGCTGTGTCAGAGTCTGAATGACCCACTTTTTCTGTAGGTCTCACAAGAGTGGGGAGCCTCTGGAAGTTCAGGCAGGGGTGTTGTAGACCACATAGAATATGGGGGCAGTAGGGATGTGGTATGAGGTCACAGCTATCCATACTAAGGGAGGGGAGCAGCGGTGTGTCCCATGTGCACTCAATTCCAATGACTCTGAAATTTCCAAGACTCGGTTCTCTTGCATAATGACACAGCATGGCTCATTACTCAGAAGCTCCTGCAGCAGTCTTCCTAAGCTGCCAGTCCTAAAGAAAAAGTGGTCTTCAATCACTTACACGTTACAGACCAGTTTCATGCTGCATAGAGTTCTCAGCAGTTTTCTTTCCGATTTCCCCCAGAGCCAAAGTAGCATTCAAGGCTGCTGGCTGCTGGTTATGTTATCGGTATTTGCTGTGGGTTCCTGGGAAGAGGCACTTTGACTCCCAGAGCAGCAAGCACACATAAAACCTTCTCAAGATGGCTCCTCATTACTTCACCATGAGCGAAGCACTGGGAATTTGGAAGAACTACCTCAGTGTTGGTATGCGCTGCAGATCTCAGGTGCACTATCTTTTTAGACAGCACTTCTGCATAGTGCTGAGTCCTATGCTGTTGTGCTCTCTGAGTTTCTCTCTCTTTTTTTTCATCACAAGTTCCATCCTCTGCCATGCTGCCACATGATTGGTGCTGGGGACTGTGTCTCACCCTCTGTCTCACTATCCAAAGTCTCTAGGATTTTCCAAATCTCTGTCTGTTCAAAAATGAAATTCAATATTTTCCCACAGTCCCCCCAGCTCACTGAGTACCTGCTCTCTAGCTGTTTTTTTTTTTTTTTTTTTTTTTTTTTTTTTTTTTGGTACCGGGGATTGAACTCATGGGCACTCGACCACTGGGCCACATTCCCAGCCCTTTTTTGTATTTTATTAGAGACAGGGTCTCACTGAGTTGCTAAGTGCCTCGCCATTGCTGATGGCTGGATTTGAACTCGCTATCCTCCTGCCTCAGCCTCCCAAGTGATGGGATTACAGGGGTGCGCCACCGCACCCAGCTCTGGATGATTCTTTTAACCAGTATGAAGTGACCTTATTTGTCTCTTAAAAAAAAATTTATTTATTTACTTTACTTGTACACAATTTTTACGTGGTGCTGAGGATCGAACCCAGGCCACATACGTGCTAGGCGAGCACTCTACTGCTGAGCCACAATCCCAGCCCCCTTATTTGTATCTTATGATTAATTTTGGCTTGAAGTCTACTTTGTGGGATATGAGGAATAGCTACTCCTGTTTGCTTTCAGTCTCTATTTGCATGGTATATCTTTTTTCTTTTTTCACCTTCATTCTGTGGATGTCTTTCCCTGTTAAGGCAAGCCTTTTGTAAATGATATATAGTTGCATCTTGTTTGTTGTTGTTTGTTTATTTGTACTGGGGATTGAACTGAGGGGCACTCAACCACTGAGCAACATCTCCAGCCTTATTTTGTATCTTATTTAGAGACAGGGTCTCACTGAGTTGCTTAGTGCCTGCTTTTGCTGAGGCTGGCTTTGAACTCCCAATCTTCCTGCTTCACCCTCCCAAGCCACTAGGATTACAGGCATGCACCACTAAGCCTGGCAATCCCTAAACTTTTTGATCCTGGTAGTTTTAAAATTCTTCTTTTTTCCTTCAAGAACTAGTTTGTATTCAACATTTTTTGAAGGCCACATTAACACACATTTTTTTGACAACTGTTTCACTTTTTTTTCTTGTTGTTGTTGTTTCCATTTATTTTCAAATATAATTATCCTAAATCACTTTTTGTTTGTTTCTACTTATTTTTTAATATATATTTTTATAAATCAATAGTTCTCAAACTTAACAATGGATTGGAATTACCTGGGGAGACACTTAGTGAACAGTGGGATTTCTGGAATTTACTCAGGTTTTCTAATTCAGTAGGTGTGTGAGTGGGACCAGAGGATTAGACCCTCCATATGGAATTAGAAAGAAGGTCCCTCAGTGTAATCTTGCTTCCTCCTTTTTCTTTCATCTCCCAAGTGTTGACATGCATGACAGTTTGCAGGTTATCCCTTTGATTTCTTTTTCTTATAATGTAACTGCAAGTTCATGTGTTTGATTTGAAAATTCATTTTATTTTCAACGCAAGAAAACATTTGTATTAAATGAAATAAATGAAAAGTGACATTTCCCTTCTTGAAAATGTAGGGGATTGCATATTTTAAATAATTTCATCCCAAGAAATGATAAAAATATTGTATCATTTTAATCCCATCCCTGAGTTTGTACAGTTTGTCCCAGGAGAAATCTCTGAGGAAGCCGGGTGCGGTGGCGCACGCCTGCAATCCCAGCAGGAGGATCGCGAGTTCAAAGCCAGCCTCAGCCATGGCGAGGCACTTAGCAACTCAGTGAGACCCTGTCTATAATAAAATACAAAAAAGGGCTGGGGATGTGGCCCAGTGGTCGAGTGCCCCTGAGTTCAATCCCCGGTACAAAAAAAAAAAAAAAAAGAGAGAGAGAGAGGAGAGAGAGAGATATCTCTAAGGATAAAAGAAGTGAATTTTAAACATTTAATAAATTTTGGGGTGAACAATGGACAGAGGCCAGTAGCAGTCTGAAAATGAAAGTATTTGCTTTAGGTTTTCAGTGACTTAAAGGAAATGAATTAGAGATTCTCCATTTAATTTAGAGTCATGGAAAGGAAAATAAAGCCACTCAGTGTGGTGTCACCTCACATGACTAGAAGCAGAACCAGTGCAATTCTTCGTAGAAAAAGATCCTAAAAGTAAGACCTCAGGTTATCCTCACATTAAAATCATACAAGAGGAGCTGGAGTTGTGGCTCAGCAGTAGAGTGGTCATCTAGCACATGGGAGGCACTGGTTTTGATCCTCAGCACCACATAAAAATAAATAAAAAATAAGGGTATTATGTCCATCTACAACTAAAAAATAATAATTAAAAAAAAATCATACAAGAGGGCTGGGGCTATAGCTCAGTTGGTAGTGCTTGTCTTACATGCACAATGGCCCTGGGTTCAATCCCCAGCACCACAAAAAAAAAAAAAAAAAAAATCATATAAGAAGGAACTCACTGCCACCGTTCACTCAACACACAAGGACATCTGCCAGGGTTTATTACAGTCAGCAAACCAAAGCAAACAACATTAAAAACAAAAGCAATGGATTCAGACTCTTAATCCCTCAGCTGTCAAATGTACCAACCTCAGAATATAAAATAACTACTACAGTAAAAATAAAAGATCAAACTACATAGATTAAACTGAAATACTCTCAACAATGATGTTTGCTAAAGAACCATGTAGAACATTTTAGAGATTCAAACCTTCATAGATACAATAGGTCAAGTGAGAACACACAACTCTATGTTTATTCTGAAGGAGATAATTCAGCACAGAAAAACAAGGAACTATAAAACATTAAAGAGAAGTGAGATATGAAAGAATTTTTAAAAAAGACTTAAGAAATGCAGAAAAATACACTCTGAAACACAAACACATAAATCATAAGAAGACAGCTGGGAGTTGAAGAGCCCGTGAACGGCTTAGGAAATGAGAAAGTAAATCCAGTATTGACAGTGTTATTTAGTTATATTTTGCAGGATAAAATAGAATTGGGATATGCAACTCTTACCCAAGTATAAGGGATACAGTGAAATAACAAAAACTAGTTCAAATCAACAAATGAAGAAACAACATAGAAAATGAGGCCATTGGGCTGGCATTGTGGCTCCGTGGTAGAGCACTTACCTAGCATGTGTGAGGCACTGGGTTCGTGTCTCAGCACCACATATAAATAAATAAAATAAAGGTCCATTGACAACTAGATAAATATTTAAAAAAAAGAAAAAGAAAATTGCTTACAAAGGTTCAATTTAGATAGTATGTCTTTAAATACCTTATGAGAAGAATGATTTTATGACTATACCATATAAATAAGAAGTATTAATAGCATTGCTCACTACATCATAAAGAAGATGAATAATATTAGATGGAAATCATTCTCGATGTAACATTCTTTCACTTTGTGTCTAGAACAACAAAGGAAGACAATTTAGCTCAATTAGTCCAAGGAGCTTCAGGGAGCTGTGAATAAGAGAGAAATCCTGAGCCGGGCGCGGTGGCGCACGCCTGTAATCCCAGCACTTGGGAGGCTGAGGCAGGAGGATCACGAGTTCAAAGCCAGCCTCAGCAATGGCGAGGAACTTAGCAACTCAGTGAGACCCTGTCTCTAATAAAATACAAAAAAAGGGCTGGGGATGTGGCTTAGTGGTTGAGTGCCCCTGAGTTCAATCCCCAGTACCAAAAAAAAAAAAAAAAAAAAAGAGAGAAATCCTGAACCTGTACTGGTGACAGTTTGCATGCTTCACCAGATGAGAAGCAGTGTGTGAAGTAAGTGTTCAGATCATCAGTATGCCAACATCTCCAAGACTGCTGCCTCCAAAAGTCCCTGATGTTTCTGGTTTATGAAGAGCCCTTGGGGAAGTTCCTGGCTGGCACAGTCCAGAACTTTGCTATTCTCACAGCTGTTGTTCTTGGGCTTTTTTGTGAAGCACTGAGATACTCTTATAGTCAAGGCCAATAACCAGGGTTTCAGTTACATTCTGCTCATCTCCCTAGCCTTCTGTTTTCTCTGTTCCTTCCTCTTTACTGGCCAGCCCAACACAGCCACCTGCACCCTCCAGCAGACCATGCTTGGAATTGTTTACTGAAGCTCTTTCCACTGTCTTGGCTAAAACTGTTACTGTGGTTCTGGCCTTTAAGATCACTGCTCCAGGGCTGGGGTCGTGGCTCAGCGGCAGAGCGCTCGCCTCGCACGTGCGCGGCCCGGGTTCGATCCTCAGCACCACGTAAACATAGATGCATTGCATTGTGTACAACTAAAGTAAATAAATAAATATTAAAAAAAAAAAAAAAAAGATCACTGTTCCAGGCAGAAGGATGGGGCAGTTACTGGTATCAGGGACACCTAATGCCATCTCACTCTGTTGAATATGGATGGGAACTTTCCCCCCTTTATCGACATAGATGAGCCCTCTGAACATGGCCACATCATCAGTTGTGTACAACAAGGGCTCATCCACTGCCTTATTCTGTGTCCTGGGAAACCTGGGCTCCCTGGCCCTGGGTATATTCACTGTGGCTTCCCTAGGCCGGACCATGCCTGACATGTTCAGTGAAGCTAAGTTACTGACATTCAGCATGGTGGTGTTCTGTAGTGTCAGGAGGTCGCCTGCCTCTTCATCTACCACAGCACCAAGGGGAAGGTCATGGTGGGGATGGAGGAGGTCATCTTCATCTTGGCCTCCACTGCAAGGCTGCTAGGCTGCATCTTTGCCCATAAGTGCTACATTATTTTGCTAAGGTCAGATGGGGATTCCCTGCATGAGTTCAGATATAAAGCACATTCTGAGAAAAAGAAGCCTTTTTAATTTATACCTGTGTGTTTCCTAGAACACACCAGGGGGCTGAGTCAAATATGTACCATTTCTTCAGTCAGAAGTCAGATACAAAATGGGATATACTGCAAAGAACAAGCTACTCTTACCTCTTTGCCTAATATTGTTGCAGTCACTAAGACCTGTAGCCATCTTCTTTTCCATTTGAATTTTATTCCGATGATCCTGTTATTTGGTTTATCCCATTGAATCTGCAATCAATCCTGCTGTTTCTTCTTAGTTGTAATTACATTATCTATTTTTTTTTTTTTTTTCGGTACCGTGGATTGAACTCAGGGGCACTCGACCACTGGGCCACATCCCCAGCCCTTTTTTGTATTTTATTAGAGACAGGGTCTCACTGAGTTGCTAAGTGCCTCGCCATTGCTGAGGCTGGCTTTGAATTCGCGATCCTCCTGCCTCAGCCTCCCAAGTGCTGGGATTACAGGCGTGCGCCACCGCGTCCCACAATATCTTTATTTTATTTTTATGTGGTGCCGAGGATTGAACCTGGGCTGTGCGTGTGCTAGGCGAGCGCTCTACCGCTGAGCCACAAGCCCAGGGGAAAGTATGTTTTTACACATCACTTCATGTTTTACACAGCACCTCATGCATGGTAGGTAAGCACTCTATCTCTGAGCCCCAATCCCAGCCCTTAGCTGGATCTCTTGAAGTACAAATATATGATTTTGTAACAGAAGCTATATTTTCTCTTTTCCATCATCAGTTTTCTTTCTTTTTTTATTTATGTGGCTAAATTGTATGATTACATAGATGACCATGTGTAGTCGCTTGAAGCGATGGCCATTTGGAGCAAAGAACCCGTGGGAAGAAGTTTAGAGACGAATTGGAAACAAACAGTTCTTTATTTTGATAACTTTTCTCTCTGGCTCTAACTACACCCCGACACGCCGTCCACGCTCTTCTAACCTCCAAAATGGCGCAGACCTCATCTGCAATCTCGCTCAAGTCCCTCGAGATCTCCGGCCAAGTCTCGCAAGATCCCGGGCCAAGTCCCGTGAGACTACGGAGGGCGCCAATGCCCAAACATGTCCAAAGCCCGTAGTCAACCGCAATTTAAGTCATCTCCCCAAACAGGGCTCCTGCATTTCCCCCCTTTTGTTTTAAAAGAGGTAATGCTTTAGGACGTCTATGTGTAACCAACATTTTTACCCATCATCGGATGATCAAGGCTGTGCCCTTGACTCTTGTCTTAGGTTGATATGTCGGCCACATGAGACTGTCTTGTGCGACTGTGCCTGTCTTAGGTTGTCTCTCTCTGGGGATCTTACCCATCATTGGCTAACCAGTTATCTAATGGAGCCCTTTAGGATCGACTGTGTATGATGACTAACAGTCGTCTAATTGTGAGGAGATGGTGTGGCTTTAAGGCAACAAGCCTTTTGGTGACGAGCCAAATTGTATAGCATATCAAATTGTTTAAACAAATTAGCTGCCCTAAGTTTTATTAAGTAACACACTGAATTTTTTGGACAAATGTCTGTAAGGTATTGTCCCGTAAAGTCCCAAACAATGAAAGATCAAAATGTCCATTTGTTATAACATGTTGATGTAGGAGGTCATCTCCCCAAACAGAGCTCCTACAACCATGGACTTCTTGCTGGTTCTTTAATTTTCAGTGTGAAAGCTGTTCATGTTTTTGCCATCAGATATTATATGTATGTTACTTTTTGAGGCCACAACGTTTAACAAATGAAAGCATTTAAAAAAATATTTATTTATTTGTTTTAGTTGTACACAATGCCTTTATTTTTACGTGGTGCTGAGGATCGAACCCACGCCACGCACGTGCTAGGTGAGCGCTCTACGGCTGAGCCACAAGCCCAGGGGAAAGTATGTTTTTACACATCTAAATTGCTCACAATTTTTATCAAAATATGGTCAAAAAGCCAGGCGCGGTGGCGCACACCTGTAATCCCAGCACTTTGGGAGGCTGAGGCAGGAGGATCGCGAGTTCAAAGCCAGCCTCAGCAATGGTGAGGCACTTAGTAACTCAGTGAGACCCTGCTTCTAATAAAATACAAAAAAGGGCTGGGGATGTGGCCCAGTGGTCAAGTGTGCTCCTGAGTTCAATCCCCGGTACCAAAAAAAAAAAAAAAAAAGAGTAGGAATGGAATCACCATATGACCCAGCTATCCCACTCCATGGTATTTATCCAAAAGAATTAAAATCAGCATACTACAGTGATACACGCATTCCAATTTTTATAGCAGCATAATTCACAACACCCAAGTTATGGAACCAGTCTAGGTGTCCCTCAATAGATGAATAGATAAGGAAAATGTAATATATATATATATATGTATATATACACACATATATATATACACACATATGTATGTAAGGAAAAGGTAATATATATACACATATGGAGTTTTTACTTAAGCATAAAGAAGAATGAAATTACCTCATTTGCTGGTAAATGGTTGGAAGTGAAACAAATACATCATGCTAAGTGAAATAAATCAGAAAACCAAGGGTCAAATGTTTTCTTTCATATACAGAAACTAGAAATTTTTTTAAAAAGGGGGATTAAACCCCACAATTATGTAAAAGTATAATGCAATGAAGACTAAATGAAGAAAAAGATTATTTAAGGCATTTGTTCTTTTTATTTTGTCTTTATCTTGCATTTGATAAAATGTAAAGTTTAAGGTAATATATAAAGTGATTAGTTCATATCTAATTTGATGACTTCCTCCAATTGTTTTTTTTTTTTTTTTTTAGTTGTTGATGGACCTTTCCTTTTTGGTACTGAGGGACACTAGACCACTGAGCCACATCCCCAGCCCTATTTTGTATTTTATTCAGAGACAGGGTCTCACTGAATTGCTTAGGGCCTGGCTAAGTTGTTGAGGTTGGCTTTGAACTCACAATACTCCTGTCTCAGCCTCCCGAGCTGCTGGTATTACAGTCATGTACCGTTGTGCCTGGCAATTCTTTTTTTTTTTTTTTAATGTGGTGCTGGGGATTGAACCCAGTGCCTCATGCATACTAGGCAAGTGCTCTACCACTGATTCACGACCCCAGCCCCCTGCAGTTCTTTTTTTGTTGTTGTTATTAATATTTTTATTAGTTATTGATGGACCTTTATTTATTTGTTTGTTTATATGTGGTGATGAAAATAGAATCAGTGCCTCACACATGCTAGGCAAGCACTCTAGCACTGAGCTACAACCCCAGCCCTGCAGTTCTTATTTTTTTTTGGGGGGGGTGGTACGGGGGATTGAACTCAGGGGCACTCAACCACTGGGCCACATCCCCAGCCCTTTTTTGTATTTTTTTTAGAGACAGGGTCTCACTGAGTTGCTAAGTGCCTTGCCATTGCTGAGGCTGGCTTTGAACTCGTGATCCTCCTGACTCAGCCTCCCAAGTGCTGGGATTACAGGCGTGCACCACCACACCTGGCATGCAGTTCTTAATTTTAAAATTGAAATAGATTCTTCTTCTTTTCTTGCTTGCACTCATGTCCTTTGTGGATAACTGCAGTTCAAGTTCTTTAACTCAAGTTTTTGTTTTGTTTTCCCATTTCCTCCTCTTTCCTCTTCTTGTCAGGACTTGTGCATCTCTTACAGGGGTGAATGAATGCTCCTGTCTTAGCCTTACCTACTTATTGAAATGCTTCTGATATTCGCTTTTGATAATATGTTTGCAGAATTTTTCTTGCTTAATATGATTTTATATCCACCTACTTGACATGTTTAATCATCAAATATTTTATTTGAGGATATACTCTTATTTACCAAAACTTAACTTTTTAGCAGAAGAACATTTCAGGAAAACAGAGAATCCAGTAAGTCACATGGACTTTGTTGTCAGTCCCTTTTGCTCCAGGCTGACCTGGAAGCATTTCCTGCTTTCTTCTTGTGAGCCCTTGTCTGCCTCCAGGGATCACAGGGAGGAAAAAAAAAAAAAAAAGCCTCCACCAAACGTTCTCATCTCTCTGGAGATGCTCATTAGAAAGTTGGGATTGCTTTTAGTAATTATTATGTAAGACAAAGTGTTTTCAAATTATCTTAAATTTCCCATGTGTGAAGTGTCATTGCTGCTACAGGTAAAATGATAATTGCACTCCTGCAAGGAGATGAATTCAAAGGATCACAAACTTATATCTCAGAGCTGGTTGCTCCCTGCACACACTCACTGTTCTGTGCATCACCCTGAGCCCACCACCCTGGCAGCAGGAAGACAGCAGGTGAGTTTTTATTTTGGTCTGTAACAGAGCCTGGAAGAGAAGGGAATATGTTTAGAGACACAGTAAGCATTCATATCTGAAAAAAAGGACTAGAATTTGAACCAGTTCCAAGCCCAGGAAGAAAGGAGGAAATAATTACTGAGTCGTGGGCTACACCGGTGGAGAAAGAAGGGAGCCTCAAGAACACACACCGGTTCCTGACAGTCCTTAATTTAACACAATCCTCTCACTGTGGTTACTGGCTTTTGGTGCATGAATACACATAATTTGTTTAAATTAGTATAATTTGACTGTCAAATTGCTGGACATTTTATGTTTTCTACAAAAGTAAAGGACAACTTTTCCAGGAATAGGAGAGGTATTTGTGTACATTTCTACAATAATGTATTAGAAGTAGCTGATTAAATTATCTTCTGTTCAGAAATTGCAAATATGGGTTTTTCACCACTTCTGGGCATATTATACACTTAATGGAAACAGTAACTGTGTGGTGACAAAATATTTGGTATCTATTCATTATATTTAGACTGTTTTTCTTTTTTTATTTATTTTTATTTTTGGCACTGGAGATTTGGCACAAGGGATGCATAACCTCTGAGCCACATTCCCAGCCCTTTTTATCTTTTGAGATAGGATCTTGCTAAGTTGCTTAGGACCTCACTAAGTTGCTGCGACTGGCCTTGAACCTGCAATCATCCTGCCTCAGCTTCCCGAGTAGCTGGGATTACAGGTGTGTACCACCAGGCCCAGCTTATTCTTCTTTTTGATGCCAGTGAAGGAGCATCAAGGAAAGGTTACTTGACGAACTTTAGTTTTTTTTTTTAAGTGTTTTTTTTTTTACTAGTTGATGGATCTTTATTTTTTTATTTATATGTGGTGCTGAGAATTGAACCCAGTGCCTCAAACATGCAAGGCAAACATTGCCACTGAGCCACAACCCCAGCCATGAACTTAAAGTTTTTATGTTAGGGAAAAAAGACATCAGACTAAAGTAGTTTTATTTTATTTTATTTTTTAATGTGTTTTATTCAATTCGTTTTATTTGTACGTGGTGCTGAGGATCGAACCCGGGTCGCCCACGTGCTAGGGGGGCGCTCTACCGCTGAGCCACAATCCCAGCCCTAAAGTAGTTTTATTAATTGAATTATTTTGTGATATTTTCTCTGGTTTCAAAAAATGTTCTAATAGCCAGGTGCAGTGGCACATGCCTGTAATTCCAGAAACACTCAGGAGGCTGAGGCAGGAGGATCACAAGTTTGAAGTCAGCATCAGCAACTTAGTGAGGCCCTGTCTCAAAATAAAACATAAAAAGGATTGGGGATGTGGCTCAGTGGTTAAGTGCCCCTGGGTTCAGTCCCTGGTACCAAAAATTAAAAGATGTTCTAATACCATTCCCAGGCTCAATGCTTATATTAGTACTATATAAATGCATTTAGTGAATAATTTTCAGAACCCCTGATTTTCTTTTCCATAATGGTTTCACATTTTAATATCCTTAACAGTTCTGACATGAAAATGATTTCACCTGCTATTTTTACATTCACAAGTACTAATGCTCTGTATAATTAATGGTCATTTAATTTATCCTCTGCAGTATAGCATCTCTGACTCAGTGTTTCTTGTCTCCTTGCTTAGAACACAGTCATTTCATTGTGTGCTCCTTCTTGGTGAAGAGAGAATAAAGTCTCCTCTCTCAATTCTGTCTTGGGAACATTTATACATTCTGTAAATTCTGTTCCCTCATTACAAATATTCATTTAGGATTATTCTAAAATTGCAGCCTCTATGTTGTACTTGGAGCTCTAAATTATTATAGATATTTTCCTATAATATAAGCAATTAGGTTTAAGTGATAATACCCACATTTACATTTTTTTAAAAAAGTAAAAAATTCTCTAAAAACAGATAAGATACAAATATTTAAAATGTATAAAGTATAAGAAAACCTAGCCACATTCAAGCTTTAGATAACACAGTGGTTAAGCACATTGTCATTTCCTGACTCTCTCCCTCTTACAAGGTGGTGATTTAAGAAATGTCATTCCTCTTTTCTGTACCTAAAATCTCCACACTTATAATGTGAGAAGAATAGATACTTATTTCATAAAATTATTGTGTAAATTATTTGTAAAATAGTAATATAGTATACTTATAGTGGAGATATATATTACACATATATATTTTTCTTTCTGTAGGAAAAACTCTAGAGAAAATGGCTTTCGATAAGAAATATATGGGTTGAAGACAACGCTAAGCAGGAAATATTGGATAATGGTTGCCATAATAAAACAGACCTGAATTCTGCCCATGCAGAGTCCTTTCACAGGAAATGGGACTATCAGTCACTGAAAAATTGCACATGGCCTCCAGTGATTTTGCAATAGGAATGATCTTCTTATCCCAGACCATAGTGGGAATCCTGGGGAATTTCTTTCTTTTATACCATTATACTTATTTAGAACTCACCAGATTCACAGTAAGGCCCATAGATTTGATTCTCAGGCACCTGACTGTAGCCAACTCCTTGGTCCTGCTCTCTAAGGGAGTCCCACAGACAATGACTGCTTTTGGGTTGAAACATTTCCTCAACGATATTGGATGCAAACTTGTTTTTTTACGTGCACAGAGTGGGCAGGGGTGTATGCATTGGCAACACCTGTCTCTTGAGTATCTTCCAGGCCATCATGATCAGTCCCAGAGACTCCTGGTGCGCAGAACTGAAACTTCAAGCTCATAAATTCTTAGGCCCCTCCAATGTCCTGTGCTGGATCCTGAACCTGCTAGTAAGTATCTTTATTCCCATGTCTGTGACTCACAAGTGGATCAGCAAAAACAACACAAGAAACATGGATTTGGGATACTGTTATGGGGTAGTTGACAACCAAATCGCACTTTTATTACACAATATATTTTTAGCATCCTATGATGTATCTTGTGTGGGACTCATGATCTGGGCAAGTGGCTCCATGGTTTTCATCCTATACAGGCACAAGCAGAGGGTCCAACACATTCACAGAACCAACCTGTCCCCCAGATCCTCTCCAGAGTCCAGAGTCACCCAGAACATCTTAGTCCTAGTGATCACTTTTGTATCATTTTACACCAGCTCCCACATCCTTATATTGTATATGGTTCTTTTTCATAATCCTAGTTGGTGGCTGGTGAGCACCTCGGCGCTGATTACGGCTTGTTTTCCAACAGTCACCCCGTTTGTTCTCATGATCCGTGACCACAGGATTCTCAGGGTCAGTTCTGCCTGCCTCAGAAGGAGTTCACCACTCCACAACCTGTTCATATAGATGTACATCTTATGTGATGCGTCTTGGTTTTCACAATGTGCAGGCATTCATCTTTTCCTCACAGGTGGTTAAGGTCCACATTATTGAGTAGTCACCTAAGAAAGAATGTATGAGCAACACAGTGGAGATTTATCTGTGGTAGGAACTAAATATTTTGCAAAGTGCTTTTGTAATTTTCATGGTATTAAATGTTGCAGTGGAGTGGGGCTGAGGATATAGGTCTGTTGGTAGAGTGTTTGCCTTGCAAGCACAAGGCTCTGGATTCTAATCCCCAGCACCCCCCCACACACACACACAAAATGTTGCAGTGAGCTGGGTGCCATGGCGCATGCTTATAATCCCTGCACTTGGGAGGCTGAGGCAGGAGGATCGTAAGTTCAAAGCTAGCCTCAGCAATGGCAAGGCACTAAGCAACTCAGTGAGACCCTGTCTCTAAATAAAATATAAAATAGGGCTGAGGATGTGGCTCAGTGCTCAAGTGCCCCTGAGTTCAATCCCTGGTACAAAAAAAAAAGAAAAAAAGAAAAAACCCCAAAACAAACAAACAAACAAAAAAAAAAAAACACAAAACAAAGTTGCAGTGGAGAAGTTCAGAAGACAATGTTTAATTTAATTTGATAATTTGGGGAAAGTGCAAAGCTTTTATGAGAATTTAACATTACAACCAACTAATTAAAAATGCTCTAGAATCAACTGGGTACAGACATAAAAAGAATTGAATGACAGAAAAGCCTGAGTGATGATTTCAGTCCAGAAAGTGAGAAGGACAATGAGTGACTCAACAGCAAATGTCCTTTGATGGCGATGAAGGGGAAATCATGCATGAGATGCTGCAGGATGTCAAAGACCGGGCCTTGTCACTGTACATTAGATCTTACCAATAAGAACTTTAAAATGTGTGTGTGTGTGTGTTTCCTGTGTGGAAGGAATGTAGCATATTTCACATTGTTTCAGATATAATAGACAAAATGACCTCAGTGGGGGAAAGTGAACATAAGAATCATATCAAGAGGTTTTAATTAATTCAATCACAGTTGATGAATATGAGTGTTACGAAGGAAACCAATTGGTTTCTGGAACCCTTTAAAAGTAGGCTATTCTGGGGCTGGGATTGTGGCTCAGCGGCAGAGCGCTCGCCTCGCACGTGCGCGGCCCGGGTTCGATCCTCAGCACCATGTAAACATAAATGCATTGTGTACAACTAAAGCAAATAAATAAACATTAAAAAAAGAAGAAGAAAAAAAAAAAAAAGAAATACAGGACATGCCAATAAGAAAATCAACTCATGGGGCTGGGGCTGTAGCTCAGTGGTAGAGCGCTCGCCTAGCACGTTGAGCGACCCGGGTTCGATCCTCAGCACCACGTAAACATAAACGCATTATGTACAAATAAAACAAATAAATAAATATTTAAAAAAAAAAAAAAAAAAAAAAAGAAAATCAACTCATGGGGCTGGGGTTGTGGCTCAGTGCTTGAGCGCTTACCTAGCACGCGTGAGGCACTAAGTTTGATCCTCAGCACCACATAAAAATAAATAAATAAAATATGCATTTATTTTACCTAAATAAAATAAATAAATAAAAATAAAGTTTCATCAACAACTAATAAAAATATTTTTAAAAAAATAAGTGATTGGGAGGCTGAGGCAGGAGGATCACGAGTTCAAAGCCAGCCTCAGCAATGGCGAGGCACTTAGCAACTCAGTGAGACCCTGTCTCTAAATAAAATACAAAAAAAGGGCTGGGGATGTGGCCCAGTGGTTGAGTGCCCCCGAGTTCAATCCCCGGTACCACAAAAAAAAAAAAAAAAAAAAAAAAAAAAAAGTGAGACAACTGAATTTACTGAGTAAATCATTTTATTCCCCCAATAAATATTTATAAGTAAATTACCTTAGAAAAAGAAGCTAACAGAAAAAAAAAATTCAAGTAGTAACGATGATGAAACGTCAAGACAGAGAAATAAATGACAATTGTGTTCAACTACAATTAAAAAAAAAGAAAGAAAAATAAATTTATTTATTTATTTATTTATTTTTTGTGGTACCGGGATTGAACTCAGGGGCACTCGACCACTGGGCCACATCCCCAGACCTTTTTTGTATTTTAAATAGAGACAGGGTCTCACTGAGTTGCTAAGTGCCTTGCCATTGGTGAGGCTGGCTTTGAACTCGTGATCCTCCTGTCTCATCAGCCTCCCAAAGTGCTGGGATTACAGGCGTGCGCCACCGTGCCCGGCGAGAAAAATAAATTTAAAAAGTAGAAAATCAACTCATGTTTTCCGACATATTAAAAATAAAAGGAGGGGCCAGGGTTGTGGCTCAGTGGTAGAGCACTTGCCTAGTATGCATGAGGCACTGGGTTCAATCCCCAGCACCACATAAAAAATAAATAAATAAACAAAATAAAGGTACTGTGTCTATCTAAAACTAAAAAAATATTTTAAAAAATGAGGGGCTAGGGTTGTGGCTCAGTTGGTAGACCGCTTGCCTAGGATGTGTGAGGCACTGGGTTCGATTCTCAGCACGGCATATAAACAAATACATAAAAATAAAGGTCAATCAACCCCTAATAAAAATATTTAAGCTGGGCGCGGTGGCACACGCCTGTAATCCCAGCACTTTGGGAGGCTGAGGCAGGAGGATCGCGAGTTCAAAGCCAGCCTCAGCAATGGCGAGGCACTTAGCAACTCAGTGAGAACCTGTCTCTAAATAAAATACAAAAAAGGGCTGGGGGTGTGGCCCAGTGGTCGAGTGCCCCTGAGTTCAATCCCCGGTACCACAAAAAAAAAAAAAAAAAAAAAAAAAAGTGAGACAACTGAATTTACTAAGTAAATCATTTTATTACCCAATAAATATTTATAAGTAAATTACCTTAGAAAAAGAAGACAACAGAAAAAAAACTTCAAGTAGTAATGATGATGAGACATCAAGATAGAGGAATAAATGACAAAAATGGCCAGTAAGAATGCTAAAAAATGCTAAAAAGTGCCCAGTAACCTTATTCATTAGGAAAATGCAAATTCAACCCACCATGAGATTTCACTTCATACCCACTCAGATGACAGTACTTAAGAAGATGGAGTATGGGGGTAGGAATGGTAGTAGAATAAATTGGACGTTGTTACCCTATATGCATATATGACTACATAACTTTTGTAATTCTACATCATGTACAACCAGACAAATGAGAAGTTATACTCCATTTATGTATGATGGTCAAAATGCATTCTACTGCCATGTATAACTAATTAGAACAAATTAAACCCCTCCCCATAAAAAGAAGACAGATAATACCCAGAATTGGTGAGTATGTAAAGAAATCAGAATGTCTATACAGCGTTAGTGATTTATAAAATATTACAGCCACTTGAGGGCCCGCCACCTCAGAGAGGCCATCCAGGCTCAGGACAGGAGGGGAACAAGCCCCGGCCTGCAATAGTTCCAGCTAGGCCCTCCGGAGTGCTTTCTTTCCTAGCTCGGCCGCCCACCTTGGAGACACCATTCCTTGCTGGGGACAACAGGGAACAAGCCCCAGCGCATGAGTGTTTTCTGCTAGGCCCACCTGCAAGCATGCCAGCTCTGCCCACCCACTCAGGAGCCACAGGTATTCTCTGCCTCTGCCTACAGGTCAGGGAACAGACCCTGGGCTCAGGAACAGGAAGTATTACATGGGGATACCTATCTTTTGTTTCTCCTACTAATATCCTAATTCCCATGATTACCCTCTCACTAGTCAAATAATCTAATACCTCTATCTTCTCACATCCTACCTCACAAATGTTTTAGCCAACCTATAAGTCCCCCTTCTACCATTAGATACGGTGAACCACTACACCAAAATACTGACTAAATGGTAGAAGATAATTGATCTCATCATTTATGGTTAAAAGTGTCAAAATTGTAAATACAAAAGGCAAAAAATTGATCTCTCCAACAAAGAGATAAGAGATCACGCCTGTAATCCCAGCACTTTTCAAGGGAGGCTGAGGCAGGAGGATCGCGAGTTCAAAGCCAGCCTCAGCAATGGCGAGGCACACTAGCAACTCAGTGAGAACCTGTCTCTAAATAAAATACAAAAAAGGGCTGGGGGTGTGGCCCAGTGGTCGAGTGCCCCTGAGTTCAATCCCCGGTACCAAAAAAAAAAAAAAAAAAAAAAAAAAAGTGAGACAACTGAATTTACTAAGTAAATCATTTTATTACCCAATAAATATTTATAAGTAAATTACCTTAGAAAAAGAAGACAACAGAAAAAAACTTCAAGTAGTAATGATGATGAGACATCAAGATAGAGGAATAAATGACAAAAATGGCCAGTAAGAATGCTAAAAAATGCTAAAAAGTGCCCAGTAACCTTATTCATTAGGAAAATGCAAATTCAACCCACCATGAGATTTCACTTCATACCCACTCAGATGACAGTACTTAAGAAGATGGAGTATGGGGGTAGGAATGGTAGTAGAATAAATTGGACGTTGTTACCCTATATGCATATATGACTACATAACTTTTGTAATTCTACATCATGTACAACCAGACAAATGAGAAGTTATACTCCATTTATGTATGATGGTCAAAATGCATTCTACTGCCATGTATAACTAATTAGAACAAATTAAACCCCCTCCCCATAAAAAGAAGACAGATAATACCCAGAATTGGTGAGTATGTAAAGAAATCAGAATGTCTATACAGCGTTAGTGATTTATAAAATATTACAGCCACTTGAGGGCCCGCCACCTCAGAGAGGCCATCCAGGCTCAGGACAGGAGGGGAACAAGCCCCGGCCTGCAATAGTTCCAGCTAGGCCCTCCGGAGTGCTTTCTTTCCTAGCTCGGCCGCCCACCTTGGAGACACCATTCCTTGCTGGGGACAACAGGGAACAAGCCCCAGCGCATGAGTGTTTCTGCTAGGCCCACCTGCAAGCATGCCAGCTCTGCCCACCCACTCAGGAGCCACAGGTATTCTCTGCCTCTGCCTACAGGTCAGGGAACAGACCCTGGGCTCAGGAACAGGAAGTATTACATGGGGATACCTATCTTTTGTTTCTCCTACTAATATCCTAATTCCCATGATTACCCTCTCACTAGTCAAATAATCTAATACCTCTATCTTCTCACATCCTACCTCACAAATGTTTTAGCCAACCTATAAGTCCCCCCTTCTACCATTAGATACGGTGAACCACTACACCAAAATACTGACTAAATGGTAGAAGATAATTGATCTCATCATTTATGGTTAAAGTGTCAAAATTGTAAATACAAAAATAGAAACTAATTCATATATGGCAATACGTTGGGTACTTTGACTGCTGTAATATTGATCTTACCTTAAAAGTTAAGCATCAGGTAACCTGTGGGGATGATATAAGACAATAAAACAGAAACAGGAATACTTCAGACTTACACTGCAAGAGAGGAAAACACATAGATATCATGAAAAAACAAGGGAGGAAAATGCCCCAAACAAACCAAGATACTACAGCAATAGGATCCGTAGAAAACACAGTAGGTGAAATGTCGGAAAAGGAATTTCGAATATACATAATTAAAATGATTCAGGATTTTATAAATGACCTAAGTGAGCAGATACAGGCAAAAATTGATCTCTCCAACAAAGAGATAAGAGATCAAATACAGGCAACCATCAATCACACCAACAAAGAGATAAGAGAACAAATACAGGTAGCAAAAGATTACTTCAAGAAAGAGATAGAGAGTCTGAGAAAAAAACGAAACAGAAATACTTGAAATGAGAGAAACAATAGGCCATTTAAAAAACTCAATAGAAGCCGGGTGCGGTGGGGCACGCCTGTAATCCCAGTACTTGGGAGGCTGAGGCAGGAGGATCGCGAGTTCAAAGCCAGCCTCAGCAATGGCGAGGCACTTAGTAACTCAGTGAGACCCTGTCTCTAATAAAATACAAAAAAGGGCTGGGGATGTGGCCCAGTGGTCGAGTGCCCCTGAGTTCAATCCCCGGTACCAAAAAAAAAAAAAAAAAAAAACCCAAAAACCTCAATAGATAGTATCACCAATAGATTGGATCACTTGGAAGATAGGACCTCAGACAATGAGGACAAAATACATAATATTGAAAATAAAGTTGACCACACAATTAAGACGGTAAGAAACCATGAACAAAATATCCAAGAATTATGGGATACCATCAAAAGAATTATGGGATACCATCAAAAGACCGAATATAAGATCTATTGGAATTGAGGAAGGTGCAGAGAATCAATCCAAAGGAATGCAAAATCTCTTTAATGAAATAATATCAGAAAATTTCCCAGACAAGAAGAATGAATTTGAAAACCAAATATAAGAAGCATATAGGATGCCAAATGTACAAAATTACAACAGATCTACACCAAGGCACATTATAATGAAAATGCCTAGCATACAAAATAAGGATAGACTTTTAAAGGCCATAAGAGAGAAAAATCAGATAACCTATAGAGGAAAACCAATTCGCATCACAGCAGATTTTTCAACCCAGACCCTCAAAGCAAGGAGAGCCTGGAACAACATATACCAGGCTCTAAAAGATAATGGATGCCAACCAAGAATCTTTGAACTCAGGGGCACTCGTCCACTGGGTCATATCCCCAGCCCTTTTTTGTATTTTATTTTTAGAGACAGGGTCTCACTGAGTTGCTAAGTGCCTCGCCATTGCTGAGGCTGGCTTTGAACTCGTGATCCTCCTGCCTCAGCCTCCCAAAGTGCTGGGATTACAGGCATGCGCCACCACGCCCGGACCAACCAAGAATCTTATATCCAGCAAAATTAAGCTTTAGATTTGATGATGAAATAAAAACCTTCCATGATAAACAAAAGCTAAAAGAATTTACAACAAGAAAGCCAGCACTACAGAACATCCTTGGCAAAATATTCCATGAGGAGGAATTGAAAAACAACAATGAAAACCTTCAAAGGGAAGAACAACAATAAAGGAAACTAACCATAGGAGAAATCAAGTCAAGCTAAATACCAAAAATAAAATAAAATTTAAAATGACTGGTAATACAAATCATATCTCAATAATAACCCTGAACGTTAATGGCCTGAACTCACCAATTAAAAGACATAGGCTGATAGATTGGATTAAAAAAAAAAAAGACCCAACAATATGCTTCCCTCAAGAGACACATCTCACAGGAAAAGACGCCCATAGACTGAAGGTGAAAGGATGGGATAAAATATAACACTCACACGGACTACATAAGCAAGCAAGGGTTTCCATCCTCATATCAAACAAAGTAGACTTCAAGCCAGAGGTAATCAAAAGAGATAAGGATGGACATTTCATACTGCTTAAGGGAATCACACATCAACAAGAAATAACTGTCATAAATATATATGCCCCAAATAATGGAGCATCCATGTTCATCAAACAAACCCTTCTCAAGTTCAAGAGCCAAATAGAGGGCTGGGATTGTGGCTCAGTGGTAGAGCGCTCGACTAGCACCTGCGCGGCCCGGGTTTGATCCTCAGCACCATGTACAAATAAACGCATTGTGTACAACTAAAGCAAATAAATAAATATTAAAAAAAGAGCCAAATACACCACAACACAATAATTCTAGGTGACTTTAACACACCACTTTCACCACTGGTAGATCTTCCAAACCAAAGCTAAACAAAGAAACTGTAGAACTCAATAACACAATCAACAGCTTAGATTTAACTGATATATATAGAGTATATTATCCATCAACGAGTCAGTACACTTTCTTCTTAGCAGCACATGGATTATTCTCTAAAATAGATCATATATTATGCCATAAAGCAACTCTAAGCAAATATAAAAAAAGTAGAGATACTACCCTGCATACTTTCAGATCATAATGGAATGAAACTGGAAATCAATGATAAAATAAGTAACAAAACCTACTCCAACACCTGGAGACTAAAGAATATGCTACTGAATGAACAATGGGTGGCAGAAGACATCAGAAAGGAGATTTAAAAAGTCTTAGAGATAAATGAGAACACCGATACAACATATGAAAATCTCTGGGACCTATGAAGGCAGTACTAAGAGGAAAATTCATTGCATGGAGTTCATTCCTTCAAATAAGAAAAGGTCAACAAATAAATGAATTAACATTACACCTCAAAGCCCTAGAAAAAGAAGAACAAATTAACCCCAAAAGCAGTAAAAGGCAGGAAATAATTAAAAATCAGAGCCAAAATCAATAAAATTGAAACAAAAAACACAATTGAAAAAATCAACAGAACCAAAAGTTGGTTCTTTGAAAAAATAAATAAAATTGGTAAACCATTAGCTATGCTAACTAAGAAAAGGAGAGAAAAAACTCAAATTACCAATATATGTGATGAAAAAGGAAACATCACTATGGACACTACAGAAATACAGAAGATAATTAGAAATTATTTTGAAAATCTATACTCCAACAAAATAGAAAATAATGAAGACATCGACAAATTTCTAGAAATATACAATATGCCCAAACTAAATCAGGATGACATACACAATTTAAATAGATCAATTTCAAGCAAAGAAATAGAGGATGCCATCAAAAACCTACCAACCAAGAAAAGCCCAGGTCCAGATGGATACACAACCAAGTTCTACAAGATCTTTAAAGAAGAACTAACACCAATACTTCTCAAACTATTCCATGAAATAGAAAATGAGGGAACCTTTCCAAACTCATTCTATGAGGCCAATATCACCCTGATTCTAAAACCAGGCAGAGACAAATCAAAGAAAGAAAACTTCAGACCAATATCACTAATGAATATAGATGCAAAAATCCTCAATAAAATTTAGACAAATTGAATACAAAAACACATTAAAAAAATAGTACATCATAATCAAGTGGGGTTCATTACAGGAATTCAAGTTTGGTTCAACATAAGGAAATCAATAAATGTAATTCACCACATCAATAGACTCAAAGATAAAAATCATATGATCATCTCAATTGACGCAGAGAAAGCATTTGACAAGATAGAGCACCCCTTCATGTTCAAAACGCTAGAAAAAATAGGGATAACAGGAACATACCTCAACATTGTAAAGTCTATTTATGCTAAGCCCCAGGCCAACATCATCCTAAGTGGAGAAAAGCTGAAAGAATTCCCTCTAAAAACTGGAACAAGACAGGGATGTCCTCTTTAGCCGCTATTATTTAACATAGTTCTTGAAATCCTAGCCAATGCAATTAGACAGACAAAAGAAATAAAAGGGATATGGATAGGAAAAGAAGAACTCAAATTATCACTATTTGCAGATGATATGGTTCTATGCATAGAAGATCCAAAAAACTCCACCAGAAATATTCTAGATCTAATAAATGAATTCAGCAAAGTGGTTGAATATAAAATCAATACCCATAAACCTAAGGCATTTCTGTACATCAGCAACAATCCTCAGAAAGAGAAACTAGGAAATCCACCCCATTTAATATAACATAAAAAAAAAACACCCCAAAACAAAAAAACTTGGGAATCAACCTAACAAAAGAAGTGAAAGACCTGTACAATGAAAACTACAGCACACTAAAGAAAGAAATTAAAAAAGATCTTAGAAGATGGAAAGATTTACCTTGTTCATGGATAGGTAGAACTAATATTGTCAAAATGACTTTTCTACCAAAAGCACTATACAATTTCAATGCAATCCCAATCAAAATCCCAATGTAATTCCTCATAGAAATAGAAAAAGAAATCATGAAATTCATCTGGAAAAATAAGAGACCCAGAATAGCCAAAGCAATTCTTAGCAAGAAGAGTAAAGCTGGCGGCATTACTATTTCAGACTTTAAATTGTATTACAAAGCAATAGTAACTAAAACAGCATGGTATTGGCACCAAAATAGACCAGTAGACCAATGGTAGAGAATAGAAGACACAGAGACTAACCCACACATTTACAGTTATCTTATAGTAGACAAAGGTGCCAAAAACATACATTGGAGAAAAGACAGCCTCTTCAACAAATGGTTTTGGAAAAACTGGAAATCCTTATGTAATAAAATGAAATTAAACCTCTATCTCTCTCCATGCACAAAACTCAAAGTGGATCAAGGACCTAGGAATTAAACCAGAGACCTTGCACCTAATAGAGGAAAAAGTAGGCCCAAATCTCCAATATGTTGGATTAGGCCCCAACTCCCTCAATAAGACCCCTATAGCACAAGAACTAAAACCAAACATTAATAAATGGGATGGATTCAAACTAAAAAGCTTTTTCTCAGCAAAAGAAACAATCAGTGAGGTGAACAGAGAACCTATAGAATGGGAGCAAATCTTTACCACATGCACATCAGACAGAACATTAACTTCAAGGATATATAAAGCTCTCAAAAACCTTTACACCAGGGCTGGGGTTGTGGCTCAGCAGCAGAGCGCTCGCCTTGCACATGCGCGGCCCGGGTTCGATCCTTAGCACCACGTAATCATAAATGCATTGCATTGTGTACAACTAAAGTAAATAAATAAATATTAAAAAAAAAAAAAACAAAAAACCTTTACACCAAAAAAACAAACAACCCAATCAATAAATTGGCTAAGGAACTGAACAGACACTTCTCAGAAGACGATATACAATCAATCAACAAATATATAAAAAAATGTTCAACATCTCTAGCAATTAGAGAAATGCAAATCAAAACTAAGTTTTCATCTCATGCCAGTCAGAATGGCAGCTATCAAAAACACAAACAACAATAAATGCTGGTGAGGATGTGGGGAAAAGGGCACACTCTTACATTGCTAGTTGGGCTGCAAATTGGTGCAGGCAATTTGGAAAGCAGTATGGAGATTCCTAGGAAAACTTGGAATGGAACCACCATTTGACCCAGCTATCCCACTCCTTGGTCTATACCCAAAGGACTTAAAAACAGCATACTACAGGGACTCAGCCACATCGATATTCATAGCAGCACAATTCACAATAACTAGATTGTGGAAACAACCCCATACCCATCAATAGATGAATGGATAGGGAAACTTTGGTATATATACACAATGGAACATTACTCAGCACTAAAAGAGAATTATGGCATTTGCAGGTAAATGGATGGAGTTGGAGAAAATAATGCTAAGTAAAGTCAGCCAATCCCAGAAAACCAAAGGTCGATTGATTCCTTTGCTATGATGATACTGAATTATAGTGGCAAGGGAGGGGGGATGAGAGGAATGAAGGAATGTTAAATAGAAAAAAAGGGGGGAGAGGGGAGGGGTAGGGGAAAGGAGGTAAAAACAATGGCAGAAGGAGTTGGACATCAATATACTAAGTGCATGTATAAAAAACTCAAATGTTATGAAAATACTTTGTGTAAAACCAATGACTTGGAAAACTGTGCTCTTTATATGTAATATGAAAGAAATTCTCTAAAAGCATGTATAACAAATTAAATTAAATAAACAAAAAAATTTAAAAAACTATTATAGCCACTTGAGAAAACATTTGGTAGTTCCTCAAAAGTTTAACTTAGGTTAAACTAAGTTAGGTTAAACTTAGGTCCATCAGGCTGGGGTTGTGGCTCAGTGGTAGAGTGCTTGCCTAGCACGTGAGTGGCCCAGGTTCGATCTTCAGCATCACATAAAAACAAAGGCATTGTGTACAACTAAAAACAAACAAACAAACAAACAAAAAACTTAGGTCCACCAATTCCACTTAAAAGTGCACACACAATAGAGCACATGGGAGGCTGAGGCAGGAGGATCACGAGTTCAAAGCCAGCCTCAACAATGGCAAGGCACTTAGCAACTCAGTGAGACCCTGTCTCTAATAAAATACAAAAAAGGGCTGGGGATGTGGCCCAGTGGTCGAGTGCCCCTGAGTTCAATCCCTGGTACCCCCAAAAAAAAAAAATGTACACACAATAGAAATAAAAGCATATGTGTAAGAGCCCTAACAAGGAGATAACTAAGTTGGCGGCTAGCTGAGAGCCATAAGAGGTGTTTCAGTATTTTCACCTGATATTCATGCATTTATCTAAGAATCTTTCTATGCCCGTGAAAACTATGTGACACACCTGTAAGTTTGAGCTGTTGACACGTGTATACTTGTTAAGGCAAAAAGTATTTAACGGTGAGGTTGGCTAGAGGGTGTGGTTGGAGTTGGAGAGGTTGTTGGAGCCGGAGATAGAAGTTGGAAGAAGCAAGAATAAAGAGCCGGGCTGGGGTTGTGGCTCAAGTGGTAGAGCGCTCGCCTAGCATGCGCGCGGCCCGGGTTCGATCCTCAGCATCCATGTAAAAATAAACACATTGTGTACAACTAAAGCAAATTAAAAAAAAAGAATAAATTTATTGTAAATAAAATAAAAATAAATTTATTATAAATAAAATAAAAAAAAGAAAAAATAAAAAAAAGAATAATTTTCCAGTCTGCTTCCGAATTCTTTCCCGTGGTATCGTTGCTGCAGGTGGCGATAGCTGCAGGTGGAAACAAGTGGTGGCCCGTACGGGGAATTCGGAATCGGCAGGTAAGAACTGAGAAGTCTCTAAAGATGGGTTCGAAAATAATCAAGACCCGAGTGATAAAGGCTATGGAAGAATTCTTTGATATAGCTGATAATGAGGAGGAAAGTGATCATGAAAGCATAGCCTCTGTTGAGTCAGATAGGAACAGTAAGGATAGTATTGGTGTGAACTCAAAAATGACGAAGATCCGAGCTGCTAAAGCTATCCAAGAATTATTAGCTTTAGCCAAGGAATATGTGCTCTCAATTGAACCTGGGACTCAGGATGTTACTACTAATGAAAATAATAGTACTGAGGAGGAGTCAAATAACCACGAAAGCACAGCCTCCTCCGCTGAGTCAGTTAAGACCAGAAAGGACTGTCAAGTGGAGGAACCACTTGTGCCCTCTGCTCCCTCATGGGTTGAATCAATTACAGAAACCATGAGGAGTATTTCTGAGCATTTGCGTGCCCTTGAGGCAGAGATTAACGGCCTTTCTGAGCGCTTACGCGCCCTCAAACGTCAAAACCCGCAAGGACATTGGGAGCTGCCGGTATTTGAAAATGAAAATGGGCAGAGGTACCACCAATCCCTAGACTTCAAAACAATAAAAAATTTCAAAGAAGCAATAATGACCTATGGGCCCCAAGCACCTTTTACGTTGAGTATGCTGGAGTTCCTTAACACTTTAACTTTAACTCCCTCAGACTGGAAAGGCTTATGTAAGGCAGTATTGAGCGGGGGACAATACTTGATTTGGAGGTCACAGTTCCAGGAGTTTAGTGTGGAAACAGCTAGAAGAAATGCAACTGCAGGATTTCCAGACCGTAATGTAGACATGTTAACTGGAGAAGGGCAGTTTGCTGATTTACAGATTCAAATTCAGTATGATCCTGGAGTTTACGCTCAAATATATGCTGCAGCTGTTAAGGCATGGAAAACTTTATAAGGAACTGGTGACTTACAGGGTAGCTTGTCTAAAGTAATTCAGGAACCTAATGAGCCATATGCTGACTTTGCTGATAGGCTTTTGAGAACTGCAGGTAGAGTGTTTGGAGACGTTGATCAAGCTATGCCATTAGTCGTTCAGCTGGCATATGAAAATGCCAACAAATATTGTCAAGACGCTATCAGACCTTGGAAATCTAAATGGGACCTTTCAGTATATGTAAAATTTGTGTAAAGACATAAATGACGCTTATGTCACAGGAAATGTGATTGCAGCAGCAATGAGAGGTGCTTCCCCTCAAAATTTCACAAAAGGGGCTCAACCTAAAAATTATTCTAATCAATCAAGTTATTCTAGACAATATCCCCAATGAGAAATAAGACCAAGCTCATATCGTGCCCCAGGCTGCTGCCCCAGGTGTAAAAAAGGAAACCATTGGGCTAATAAGTGCAGATCTAAATTTGATATTTATGGAAACATTTTGTCTAGGAATTCAAAAAATGGGGCACAGGGCCCAGTGCCCCGGGGCCCACAAATGTACAAGGCATCAGAGGAAGAGTATCCTCAAACATCCATCCAGATGATTCCTCGACACAATCCCTCTTACCCATTGACTCCCTCGTTAGAGGAACAAGAGGAAGTGCAGGATTAGACCTCTGTTCCACTGCCCGGATAGTGCTAACACCTGAAATGGGGGTTCAACTGATTCCCACGGGAGTCAGGGGACCTCTTCCCTCAGGAACTGTAGGACTTATCCTCGGGAAAAGCTCTAAAAGCTTATCAGGTTTTCAAGTAACTCCAGGTGTAATAGACTCAGACTACCAAGGAGAAATTAAGATTATGCTTAGTTCACCTCGAGGCATTTGCTCTGTTAACCAAGGAGATAGAATTGCTCAGCTGCTTCTCCTTCCAGTTTACATGACTCATTTAAGAGTATGCCTCAAAATAGGAACAATAGAGGATTTGGTTCCACTGGTTCAGGACCTATGGCTTGCTGGATTCAGGATTGTTCACAGAGGCCTATGTGCAAATTAAAAATTCAAGGTATAGAGATGGAGGGATTGATTGATACTGGGGCTGACTCTTCCATCATCAATCTATGACAATGGCCCAAGCACTGGCCGCTGCAGAAGGCTTCAACCAATTTAAGAGGCTTGGGATATACTAACCCCCCAGGAAAAAGTGCTGCAGTTTTAAAATGGGAGGATAATGAAGGGCATCAAGGAACATTTCAGCCTTATGTTTTGCCAGTTACTTTATGGGGAAGAGATATTTTGCGACAAATGGGACTACACCTCTCAACCAAGCCTGCAGGTGTGTTAAAAATAAAAATATACAGGGTAATCATAACCCTAAAGGATATTTTTTTTAGGGGCCACTGAGAAAACAATTTTGAAAATACCATGGCTTTCTGATAAGCCAGTTTGGGTCCCTCAGTGGCCCATATCTAGAGAGAAATTACAAGCGGCCCACCTACCAATCCAAGAACAACTAGAAGCAGGACATATAGAGCCTTCCACCTCTCCCTGGAATTCCCCCATATTCGTGATCAGGAAAAAATCAGGAAAATGGCAATTGTTATATGATCTTAGAGAAATCAATAAAACCATGCAAATTATGGGCCCTACCCAACCTGGACTTCCTAATCCTGTAGCTATTCCTAAAAATTTTCATCTTATAACTCTTGATATGAAGGATTGTTTCTTTTCTATTCCTCTACATCCTCTGGATGCCCCCAGGTTTGCTTTTTCAGTTCCTTCTATCAATAATAATGGCCCTGATCAAAGATTCCAATGGAAAGTTTTATCCCAGGGAATGGCTAATAGCCCCACTATATGTCAAATCTATGTAGATAAAGTTATTCAGCCTATCAAGAACAAATACCCAGAGCTTATGTGCCTCCATTATATGGATGATGTTTTGCTTGCTCATCCTAATCAAGAAGTCTTGTTCACCATATTTAGCGATATATCAAAAAACTTGAAGTGATATGGACTAAGAAAAGGTTCAAACTAGATCTCCAATATTATATCTAGGATTCCAAATTATGGATACTTTTATTAGGCCTAAAAAAATTTTTTTAAAAAAAGTATTTATTTATTTACTTTTGGTTGTACACAATGCAATGAATTTATGTTTTTTTACGTGGTGCTGAGGATCGAACCCGGGCCACGCACGTGTGAGGCGAGCGCTCTGCCGCTGAGCCACAACCCCAGCCCCTCAAAAAATTTTAATAAATAAAGAACATTTGGCCACTCTTAATGATTTTCAAAAATTGCTGGGAGACATTAATTGGCTTTGCCCTACACTAAGCCTCACTACTGGCCAATTAAAACCCTTATTTGATATCCTTCGCGGGAACCCTGATCCATCTTCACCACGAACATTGACTCCTGATGCTAGGGAAGCTTTAAAGTTGGTAGAAAAGGCCATTGAAGGATCCCATTGTGATAGAATTGATTTTGCTCGACTGCTGATATTGATTATTATTTCTTCACAATATACACCCACAGGAGTATTTTGGCAACAGGGGTCTTTATTATGGATACATTTGCCTGTCTCTCCTAAAAGTACAATTGAGTCTTACACCTCCATGGTGGCTAAACTTATTCTTCAAGGACTTAAGACTTCTACTAAAATATTTGGCATTCACCCCACTACTATTATTACTCCCTATTCATCATCACAGGTTGAATATTTATGCTTCAATGATAATGATTGGGCTATAGCTAGATGCTCTACTTCTGCAAATTTTTAAAAAAATATTTATTTATTTGCTTTAGCTGTACACAATGGGACTATTTGTATGTGGTGCTAAGGATCGAAACCAGGCTGCGCACATGCCAGGCAAACGCTCTACCGCTGAGCTACAACCCTATCCCCTACTTCTGCAAATTTTGATAACCATCTTCCTAAGTCTCCTATACTATCTTTTTGTATCAATCATCCCATTATATTTCCACAGGTAATAAAAAAATCAACCTATTCCTAAGGCATTAAATGTATTTACAGATGGGTCCTCTAATGGTACTGCTGCAGTAGTCACTCAAAAAGAAAATATGATTCATATTATTGCCCATAAATCAGTTGGTTGAGCTAGAAGCTATTATTATAGCTCTTGAAAGTTTTAAAGAATAGCCCATAAATATTTTCTCAGACAGCCACTATATTGTACATGCTGTCCCTAAATTGGAGCTAGCAGGTCCAATAGCACCTCATACTCCAGCCTTTAAATTGTTTTTTTTCAAATTCAAAACCTTCTATGGGAACGTAAAGAACCTTTGTTTATTGGACATATCAGAGCTCATACTAATTTGCCTGGTCCTCTCCATGAAGGTAATCAAAAGGCCGATGCCCTCACTCAAACAATCTTTATATTTTCAGCAGTCCAACAAGCTACCTCGTTCCATTCTCAATTTCATGTTAATAGTACTACTTTACAACAAAGTTTCAAAATAACTAAAGATCAAGCTCGAACAATTGTGAAGGCTTGTCAATCTTGTGTGACACATTTTCCCAATCCACATTATGGGGTTAACCCAAGAGGATTAATGCCCAATCATTTGTGGCAGATGGATGTCACTCATGAGCCAAGTTTTGGAAAATTGCGATTTATTCATGTGACTATAGATACATGCTCAGGCATGATTTTTGCTTCCTTACATGCTGGAGAAAAAGTTAAAGATGTTACATCTCATTGTTTACAAGTTTTTGCTTTACTGGGCATTCCCAAAATGCTTAAAACAGACAATGGCCCTGCCTATACGTCCTCGTCTTTCAAACAGTTTTGCGCAAAATTCAGTATACTTCATAAGACTGGTATTCCATATAATCCTCAAGGCCAAGGTATAATTGAACGAGCTAATCGCACACTTAAACTTATGCTTTTGAAACAAAAAGAAGGAAATTGGACAATTCCTAAAGATACATTAGCCGTTGCCCTTTTTACTTTAAATTTTTTAACTTTGGATTCCAAAGGATATTTGGCTGGAGACAGACACTGGAATCCACACCAACAACATAAACCTTTGGTTTACTGGAAGGATGTACTTTCAGGCACATAGAAGGGCCCAGACCCAGTATTAATTTGGGGGAGAGGATCTGTTTGTGTTTTTCCACAGCATGAATCCTCGCCGGTATGGATACCATCAAGATTAATAAAACAGGTACCAAATCAAAAGGGCCAAGATGAAGTTGTTGCAGAATCAAGATTAATAAAACAAGTGCCAAATCAAAAGGGCCAAGATGAAGTAGTTGTGGAATGATTCCCTTAAAAGAGTTATCAATCTGTGCACCTGTGCGAGTTTGTCTCTTTTCCGACAAAGGAACCTCATCTTTGCCTTTTCAGCTAAGAAATTTTTAAGCTGTGCGCTTTTTTCTTCAATAAATTCACAACTTAAGTCTCATTCCTCCCGGCCGGGACAAGAGGATCTCTCTTTAGTGTGCACACAACTGTGTTTTTCTTTTTTATATATGTCTTTATGTCTGTGCACTTGTCTAGATTTTATGTAAATGTGACGTCACAAATATGTCTTTATGTCTGTGCATCTGTCCAGATTTCATGTAAATGTGACATCACTAATAACAAAAACTGAGCACTTATGAAAATCATTTCTAAAAACAAAGGACCCAAATAACTTTAATTCATTTAAGTTAAATATATTCAAATTGGGTAAACAATTAAAAAATGAAAGTACCTTCAAACTTAATTTATAAGTATCTCTAGGACTTCTCTTCAGCAAGAAATATGTCTAATACTGTATAGCCTGATATTTTGGTATTTGACTTGGGATTGTTTATTTGTAATAAACTTTATTTGTTAAACAGCTGATTAATTTAAATAGTTTCAACAGGTATATTCATGGAAGGTTGCTGTGTATGCAGAGGCTCAAAAGTTCCAGCTAACAAATTATTTTTCTAAAATACTCTTAGCTTTTCTTTAATCTATCTTAAGTGTAATATTTTGTTAACTAAATACCCTCAGTCTTTCTTTAATCCGTTCTGAATGTGATATTTTGCCAGCTAATGTTCGTGGGAGTTCAAGCAGCAATGTGTGTGAGCAGAGATCAACTTCAGATACCTGAAGATCTAATAATTCTATTTTTTTTAGTTTGAATTGCACCCCTACAACTCACTTCCTGACTCAGTGCTGGAATGGCACTGCCTTTCCTCTAATGATTGTTGCTTGAGTTTCTAGGTACATCCCTATGCCAGTCTTAGCGGGCCCTGAAGATTTGCCGGTGGCATTGTCTAGACATAAGAGAAGGCTGCTGCTGCTACAGCTGCAGGGATCGCAATCGCTACAAGCATCCCTGCTGCTCAAGCATTAAACAACCTCACCAGCAGTGTGGCCTCTGCTCTGCATGCACGAGGCCTCCTAGATCAACGTGTTAGCAAGTGGACTATAGGATGTTTGGGACATTGTACGGGACTATGCCTTGCGGGTGTCCCTTTTCTTAACCCTAGTAGGGCAGCTGATTTGTCTAGAGAACTCAGTGCATTACTTAATGGAACTTGGGGCACCTGATTTGTCTAAAAGAACTTAGTACGATATTTAATGGAACTTGGCTAGTCAGCAAAAAGCTTGCCGCCTTAGAACCAGAGCATCTCCTCATGATTGGACAGCTGGTAGTCAATAACGGGAAAGTCTCATGTGGCCGACATATCTGTTGCTGCCTGAAGCAGAAGCCGCTTGGAGCAACGAACGCCGCAGGAAAATTCGGAGGCAGGATGAAAATGAAAAAAAAAGGTCTTTTATTCTTCTTCTCTCTCCGGCTCCAGAAATCACTCCAAACGCTCCAACTCCAACCACCACATTCTTCTTCTTCCCACACACTCTAACCAACCTCACCCAGTTACATACATATAGCTTTAACAAGGACACGTGCTTACAGCTCGAGCTTACATGTGAGTCACAGAGTGTTCACGGGCATACAAAGATTTTTTGGATAATGCATTAATATCAGGTGGAAACTAGAACATCTTTTATGGCTCTCAGCTAACCGCAATCTTTAGCTATCTCCTTGATTATAGGCTCCTACACATATCAACCTAAGACAGGAGTCAAGGGCACAGCCTTGATTATCCGATGACGGGTAAGAATGTTTGTTGCACATGTGGACGCCTAAGACAGGCACAGTCGATCCTGATGTGGTGAGAGCTCACTCATCTATTTATCCCTCTTTTAAAACAAAAGGGGGGAAATGTAAGAGCCTTAATGAGGAGGTAGCTAAGATGGCGGCTGACTGAGAGCCAAAGAGGAGACGTTTAATTGTTTTCTCCTGACCTTAATGTAATCAACTAAGAATCTTTCTGTGCCCATGAACACTGTGTGATGCACCTGTAAGTTGAGCTTGTGACACGTTTATACTTGTTAAGGTGAAGAGTATTTAACCAGGTAGGGTTGGAGTTGTGTGGGGGTTGTTGTTGGAGTTGGAGAGAGAAGTCAGAAGAGAAAGCAGAATAAAGAACCTACTCGTTTCCAGTCTGCCTCTGAATTCTTTCCTGCGGTATCATTGCTGCAGGCGGCAACAATCATCCATCTTTTTTTTTAAAGCAATCATAGGATAAAACACTATCATCTGGATGGAATGAATCTTTGTTTCTCCCTGGTATCAGTTTCTGAATTTCCTATTCCATTCCATATCATTGCTATCTGAGAGCCAGATCCATGATAATGCACTTTGTTTAGCTTCAACTACACTATAAAGTCAGGCAGAGCATGTCGCCGCCTGAAGCGCTTGGAGCAACGGAGCCGCGGGAAAAACTTCAGAAGCAAACTGGAGACAAACAACTTTTTATTCTGATAACTTTTCTCTCTGGTTCTAACAACAACTAACACACGCCAAACACACCACTAAAAATGGCTCTGACCCGATCAACAATTTCGGCCAAGTCACTCGAGATCTCGCAACAAATCCCGTGAGACTACGGGTGGCGACAATGGCCAAATCTCCACGGCTCATGGTCAACTGCAATTCAAATCAATCCCCAAACAGGGCTCCTGCAAGAGCATGTTTCCCTTTATCAGTCTTTTTTGTGCAGGATTTTCCAGCTCTTACTGTGGGGAGCCATGCATGCACCTTTAAGTCCTGATGCCTTACTGGGAAATTGAAAGATCACAGAGGCAGTGCCAGGACTCCTGTGACTCCTGTGCTTCCCAGGGTCGGATAAGGAGGAGGCATGTTTCCAGAAGTAGGCATTACCCAAGGGGGTTGGCTCATTACACACCTGTCCATTGAAATTTACCCCTTTGCCTTGTTTTGGATAGAATATTCCATGGAAACTCCCTTTGTCTGCTCTGCACATGAGATGGGTGTGGCCTCCCTAGATGTCAGTCAAGCTGCTGACAGCAGACATCTCCAGGAAGCTAGCCTCAACCCCCTGAAACCTGACCCCTTGCCTCATTTGCATGACTTCTCCTCAATAAAACTGGGCTTGAGGCGTGCTTTCCCTCTTTTTCCATGGATCTCTAAGGTCAAAGAGGAGCCATCACAAGACCCCAATAATTAAGGTAATTTTCTGCCTCTGTATGGTTATTTTGTGCAGCCCAGTTCACCTGGAATGACCCTAAGTGTTTAGTTGCGAGGACATCTTACTGTACATGAATGCATGGTTGTATATGTAGTTTCTTTAATCCTGGTCCACAGAGCTGTTGGTGCATCCAGATGTGGTCCCTAAACAATCCCTGTGGCCTAACCTCATAAATGCTATTGACCTGTCTATGACACATATCTTTGTCCATTCATTCATTGATGACACTTAGATTGGAGGAACCAATTCTGGTGATATCTGTGTTACATCTATGAACATGAATGTATGACATCCTAAATCAGTTATGTGATTAACTGTGCCAAATGATTTCTTGAGTCTGGATTTTACTTGCATTCTTGGTACAAAGCATACTCTATTATAACACAATATTTTAGGATTTTGATACAATGTTTTCCAATGTTTAAAATTTTTACTTTTTTATTCATATATCCTATTTCTCTATAATATTCTGTATGGCTCAATCAAGAGAAGTTCTCATATCACCCTTTCTAAAAGATATTGAGATGATTGACTACAATTCTTCAATAATTTTAAGTAGCATTAGGTTATCAATTAGTTTATTAGTAGAATTTTCTTTTGGACTCTATGAATTTCATGGTTTTTGTGTGTATGTTTGTGTGCAAGGACTCTTTTATATATGTTCTATTCCTTTATGGATATTGTTGAATTTAGAATCTTTACATCTGTGGGATAAAGTATGATAAGACACATACTCCAAGAATACACACATACAACACATACACACATGGACATATATATACACACACATACATGTATATATAATATATATATATATATATAACATATATAATCTATATTGCATGTTCATTGTATATTGAATAAGTTTGTCTTTGTTTTCTTGTATCAATTTAGTACTTCAAATTTTACTTTGCCTTGACTCCTATTTGTACATTCCTCTCAAGCACTTTGTGTGACTCAATTTCTCTATTCATAACTAAATCATACTTTAATTCAGAGGCTCTGGGCTAATGGTAAAAACAGATTTTCAGGGACTGGGCTGCAGCTCAGTGGTAGAGCGGTTGCCTAGCATGTGTGAGGCCCTGGGTTCGATCCTCAGCACCACATAAAAATAAATAAATAAAATAAAGTTATTGTGCCCTAAAATATATATCAAAGATATATCTAAAAAAACAAAAACAACAACACAAAATTAAAGAAAATACATCCAGATTTTCAGCTAAAGAACATCTAAGGGAATTTGAGAATTCCTCCTGTTTCAGACCTCAGCTTGCCCTTCTCCATCTGTGTGCATCTCTGTCCGCCTCCAGGGATTGTAGAAAAGAAGAGCCTCACCCAAACACTGTCACTTCTCTGTAGATGCTCAGGAGTAAGCTGTAATTGTTTTTAGTAATTGGTGACTGGGACGAAGTTTTCCAAAAACATCTTCAGTTCCCCAAGAGTGAACTGTCATTATCACAACAACTGAAATGATAACAACCCATGTCCCAGACCTGGCTGCCTCCCTCTGTGCTCGGTAGCGATGTTGATGATCATCACTGTGCCCAGCAGCCTGACAGCTGGAAGAAGTGGGCATTTTATATTTGGGTCTGTAAGTCAGAGTCTGCAAGAGAAGAAAGCATATCAGGACACAAAGTAAGTCATCTTCTAGGCTAAAAATTAATGATTTCCAAAGTTATGTAAGAAGGGGGAAATAATTATTAAGTTATGGGCTGAACTTGTGGAGGAGGAAGAAAGGTGCAAGACCATAATCTGGTCCCTAACCACTCCTAATTTAACTTAATGTCATCCTGTTTGTTGTTGGATTTTCAATGTGTGAAGCTTTGTTGTTTAAAATTCTCTAGTTTGAGGATATAGCCCAGTGATAGAGCAATAGTATACTTAAGAAATTGATCTACTGGGCTGGAGTTCTGGCTCAGTGGCAGAGCGCTTGCCTAACACGTGTGCGGCCCGGTTCGATCCTCAGCACCACGTAAAAATAAAAAATGCAATGTGTACAACTAAAGTAAATAAGTAAATATTAAAAAAAAAGAAATTGATCTACTAGCTCTTTAATCATTCCTGAAAAAAAAAAAAACAAGGACAAGATCAGTAGGATTAATAGAGATATTTCTACTATACCCCTGTGCCAGTAGTAATGTATGAGATGTAGCTGACTGGATTACCTTATTCTGCTTAAAAATGATAAATTCAGGATTTTTTAAAAATATTTTTTGTTGTAGATGAACACAATGCTTTTATTTTATTCATTTACTTCTTTACGTGGTGCTGAGGATTGAACCTAATGCCTCACATGTGCTAGGCAAGCACTCTACCACAGAGCTACAACCCCCACCACAAATTCAGGATTTTTTTAATTCACTCTGGCACATTTTATACTTAAGGGAGACAGTGATTGTGTGTTGACAGGAAACACCTTGCTACTGTGGGACTGCTTTACTTCTTGAATTCAGGGAAGAAGCATCCAGAAAAGGCAACTTGAAGCCGGGTGGGGTGGCGCACGCCTGTAATCCCAGCACTTTGGGAGGCTGAGGCAGGAGGATCGTGAGTTCAGCCTCAACAATGGCGAGGCACTTAACAACTCAGTGAGACCCTGTCTCTAAATAAAATACAAAAAAGGGCTGGGGATGTGGCCCAGTGGTCGAGTGCCCCTGAGTTCAATCTCCAGTACCACAAAAAAAAAAAAAAAAAAAAAAAGGCAACTTGATGATCTTAGATTTTCATATTACAAAAAAAAAAAAAAAAAAAAGAAGAAGAAGAAGAAGAAGAAAAAGAAAGAAAGAAAAGAGAGGGAGGGAAAAGTCATAGACTCCAGCATCTTTCAGAATTACATTAGTTTTTGATAATTTCTTTTTTTTTCTTTTCTTTTTTTGTGGTGCTGGGGATTGAATCCAGGGCCTTGTACATGCAAGGCAAGCACTCTACCAACTGAGCTATATCCCCAGCCCTGAAAATTTCCCTTTTTAAAAAAAATATTCTAATGATGTTCCCTGGCTCAATACTCAGCTGAGAACTTTGAAATTTATTTAGCAAATAATTGCCCTATGTCCACTTCTCCATTTGCATAGTAAGCTCATGTTTTAAAGTAAGAATTCTGGGGCTAGGATGGTGGCTCAGTGGTAGAGCACTTGCCTAGCATGTGTGAGGCACTGGGTTCGATTCTCAGCACTGCATATAAATAAATGGATAAAATAAAGGTCCATCAACATCTAAATAAACAAACTTAAAAAAATTAAAAAAGGTAAGAATTCTGACTCTGAAATAATTTCATTTAACATTTCTTCATTCATAAATAATCCCCCCAACTAATGGTAATTTAGCTTTTCCTTTTCAACATTTTTATCTCCCACTTCCCCTCAAGTTTCATGTTCCATTGCTCATGTAACACATTTGTACCCCAGACCAAAAAAAAAATTTTTTATGGCCTCCTACATGTTAGGAAAGTGCTCTATCACTGGGCTATATCCTCAACCTTTCCCCCTCCATTTTTTTTTTTTTCATTTTGTGACAGGATATCACTAAATTGCCCAGCTTACCTCAAACTTGTAATGTTCCTGCCTCAACCTCCAAGTAGCTGGGGTTACAGGTGTGCATCACTCTATCTGGACTTCCTTATTAAGATGGAGAAGAGTCTCCTCTTTCATTTCCAACACAGAATCATTTGTGCATTCATTAAATTTCACCTGATTTTCCATGAATATTCTTTGAACATTAGTCCCAAATCAGGTAATCTATATTCTAATTGGCCCTCTGGATCACAACAGGAGATCTTTGCCAATGAAAGTTATATTTAAATGAAAACTTTCCAAAATTATTATGTGTTTCAGTATAACCATTCTGTAAAAAACAAAACAAAAAAAACTGATGTGATATACTAAAAAAGAAAATGTATGAAGTATTATAAAAAGATAACCGTGTCTGAGGTTGAGATCCATAGTGGTTATGTCTCTTATAAGGAAGTGATTTTGGGCTGGAGATATAGCTCAGTTGGTAGAGTGTGTGCCTCACATGCACAAGGCCCTGGGTTCAATCTTCAGCACCACAAAAAGAAAAAAAAAAGTAGGTGATTTTACAACAGTCACTTAGCTTTCCTGTGCCTAAGATCACCTCACCTGTAAATTCTTTAAAGAATTGCTCTAAATATTATATGAAAATCATAAATGTAATGCTCTTACTGTGAGAATGTTTTTCTTCTAATAGAAAATCTCTTGGAGAAAGAAAAATGTGCATTAATAAGAAATGTATGGGTTGGACATAAGAAGCAGAAAGTGTGGTGGATTTCAGTTCTCATAATAAAACATGTTTCCAGGAAGGATCTTCTTGACCTGAATGAGAATATCCATCATTGTAAATGTCAGATGGCTTCCAGGGATTTGGCAACAGGAATAATATTCTTATCCCAGACTATAGTGGGCTGTATGGGAAATATCTTCTTTCTTTCCCATTATAGTTTCCTTTATTTTACCCGATGCAGAATAAGGCCCACAGATTTGATTCTCAAGCACCTGACCTTGGCCAACTCCTTAGTCCTGCTCTCTAAAGGAGTCCCACAGACAATGGCTGCTTTTGGATCAAAACATTTCTTCAGTGATATTGGATGCAAAGTTGTGTTCTCTGTCCACAGAGTGGGCAGGGGTGTGTGCATTGGCAGCACCTGCCTCTTAAGCGTCTTCCAGACCATCACGATCAGCCCCAGGACCTCCAGGTGGGCAGAGCTTCAACTACAAATTCCCAAATACATTGGGTCCTCCACCATCCTGTGCTGGATCCTGAACATGTTGGTAAATAGTTTTATCCCTGTCTTTGTGACTGACAACTCAAACAACAAAAACAACACAAAGAAAAAGGACTTGAGATTCTGTTCTGCAATAGTCAGTAACCAAATAACAGGATCACTAGTGACAGCACTATGGTTAGCCTATGATATTTTGTGTGTGGGATTCATGATCTGGGCCAGCAGCTCCATGGTTTTCATCTTGTATAGGCACAAGCAGCGGGTCCAACACATTCATAGTACCAAACGCTCCCTCAGATCCTCCCCTGAGACCAGAGTCACCCAAAGAATCCTTGTCTTAGTGAGCACCTTTGTATCACTTTACACTCTCTCATCCTTGTTTTTATTCTTTTTGTCTTTTTCTGATGATGCCAATGAATGCCTAGCAAACATCTCTGCACTACTCGCTGCTTGTTTCCCTACAGTCAGCCCCTTGATTCTCATGAGCAATGTCCTCAAATTCTCTGGGTTCCACTCATCCTGTTGTGGAAGGAATATATAACAGACTAAGATGGTCACAGAGCTATACTTTTTTTTTGTTGTTTTTTTTTTGTGGTACCGGGGGTTGAACTCAGAGGCACTCGACCACTGGGTCACATCCCCAGCCCTTTTTTTTTTTTTTGTATTTTTTATTTAGAGACAGGGTCTCACTGAGTTGCTAAGTGCCTCGCCATTGCTGAGGCTGGCTTTGAACTCGCGATCCTCCTGCCTCAGCCTCCCAAAGTGCTGGGATTACAGGCATGCGCCACCGCGCCTGGCTTATACTTTTTTTAAAGAAATTAATTTTTAGTTGTAGATGGACACAATACCTTTATTTTATTTATTTTTATGTGGTGCTGAGGATGGAATCCAGTGTCTCACGTGTACTAGGCAAGTGCTCCACCACTGAGCTACAAGCCCAGCCCCCAGAGCTGTACTTTTGATACGCTTTTTTTTAAAAAAAAAAATATTTATTTGTTTTAGTTGTACACAATGCCTTTGTTTTTACGTGGTGCTGAGGATTGAACCCTGGCTGTGCACGTGCTAGGCGAGCGCTCTGCTGCTGAACCACAACCCCAGCCCATGATACGTTTTTTGTCTTGCTTTTTTCCTGTAATGTGAAGCTATTTATTCATTCTTTTATGTAGTGCTTTAAACACCAAAAGAAGTTCATACTAGAGAGAGTGTAAATGATAGACCAAGTCTCTCCTTTCATGGGATTTATCATGAGCTAAGAATGTAAGGTACAGACTAAATGTTTTGCAAAATTCTTTTATAATCAATCTTATTAAATGTTGCAAGTGGGAAGTTTAAAGTCTAAGAATTCATGAAAAAAAATGGGTTCTCTAAGCACTTTGTAAAAATGGAAATAGTATCCAAGTATATAACTTTAAATTGATTACCTAAAATTGTCCTGAAATTAACTGAATACAAAAGTATAAACAAACTTAAATGAAATAGAAGAGCCCGAGTTTGATCAGTCAAGAAAGCAGAAAGAGGGGCTGCAGTTGTGGCTTAGAGGTAGAGCACTTCCCTAGCATGGGTGAGACACTGGGATTGATCCTCAGGACCACACAAAAATAAGTAAATAAAGGTATTGTGTCCATCTACAACTAAAAAGAAAGCAGGAAGAAAATTGAAGACTCTGCAAGAGTAGACTGGGTTGGAGCTGGAGGGGAAATCATATATCATATATTGTGTGAGATATCAAAGACCAGGTTTTCTGGGCATGGTGGTGCACGCATGTAATCCCAGCTGCTCTTGAGGCTGAGGCAGGAGGGTTTCGAGTTCAAAGCCAGCCTCAGCAACTTAGCGAGGCCCTAAGCAGTTCACTGAGACCCTGTCTCAAAATAAAATGTAAAAAAGGGCTGGGGATGTGGCTCTGTGATTAAGAGGACTTGGGTTCAACCCCTGGTCCTAAAAAAAAGACCAGATCTTACCATTTCACCTTAAATCTTCAGAAGAAAGTTAGCCATTTAAAATATGTGACATGAGAAAAAGATATATTTTAAAAATATTAAAATAGACAATGACCTGGGTGGGACAAAGTATATACAAGAATCATATAAAGAAGTTTTAAATTCAATTTGCAGTTCATATACATGAGAGTTGTAAAGAAAACCTACAGGTTTTTGTGAGTCATTCTTTGGAATAAGACAGAATATTCTTTTTTTTTTTTTTTTTTTTTTTTTTTTTTTTTGTGTACCAGGGATTGAACTCAGGGGCACTCAACCACTGGGTCACATCCCCAGCCTTTTTTTTTTTGTATTTTATTAGAGACAGGGTCTCACTGAGTTGCTAAGTGCCTCGTCATTGCTGAGGCTGGCTTTGAACTCGCGATCCTCCTGCCTCAGCCTCCCAAAGTGCTGGGATTACAGGCGTGCGCCACCACGCCCGGCAAGACAGAATATTCTTAAGCAATAATCTCAATTACTGTGTTTAAAAATGAAGCATCTGGGGGCTGGGGCTGTAGCTCGGTGGCAAGGTGCTTGCTTGGCCACATGTGAGGCACTGGGTTCGATCCTCAGCACCACATAAAAATAAACAAACAAAATAAAGGTATGCTGTCCACCTGCAACTACAAAAAAATTTAAAATGAAGCAACTGGGTGGACCTCATATTCTGAACTTTGGGAAATGAATGTTCAGTGGAATCAATCACTGTCCAGGAAGGGTGAGAAAAGATATCTGGGAATAAACTTCATGGTTCCATTTGTGAGGGGAATAATTGCTGCTCTGAAATAGCCAATGGAGAATATCTGATAAAATCACAAAACAATTTTTTTATCATGGTGAAAAATTTCAAGACCTTTTGTGATTTGTGAGAAAAAGCACATGGAAAACATGAAGGAATCAGATATTTGAACAATAAACAAGCTTGACCTAATAGCTATCTACTGAATATGAATGTGGAAAAAATTTTAAATCATTGTAGAGATTAACTTTTCTACCCATTACCATTTCTGAAATAGTTCATTAAAGGATTTAGAGTATCAAAATCTCTAAAAAGCTGAACAGTATTTATTGAATAATTATAATTTTTAAGGTAAAGAAATGAAAATACTCCATATCAAAATTTTGTACCATAGTTGTTCCCAGAGTAATTGGAAGAGCTCAGCATGGTGACACACACCTGTAATCCTAGTGTCTCAGGAGGTTGAGGCAGGAGGATCTTGAGTTCAAGGCCAGCCTCAGTACCTAAGCAACTGTTATGGTTTGGATGTGAACCAATTACTTCAAAGATATATTCTACTAAAATTGACAAAAGAATAGGTAATCTGAGCAGATCTATAATGAAGTAGAATCAATACCCAATAACCTTCCCAAAATTTATATATTCCAAAAAAACTTACATTTAGCCATTGTAACCTTATTTTAACTGGTGGGGTAAAGGGACTGCCATTTTGCCAAGAATATTTGGAAGTGCCATATACTCAATTTTAATCCACTACTCACTGGATCAGGGAATGGAATCCATGCAAATTAAGGGATACCTTAGCACAATGGGTGCCACAATATAGAGAATTTAGGCAAGATGTTTTTGCATTGTTAAAAGTATACTTATTTTTTATACAATACCTCCAAGATTATAGAGGGTATTATATTTAGGCTTTGTGATATCTCCAGGTGTGTGTGTGTGTGTGTGTGTGTGTGTGTGTGTGTGTGTGTGTGTTTTCTTTTGCACTGCTAAGGATTAAATTTAGGGCCTTATGCATGAGACAAGCACTTTATCACTAAGTTATAGCCCCAGTCCCAGGTTTAATTCTTATTTGAGTTCCCTATAGATAAAGGGTATGAAGGGCATGAAGTTCAGTTTCCAGGGAGTATCACTCATCCTTGCTTGGGTGAGAGTCCACAAATAATAAGGTCATTTTTGTTGAGGTCTTCAAGCCTTGTGATCCCAAGATTTGAACTTGGGTATGCTGGTGATCAGCAGTGCTAAGGAAAACTCATACACTAGCTAGGGATTCTGCATTGGGTAAAGAGTTGAGTGTCTTATATTTAAAAACTGGTTCCTTTAGAACCTTAAATCAGTATCTCCCATTGCTTCTGGAGGGGTTAACAGCAAATGTCCCCCCCCCCTTTTTCTCCTTTTACATTTCATATTATACTTATAGAGCACATTTTTACATATCTCTGGTTGTATACAAAATATATTCACACCATTTGTGTCTTCATACATGCACTTAGGGTAATGATATCCATTTCATTCTACCATCTTTTTTTCCCCCTCACCCTTATGCCCGCTCCCTTCCTGCTCCTTCCCTTTCTCTTTATTCACCAGCACCTGGACCATGAAGCACTATGGATGTCCACCTCAATACCCTTGGGGATCAGGGAGTGCACATTACAGCAAAGGAACCAGCAGCACCAGAAAGTCAATGCTGCTGCTACTCTTACCTGCACAATGACTCTTACTAGGCAACTGGGTGAAATACTTAATTCTGTGGGCTGGGCATGGTGGTACATGCCTATAATTCCAGCAGCTCAGAAGGTTGAAGCAGGAAGATTGCAGGTTCAAAGCCAGCCTCAGCAACTTAGCAAGGCCCTCAGAAATTTAATGAGATCCTGTCTCTAAATTAAAAAAAAATTTTTTTTTTTTTAAAGGGCTGGGGATGTGGCTCAGTGGTTAAGTGCCCCTGGGTTCAATCCCCAGTACAAAAAAACTTTAGTCAGGCATGGTGGAACACACCTGTAATCCCAGCACTTGGGAGGCTGAGGCAGGAGGATAGCAAGTTCAAACCCAGCCTCAGCAATGGTGAGGCACTTAGCAACTCAGTGAGACCCTGTCTCTAATAAATTGCAAAAAAGGACTGGGGATGTGGAGTGCCCCTGAATTCAATCCCTGGTATCTAAAAAAAAAAAGAACCCCCAAAACAACAAAAAAAAACCTTAATCTTCCAAAGGTAATTCCCTTTTCTGCGACTTCACAATCATCCATGAGCATACTGAAAGGGTGTACAATAATAAAACAATTTTCACATGGCCACTCCAAGCATCCACCAGTGACAACCAGAATAGATGCAGTGACTACTGAGCAGTCACCAGATTCTTGGCAATCAAGATTGAAATGCCAATCAAGTAAGGTGATGTTTTTGCTGCCTTGATAGGCGAGTGCCTCAAAAACTCCTTTCCAACTGTAATAAGAGAACTAAAGGGACTCCATCTTGTTCTTCAGCAGCCATCTTTTTTTTTTTTTTTTTTTGGTACTGGGGATTGAACTCAGGGACACTCGACCACTGGGCCACATCCCCAGCCCTTTTTTGTATTTTATTTAGAGACAGGGTCTCACTGAGTTGCTAAGTGCCTCGCCATTGCTGAGGCTGGCTTTGAACTCGCGATCCTCCTGTCTCAGCCTTCCAAAGTGCTGGGATTACAGGCGTGCGCCACCGCGCCCGGCTTCAGCAGCCATCTTAGGAGTTCTGAGAAATAGTTCTGTTTCTCAGAAATAATAGAACATGGAAAGTCCTGCTTCTGTATCCATTATTCATTACCTAGCATAACATACTTGGCAACACAAAAATAGCAATTCTTATACAATGTAAAATTATTCTGTTTGATTTCCATTTTTCTTGGGCAATGTACCTTATCAGAGATTGATCATCTAGATGTAACCAGCCTCTGACGTGTACTCAACTAGGGTCATTTTGAACCCCCCTTCCCTTGTATTTGCTTGTTGCTATGCCAACCTGGAAAGTCCCATGGGAAATACCAATGTGCCCAGAGCATTGTCTCGCTAACTGCCCAAATTCAGCTTCTGTACCATGTCTTGCTTGCATTAGCTGAACAACCAAATATAAACCCTTGAAATAACTGCTGGCAAGCCATCTTGTCACACTGTGTGATGTGTGAGGATGGTGGCCACTGATCAGCTTAATAAAGGCTTTTTTTGGCTCAAGTGTGACATGGCTTGGAATCGTAATCTGTATTTCGCCAGGTACAACACAACTAGACTGAACCTGTCAAGTCACACTGCAGCAGTCAATTAGCCATTTGTGTCTAGATGAGTATTTCAGCACAGGACAAGGTGGCCACACTTGACAGAGAACACAAAGCACTGTGGAGACCAAAGTGAAAGCCAATTAGCACGTGGTGGTTGTCATGCAGGTGATGTTGACTGTGTCATGGAATCAGGTAGCCCAGAGTGGTCACCTAAAATTGAGTAATGTCCTTGGTCACGGTGGGTCCATCCTGTATTTCTTTTTTTTTTTTTTTTTTTTTTTTGGTACTGGGGATTGAACTCAGGGGCACTCGACCACTGGGCCACATCCCCAGCCCTTTTTTGTATTTTATTAGAGACAGGGTCTCACTGAATTGCTAAGTGCCTCGCCACTGCCGAGGCTGGCTTTGAACTCGTGATCCTGGCCACACTTGACAGAGAACACAAAGCACTGTGGAGACCAAAGTGAAAGCCAATTAGCACGTGGTGGTTGTCATGCAGGTGATGTTGACTGTGTCATGGAATCAGGTAGCCCAGAGTGGTCACCTAAAATTGAGTAATGTCCTTGGTCACGGTGGGTCCATCCTGTATTTCTTTTTTTTTTTTTTTTTTTTTTTGGTACTGGGGATTGAACTCAGGGGCACTCGACCACTGGGCCACATCCCCAGCCCTTTTTTGTATTTTATTAGAGACAGGGTCTCACTGAATTGCTAAGTGCCTCGCCACTGCCGAGGCTGGCTTTGAACTCGTGATCCTCCCTCCTCAGCCTCCCAAGTGCTGGGATTACAGGCGTGCGCCACCGCGCCCGGCTCATCCTGTATTTCTTGCCATTTGTTTCCGTAGCCTCACACTCGCTCCATTGGTGAGGGAGGAATTAGCAGCGTAGGGCTGCTGAGAGTCGAACACATGACGCCCATCATTACCCGCAACCCAGCCAGGGAGGCTGCCTGGATCCTAGGTGGCCAGATTCGGCTGTCCACCCACACGAGAAATGAGCAAACAATGGAAAAAAGAAAAAAAAATAAATTTTGTGCAGTTTGATTAAACTGGGGAGAAGAGCTAGATTATAGAAACAAAACCCAGGTGATAGGGCTGGGGCTGGGGCTCAGCGGTAGAGTGCTCACCTAGCACGTGTGCAGTCCTGGGTTCGATCCTCAGCACCACGTAAAAATAAATAAATAAAATGATGGTATTGCATCCAACTACAACTAAAAAATAAATATTAAAAAAAAACAAGTGCCGGGCGCGGTGGTGCACGCCTGTAATCCCAGCACTTTGGGAGGCTGAGGCAGGAGGATCGCGAGTTCAAAGCCAGCCTCAGCAATGGCGAGGCACTTAGCAACTCAGTGAGACCCTGTCTCTAATAAAATACAAAAAAAGGGCTGGGGATGTGGCCCAGTGGTCGAGTGCCCCTGAGTTCAATCCCCGGTACCACAAAAAAAAAAAAAAAAAAAAAAAAAAAACAAGTGATAAACATGTAGATTAGCAAGGCTGTGCTTCGTCAGATAACACATCTGTCTTAATTCTCTTGGCACATCCTCCACGTGAGCAAGTGCTGGAGCTCTGTTTTACCATCACTGCACAGATAAGGTGGGCAGGAGCTTATCAGTTAGCTACCCTCACAGTCAAGACGTGGAGGGTACTGGAAGGCATGTAGTCCTGCCCCAGGATTACACTTCAGAGCACAGAGCAGGTTGGATGGGAGAAGGCTTTGTGTATCAAGGTAAGATGCTTCTTGGTTCTCAGGAGTGGATGTGAAAGGTTTGTTGGAAAAATTCTGTCAGCTGGCAGGGAACGAAAATGCATGATTATAGACTGATGACTAATCCTACAATGCTACAGTATAGTATATTCTATACTAATTGCATTTTAATTAAATGCCATTCACACTAGTCATATATATGCTACTTATATACAAAACTATATACTATATACTACGTATTATATACATACTTATACACACATGTACATACTACAGGTACTAGATAAGATAATTCTATATGCCGTTAAGATATACAAAAACTCAGGGCTGGGGTTGTGGTTCAGCGGTAGAGCGCTCGCCTGGCACGTGCGCGGCCCGGGTTCGATCCTCAGCACCACATAAAAATAAAGGCTTTGTGAGCCAGCCTCAGCAATGGCGAGGTACTTAGCAACTCAGTGAGACCCTGTCTCTAAATAAAATATAAAAAAGAGCTGGGGATATGGCCCAGTGGTCGAGTGCCCCTGAGTTCAATCCCTGGTACCACAAAAAAAAAAAAAAAAAAAAAAAAAAAAAAAAAAGGCTTTGTGTACAACTAAAACAAATAAAAATAAATATTAAAAAATATATATATACAAAAACTCTTTGATTATAGATGCAAAAATCCTCAATAAAATACTAGAAAAGCAAATCTACCAATACATAAAGACTTATACTCCCTGAGAGAAATTTAACTTACATGAAAGTCAATTAATGTAATATAATTTATTAGAATAAATGTCAAAAACCACAAGTTCATCTCGAGAGATACAGAAAAAACATATGAAAAAATATCAACATCCCTTCATAATAAAAACACACCATAGTCACATTTGCAATCCCATCCACTCAGGAGGCTAAAGCAGGAAAATTGCCAGTTCAAGGACAGCTTCTGCAACTTAGTGAGCCTCTATCTCAAACTAAAAAAAAAACCGAATAGGGCTGGGGATGTAGCTCAATGATAAAGCAACCCTGGGTTTAATCCCAGTTTTTAAAAAAATGAACTGAAGGGAACTTTCTAAATGTGTTTTACAGCATTGATTTAAAAGCCCACACTTAGAGCGTGATGGCACACACCTATAATCCCCTACCTCTCAGGAGGCTGAGGCAAGAGGATCGAGAGTTCAAAGCCAGCCTCGGCAATGGCGAGGCACTTAGCAACTCAGTGAGACCCTGTCTCTAAATAAAATACAAAAAAAGGGCTGGGGATGTGGCCCAGTGGTCGAGTGCCCCTGAGTTCAATCCCCGGTACCACCAAAAAAAAAAAAAAAAAAAAATTAGTGTAGCTCAGTGATAGAGTATCCCAATACCGTTATAAAAATAACAAACAAACAAAAAACCTACAGCCAACATTATTCTTTTTTTTTTTAAACATTTATTTATTTGCTTTATTTGTACACAATGCATTTATTTTTAGGTGGTGCTGAGGACCGAACCAGGGCCACACACGCGCTAGGCAAGCACTCTACCGCTGAGCCACATTCCCAGCCCACAGCTAATATTATTCTTAATGGTGAGATTGAAATCTTTCTCCCTCAGATTAGACACAACATATAATTCTTCCATAGGTCTTTCTCCTTAATCCAAGGCGAATTATACAAGTAACAGCTAGAAATAACAATTAAAAAGTAAAAGGCAACAGGACTGGAGTCGTAGCTCAGTGGTAGAGCACTTGCCCAGCACATGTAAGGCACTGGGTTTAATTTTCAGCACCATATTAAAAAAATAAATTAAATAAAGGTATTGTGTCTATCTATAACTAAAAGCATTTTAAAAAGTAAAAGGCAACATATAAAATAATTCACTTAAGAGTATGCAATAGGCCGGGCGCGGTGGCGCACGCCTGTAATCCCAGCACTTTGGGAGGCTGAGGCAGGAGGATCGCGAGTTCAAAGCCAGCCTCAGCAATGGCGAGGCACTTAGCAACTCAGTGAGACCCTGTCTCCAAATAAAATACTAAAAAGGGCTGGGGATATGACCCAGTGGACGAGTGCCCCTGAGTTCAATCCCTGGTACCACAAAAAAAAAAAAAAAAAAAAAAAAAAAAGAGTATGCAATAAACTTAACATACTTAAAAATAGGTATCAATTATTTTTTGTATTTTCCCCCCAAGGTACTGGTGATTGAACCCAGGGGTGCTTTTCCACTGAGCTACACCCCAACCCTTTTTATTTTTAAAGACTGGATCTCACCAAATTGCCAAGGCTAGCCTCAAACTTACAATCCTCCAGCTTCAGCCTTCCAAGTAGCTTGGATTATAGGCATGTACCACCACACCTGGCTATGGCACCTATGATTTTCTTTTTATTGCAGTACTGGGGATTGAACTCAGTACTCTGGGCATGCTAGGCAAGCACTCTACCATTGAGGTACCTCCCCAGCCCATAAGACCTAACCTTTTATTTGTTTATTTATTTATTTTTAGTTGTAGTTGGACACAATTCCTTTACTTTATTTGTTTGTTTTTATATGGTGCTGAGGATCAACCCCAGTGCTTCACAGGTGCTAGGTGAGTGCTCTACCGTGGAGCCACAACCCCAGCCCAATAGCTAATCTTTACTAGCAAAAAGAAAGAAAGAAATTCCATGCCCCTTCAAAAAGGTAGCTTTTCCCATAAGAAAGGTAGAAGACATATAACGTGACAACACAGAAGCTGCCACACAAGAACAGGAGGAAAATCCCCCCAAATAACAAAGACTCCTTTTTCAGTGGCCCATCCATTAATCACAGAACACTTATGACAATTATATAAAATACTGAACCTATTTATATATTAGACATACATTTCAACTCAAACATGGATTCAACACGTATTAAAATTGATAGAGGAAAGTTTTATTAACTGACCTAAGACACTACATATTAAACTTAAGCACAATTTCTTAGAAGTGTACAGTCGTGTACCACGCATTTCAGTCAACAATGGATCTCATATACAATAGTGAGCCTATAACATTATAACGGGTCTTAAAAATGCCTATCACAAGCTGGGCGTGGTGGCACACACCTGTAATCTCAGCACTTGGGAGGCTGAGGCAGGAGGATTGCGAGTTCAAAGCCAGCCTTAGCAATGGTGAGGCACTTAGCAACTCAGTGAGACCCTGTCTCTAAATAAAAATACAACAAAGGGCCGGCACGGTGGTGCACGCCTGTAATCCCAGCACTTGGGAGACGAGGCAGGAGGATCAGGAGTTCAAAGCCAGCCTCAGCAATGGTGAGGCACTTAGCAACTCAGTGAGACCCTGTCTCCAATAAAATACAAAACAAACAAACAAAAAACAACAAAGGGCTGGGGATGTGGCTCAGTGGTCAAGTGCCCCTGAATTCAATCCCCAGTACAAAAAAAAAAAAAAAAAAAAAAAGCCTATCACAGCCAGGCACAGTAGCACATACCTCTAATCCCAGCAGCAACCTGAGAGGCTGAGGAAGGAAGATTGCATGTACAAGGCCAGCCTGGGCTATTTAGTAAGATCCTCAGCAATTTACCAACACCCTGCCTCAAAATAAAAAATAAAAAGGACTGGAGATGTAGCTCAGTAGCAAAGCACCCCCAAAATGCCTATCATATAATAAATGCATAGCTGAAGATACAAGAGACAAAACAACTGAAGAAAAATAAGAACACCCAAGAAAATTCATGGTAAGCAGTTTAGTAGGAACTTCTGCAGACCTCAAGCTCCTTTAAGCTTAAAAACATGGACCCCAATAAAAGAAAGTTTTTGTCAACAGAGAGGAATATTCATGGTACATTATCTGCTTACAAGCAAGTCTATGATAAAAAGGAAACCGAGAAAACCACCATGTGCACATTTATGAAAAGAGTGACATCTCCTCAAGAGGAGCCTCAGACACATCCTTCAAGAGGGATTTCGGTGGGGCATGATGGCACATGCCTGTAACCCCAGCAACTTGAGAGGCTGAGGCAGGAGGATCACAAGTTCAAGGTCAGCCTGGGCAACTTATATGTCTCAAAATAAAAAAATAAAAAGCACTGGGGTGCTGGGGCTGTAGCTCAGTGGCAGAGTGCTTGTCTAGCATTAGTGAGGCACTGGGTTTGATCCTCAGTAACACATAAAAATAAATAAAATAAAGGCATTCTGTCCATTTACAACTACAAAAAAGGGCAGGGAGCTGAGGATGTAGCTCAGTGGTAGGGCAACCCTGGGTTCAATCCCCAGTACCAACAACAGAAAGGGTTTCAGCAGAAAGTACTGTCATGATAGGAAATGACAGCTCCAAATGTTGCTGCTCTTGAAGAATTTCCACTGGGCCAGATGAGGTGGTGGAAGACAGCGACGTTGGTGATTCTGGACCTGTGTGAACCTAGGCTGATGCATCTGTGTCTTAGTCTTTAACAAAATACATTAAAAAGTAGACAATAAAAATTAAAATGGGGGCTGGTGATATAGCTCAATTGGTAGAGTGCTTGCCTTGCATGCACAAGGCCCTGGGTTCAACCCCCAGCACCACACACACAAAAATTAAGATGGATAAATGCTTGTAAATAGATATAAACAAAATATTTTATACAGCCAATCTGTTTGTGTTTTAAGCTACATCTTTATTACAAAACAGTGAAAAAGATTAAAAAATTAAGTTTATAAAGTGACAAAGTTACACTAACCTAAGGTTAATTTATTCTTGTTGATAAAATTATTTTTACAAATTTAGTATAACATAAGTGCAGGGGTTTATAAAGTTAACAGTAGTGTCCAGCAGTGTCCTATGCCTTCACATTCAGTCCTCAATCACTCAGACTCACCAAGCAGACTCCCATCAGCACTCCAGCAAGTTCTGTATGCAGGAAGTATCTTGCACAGGTATATCTTTTATTTTATTTTTGTAGTACTGGAGATCAAACCCAGGGGCACTTGACCATTGAGCTACTCCCCTAGAACTTTTTATTTTGTTACAGGATCTCAAGAAGCTACCCAGGTTGACCTTGAACCTGTGATCCTCCTGCTTCCCAAGCAGCTGGGATTACAATCACAGGCCACCCTACCCTTATCTTTTATACCATATCCTTATTGTATCTTTTCTATGTTTCAGTGTGTTTAGATACACAAATACTTATCATTGTGTTACTGTTGCCTACAGTGCTAAATACGAAAATGTACAGGCTTGGAGCTCAAAAGAAACAGGCAACAGCAATTAGCCTAAGTTCATTGGTAGTGCACTATGCCATCTAGATTTGTCTAAGTACACTCTATAATCTTCACACAGTAATGAGATTGCCTAGCAAGGCATTTCTCTGAATTTATCCCTTTGTTAATTGATACAACTATAAATATAAAATCCTCATCTTTATGTTTCCTTACAAGAAATATAAACTATGAGCCACTGATAAACATTTTATATTCATAACTTATGTAAATTTTGTTCATGTGGCAAAACTGAACATTATGCAATAATTGATTTGCATCAAGATTTCAATTTTACCTACATTTATGAGATTTCTTTCCAATGGGAGTCTCCCATTGACTTTTTCTTTTATTTTTTTTTAAAATTTATTTGCTTTAGTTGTACACAGTGCATTTATTTTTATGTGGTCCTGAGGATCGAACCAGGCACGCACGTGCTAGGTGAGCGCTCTACCGCTGAGCCACAACCCCAGCCCTCCCATTGACTTTTAAAGCAATCATTAAAATCAAAAGCTTTCCTTTATTTTCCCAACTACTGGAGTTTCAATCCTATGCCAACCCTGATAACATCTATCTTCAGTGTGCATTATTATGGGCCTTTGAAGGTATAGCCACAGGCCCATCATAGAGATTTTCTGCTGAATACATTTTTTTGTTATCTTCAAATGGAACTGGAACAAATGACGGCTTTAACAAATTTCATACATTCATAAGGCTTTTCTCCAGTGTGAGTCTTTCCATGTGTTCAAAAAGATCTGGCAAAACTGAAGCCTTCACCACAAGTTTTTATCATCATAGTATTTCCCTGCATGAGTTCTTTCACACAACTGAAGACGAATGGAAAATCTGAAAGGGTTTACCACGCTGTTGCCATTCACAGGGTTTTTCTGTCAGTGTGAATTCTTTTGTGTTTTTGGAGGGCACTGGAACAACTGAGCCTCTTACCACACTGTTTACACACAGAGGGTTTTTCTCCTGTGTGAGCCCGTTCATGATATCGCAGGGAACTGGGACAACTGAGCACTTTACCACACTGTTTACATTCATAGGGATTTACTTCAGTGTGGATTCTTTCGTGTTTACGAAGGTAGCCGCGACATCTGAAGGCTTTACCACATTGTTGACAGTCGTAAGGTTTATATCCAGCATGAGTTCTTTCATGCATTTTAAGAGCCACGTGAAATCTGAAGGCTTCACCACACTGCTTACACTGATAGGGTCGCGCTTTATTATGAATTTTTTCATGGACTTGAAGGGAATTTGCACAACTGAGAGTTTTGCCACACTGTATACACTCATAGGATTTGTCTCCAGCATGTGCTCTTTCATGCCTTATAAGGGAAGTCTGAAATCGGAAGACTTTTCCACACTGTTTACACTCATAGGGTTTTTCTCCAGTGTGAGTTCTTTCGTGTATTCGAAGGGAATTGGGAGAACTTAGTGCTTTGCCACATTTTTTACATTCAAAGGGATTTTCTTCAATGTGAAATCGCAGGTGTTTTCGAAGGTCACTGTGCCATCTGAAAGCTTCACCACATTGTTTGCACTCGTAGGGTTTTTCTCCAGTGTGAGTTCTGTCATGGATTCGAAGGGAATTGGAAGAACTGAGCGCTTTGCCACACTGTTTACATTCATAGGTTTTTGCTTCAGTATGAATTCTTTCATGTTCTCGTAAGTAACCATGACGTGTGAAGGCCTTACCACACTGCTTACACTCATAGGGTTTTTCTCCATTATGACTCCTTTCATGCCTTCGAAGGGAACAGGAAGAACTGAGAGTTTTGCCACACTGTTTGCATTCGTAAGATTGTTTTACAGTGTGAATTCGGCCAGGTATTTGAAATGAACTGGAACAAAGAAAGGTCTTCCCACACTGCTTGCCATCAGAGGGTTTGGCTCCAGTGTGAGTTTGTTGATGTATCTGAAATGAACTGAGGGAATCAAAGACTTTCAAACACACACTCACAAGTATGAAGGTCGTTTACCCTATGGGTCACCATGTGTCTTCCAACACTTCTGAGAGAAATGAAGGTTTTTCCACACTGTTCACATTGATGTGGCTTCTCTCCATATTCCTCACACTCATGTGCCTTGTATCTGGAGTGAGATTTCAGGTGCCTCTTAAGGGATGAATGACACAGGAAAATTTTTCCACACACACTACATTTACATGGTTTTACTTCATTAGGAATTTTCTTAGTCTGATTAAGATTTAAAGCCTGGGTGATGGTTTCTCCACACTGACCACCTTCTTCACTTTCACAGGGTCTCTCTGCCACATAACTTCTGTAAAAAAATGACAAATGCTTTAGCGATGGTTCGACTATTAAAACCTATTTATTAGTAAGCATTGGAGTTACACTGCTCCACAAAATCAAGGACCTTGTACATTTTTCCCATGGATGGCAAAAAGACTTAAAAGTATATGGACCAAATACTCTGCAACATGACTCCCACTTAGCTATTATCAAAACAGCAACATTCATGAAGGCAGTTTCTTAGTACTTAGTTCTTAGTTTACAAGTGAACTATTTTGTAAGCCCTGAACATCTTTGTTACATTTAAGTACACGGTAGCGCCCCTGAAATTTTTCTAATGATAAATGGACTTATAATTGTGTTTGTTTTGTTTTGTTTTTAAAATTCTATGACACGCTAGGATTCCTTAAAGAGACATTTTTTTCCTCTTATACCTGCAAATTACCTTAAATTTCTCCCAGGAATTTTAAACTGGTCTTCAATGTTCTGGTTTTTCCACTTGTTTCCTAAAATGTGGACACAGAAAAATTATTGTGAATTATTAAAAGTTATAGAAAAATTGTCAGGTGCAGTGGTGCACACCTGTAATTACAGCTACTACTTAGGCTCAAGAAGGAGCATGGCAAGTTCAAGGCCATCCTAGGCAATATAGTGAGACACTGGCTCAAAATTAAAAAAAAAAAATAAAAAGGACAAGAGACACAGCTCAATGGTGGAGTATCCCTGGGTTCAATCACTAGTACTACCACCAAAAAAATCATAAGAGGGTTCGACCCCCAGTTCCAAAAAAGACAAAAAAAAAAAAAAAAGAACCCCACCAAAAAAATAAAAATAAGATTTAAAAAAATCATAAGAAGAAATTTTAGAAAAATTATTCGTTTCTAGGTTTAATGTACACTGTAACAAGGCCTGATTCCTTCACCAAATTCTTCCCTTTTCACATTCCAAATCATAGAACAGTATGCATGACCAAAAAACACTTGTGTTGTAACTGACTAGGTGAAGGAGTGATGTTGGTCTTACCTATAGAAGCTAGGTTTCTGAAAGTTTCCCGCATCACATCTCTGTAGAGATTCTTCTGGGAAGGATCCAACAAAGCCCACTCCGCCTGGGTGAAGTCCACAGCCACATCCTGAAAAGCCACTGAGTCCTAAAACATTCCACATACATGTACAGGAGAATGAGTCAGACTGACCAGGATCTACATTCAATTCATAAGAGGGTCACATGATTCTATGGTTTCCAAACATTTACATCATGACTTGGTCATGAGAATTCTTGCCCTTGGATGACACTCCCCTCCTACACAGCAGTTCTAGTGCTAGAATTGAGCTATTCAGAAAGGAAACAGCAGTAGGAACCCCTCTCATTAGTGGGCTCAGAGAGTAAGATGTGATGCTGGGTCACTTTCATTTCTCTTTGTAGAGTGGGTCTCTAATATCTGTCATAACAAAGCCCTACCACCTAATATGAAGAGTTAACATTAGTCAGGTATGGTGGCACATACCTGTAATCCCAGTGACTAGAGAGACTGAGGCAGGAGGATCACAAGATCAAAGCCAGCCTCAGCAACTTAGCAAGACCCTAAGTAACATAGCAAGAACCTGTTTCAAAATAAAAAATAAAAAGGGCTGGAGATGTGGCTCACTGGTTAAGCACCTCTGGATTCCATCCCTGATTGAAAAAAAAAAAGCAGTCCTAAGTCTGCTCACATAGTTCAAACTTTGCTAGTACCAGTGAACTTGAAACTTGAGATTGATTCACCAATATACATCATAAATGCTTCACTGTGCCTATACGATCTATAAAATCACTATAGTAGTTTATGAACTCTTGTTTCTCTTCTGAATGTCTATTAATTTGTTCCATGCTCACAGTGGTGCCTAGAAGATTACATCCCCATACACTGTGCGCACTGAGTGTCAAAGAGCTTATTACCTAGTAGAAACTATTTCATACATGTTGTCACAACTTGTCCATTGGGAAACTGAGCTCATCCTATGTGATTATACCAAGAGAGATCGTTTGGGAACTTATAAGCAATTTGTTCCAGGGCAAATTTAATAAAGTATTAAGTATGATAAGTGATCAATATTTAGTGATCCTAACAGAACAATTTTTAAATTTCTATTGAGCAATGTCAAAGCAGAATCAAATAAGTGGATAGATGATACATGTTCTTAGAAAGAACTCAATATCACTATTGATATCACCTCTTCCAAACCATGCCTCACAAAAATCCCATAAACCTCCAAAGCAGACTCTTCAGTAGTTTGCTTTTATAAACCTAAAAGGAATAACAAATGTCTAACAATGATCAAAGTTTTCTGAAGGAGAGTGTGGCTTGCCTCACAAACCTAATATTCAGAGCAGACTAGTATTAGTAGAAAACAAATAGACAAAAGGAAAGGAGTTTTCCATGAGCTGGAATTTGTATAGAATGTTGATTAATAATAGAGTAGGTGGGCCGGAGGTATAGTTTAATGGTAGAGCACTTGCCTGGCATGCACAAAGCCCTAGGCTCAATGTCTTGTACCCAGTAATGATAATAATAGTAATAATACAGCAGGCACTGTAGAGCTCTGGGAGAGAGCACAAGCGCTTTAAAACATGGAGCAAGGCAAAATTGGTCTCTACTTGAAATATGCATTCCATTCCTCCCCCTATATTGTGAATAATAATCAATCCACCGTAGATTCAAATATGAAACATAAATATAAAACACCTTCAGCATTCACTAGCAAATGTTTCTTGGATGCAATAGATAGGATATTTTTTTTTAAATAATGTAAAGAGTAAGCCATAGAGAAAGGAACTGAGGTCTGGGGATGTAGCTCAGTGGTAGATCACTTTTCTAGCATGTGTGAGGCCTTGGGTTCAATCCCCAGTGCTAGGAAAAAAGAAAATTAAAAATTAAAATATTCTAAAATCAAGACAATTAAAAGACAAAAACAGGGCTGGGGTTGTGGCTCAGTGGTAGAGCGCTTGCCTATCATGTATGAGGCACTGGGTTAGATTCTCAGAATCGAATATAAATAGATGAAAATAAAGGTTCATTAACAACAAAATTTTTTTAAAAGACAAAAACAGAATAGAGAAATCTGCAATCCATGCAATATAAAAGAATTCACATGCAGAGTAAATATGAATAAGCACATGCTTAAAATGGTAAATAACCAAAACATACTTAACAGAAGATGAAAGACAAGTTATGGGGGGAAAATGCCATTGTTGTAATGAGGAATAGCCAGATAAAATGTCAAGTAGATGACTCTGACATTGATTAAAGGACAAATAGTCAATTAGATAAACCCACTGGTGATCACCTTAGCAAACAAAAATGTGGATAAATGAATATGTCCAATGTCACACTCCACTGCTATTTCCTGTAATATGACCTTTAAAATCATCATAGGACTCACATACACTTGATTTTCATAGAGGGAATTATTCTCAACCCCATCCCATGTGGCAGAGTGATGTCTGCTCAACCCCAAACCAACTCCCAAAGATGAATTCCCACATAAATTAGCACCCAAATGAGTTGAAAATGTAGGCCCACACAAAGACTGGCACCAAGCTATATAAAGAGAGCAGCAGCATGCACTAATTTTCAAAACTTGGAAGTAACCAAGATGAATATTTGTTCACCAAGATAAAAGGAACAAAATACACAAAGTCTATTGTACTTCAACACACATAACAGTGGAACACCTGAAAATACCATTAAGAAAATGAGTTTAAATTAGCACCCAAAGAATAAATGTATAGGTTTCAATTTGACAAAAGAAGTACAAAAATTAAAGCCAGGTGTGGTGGTACACCTGTAATCCCAGCGGCTCAGGAGGCTGAGGCAGGAGGATCGTGAGTTCAAAGCCAGCCTCAGCAAAAGCAAAGTGCTAAGCAACTCAATGAGACCCTGTCTCTAAATAAACTACAAGATAGGGCTGGGGATGTGGCTCAGTGGTCAAGTGCCCTTGAGTTCAATCCCAGTACCCCCTACCAAAATAAACAAAGTACAAAAATTATACTCTGAAAACCACAAAACTTATTGGAAAAAGCTGAAAATTTAAATAAATGGAAAAAGCATCCCATGTTCATGGATCAAGAGGCTCAATATCACTAAGATGGCATCAGTCCTCAATCTATACATTTAGTGCAATAACTATCAGAATCCTAGGTGACTGCAGCAGGGTTCCACTTCAGGCTTTAAATGTAAACCATGGTGCTTGACCACTGGTGCTTTACTTTAAGATTGACAATTTTCCCCCCTTTTCTTCCCTTTCTCCTCCTACCACTCCCAACTGTGAGGGAGGCAAGATTAATATTCTTCCTGTGCTAGACTCATGATCACAAAAATAAAGAAACTCCAGATCTGGGAACTGGATGGCTCATGAAGGACACAAGTTGGACATTAATTTTATCTACTGATAATAATACTTGGAGCACAATCCTTGCATTTCCCATATTTATTTATTTGATACTGGGGATTGAACCCAGAGTGACTTTACCACTGAACCACATCCCCAGCCATTGTTATTTCTTCTTCTTCTTATTTTTTTTTTTTTGGTACCGGGGATTGAACTCAGGAGCACTCGACCACTGGGCCACATCCCCAGCCCTTTTTTGTATTTTATTAGAGACAGGGTCTCACTGAGTTGCTAAGTGCCTCGCCATTGCTGAGGCTGGCTTAGAACTTAGATCCTCCTGCCTCAGCCTCCCAAGTGCTAGGATTACAGGCGTGCGCCACCACGCCCGACTTGTTATTTTTTTATTTTGACACAGGGTCTCACTAACTGGCTGAGGCTGGCCTCAAACTTGAAATCCTCCAACCTCAGTCTCCCAAGTGCTGAGATTACAGGAGTGTGTCACCATACTCCATTGTGTTCACCTTTTAAAAGCTCTCTGTTTCCCTGGTGTTAGATTTGCAACCTTTGTGGCCTTAGTCCATTGCTTTTCTCATTTGCTAGTAAATCAACAAACTTTCTTTTTTCTTTTTCTCAAAACCTGTCCTTATTATTGGATAGGCACCAAAGACAAGGACTGAGCTTCTGGCAATTACCTTATAGCAACTGAAAAGGTAATATTGCAATTCATGTGGAATTGTAAGGGGCTTAAAACATAAAAAACAATCTTGATAAAGAGAAAAGCAGGAAGACACACCCTGCACAAGTTCAAAACTTGCTTCAAAGCAATAGTAATCAAGATGTGTAATAACAGACACAAGGAAAATCATTTAGACCAATAAAAAACAACAAAGTCCAGGAAGAATAAAGTCATAAAAATGGTACCATGAGCCATTCCAAACAAATGACTCCAAAGAAACATGGAAAACTAAGAACTTTGACTAATTACTTGAAAATTATCAAAAATTTATAGCAACAATGTGAATTAAGAAGGAAAGCAGTGAAAAATGTCAGAAAAGCCTTATAGTGTTGGTACTGATCCTTGACCCAACCCCCTGCCACATTGTACCACTCCCGAAGACAGAAGTCTCAGTTCCCAGCATGGAACCATAGTCACCAGTTTCAGGGAGAGAACAACAGGTCTTGCTTGCAAATTATTGCATCTGCATGCTACAACCTGTCTGGGGGCTACCCAAAGGTCTAAACCAAGACTCTCTTCTCTATTTCATCTAAGTCAGAAATCAGTGTTGAAAATTGGCAGAAACTGCTTGAAAATGTTGTTAAATAAACAAAAAGCATGTGGCCACCTGGGACAGTACGTGACAACTGACACATACAATAGATCGCATAAAGCCCAGGAGGAAAAGCTGTAGTCAACATATCTTTCAGAAAGAAAGATGCATATAGTGGCGCATGCCTGTAATCCCAGCGGCTCCAGAGGCTGAGGCAGGAGGATCGTGAGTTCAAAGTCAGCCTCAGCAACTTAGTGAGGCCCTAAGCAACTCAGTGAGATCCTGTCTCTAAATAAAATATAAAAAAAAAGGGCTGGGGATATGGTTCAGTGTGAGTTCAATCCCTGGTACTAAATTAAAAAAAGAAAAAAGAAATTAAGATAACCAAAAGTACCCAGGATATCAGGGAACTGACAAAGCCCTATGGATGCCCATGAAACACATTATAAGAAAAGGTCTGGGGGATGGGGTTGTGGCTCAGTGGTAGAGCACTTGCCTAGCATGTGTGAGGTACCAGGCTGGATTCTCAGCGCCGCATATAAATAAACAAAATAAACATCCATCAACAACTAATAAAAGAAAAGAAATGGCCTAAAGCCAGTGCGGTGGCACACGCCTGTAATCCCAGCGGCTCTGGAGGCTGAGGCAGGAGGATCTTGAGTTCAAAGCCAGCCTCAGCAACTTAGGAAGGCCCTGTCTCAAAATATAAAAAATAAAAAGTGCTGGGATATGGTTCAGTGGTAAAGCGCCCATGGGTTCAACCCCAGGTACCAAAAAAAAAAAAAAAAGTACCTTTATGAAATATTTGTGGAATGAAGCACAAGCAGTACGGGGGTGGGGAGGGGGATTTAAAGCAACAAATGCATATACTAGAAATGAAGAAAGAGCTGAAATCAATACTCTAACCTTCCACTTTAGGAAAATGGAGAAAAAAAAAGATGACTCTAAATCAAGCACAGCAAAGTAGCAATTTGAGAATGAAAATGCAAACAAAATCTATAAAGAAAAATCAACAATGTTATACGTTATTTCTTCAAAAATATCAATAAAACCAATAAGCCTACAGCCACACTAAAAGACAAAAAAAAAAAAAAATGATTATCAGAATGAAAGAGAGACCATCACTACTAATCTCATAGATATTAAAAAGACCAAAAAGGAATATTATGAAAATCCCATGACCACAAATTTGGTAACTTAGAAGAAATGGGCAAACTCTTTGAAAGTAACAATTTACCAAAAGATATACAAAGAGAGATAAATATGAACAGGCCTATAGTTATTAAATAAATTGAAGCAATGGCTCATAACTGTTCAAAAAAGGCAGGGCCAGGGCTGGGGTTGTAGCTCAGTGGGAGAGTGCTCGCTTAGCACATGTGAGGTGCTGGGTTCAATCCTCAGCACCACATAAAAATAAATAAGTAAAATAAAGGTACTGTGTCCAACTACAACATACATATAAAAAGGCAGGGCCAGACCCAAATGATCTCGCTAGTGAATTCTTCGAAATATTTAAGGAAGAAATGACACCCGTTTTCCAAAATTCCTTCCAGAAAATAAAAGCAAAGTAAACACTTCCTAATTCATGGAAAGGAAAACTACAGAAAGATAGATGTTAAAATCCTCAATACATGTTAGCAAATTAATTTTAAAATGTATCTGTTAAATTATATATTATAAACAAGTGGGGATTATTACAGGTATATAGGGCTGACTGAATTCAACAATCAAAAAATTGTGGTACATGGCGCTGGGGTTGTAGCTCAGCAGTAGAGTGCTCACCTACCACGTGTGCGGCCCAGGTTCAATCCTCAGCACCATGTAAAAGTAAAGGCATTGTGTACAACTAAAACAAATAAATAAATATTTTTAAAAAATTGTGGTACAGCACATGCCTACCACGTGTAAGGACCTACATTCAATCCCCAACACCCAAAAAGAAAAAAACTCAAAAATCAAAGTAATCATTACATTAACAAGTGAAATAAGAAAAATCATATGATCGTATCAATACCTGCAGAAAAAAACACACAGCACCTAGCCACTTGGGAGGCTGAGGCAGGAAGATCTCAAGTGCAAGATGAGGCCAACCTCAGCAATGTATCCAGACCCTATCTCAAAAAGGGCTGGAGATGTGGCCCAGTGGGAGACTAGCCCTGGATTTAATCCCCAGTACAGGAAGAGAGAGAGAGAGAGAGAGAGAGAGAGAGAGAGAGAGAGAGAGAGAGAACTTACATTTCAAAAAACAGAAGGAGAAGCCATTGAGGTTGAGAATAAACATAAATGTCCACAGAAGATAGGACTGGATTTTGTATGTACAAAATCCCAAGAATCAGCAAAAACTTCAAGAAACTAATAAGCTAATATAGCAAAGTTGTAGAACACAAGATTAATACATAAAAGTCCATAATTTTCCTGTATATCAGCAATGAACAACTGGACTTAAAATTGAAAATACAACATTAGTTGCCTAGCATCAAGGATAAAAACAGAGAGAAATACTTATATAATGTCACCAAAACAAAATCAACAAATTTCTAGTGAAAATATTAAAAAACTAAATTTGTGGAGAGACATTCCATGATCACGAGTAGGAAGTCTCAATGTTTTAAGATGTTCTCCATTTTAATCAGAGTCAACAAAATCCAAATAAAAATCCAAAAAATGGAGCTGGGGTGGTGGCTCAGCGGCTGAGTGCGGCCCGGGTTCGATCCTCAGCACCACGTAAACATAAATGCATTCCATTGTGTACAACTAAAGTAAATAAATAAATATTTTTTTAAAAATCCAAAAAGTTACGTTTATCAGTAAAAACAACAACAAAAAAATCTTCTAGCAGGGAGTGACGCCCATAATTCCAGCGACCTGGGAGACTGCGGTAGGTGGATAGCAAATAGACCAGCCTCGAAAACTTGGTGAGACCCTGTTTCAAAATTTAAAAAAAGAAAAAATATTAGAGGGGCTGGGAATGTACCAAAGCACCCCTGGGCTCCCCAGTATTGGAGGATGGAAAGAGTACAATAATCATCTATAGACAGCATAGTGTATTATCTGGGAAGGAATAAACATTGATCTCAGAACAGGACAGAAAACCTAGAAGGAAAAAACAACAGAAATAAACCCACAAAAATATAGTCCATTGTTCTTTGACAAAGGAGCGAAAGAAACTAAATGATTAAAGTATGATCTTTTCAATAAACGTTACTGAACCACCTGGACATCATATGCGAAGAAACTGACTTGGACACAGACTTTACAAATTTCACAAAACTAAAACTGGACCACAAACCGAATTGTAAAATGCAAAGTTTATAACTTCTCGAAGGTAAACAGAAAAACTAGACGACTTTGAGTTTGGCAATGAGGTTTCAGTTGCGACACCAAAAGCCTGAAGTGAGAATGAGAAAACTGATAACCTAGACTTCAATGAAATCAAAACATTCTGTTTTGCAAAAAGCGCCTCCCCTGTCCTCACTGCACGGTCCGGGGAGACGCGGGCTGTGGGCACAGAGCTGCACGACAGGGCCCGGGGCCGGGCCCAAGTCGCCGCGCTGGGAACAGAGAGGACGTGGGGGTCCTGACGGACAGCCTAGCCCCTCCCTGGGCAGGAGGGGACCGAGGGTCAAGCGGAGCTGGCGGCGGACCCGGCCGCAGACGCGGGAGCTGACGCCGGGAGGCCGGTCCTGCTACAGCCGGTTCTTGCCGATTGCAACGAGCCCGAACTCCCGGATATGGGGACACCTGGCTCCCAAACTCACCATTTTCCGGCTCGGGAGGAGTCTCTGGCGTCCTCCCTACAGCTCCTGCGGTCAGTGGAGTTCACAGCCAACAAAAACTGAGAAGGGATTCGGAGCCCGGCGGCTGCAGAACACATCAGACTCGCCTTCTGCAGAAACACCCCTCCTCCCTGAGCGCGCCTGCTTGGACAGCAAGCCCCGCCCCGCCCCCCGAGAGCCTGATTGGCTAGTGACACAGTGCCCACCCCCTGAGGCCTGACTGACAGGGAAAGCGATCCCCTGTGAGAGTGAGTGGAGCTGAAATGACCGAGAGCAACGGCAGCCCTTCCCAGCCCCCAGTTGCTTCCCCGAACTGTGACCTAGCCCGGAGAGGGACATAATTGATTTAAGCGGAACCTGCTCTTGGCTTTCCAGAGCGTGCACTGTTGTCTTGTACTCAGTGGGTACTTCCCGTTCTTTCCCCTTGGACACAGGCTTACAAGTGTGCACGATCAATTCTACACTTAGTATCCAGTAGAGTGATTACTGAGAAGTAGCTAGCTAGTCAGCCATGAATGGGTGGTGGTGCTGGGGAGGACAAACTGACAGATAAGCACCTGGAAGATGGGGGTCTGGTATGTCAAAACTTCCTCCAGCCATAATTACATCCCCTTATGCGGAGGTCCTGCCTCAGCGGGGTCCAGGGAGTCCCGAAGGATGAGTGGCATTGGCGGGGGGGAGAGAGAGAGAGAGAGAGAGAGAGAGAGAGAGAGAGAGAGCTAATTCTGCTTTCTCTGGGTCTATATTTATTATGCTTTCTCATCATTATGGATTCAGAATCATTAATAGAATACGTCATTGATTTACAATTTCCAGGTTTTCTCAAGATTTGACATAGTCATTATGGATATAGGAAAATACGTCATCAACTTACATTTTCCCAGAATGTGACATTTCCTTAGAATGTGACATTTCCTTAATAATCATCATGGGTACAAAATCATTAATAAAATGCGTCACTAATTTACATTTTTCAGATTTTCCCAAGATGTAATATTTCTTTACTAACAGATACCAAACCACATAACCCGACTCTAAGTCTCCTAGCCCATCATTAACCTTCCAGTTTAAAGTACACCTGTACTTTATTTCTAATCTAAGATTCCTATCTGAAAGTTCCCTTAAGTCTTAAAGCTTATGTTAACCTAAAATCTATAAACTTATTCTTAAAACATCTAAAAAACCCATACAGGTAAAGATTTAAGAATCTGAAAATATTTTCCATTATTCTAGATTATTATTTCTAATATTATTCTAAAAATAAATCTTATAAAGCCTATTTTGATTAATGCGTACTTGTATTTTTATAAAACTGATCGAGCTGCTTTCTCAGTTCCTTTGTTCCTTAGTCAAAGTACACTAGTTCTTATATCTTTGGAATCTCTGAAAGGCAAGTTCTAAACATCAATCTACCTACCGCCAATATTAACTATGTTCATCATAAGTCCCTATGTAAGGTAAAAGAGGGTCTGTTGGATGGGGAGAGGTATTTTATTAACCTTTTCTCTCCTGAGTAGATACCACAACCTTCCTTTAATCTAATAAGCTACATATGGTGGGCTTTGTGCAATAAGCATAATAATTAGGTTTTTTAAGAGGCTGGAGATATGGGCGAGAGTTCTTAGTTGATATAATCAATGTGGTGCCTAAAGTTCCTATGACCTTTCAGAGAATGATTGCTGTTTGTTATCAATTTTGTCCTCAATGTACTGAGATAGTAGAACAACCTTCTATTTTGTCCTTGACAAACTGAAAAGTAACAGAACAGCCTTCAAGGCATGAACTGCCTGTTATGTTCTAGCCACCTGGATTTTAATTTGATTTAGCAATAAGTATACTAGTGCTTCCTGCCAGGAATATGAGCATAAGAATGAAAAAGTCCCAATCACAAAAAAAGGAATGAGGCATGCCAAGGATTGTTCACAACTTATCTTTCATTCTACACATTTTTCAGTAAAAAAAAAAAAAAAAAAGAAAGAAAGAAAAGAAAAAGAAAACATGCCAAAAGGGGAACAAAAATATTAAATGTATGGAAAAATTGGAGTTGTATGATATAAAGAAAGAAATAATGGAGATTAGAGTAGTAATCAATGAAATAAGGAAGAGAAAAAATCAATAACAAAAATTGAAGCTGGGAGAGGTGGCGCACGCCTGTAATCCCAGCACTTTGGGAGGCTGAGGCAGGAGGATCGCGAGTTCAAAGCCAGCCTCAGCAATGGCGAGGCACTTAGCAACTCAGTGAAACCCTGTCTCTAAATAAAATACAAAAAAGGGCTGGGGATGTGGCCCAGTGGTCGAGTGCCCCTGAGTTCAATCCCCGGTACCACACACACAAAAAAAAAAATTGAGTTTTTGAATAGATAAACATAATTGATAAAGTTTTTGGCATTTTAATTTGAAAAACAGGAAGTCCTCAGTTCAATCACTAGTACCACCAAAGAAAGAGACATACAGACAAAGAAAGAAATAGGAGACTCAAATTGCTGAAATCAAAAATAAAAGTACATTACTTTCATTCTAATCATAAATGAAATATATTACTACTAATCTTACAGAAATACAATGGACTAGAAGAAAATATTATACCACATAAATCAGATAGCCTAGACGAAATGGACAGATTTCTAGAAATACACAATCTGTTAACACTTGGGAACACTACCAAGTACTTTCTGATTCCTTATTACTTCATAGCACTATATATGATATAAATATTGAAATAGTATAAATTATTGATGTCACAGACCCCTTCTTAAATAGAACCACACTGAAGTTCATAGAATAAAAGAACATTGGCTGCTCAAATTCTTTGAGAGATAAAGACTGATTTTCTTGATGAACATTGAAGTATTTTATCAGAAAAGACAAATTTTTTTTTTAAAGAGAGGAAAAATACTATTGGCACCATTCCAATTTAAAAAATAAACAGCACACTGAAGCAATGTTACTTATCACTTTGTACAACATGGAGGTGGGGTAGTAGAGGATATAATCTGTGCAACTGTTTTGGAAGACAATTTAGAATTATGTGTGTTGCCACCTGTAGCTGTTGCTGCCTGCAGCAATGATACTGCGGGAAAGAATTCGGAGGCAGATTGGGAATGAGTAGGTTCTTTATTCTGCTTTCTCTTCTGACTTCTCTCTCCAACTCCAACTCCAACCACCCCTCTCACCAGCCCTACCTGGTTAAATACTCTTCACCTTAACAAGTATACACGTGTCACAAGCTCAACTTACAGGTGCGTCACACAGTGTTCATGGGCACAGAAAGATTCTTAGTAGATTACATTAAGGTCAGGAGAAAACAATTAAACGTCTCCTCTTTGGCTCTCAGTCAGCCGCCATCTTAGCTACCTCCTCATTAAGGCTCTTACATATGTGTATGACACCCATCCCCATGCTGGGGACCAAACCCATTCTAGTCAAGCTCTCTACCACTGAGCTACATTCTGAGCAACAAATTTTTTTATTAGAAAGGACAAATTCTACAAAGAAGTGAGACTTCTGAGCAGACATGGTAGCTGCTATTAATGGTTTTTACAAATTTGACAGGATTAAGTGACTCACTTGAGTTTTTATTTAATTTATCTGAATGATATACAAAATTAGGGGAAATGTTAACTCTACCATAACTTGATTTCATTTATCTTGGTTAGAAGCCAAGCTTAACAGAGTCTGTCTTGTGGGTTGTAATACTCAGGTGGTTGTGAACTTCGTACTTAAGGAGTTCACAGCTTGTGCACAATGCCTGCTTCTAGAGATAAAATGAAGCTCTGAGATCATGAGTGTGGTGACCACCAAGTCAGGCATGAGTCAGTCACACAACTTTGACATCTACTTTGGTACCTCTGAGTAGTGGAGGAAAATTTCCCCAGGAAGGTACAATGGACTTTACATTATTACATATTTTTTTTTATTTATTTGCTTTAGTTGTACACAATGCGTTTTATTCAATGCATTTTATTTGTACGTGGTGCTGAGGATCGAACCCGGGTCGCCCACGTGCTAGGCGAGAGCTCTACCACTGAGCCACAATCCCAGCCCAAATATTTATTTATTTGCTTTTAGTTGTACACAATGCGTTTTTATTTGTACATGGTGCTGAGGATCGAACCCCGGCTGCGCACATGCTAGGCAAGCGCTCTACCACTGAGCCACAACCCCAGCCCCCATAATTTTTAATCTACAAAAGATTGTTCAATCTGACTGCTGGCATTGCGAAGGCAATGGTTATTGTGTGCTTCAACTTTCTGTGAATAAATGAGCAAACAAGTAAGTATGTAGGGAGATATTAGAAGAGTGAGCTGATGGTTTCCAATGAAGATAAGGAGGAGAAGGAAAATTTAAGTAATACTATAAGAAAGGGAGCTTTGAAAAAAATATATTTGAACTGAGACTCATACATAGAGAGTTTGAGTGGGAGTATGTGTATGGATACCAGGGTAGAGATAAATTACGATATTAGTGCTCAGTATGGAGATAATAATCCTCAGTATGGAGATAATAATCAATAACGTAATCAATATTAAGTTTCTATGATTCTGAGAGTTCACATCACAGATGAATCCATGGCTATCTAGTGGAACCCACCATTTAAAATCGCAGGCCAGAGGAGCAGAAACTTTTATTTGAGAGAGAAATTATTTTATTTTGTATTTTATTTTGCAGTCCTACAGATCAAACCTAGGGCCTCATGCCTGCTAGGCAAGTTCTCTGCCACTAAGCCACATTTCCAATCCTTGGAAGAGAATCTGATGTCTTGGGGTTGAGGTATAATTCCTTTTAGGCCTGCGGTACACACCAGTAGAGATTATACTTCAGAGAGGAAATCTTACTTGACTTTTTAGATGTTGCTCTCATAGAAATAAAAATGGAAGAAATTGAAGCAACTGAATAAGTGCATGAGAGTTCTAAGATAGTGTAGAGTAAAGGAGAGAATGGGGAAGAGGGTTGAGTCTTGAACTGTTTCCACAGTATTCATTGAGGAGAAAAGACACTGGGAAGGAGTGATAGACTAACTTAAACACAGTCAGGAACCTGAGCTATCAAAGGAGTCTTAGAAAGATAATGATCCCAAAAGGCAGCTATGGTTCAATTTTTCTTTTGTTCCAAGTAAGATAAAGATAGAAACACTCGAGGGCTGGGGTTGTGGCTCAGTGGTAGAGCGCTCGCCTAGCATGTGTGCGGCCCAGGTTCGATCCTCAGCACCACGTAAAAATAAAGGCATTGTGTACAACTAAAACGAATAAATAAATATTTTTTAAAAAAAGAAACACTCACTCCTTGGTCTTTACCCAAAGGTCTTAAAAACAGCATACTACAGGGACCCAGCCACATCAATGTTTATAGCAGCACAATTCATAATAGCTAAACTGTGGAACCAACCCAGATGCCCTTCAGTAGATGAATGGATAAAGAAAATGTGGTATTGTTGCCGCCTGAAGTGCTTGGAGCAACGGAGCCGCGGGAAAAACTTCAGAAGCAAACTGGAGACAAACAGCTTTTTATTCTGATAACTTTTCTCTCTGGTTCTAACAACAACTAACACACGCCAAACACACCACTAAAATGGCGCTGACCCGATCAGCAATTTCGGCCAAGTCACTCGAGATCCCGCAACAAGTCCCGTGAGACTACGGGAGGCGACAATGTCCAAATCTCCACGGCTCTTAGTCAACCGCAATTCAAGTCAATCCCCAAACAGAGCTCCTGCATTTCCCCCTTTTTGTTTTAAAAGAGGTAATGCTCTAGGACGTCTATGTGAAACTAACATTCTTACCCGTCATCGGATAATCAAGGCTGTGCCCTTGACTCCTGTCTTAGCTTGATATGTCGGCCACATGAGACTGTCCCGTGCGACTGTGCCTGTCTTAGGTTGTCCCCCTCTGGGGATCTTACCCGTCATTGGCTAACCAGCCATCCAATGGAGCCCTTTAGGATCGACTATATATGATGACTAACAGCCGTCCAATAGTGAGGAGATGTTGCGGCTTTAAGGCGACAAGCCTTTTGGTGATGAGCCAAATTGCATAGCATATCAAATTGTTTAAACAAATCAGCTGCCCTAAGTTCCATCAAGTAACACACTGAATTCTCTAGACAAATACCCGCAAGGCATTGTCCCATAAAGTCCCAAACAATGAAAGATCAAAATGTCCATTTGTTATAACATGTTGATGTAGGAGGCCCCATGCATGTAGAGCAGAGGCCACACTGTTGGTGAGGTTGTTTGATGTTTGAGCAGCAGGGATGCTTGCGGCGGCCGCGATCCCTGCAGCTGTAGCAGCAGACGTCTTTTTTATGTTTAGACAATGCCACCGGCAAATCTTCAGGGCCCGCTACCTAGAAACTCAAGCATCAATTATTAAAGGAAAGGCAGTGCTATTGCAGCACTGAGTCAAGAGGCGAGTTGTCAAACTACAAAATAGAATAATTAGATTAGAAAATTAAAGTTCATTTTTGTTCACACACATCGCTGGTTGAGCTGAAAATTAAAGTTGATTTTTGTTCACACACATTGCTGGTTGAGCTTCTACAAACATAAGTTGGAAAAAAATATCATATTTAGAACAAAACAAAGAAAGACTGAGGGTAATTACTGCATTAAAGATAGATTAAAGAAAAGGTAAAGGCACTTTAGAGAAATAATTTGTTAGCTGGAACCCTTGAGTCTCTGTATACAGAGCAATCTTTTACCTGTTGAGATAATTGAAATTAATGAGCTATTAAACAAATGAAGTTAATAACAAATAAACAATCTTAAGTCAAAACACCAAAATATCAGGTTATATAGCACTAGTCATATTGTTTGCTAAAGAGAAGTCCCAGGGACACCTATAAATCAAAATTGAAAGTACCTTCACTTATAAAATTATTTACCTAAATTGAATACTCTTAACCTAAAATGAATTAAAGTTATTTGGATCCATATATATATATATTTTCTTTTTCATAAGCGCTTTGTTCTTTGTGACGTCACACTGGACAGACGAACAAACATACAAACATATATTTGTGACGTCACATTAACATGAAATGTAGACAAATGTACAGACATAAAGACATGTATAAAAAGGAAAAAAAAATACAATTGTGTGCACACTAAAGAGAGATCTCCTTGTCCCGGCCGGGAAGAATGACACTTAAGTTGTGAAATATTTTGAAGGACTCTTTTGAGGGAATCATTCTGTACCTTCATCTTGGTCCTCTTGATTTTGTACCTTTTTTATTAATCTTGATTCTTCAATAACTTCATCTTGATCATTTTGATGTGGTACCTGTTTTATTAATCTAGATGGTATCCATATTGGAGAGGATTCGTCTTTTGGAAAAACACAAACAGATCCTCTTCCCCAAATTAATACTGGATCTGGACCCTTCCATGTACCTGAAAGAACATCCTTCCAGTAAACCAAAGGTTTATGTTGTTGGTGTGGATTCCAATGTCTGTCTCCAGCAGAATAACCATTAGAGTCTAAAGTTAAAAAATTTAAGGTAAACAGGGCAACTGCCAATCTGTCCTTAGGACTTTTCCAATTTCCTTCTTTTTGTTTTAATAACATAATTTTCAGTGTTCGGTTTGCTCTTTCAATAATGCCCTGACCCTGAGGATTGTATGGGATGCCTGTTTTATGGGATATATTGAATTTTGCACAAAACTCTTTGAAAGATGAGGACGTATATGCGGGGCCATTATCTGTTTTAAGCATTTTGGGGATGCCCAATGCAGCAAAAGCTTGCAAACAATGAGATGTAACATCTTTAACTTTTTCTCCAGAATGTAAGGAAGCAAAAATCATGCCTGAGCATGTATCTATGGTCACATGAATAAATCGCAATTTTCCAAAACTTGGCTCATGAGTAACATCCATCTGCCACAAATGATTGGGCATTAATCCTCTAGGGTTAACTCCGAAATGAGGATTGGGCAAATGTGTCATACAAGATTTACAATCTTTTACAATTGTTCTGGCTTGCTCCTTTGTGATTTTAAACCTACGTTGCAAGGTGGTGCTGTTGACATGAAACTGGGAGTGGAATAAAGTAGCTTGTTGTAGCACTGAAAGTATAAATATTGTTTTTGTAAGTTCATCAGCCTTTTGATTACCTTCATGGAGGGGACCAGGCAAATTAGTATGTGCTCTAATATGGCCTACGAATAGAGGTTCTTTTCTTGCCCACAAAAGTTTTTGTATTTGATAAAACAATTTAAAGGCTGGAGTATGAGGTGCTATTGGTCCTGCTAACTCTAATTTTGGGACGGCTTGTACAATATAGTGGCTATCAGAAAAAATGTTTACGGGCTGGTCCCTAAAATTTTCCAGAGCTCTTACCACAGCTTCCAATTCCACTAGTTGAGCTGATTTGTGTGCAGTTATGTAAGTCATATTTTCTTTTTTAGTGACTACTGTAGCAGTACCATTTGAGGACCCATCTGTAAATACATTAAATGCCTTAGGAATAGGTTGATTTTTTATTACCTGTGGAAATATAATAGGATGATTAATACAAAAAGATAATATAGGGGACTTAGGAAGATGATTATCAAAATTTGCAGAAGTAGAGCATTTAGCTATAGCCCAATCATTATCATTGAAGCATAAGTATTCAATCTGTGATGATGAATAGGGAGTAATAATAGTAGCAGGGTGAATGCCAAATATTTTAGTAGAAGTCTTAAGTCCTTGAAGAATAAGTTTATCCACCATGGAGGTATAAGATTCAATTATACTTTTAGGAGAGACGGGCAAATGTATCCATAATAAAGGCCCTTGTTGCCAAAATACTCCTGTGGGTGTATATTGTGAAGAAATAATAATCAACATCAGCGGTTGAGTTAAATCAAATCTATCACAATGAGCTCCTTCGATGGCTTTTTCTACTAACTTTAAAGCTTTCCTAGCATCAGGAGTCAATGTTCGCGGTGAAGATGGATCAGGGTCTCCGCGAAGGATGTCAAATAAAGGTTTTAGTTGGCCAGTAGTGAGATTTAGTGTAGGGCGAAGCCAATTAATGTCTCCCAGTAGTTTTTGGAAATCATTGAGGGTGGTCAAATGTTCTTTATTTATTAAAATTTTGGGGGGTCTAACAAAAGTATCCATGATTTTAAATCCTAAATATAATATGGGAGATCTGGTTTGAACTTTTTCTTCTGCTATATATAATCCATATTTTTTTAAATTTTCTACCACATCACTGAATATATTAAATAAGATTTTTTGATTAGGGTGGGCCAATAAAATATCATCCATGTAAGGTAGACACATGAGGTTTGGATATTTATTTTTAATGGGTTGGATAGCCTTGTCCACATATATTTGGCATATGGTGGGGCTATTAGCCATTCCCTGTGGTAAAACCTTCCATTGATATCTCTGATCAGGGCCATTATTGTTCATAGAAGGAATGGAAAAAGCAAACCTGGGGGCATCCAGAGGATGTAGGGGAATAGAAAAGAAGCAATCCTTTATATCAAGAGTAATAAGATGGAAATTTTTTGGAATAGCTACGGGACTAGGAAGTCCAGGTTGAGTAGGGCCCATAACTTGCATGGTTTTATTGATTTGTCTAAGATCATGTAACAATCGCCATTTTCCTGACTTTTTCTTGATCACAAATATGGGGGAATTCCAGGGAGAGGTGGAAGGTTCTATATGACCTGCTTCTAATTGTTCCTGAACTAGTAGGTGGGCCGCTTGTAATTTCTCTTTAGATAGGGGCCACTGAGGGACCCACACTGGCTTATCAGAAAGCCATGGTATTTTCAAAATTATTTTCTCAGTGGCCCCGAAAAAAAATATCTTTTTCCTTTATGATAATGATTACTTTTAGGGTTAAGATTACTCTGTACTTTTTGATAATGTGTTCTTTTAGGGTTAAGATTACCCTGTAGGTTTTCACATTTAACATCTGCAGGCTTGGTTGCAAGGTGTACTCCCATTTGTTGCAAAATATCTCTTCCCCATAAAGTAACCGGTAGATTAGGTAAAAACATAAGGCTGAAATGTTCCTTTATGGCCTTCATCATCCTCCCATTTTAAAATTACTGCACTTTTATCTGGGAGGTTATTATATCCCAAGCCTCTTAAACTGGTTGAAGCTTTTTGCAGAGGCCAGTGCTTGGGCCATTGGCGTAAATTAATAATGGAAGAGTCAGCTCCAGTATCTATTAATCCCTCCATTTCTATTCCTTGGATTTTTATTTTACACATAGGCCTCCTTGAACAGTCTCGAACCCAGCAAGCCATGGGACTTGAGTCAGTGGAACAAAATCCTCTATTGTTCCCTTCTTGAGGCATACCCATTTTAAATGAATTATGTAAATTGGGAAGGAGAAGCAACTGAGCAATTCTATCTCCTTGATTAACAGAAGTTATACTTTGGGGTGAGCTAAGCATTATTTTTATTTCCCCTTGTAGTCTGAGTTTATTACACCTGGGGTCACTTGCAAACCTAATAAGCTTTTAGGACTACGCCCGATAATAAGTCCTACAGTCCCTGAGGGAAGAGGTCCCCTGACTCCTGTGGGAATCAGTTGAACCCCCATTTCAGGTGTTAACACTATTCGGGCGGTGGAACAGAGGTCTAATCCTGCATTTCCTCTTGTTCCTCTGGCGAGGGAGTGGATGGGTAGTAGGGATTGTGTCGGGGAAGCATCTGAGTGGATGCTTGAGGATACTCCTTCTGCAATGCCCCGTACATTTGTGGGCCCCGGGGTACTGGGCCCCGTGCCCCGTTTTTTGAATTCCTGAACAAAGGATTTCCATGGATGTCAAATTTTGAATGGCATTTATTGGCTCAATGTTTTCCCTTTTTACACCTGGGGCAGCGGCCTGGGGCACGGTATGAGCTTGGTCTTATTTCTCTTTTGGGATTTTGCCTAGAATTGCCTGATTGATTATGATAATTTTGCCTGGAATATCCTGATTGATTATAATATCTACGTTTAGCCTTTGTGAAATTTCGAGAGGAAGCACCTCTCATTGAGGCTGCAATCACATTTCCTGTGACAAAGGCGTCATTTATATCTTTACATAGTTGTATATATACGGAAAGATCCTTTTTAGTTCTCCATGGCCTGATGGCTGCTTGGCACCATTTATTTGGATTTTCATAAGCTAATTGAACAACTAATGGCATAGCTTGGTCAACATCTGCAAACACACTACCTGCAGTTCTCAAAAGTCGATCAGCAAAGTCAGCATACGGCTCATTAGGTCCTTGAATCACTTTTGACAAGCTACCTTGTAGATCCCCAGGTCCTTGTACAGTTTTCCATGCCTCTAAGGCAGCTGTGTTTATCTGAGTATATACATCTGGGTCATAATCTGTTTGAGCCTGTAAGTCTGCGAATTGCCCTTTTCCTGTGAGCATGTCTATATTATAGTTTTCAAACCCTGCAGCCCGCGTTTCTTTTAGCCGTTTCTATACAAAGTTCTTGGAATTGCGATCGCCAAACCAAGAATTGCCCCCCGCTTAATGTTGCTTTACATAGACTTTTCCAGTCTGAGGGGGTTAAGCTAAAGGTGTTAAGGGACTCCAGCATACTCAACGTGAAAGGAGCTTGGGGCCCATAAGTCATTACTGCCTCTTTGAGATTTTTTATTGTTTTGAAATCTACTGACTGATGGACACTCTGTCCATTTTTCTTTTCAAATGCTGGCGGTTCCCAATGTATCTGTGAGTTGTCCTCGAGAGCGCATAAGCGATCAGAAAGACTTTTTATTTCTGTTTCTAGGGTATGCAAATGCCTAGTAATACCCTTCATATTTTCTGTAATGGATTCCACCCATGGGGGAGTAGAGGACACAAGTGGCTGCTCTACCTGACCGTCCTTTTTCTTGGTCTTTTTTAGTTTCTTTTTCCTCATTTTCTCAGGATCACTTTTACTAGATTCCTCACCACTGCTAATTTCACTGACAGCAATATCCTGAGGCCCAGGTTCCAGTGAGAGCAAGTATCCTTCAGCTTTTACCAATAACTCCCGAATAGCTTTAATAGCTTGGATTTTTGTCATTTTTGGGTCTCTTCCAATACTCTCTTTACTGGTCTTAGTTGGCCCAGTGGAATCTACACTTTTTTGATCACTTTCACTTTTGTCTATATACTCCTCACTGAGAACAGAGTCAGGTATATCAAGGAGTCTTTGCATAGCCTCTATCACTTGGGATTCAGTTATATTCGAACCCATCTTTAGAGACCTTTCAGTTCTTACCTGTCCGCTCCGAAGTTCCCCGTACGGGCCGCCACCTGTTGCCGCCTGAAGTGCTTGGAGCAACGGAGCCGCAGGAAAAACTTCAGAAGCAAACTGGAGACAAACAGCTTTTTATTCTGATAACTTTTCTCTCTGGTTCTAACAACAACTAACACACGCCAAACACACCACTAAAATGGCGTTGACCCGATCAGCAATTTCAGCCAAGTCACTCGAGATCCCGCAACAAGTCCCGTGAGACTACGGGAGGCGACAATATCCAAATCTTCACGGCTCTTAGTCAACCGCAATTCAAGTCAATCCCCAAACAGGGCTCCTGTATGGTATATACACACAATGGAGTATTACTCAGCAATAAGAGAGAATAAAATCATGGCATTCACAGGTAAATGGATGGAGTTAGAGAATATAATGCTAAGTGAAGTTAGCCAATCCCAAAAAGCCAAATGCCAAATGTTTTCTCTGATATAAGGAGGCTGATTCATAGTCAGGTTGGGATGGGGAGCATAGGAGGAGTAGAGGAACACTAGAATGGCCAATGGGGAGGGAGGGGAAGGAAGGGTCAAGAAAAAAGAAAAGATGGTAGAATGAGATGGATATCATTACCCTAAGTGCATGTATGAAGACACGAATGGTGTGAATATACTTTGTATACAACCAGAAATATGTAAAAATGTGCTCTACAAGTATAATATGAAATGTAATACATTCTGCTGTCATTTCTAACAATTAAGAATAAAAAAAAACAGTTATCCTAAAAAAAGAAAAGAAGAAACACTCAGTGAATTTATCACTGAGAAGATAACTAATCATGAGATGTATTAATATGGAGATCAGCTATATTTAAGAGGAAAACAATATTGACCCTTGTAAGTCAAAATTTGAGTGGATGTGAGAAAATGGAAAGTGTTCTTTCAGTGTCATTGTGAAGGGAAAAGAATAGATAGTACTGGAACTTTATTTTTTTTTTATTATTTATTTTCTTATTGCAGAGCTGGGGGTTTTACCAAGGGTCTCACTCAGGTTAGGCAAGAACTCTACCATCAAGCCACATTCTCAGCCCCAGTTCTGGAGCTTTAGAGATTAAGTTTAAAGGAGATGTCTTCCTTTTTTCCCCCAATTTATTTATTTATTTATTTGTTTGTTTGTTTTACAGTAGAAGGCATTTTTTTATTAAATTATTTATTTATTCTAATTTGTTATACATGATGGCAGAACGCAATTTATTTCATATTACATGTATAAAGCACAATTTTTCAAGTCACTGGTTGTACATTAGAATGCATTTTGACATATTGTACACAAATGGAACACAACTTCTCATTCCTCTGGTTGTACATGGTGCAAAATCACACCAGTTGTATAATCATACATGTATATAGGGTAACAATTTCTGCCTCATTTTACCATCCTTCCCATCCCCACAACCCCATCCCTCCCCTCACTCCCCCTCTACACAAACCAATATTTAAAGGAGATTTCTTTTCAAGTTAAAATATATTTAATGAGCTTGAATGATGAGAGGATGGGTGGAGAAATGATGGAGAAATTCTTGATAATGGAAATTTAATTCATAATCAGTAACATGAAGTTCTGAGAAGTTACAGAAAAAGAGACACAGGTTTTTAAGATAAATATATGAAACAGTGTTCTAGGAAATATATGGCCATTCAGAGACAATGGAAATAGAAGGAGTTTTAAAAAATGGGAATAAAGGGCTGGGGTTGTGGCTCAGCAGCAGAGGGCTCGCCTCGCATGTGCGTGGCCCGGGTTCGATCCTCAGCACCACGTAAACATAAATGCATTGCACTGTGTACAAGTAAAGTAAATGAATAAATATTTTTTTAAAATGGGAATAAATGCAGGAATGATCCTGAAAAAGGTGCCAAAAACACACATTGGAGCAAAGAGAGCTTTTTAAACAAATGGTGTCCACAACACTGGTCATTCACAGGTTGAAGAATGAGACTAGAGCCTTATCTCTCATCCTGCACAGAAATAAACTAAAATGGATCAAAGACCTAGGAATTAGACAAGAAACTATGTAACACCTAGAGGAAAACATAGGGTCAACCTTCCAACATATAGGCACAGGCAATGACTTTTTCCATAGGACCCTAAAGCCAGGAAATTATACCAAGAATTAATAAATGGGATGGTGTCAAACTAAAAAAAACTTCTACACAGCAAAGGAAACAACTAAGAATCTGAAAAGAGAACCTACAGAATGAGAAAATCTTTGCCAGCCACTCCTCTAAAAGAGAAGAACTCAAAAAACTTAGTACCAAAAAATACCTATTTAATAAATGGGCAAATGAACGAAAGAGACACCCCTCAAAAGAAGAAATACTAACTGACAACAAATAGATGAATAAAATGTTCTACATCTTTAGCAATTAGGAAGTGCAAATCAAAACTTTCCTGAGACTTCATCTCTTTCCAGTCAGAATGGCACTCATTAAGAATACAAATAATAAGCCGGGTGCGGTGGTGCACACCTGTAATCCCAGCACTTTGGGAGGCTGAGCAGGAGGATTGTGAGTTCAAAGCCAGCCTTAGCAATGGCTGAGGTACTTAACAACTCAGTGAGACCCTGTCTCTAATTAAAAACACAAAAAATGGCTAGGGATGTGGCCCAGTGGTCAAGTGCCCCTGAGTTCAATCCCCAGTATAAAAAAATAATAATAATAATACAAATAATAATAAATGCTGGAAAGAATGTGGAGAAAAAGGAACACTTACACTGTTGGTGGGATTGTAAGTTAGTAAAAACCACCATGTGCTGGGGGCCAGCCCCAGCCAGGGGGTACAACACCAGCGCTCAAAGAAGTACGAAGGCAGAGAAGCAGCGATGGGGAAAACAACACACCGACACACGAGTCAGGCTGTGGAATCTTCTCTCTTTACTTTCACTTTGTTGTAGGTTTTAAGCACAATTTTTGGCAGTACAGATTGTTTATACTTTCTTTGATGATTTCATTACAGACATGACTTGATTTATAGATTACATTTTAGACATATTAAATTTCTTATTTCATACATTTCAAGGTTTTGAGGTCACTTGCACCTTTTTAAGGCCCTGTACGTGACTGCCTGGGCATATTATAATTTCATCATTATTAATCTAATTAGTTTGGGTGAAAATTTATCTCTCACGGATTCCCTAAAACTGTTTTCTCTGCAGACTATTTAGGCTGTCTGATAAAAGTCAACTTTCTCTGTCTGGGATTCCAAAGCACTATTGTTTTTCTTTTTTTTTTTTTTTTTTTTTTTTTTTTTGTGGTACCAGGGATTGAACTCAGGGGCACTCGTCCTCTGGGTCCCATCCCCAGCCCTTTTTTGTATTTTATTTAGAGACAGGGTCTCACTGAGTTGCTAAGTGCCTCGCCATTGCTGAGGCTGGCTTTGAACTCGCGATCCTCCTGCCTCAGCCTCCCAAAGTGCTGGGATTACAGGCGTGAGCCACCGCGCCCGGCTTGTTTTTCTTTTTATAGCAGTTGTTTATAAAACCTAGAAGCAGGGAAAAGAGGGAGGCAAGGCTGAATATTAGCTCATGAAGGACTTTTTGCTCTAAGGGATTTATATCTACTTTAAAAGTAAGAGAAATTTATATTTAATCACAAAAAGACTCTTAAAACTTAATAACTAGAAATTAAGTACTTATAGAAACAGATCTGTGTTACTCCTTCAACATCAAGTTTCTTATTTTTCAAGAAAAGTTAAATGTACAGAGTTAGTCTGGATCTAAATAATTGAAATAGCGATACCTGGTGGCCATATGAATAAAGAACTGAACAGCAAGTAGAAGTCAAAGTTAACTCTTTCAGCACCACGATATCTTTTAAGAAAAAGGAGAGGTATAGAAAATGCCACAACAACCATGGAAATCAGAGTATGGAGGATGCTCAAAAGACTAGGAATGGAACTACCACATGAACCAGCTATGCTACTCCTCAGTATTTATCCTAAAAAATTAAAAGTCATCACACTATAGTGATACATGCACACCCATGTTTATAGCAGCACAATTAAAAATGTCCAAACTATGGAACCAGCCTAGGTGTCTGTCAAAGAATGAATGGATAAAGAAAATGTGGTATGTGTGTATACACACACACACACACACACACAAATGAGGTTTTATTCAGTCATAAAAAAGAAGGAAGGATCTGGGGTTGTGGCTCAGTCATAGAGTGCTTGCCTAGCACAAATGAGGCACTGGGATCAATCCTCAAAATATTTAAGAAAAAAAAAAAGAAGAAGAAGAAAGAAATTATATCATTTACAGGAAAATGGATGGAACTTGAGAACATTATGTTAAGCAAAATAAGCCAAACTCAGAAAAGTGAAAAGTAGCCAGGCGCGGTGGTGCACGCCTGTAATCCCAGCAGTTTGGGAGGCTGAGGCAGGAGGATCGCGAATTCAAAGCCAGCCTCAGCCATGGTGAGGCACTTAGCAACTCAGTGAGACCCTGTCTCTAAATAAAATACAAAAAAAAAGGCCTGGGGATGTGACCCAGTGGACGAGTGCCCCTGAGTTCAATCACCGGTACCACAAAAAAAAAAAAAAAGAAAAGTGAAAAGTTGTAAGAGCCCTAATTGAGGATAGCTAAGATGGTGGTTAGCTGAGAGCTATAAAGGTGTTCAAGTATTTTCACCTGATATTCATGTATTTATCTAAGAATCTTTTTATGCCCGTGAACACTGTGTGATGCACCTGTAAGCTCGAACTGTTAGCACGTGTCCTTGTTAAGGCAAAATGTATTTAACCCGGTGAGGTTAGTTAGAGGGTGGTTGGAGTTGGAGAGGTTGTTGGAGCCAGAGAGAGAAGTTGGAAGAAAGAAGAATAAAAGAACTTTTTCATTTCCAGTCTGCCTCCGAGTTTTCTCCCGCGGTATCGTTGCTGCAAGCAGCAATTGCTGCAGACGGCGACAAAAAGTAATGTTTTGTCTCATATGTGGAAGCTAGAGAGGAAAAAGCAAAAGAAAGTAGGGTTGGAGGGTGGTGTATCTCATGAAAACCAAAGGGAGCTCAGTAGAGTTAAGGAAAGGGACTAAGGGGAGGGAGGAGGAAAGGAAAAGGGAAAATACTGAGAAGTGATATTGGCCAAATTATATTTTTACATTGTGTGCATGCATGAATATGTAAAATGAATCACACCTTGAGATATATATATATATATATAGATAGATAGATAGATATAGATAGATAGATAGATATGTATGTATTTAATTTAATTTTTTAGTTGTTGATAGAACTTTATTTTTATCTACTTATATGTGGTGCTGAGAATCAAACTCATTGCCTCACCCATGCTAGGCATGCACTCTCCCACTGAGCTACAACTCCAGCCCCCTTGATGTATAATTATAATGCACCAACAAAAATAATGGGGAAAAAATTGCTAAGAGAGAGTGTTATCACCACACACACACACCAAAAAAAAAAAAAAAAAAAAAAAAAAAAAAAAACTATGTGAGATGATATGGGGTTTTTTTTGTTGTTGTTGTTTGTTTTTTTTTTAAATATTTATTTATTTATTTATTTGCTTTAGTTGTACACAATGCCTTTATTTTTACGTGGTGCTGAGGATCAAACCCAGATGCTCACGTACTAGGCAAGCGCTCTACCGCTGAGCCACAACCCCAGCCCCAAGATGATATGTTAATTAACTTGATTGTGTGAACAATTTACAATGTATTCGTAGAACAAAACATCACATTGTACACCTTAAATCTATATGCTTTGTCATCACACCTCAATAAAGCTGAAAAGAAAGCTAAAATAAGTAAATATTAAAAATGAAAACAAAAAGTAAAAGTTATTCCAACACACTATTAATGTGGCCTTCAAAAGATGCTAACTACAAACTACCTCTTAAAAGGAAGAACAGAGCCAGCACGGTGGCGCATGCCTGTAATTCCAGAATTTGGGAGGCTGAGGCAGGAGGATTGCGAGTTCAAAGCCAGCTTCAGCAATGGCGAGGCACTTACCAACTCAGTGAGACCCTGTCTCTAGTAAAATACAAAATAGGGCTGGGGATGTGGCCCAGTGGTCGAGTGCCCCTGAGCTCAATCCTTGGTGCCAAAAAAAAAAAAAAAAAAAGGAAGAACAGAAATTTTAAAAGTGTCAAAATAAAAAAGTTTAAATTATACTTAGATAAAGTGGATTTGGAGAGAAAGGAAAGATATGAAGGCATAGAGACTTTTTCATCTAACATTGGGGAGTCATGGTTATGGTTTATTGTGGCTTATGCTTTTTTTTTTTTTTTTTTAGTTGACAGACCTTATTTATTTATTTATTTATTTATTTATATGTGGTGCTGAGAATCAAACCCAGTGCCTCACCCATACTAGGCAAGCACTCTACCACTGAGCCCCAGCCCCAGCCCCAGCCCATATGCTTATATTTTACGTTAAAAGTTCTCAAAATGAGAATGCTAATGAGATGTATATTTCCAACCAAGTAGGGAAAATTGAATGATAAATATAATTCAAAGCACAGGAAAATGTTGAAAAAATGTCAAGAAGCAGAGTACAAAAGTTAAAAACAGAACCAAATTGAAATATTTAAATGATATATTTAATATTCAAATGTGCATCAGTCACAGAAGGTTGAGAAAATTAATGTTGATCATATACCAAAATAAATACCATTGCTAATATGCCACATATTTGTCAAATGATGATAACATTTTCCTCTACCTAAAAGTACATGTTCTTTTCATCTTAAACATGTTACATGCAAAGAATTTAAAGAAGCAACAGTAAGACATCTGTGAAATATCTATAACCAAACATTTCCTTTCCTAAATAGTAAAATAATTTTTAAAAATAAAAAGACTTACAGTAACAGAAAATTCATAAAAGTCACGCTGTCTAATAAAAGATTCTTGAGATAATACACAAAAATATAATCAACCCAATTATTAATACTAAAGATGCAAACACAGTCAATGAGATTCCATTTGGAAACATCATGCCAGACCATTTTTTTAAAATAAAATGTGAAGGAAATGATGCCCCTGAGAATGTCCATTATTAGGTCTCGGGAGGGTCCAATGATAATGTCCAGAAAAGGACTTTAAAGTACAGATAGCTCCGAACCTAGTCATTTTATAGCTTAGAATTAGTTTGCTTTAATCAGAAAGCAAGGATTTATGTGTTGTAGTCTATCAACTATCAAAGAGCTATCTACACTGGGCACAGTGACACATGCCTTTAATCCCAGCTACTTATGAAGGTGAGGCAGGAGGATCCCTAAAGTTCAAAACCATTCAGGACAAGCCCTCAAGACCCTGTCTCAACAGTAGAATGAATTGGATGTAAATTTCCTATGTTCATATATGAATACATGACCAGTGTAACTCCACATCATGTACAACCTCAAGAATGGGAAGTTATACTCCATGTATGTATAATATGTCAAAATACACTTTACTGTTGTGTATATCTAAAAAGAAGAAGTAAAAATAAATAAAGTTTGAACAAAAGATCCCATCTCAAAATTTAAAAAAATAAAAAGGACTGGTTGTGTAGTGAGCTGGTAAAGCACCCCTGATTTCATTTCCCACTACAAAAATAGAAAAAGATCTATAATCACTCTCGTTATATATGAAAGAAGAAAACTAAAATATGAGAAATACGCAAAAATTGATGTGATGTGGGTGAGAGTAAAGTACACTAGTCCTACAGGATGAAATATATATGCATAAGAATCATCATGAGGGGCTGGGGTTGTGGCTCAGCGGTAGAGCGCTCGCCTAGCACGTGCGCGGCCCGGGTTCGATCCTCAGCACCATGTAAACATAAATGCATTGCATTGTGTACAACTAAAGCAAATAAATAAATATTAAAAAAAAAAAAAGAATCATCATGAATATATAACAGACATATTATATGTACACACATACATATATAGTCATATTTTGGTATTTAATAAGAATATGTTAAAGTGGGATATAGACAGAATAAGGCTACTTTTCTAATGTATTTTTATTAACATGCAGAAAATAGAGGACATTTTTAACACCACATTAAAATTTTTGTGGCCCAGGCATTAATTACATAACATAGGCCACATCCTCCATAAAAAATGTTGAAATTACATTTTGCAATATAATGTTGGTGTAGAGATGAATATATAAATTTCATATATGAATGTGTTTTTCCCTGAAGTTCTTTTTTTTTCTGAGTTTAGGAGAAACTACAACATTTTCCTGAACCTTGAAAGTTCTGTTCCTAGTGGATAAGTCAGTTCAGAGATTAAAAAGCTCCTGGAATTATGAGTTTATTTTCAGACACAGACAGGGCTTCCAGTGCCTGGGTCTGCAAAAAGCCAGCTGATGAAGCAGAACACTGAGCTAGTGAGCGTGGAGAGCTTAAGAGGAAGGGCAGGTCGCCTCTTCTCTCCTTCCATGAACAGAAACACAGTCTCCCTCCAGCATCCGTGGTGCCTGGGGCAACTGGGACACCAGTGATGACCTTGTCTCCTGCCCTGACAAAGATTTGCTCTCCTCCTGTTGTGGGGAGATCTCTCAGGAAACACGCAGAGTCCAAACTGAAGTCTGAATCAAAGTGCTTTATCACCTGGCCAGGAACTATTTCCCACAGAGACACAAAGTCTGCAGTCCCTAGGAAGAACAGCAATTTCCAGGTCCGAACCTTCATCATTTAAGGACAAAAACCACAAGCCTTGGAATTTCCTAGCACGCAAGCAAGCCATCAGAGAAGCCAAATCAGCATTTAGCCCCTAAGCAGAACTAAAGACCTCCTAAGGTGGGTGTACAATTTGGGTTTTAGTACATTTGCAGGGTACAAAGTACATAAAACACAACTCTTTGGGGGAAGGCATCTTAGACACTGATTTCCCAGAAATGGCTCTTGCATACAGGAATAGCAATGGAGTCACTTTAGCCATGCTTACTTATGTTGGCCTACAACAATTTTTGCCTTAATATGACTATTTTTTAATTATTTATATCTTATAACTTCACCTATATCATCTTAACATTTACCTATGACTGTAGTTAACCTATGGGCTCATACATACACACATACTTATAACTTTTTTTGTCTATACCTTATCACTAACATCTTTAAGTCTATGTACTATATAAGGCTATATGTTATACTACTGTATTGTTATTTCTATCTTAGAACTAAAACATATTTAAGTTTTTAACATTAACTTTTATCTTTGTTATTTCATTTTGTTAATCTATTTGTGACTTATGACTTATTTATAACCTATGACTTATCAATAATCTATGACTTATCTCTTATAAACTATACTGATTAATTCAGACTTCAGGAGCTCTCCTTCAACATCTTTTGGACTCTGTGTTGTTCTCTACATTATCTAATTTCACTCTGAATCTTGCTGAGATTAAAACTTGATCACACTTACTATCTGATCAGTTCCTCATCCTTCCCTGTCCCCAGATGATGACCAATCACACTGGGTTGCCTCCAGGTAGAATCCTGGTAGGCTGACTTAGCCAGAGTCCCTCCTCATCCCTGCATTGTCTGTTAGTAATGATCCATCCACTGACTCTAAAACTGCTCTTTGGCCGTCATCTCCCACTACCCCATGCAGTACTCAGAATCCAGTCCAATCCCTTTTCCCCAATGCAAAACCCCATTCCAGAGGTCCCTGTACCAATGGTTATGCCCTGATTAGACACTACCTTCCTACTAAAAACTACAATGAAGAAATTTTTCTTTATCAGGTTTCAGGAGTTCAGAGCAGACTTCCCAGACTCAACCACCCCAAATCCTGCAGACCCAACACCCGTCAAGAAACAACAATCAGCAGCAGCCATCAGAATTGAATTGTGCCCATAAACACTTTCACTACAACATGCAAACCCAGGGTTCTGGAAAATCATGGAAAAGAATAAACACAGAAACATGGGGAAAGAATCTGAGAACAAAAAAAGACAAGCAAACACCTGGACATGAAAAGCCGTATGAGATAGGTACAGACACCTTCACAGCAGCTAAGAGTCCCCAGTCATAACCAGGCCATCCTTGCTCACAAAGGTGGGCAGCTATCACAGGTAACACCTGTGGCTCTAGCGTTGGAAAAAGACATAAACAATTATTGCCTTTGGTGACATCCCCAGGAGCACGAGTCACCTGTAAGTATCTTCTGACATTTTGCTTCATCCATTCATTAACTATACCTGTGGCTACAGAATCAGCAGTGGTGATATCTGAAAACAGAGAGTGTGCCTGTGTCTGAGAGAAGCAGGATCAAACAGAAGGGGATAAAACTCTCAGATTACTTATCTGTTTCCTGGCCTGGCTTACAGCTCCTTCAATCATAGAGCATCCTAGGCATCAAATAATTTTACACAGATTATTTGAAAGAGCAACTAAATATCTACAGGATGAAGTCTGTCTAAGGAAATGGGGGTATAAGTGGCAATAACCGTTCTACAGGGATATTAGGAATGCTAAGTATAGACCCTGGACTGTGCAGAAGGGACACTTTCTTGCAGCCTTTTAGTACAGAACTCTAACCAATGGCTTGGATTTTATTTCTTTTTTTTTTTTTTCTTTTTTTTTTTTTTTTTTTTTTTTGGTACCGGGGATTGAACTCAGGGGCACTCGACCACTGGGTCACATCCCCAGACCTTTTTTGTATTTTATTTAGAGACAGAGTCTCACTGAGTTGCTAAGTGCCTCGCCATTGCTGAGGCTGGCTTTGAACTCGCGATCCTCCTGCCTCAGCCTCCCAAAGTGCTGGGATTACAGGCGTGCGCCACCGCGCCCGGCAACATCTCCATTCTTGTGTGCACATTTTTTCCTTCTGTAAATGTCACCTCCATGAGATGAAGTAGATACAAAGAAAGCTGCAGGAGAAGGAAGGTAATAATCAAAGGGAACATCTCAAAAGTGTCTATAAATCCCTAAGTCTGAGTGAAGGTGAAACTTGCAGTGTCAGCCAGGTAAACACATATTGTGTGTGTATGTGTGTGTGTTATTGTCGACCAGGGTGGACACTTTAATGCTCCTGACTTCTTTCGGTCAAGCCACCTCCACTCCCCTGGAAGAATCTGCAACATTTTCTGCCCTAAAGCTTTGCATCTAAGGCCCAGGTGAAAATCACAAGTTGGAAAGTATGTTTCCTTCACCCCTAGGAACCAGGATTTCCTTAAGTCCTCTGATAGCAAGGCCCTGGGGACCACCTCCTTTAGGGAAGACTTGGTTCCAAGCCTGTGTCAATAGGCCATTTGTATGAATGCCACCTTGGCATGATGCAAGTGGATTGCACCAGAGGATTCAATGTCACTGGGCCCCTGCTCAGTCAAAAACATTTGGGCAAGTCGGGTACGGTGGCGCATGCCTGTAATCCCAGCACTTGGGAGGCTGAGGCAGGAGGATCACGAGTTCAAAGCCAGCCTCAGCAATGGCGAGGCGCTTAGCAACTCAGTGAGACCCTGTCTCTAATAAAAATAACAAAAAAAAAAAAAAAAAGGGCTGGGGATGTGGCCCAGTGGTCAAGTGCCCCTGAGTTCAATCCCCAGTACAAAAAACAAAAACGAAAACAAAAACAACATTTGGGCATTCTGCCCTCCAAAGTTCAAGATAGGCAAGGTCCAGCCTCATATGCCTGGGGTTCTAGACAGTCACAGAACTTTTCCTGTGTGACTCACATGTGTTTGCATACCAGTCATGTGTGCTGAAACACTCATAGGCACATGTGTTCCCCATTATCTAGGGAATCTTAATTACACTGAATTCAGAAATTCCAAACCAGTAACTCAAGACAAATGAAGAAATCATGTTGCATTTATGAGTTATAAAATTTGATCTCCTTTCCCAGTGCTCAGTTTTTTAAAAATATTTATTTATTTGCTTTAGTTGTACACAATGCAATGCATTTATGTTTACGTGGAGCTGAGGATCGAACCTGGGCCAAGCACTTGCTAGGCGAGCGCTCTACTGCTGAGCCACAACCCCAGCCCCTGCTCAGTTTTTTAAATATGTGTGTGTGTTTGTGTGTGTGTGTGTGTATTTGTAGATGGACACAATATCTTTATTTTATTTATTTTTATGTGGTGCGGAGGATCAATCCTAGTACCTCACATATGTGAGGTAAGTGCTCTACCGCTCAGCCACATCCCCAGCACCAGTGCTCAGATTTTTAACCATGTTAATCCCATGGTTTTATATACTGTGAAAACCCATTTCTACACCCACAACATTGGGTTCCTCCATTATTTATGCATTCATGGGAACATGGGCTATGTTCCAATTGTGGCAACATAAAAAGATCCTGTCTCAAAATTTAAAAAAAATTAAAAGGGCTGGGATATATCTCAATGGTTAGTGTACCCTGGGTTCAATTTCCTGCACCAACAAAAATAATGATCAGGAGCTGGGGTTGTAGCTCAGTGGTAGAGCATTTGGCCTAGCACGTGCGAGGACTTGGGTTCAATCCTCAGCACCACATAAAAATAAATAAATAAAATAACGGTATTAAAAAAATAATGATCAGTTGGTTGACGAATTCACTTAGCATGAAACAAATCCAATAAATAAGATATTGTCAAGATGAATTTACATGAAGTATATTTAAACTCTTCAAAAAAGTAAAGAATCTGTGACGTTTCTGTAATGTTACAACAAAGAATAGTGAAATAAAAACAAGCCTCTGCAAATCAAGAATAGATAGATATGAAAGGGGAGGGAGGGGAAGGGAGAGGGCAAGGGGGTAGGAATGACAGTGGAATGAGTTTGACATCATTACCCTAAGTACATGTATGAAGACACGAATGGAATAAAAATACTTTGTGTGAACCACTGGCTTGAAAAATTGTGCTTTATATATGTAATATAAAATGAATTGCATTCTGCAAGCATGTATAACAAATTAGAATAAATAAATAATAATAATAAAGTTAAAAAATGAATAGATAGATATGATGCCTTGAAATTATAAATCATGAAATTATAAATCATGAAAACCAAAGACATACTGATTGAACTTGTTGTGCCCCGCGGCTTGGGACCCCCCAAGAAGACCACCAGAGTCCTTGGTCAATGTAAATAACAAAGAGTCATTTATTAGCAAGCTCGAGCTTGGTCCTCCACGCACTCGGTAACCCGTGACGCTAAGAGGCCCCGAGCCCAGATTTAGCAGGGTTTTTATAATGAAATACATGCAAGTTAAGGGGGGCTTTACAGAACTCTTTTGATTGGTTAACATATAAAGTCACGTACAAAGCATTACTTTTGAGTTTTGGGTCAGCCTGACTGCTAGGGGAAGGGTGATCTGCCACCCAGTTTTGCAAGCTAGACAAAATAAGGAACAAGAATAAGTTTGGGGTCAGTCTGACTGCTAGGGGAAGGGTAGTTTTTTTCAAAAAACTGAGGACAGTTTTGGGAAAGACTTATGTTTACACAAGCGTTTGCATTTTTCACCTTTCAAACTAAAATATATACATTAAATTCATTGTAAAACCAAGACCCCAGCTGAACATAGCAATTAGAATCAGCAAACTAGAAGTAATACTCAGGAATTTCCTAAATACAGAAAAGAGTGAGAGGGGGCTGGGGTTGTGGCTCAGTGTTAGAGCGCTTGCCTAGCCCATGTGAGGCACTGGGTTCCATCCTCAGCACCACATAAAAATAAATAAAGGTATTGTGTCCATCTACAACTAAATACACACACACACACACACACACATATATTTTTGGTACCGGGGATTGAACTCAGGGGCACTCGACCACTGGGCCACATCCCCAGCCCTTTTTTTTTTTTTTTTTTTTTTTTTTTTTGTGGTACCGGGGATTGAACTCAGGGGCACTCGACCACTGGGCCACATCCCCAGCCCTTTTTTGTATTTTATTAGAGACAGGGTCTCACTGAGTTGCTAAGTGCCTAGCCACTGCTGAGGCTGGCTTTGAACTCGAGGTCCTCCTGCCTTAGACTCCCAAGTGCTGAGATTACAGGCGTGTGCCACCACGCCTGGCTTAAATATATTTTTTTAAAAAAAGAAGAGAGTGACAAAGGGTGAAAAACACAAACGAAAATGAAAAATATGGAAGTTACATCCAATGGTTGCAACCACTAAATGATTCCAGCACAAGTGACAATGAGAATTGTTGGCACAATTCTCTTAACAAGAAGAAAATAAGACATTATAGATCTCCTGGGCAATACAGAAATTATAGATCTCCTGGGCAATACAGAAAGATCCTGTCTCTTTGCCTCTTATAGCAGAGGGAAGAAAGATGTAGCTTAAATTGCTTCTTTTCACATAAATGTTGAAAATATTTATAATAAAGTAATAAAATTGCTAGAGGACATGCAGTCTTTAGGAAGACTTTTAAACCTTGGGTTGAGTTTTTCAATCTACATTCCCTACATACCATTAATGATAAATTCAAGAAATTTCATATTAACCATATTTTAATTTTAGTAATTTATAAATCAAATGGCTAACTTTAAAATTTTTTTGAGTTGTTGATAGTCTTTTATTTTATTCATTATTTGTACGTGGTGCTGAGGTTTGAACCCAGTGCTTCACACATGCTAGGCAAGTGCTCTACCACTGAGCCATAACCCCAGCCCCAAATGACGAACTTTTTAATGTGTTAATTCTTTTTTTTTTTTTAACCCAGGATTGAACTCAGGGATGGAGGTGGCTCAGGTGAGGGAAGTCTTGTGTCTGAACTGATGTAGGAAGAAGTTAAAGGCCAGGCAGAGAAAAAGAGCCAGATAAAGAGGGCACTAGGGGCAGGTGGTCCAGCTCCCAGAAAAGCACATCTGAGATGGTGTGTTCAAGTCCAGGGGGAGGAACCTGGCAGGCAGGGAACATGGCTCATTTCCCCATCTTAATTTTTTTTTTTTTTTTTTTTTTTTTTTTTTTTGTACCAGGAATTGAACTCAGGGGCACTCGACCTCTGGGCCACATTCCGAGCCCTTTTTTGTATTTTGTTTAGAGACAGGGTCTCACTGAGTTGCTAAGTGCCTCACCATTGCTGAGGCTGGCTTTGAACTTGCTATCCTCCTGCCTCAGCCTCCCAAGTGCTGGGATTACAGGTGTACACCACCATGCCCAGCTGTACAATGTTTTTACAAACCATAAGAAATTAACGTTTTTTTAATTTTGTTTGTAAATTAAACAAAAAGTGTTATTACAGCTGTTGCTGCCCTTGTCTTGCTGCATGAATGCAAATATTTGAGACACAAAGAGTTAGTGTGAAGGAAGTCAGGTTTTATTATGATAAGCTAGTTTATCGGGAAAATGGCCAGACTCTTGTCCTAAGGATCATTTCGAAGAATTGAGGCATGCACAAGTGCCTTCATGAGGAAGGTTGAGTGAGGCAATGGACAGAAAGGCTGCTCAGTTGAACATCTTCAGGGGATCTAGTTTTTCTATTCCAAATGTTCCCTTGGTTACAAACGACATTGGACTCCTGGGCCAGTCCTGTACTCCTTTAGATGGACACTCCATTTTCGTACAAGTTAAACATTCATCTTTTATCTATACAACAGGATTAGTAAATTTATGGCCCAAACTTTGATGTTATTTGAGACCACCAGGTGTTCTGGATTCTGAAAAACTAAAGAAAGATTACTGATTAGGTGGCCTGGGACTAATGTTTTTTTCTTTATCCCCTTTTCCTGGAATAATTGACTCTAGTAGGTAGCACCTAGGTCATTTAAGTAGGTTTTTTCTTTTGTAAGTTACAATGCTGGGCAAAGGGGAAAACAAAAAAACAACAAAAAAAAATGACTTTACAAGGGACAATTTTGCAAAGCAAAGCTAATCTCAAATGGGGTGTATGTGAAAGGAAATGGTCTAGTCATTACCACTCTTACAGATACAGTGACCCATGAACATAGCAATCAGAGAGCTAGCAAACTGGAAGATAGTACAAAGGAAACTGAAGCTGACAATAAGTATTTCAAAACAACTGTGTAAAGTCTCCGAAGATCACCCTGTCCCATCCACAACTCAGCTTTACCAGGGCAGTGGGGTAGGCTGCAGACAGGCCAAATAAAGGGCTGCGAGACAGCATAGGCCATATGGTTTAATGGGGAAAGCTCACAAGAGCTTAGAAACTGTTTTAAGAGTTTAGTGGTGACAGGCTCACAGAGAACACCTCTGTCTGTCACGGTGTTTTGCCAAGCAGTGCCTCTTCTCTCTTATGGCATTTTAGCCAACGTCAGCCAGCTGGACAAGTGACATATATCCTTTTCAGAGGGTCCTCTGTTTTGTGCCTGTCCCCACTTAGAGAGGGGTTTTATGTCTTAGACTATAGTCTAAGAAGCAGTGACAGCATCAGAATTACTTATTTAGTGTTGGGGTGGTAGCTCAGTGGTAGAGCACTTGCCTAGCATGTGTGAGGCACTGGGTTCAATTCTCAGCATCACATATAAATAAATGAATGAAATAAAGGTCCATCAACAACTAAAAAATAATAATAAAGATAATTGGCTTGCTTAGGTATAACCAGCATCCAAGGAGCAACTGCCCTGACACACATGTAAGACAGTAACATTTATAGATAACAATAACTTCTCTTAGTTTCCTGAGTATAAGGGAAAGCCAGTGTCCTACAAGATAATAAGCATCTGGACTTTTGGGCCCTGGCTTGCTCTCATTGTTCCCTTAACTTGGATAGGATTTGGGGGAACAGAAAAAGGGGAATTTAGGGACATGATGTTTCGCTGTCCCCATTTGCATTAGGGATGATACACTCTACCCATTGTGTGTTTGAATGTCTTTACAATTTTATGGTGCCCACCTTTGTCATGTGCCTTGGGTGGCACATCAGGATGTGTTGCCGCCTGTAGCTGTTGCCGCCTGCAGCAACGATACTGCGGGAAAGAATTCAGAGGCAGATTGGGAATGAGTAGGTTCTTTATTCTGCTTTCTCTTCTGACTTCTCTCTCCAACTCCAACTCCAAACACCCCTCTCGCCAGCCCTACCTGGTTAAATACTCTTCACCTTAACAAGTATACACGTGTCACAAGCTCAACTTACAGGTGCATCACACAGTGTTCACGGGCACAGAAAGATTCTTAGTTGATTACATTAAGGTCAGGACAAAACAATTGAACGCTTCCTGTTTGGCTCTCAGCCAGTTGCCATCTTAGCTACCTCCTCATTAAGGCTCTTACATTTCCCCCCTTTTGTTTTAAAAGAGGGATAAATAGATGGGTGACGACCCCCACCACATCAGGAGCGACTGTGCCTGTCTTAGGCGTCCACATGTGCAACCAACATTCTTACCCGTCATCAGATAATCAAGGCTGTGCCCTTGACTCCTGTCTTAGGTTGATATGTCGGCCACATGAGACTTTCCTGTTATTGACTACCAGCTGTCCAATCATGAGGAGATGCTCTGGTTCTAAGGCAGCAAGCTTTTTGCTGACGAGCCAAGATCCATTAAATAGCATACTAAGTTCTTTTAGATAAATCAGGTGCCCCAAGTTCCATTAAGTAACGCACTGAGTTCTCTAGACAAATCAGCTGCCTACTAGGGTTAAGAAAAGGGATACCTGCAAGGCATAGTCCCGTACAATGTCCCAAACATCCTATAGTCCACTTGCTAACATGTTGATCTAGGAGGCCTCGTGCATGCAGAGCAGAGGCCACACTGCTCTGAGGTTGTTTGATGCTTGAGCAGCAGGGATGCTTGTAGCGATTGCGATCCCTGCAGCTGTAGCAGCAGCAGCTGTCTCTTTTATGTCTAGACAATGCCACCGGCAAATCTTCAGGGCCCGCTAAGACTGGCATAGGGATGTACCTAGAAACTCAAGCAACAATCATTAGAGGAAAGGCAGTGCCATTCCAGCACTGAGTCAAGAAGCGAGTTGTAGGGGTGCAATTCAAACTAAAAAATAGAATTATTAGATCTTCAGGTATCTGAAGTTGATCTCTGCTCACACATATTGCTGCTTGATCTCCCACAAACATTAGCTGGCAAAATATCACATTTAGAATGGATTAAAGAAAGACTAAGAGCATTATAGAAAAATATTTTTTTTAGCTGGAACTTTTGAGCCTCTGCATACACAGCAACCTTTTATGAATATGCCTATTGAAACAAATTAAATTAATCAGCTGTTTAACAAATAAAGTTAATTACAAATAAACAATCCCAAGTCAAATACCAAAATATCAGGCTATACAATATTAGTCATATTCCTTGCTGAAGAGAAGTCTTAGAGATACTTAATTTTTAAATTAAGTTTGAAGGTACCTTCATTTTTTAATTGTTTACCCAATTTTGAATATTTTTAACTTAAATGAATTAAAGTTATTTGGATCCACTTTTTTTATATTAATTTTCATGAGCACTCGGTTTTTGTTATTTGTGACATCACATTGGACAGACGCACAAACATAAAGACATATATTTGTGACGTCACATTTACATAAAATCTAGACAAGCGCACAGACATAAAGATATATATAAAAAAGAAAAACACAATTGTGTGCACACTAAAGAGAGATCCTCTCGTCCCGGCCGGGAGGAATGAGACTTCAGTTGTGAATTTATTGAAGGAAAAAAGTGCACAGCTTAAAAGTTTCTTAGCTGAAAAGGCAAAGATGAGGTTCCCTTGTCGGAAAAGAGACAAACTTGTGCAGGTGCGCGGATTGATACCTCTTTTAAGGGAATCATTCCACAACTACTTCATCTTGGCCCTTGTTTTATTAATCTTGATTCCATAACAACTTCATCTTGGCCCTTTTGATTTGGTATCTGTTTTATTAATCTTGATGGTATCCATACCGGTGAGGACTCGTGCTGTGGAAAAACAAACAGATCCTCTCCCCCAATTTAATACTGGCTCTGGGCCCTTCCATGTGCCTGAAAGTACATCCTTCCAGTAAACCAAAGGTTTATGTTGTTGATGTGGATTCCAGTGTCTGTCTCCAGCTGAATATCCTTTGGAATCCAAAGTTTAAAAATTTAAAGTAAAAAGGGCAATGGGTAATCTATCTTTAGAATTTGTCCAATTTCCTTCTTTTTGTTTCAAAAGCATAAGTTTGAGTATGCGATTAGCTCGTTCAATTATACCTTGGCCTTGAGGATTATATGGAATACCAGTCTTATGAAGTATACTGAATTTTGCGCAAAACTGTTTGAAAGATGAGGACGTATATGCAGGGCCATTGTCTGTTTTAAGCATTTTGGGAATGCCCAGTGCAGCAAAAACTTGTAAACAATGAGATGTAACATCTTTAACTTTTTCTCCAGCATGTAAGGAAGCAAAAATCATGCCTGAGCATGTATCTATAGTCACATGAATAAATCGCAATTTTCCAAAACTTGGCTCATGAGTGACATCCATCTGCCACAAATGATTGGGCATTAATCCTCTTGGGGTAACCCCATAATGTGGATTGGGCAAATATGTCACACAAGATTGACAAGCCTTCACAATTGTTCGAGCTTGATCTTTAGTTATTTTGAAACTTTGTTGTAAAGTAGTACTATTAACATGAAATTGAGAATGGAACGAGGTAGCTTGTTGGACTGCTGAAAATATAAAGATTGTTTGAGTGAGGGCATCGGCCTTTTGATTACCTTCATGGAGAGGACCAGGCAAATTAGTATGAGCTCTGATATGTCCAATAAACAAAGGTTCTTTACGTTCCCATACAAGGTTTTGAGTTTGAAAAAACAATTTAAAGGCTGGAGTATGAGGTGCTATTGGACCTGGTAGCTCCAATTTAGGGACAGCATGTACAATACAGTGGCTGTCTGAGAAAATATTTATGGGCTGTTCTCTAAAACTTTCAAGAGCTATAATAACAGCTTCTAGCTCTACCAATTGAGCTGATTTATGGGCAGTAATATGAATCATATTTTCTTTTTGAGTGACTATTGCAGCAGTGCCGTTAGAAGACCCATCTGTAAATACATTTAATGCCTTAGGAATAGGTTGATTTTTTTATTACCTGTGGAAATATAATGGGATGATTGATACAAAAAGATAGTATAGGAGACTTAGGAAGATGGTTATCAAAATTTGCAGAAGTAAAGCATCTAGCTATAGCCCAATCATTATCATTGAAGCATAAATATTCAACCTGTGACGATGAATAGGGAGTAATAATAGTAGCGGGGTGAATGCCAAATATCACTTTTACTTAATTCCTCCTCACTACTGCTACTCTCACTGGTCCTAACTGACTTAGTACCATCTTGAGTCCCAGGTTCAATTGAGAGCACGTATCCTCCAACTATCTCTAATAAATCTTGAATAGCTTTAGCAGCTCGGATTTTTGCCATTTTTGAACCCATCTTAATCGCTCTGACTAGAGACTCCTCAGTTCTTACCTGCCGATTCCAAATTCCCCGTACAGGCCACCACTTGTTGCCGCCTGTAGCTGTTGCCGTCTGCAGCAACAATACTGCGGGAAAGAATTCAGAGGCAGATTGGGAATGAGTAGGTTCTTTATTCTGCTTTCTCTTCTGACTTCTCTCTCCAACTCCAACAACAACTCCCCTACAACTCCAACCCTACCTGGTTAAATACTCTTCACCTTAACAAGTATAAACGTGTCACAAGCTCAACTTACAGGTGCATCACACAGTGTTCACGGGCACAGAAAGATTCTTAGTTGATTACATTAAGGTCAGGAGAAAACAATTGAACGCCTCCTATTTGGCTCTCAGCCAGCCGCCATCTTAGCTACCTCCTCATTAAGGCTCTTACAAGGATGTACATTGTAATCAAATCCTACAACAGCAATACAAAGAGCAATGGGCTGTGATAAGCCCTGTTATAAGAACAAGTAGAAAATACAACATACCTCTAGAGAGCAAGAAGCGATTGTAACCACATAAAAAGGGGATTGATACCAAGTTTATCTATAGCTGTAATATGGGTCTGCAACTTAACATAGAGCTAGACACATTATAATAATTGTCAGGGATACATATACAACATTCTATTTTAATGAGGGCTCAGTTACATTTTTGTTGTAGTTAGTATATGTAGCACCATTTTACTTTGAAGTACCACCTTTTATATTTGGGTAGCTTCTTTAATGTGAAGTTCTGGCTCTATTATTTAAGGCAGCAGCAGCTTGCTTAGCTAAGGCCTCAGCCTGAAACTCAATACAATGTTTGTTCTTTTTTTTTTTTAAGTACTTATTTATTTTAGTTGTACACAATGCCTTTATTTATTTTTATGTGGTGCTGAGGAGCAAACCCAGGCCATGCACATGCTAGGCAAGCGCTCTACCGCTGAGCCACAACCTCAGCTCACAATCTTTGTTCTTTTTTTTTTTTTTTTTTTTTTTTTTTTTTTTGGTACCAGGGATTGAACTCAGGGGCACTCGACCACTGGGACACATCCCCAGCCCTTTTTTGTATTTTATTAGAGACAGGGTCTCACTGAGTTGCTAAGTGCCTTGCCACTGCTGAGGCTGGCTTTGAACTCGTGATCCTCCTGTCTCAGCCTCCCAAGTGCTGGGATTACAGGCGTGCGCCACCGCACCTGGCACAATCTTTGTTCTTAAAGAGAAATTACAGCAAGTGGGTAAAGCCACCAGGCAACTCTAGTCACTCTATGCCTAGACTTTACTGAGTAGCAATTAGTAGGAGCCATAGACAAAGTGGGAAGTTTGCAGGCTGATGTCCAAAGTCTCACCCAAGTATATCAGCAAATCCAGATATGAGGCAGGTATGGCCAGCCATGGGTGCCACATGTTTATAACCACCACTGAGGGGAGGGATATGCTGCCATTCATGCTGTTCAACTTTGCCATCCTAAGTATCTGGTGTCTGTGAGTACAATGGCTAAATTACATTGATAGACAGGGCTCGAACTCATATGTACAGAAGGTAGAGAGGTGTTACTGCCATTGTTTATTTTTATGCAGAGAGCAACTTTAAAAAAAAATTTTGTGCATATTGCACTTAGCCACCCCAAGCTGTCAAACATGTTGTAATCCAGCAAAGGCTTAGCCATAGTCATTTGTTTCCACACTAAGTAGAAGGCATGATATTTGGTGTCCTTAAAAGAAAGAAGGTAAGCCGGGCGCGGTGGCGCACGCCTGTAATCCCAGCACTTGGGAGGCTGAGGCAGGAGGATCATGAGTTCAAAGCCAGCCTCAGCAATGGCGAGGCACTTAGCAACTCAGTGAGACCCTGTCTCTAAATAAAATACAAAAAAGGGGCTGGGGATGTGGCCCAGTGGTCGAGTGCCCCTGAGTTCAATCCCTGGTACCAAAAAAAAAAAAAAAAAAAAAAAAAAAAGAAAGAGGGTAGATTAAGTCCATAGAGCAGTTGTTTAGTTGTGTCCACAAGTGATGGGTGTTGTTCTAGTTTAACATCCACTTTTATTGTACCAAGGTGGCCAGTTGTAGGTGTCGCAGGAGACCATGGAGGACAGAGTTAGTTTATTGTATTCCCAGCAATCCATTTAATCTTGCACCTCTGTAATAATACTTATCCACTGTGTGTGTGTGTGTGTGTGTGTCCTATCTTTTTACACAGCCAAGCAGTCACAATCTTAGCTGGCATATCTTTTACACATTTAACTTTATTTAGGTCACTTATTTTCTGATTGCCTGGTGGAGGATCTTGACTCTGTGTAGCCATATAACACACAGTCACGTGGCACTTGTTTTTAAATGTCTTTTTGTCCCCTTTCATAGTTGTGACCAAGTTTCTAAGGGAACTCATTTATTGTCCTGTTGTTGTCACAGGACCCACTCGAACCCCATCAGGACAGTCAAAAACATCCAATTCATAGAGCTATTTCTGGTATGCCCAAGTCCTGTAATTGCCCTACAATTATTTTGCTGAGAAGAGGCCTTTAGGTGTTTCAGTTTCCAGTCCCACAAAGGGTTGGGTTTTTTTTTTTTTTGCACCGGGGATTGAACTCAGGGGCACTTGACCACTGGGCCACATCCCCAGCCCTTTTTTGTATTTTATTTAGAGACAGGGTCTCATTAAGTGCCTCGCCATTGCTGAGGCTTGTTTTGAACTCGCCATTCTCCTGCTTCAGCCTCCCAAGTGCTGGGATTACAGGCGTGTGCCACCGCGCCCAGCTCCACAATGGTTTTAACATTTAAGTATAGAAAGTAGACACGCCAGCATCTCAACATTCCCAAGAAGGTCTACGTGAGAATGGGGAAGATTTGGACTTTATAACAGCAGTGTCCAACCAGATAACCCCAGAGGACTTGGCAGACAGTTCAGGCACTTGTCATATGAAGGAGTTGAAATCCCAGCCGCTCTCTTGGAAATGCATCATCACTGTTTAAGTTGCCTTCTCTTGGTGGGAAAAAGACTCAGAAGTTAACATCACATTATCAATATAATGACACATCAATATCAGGTTTTGTCCCCCAGGCCAGAACTGTTACTACCATCTTATGAAATATGTTGGGTTGTGTAAATATATTTAGTAAAGAGTGTTCAGGTGGAATGACTTCACACCTTACTTGTACAAGAAAACAACCACAATCTGGCTATTACAACCATGAAGCACACACCTGATAAGTTAATCATGCTAATAAGAATGAGCACCTGTGAACATATCAAATTAATGGATTGATTATACCTGTCCATGGATGTATGGGTGTATTAAACTCATCAGAAAAACCAAGTCTATGTGTTTATCAAACTCACCAGACCACCAAATGATGCAATGCCCTCATATGAGACCCATAAAAAGAGGGGCACCTTGAGACTAGACACAGTGGCTCCCTGCCCTGGTCATCAGGTCTCTTGTCATAAACCTTGTCCAGGAAAACTGCTACAGCAACAAACCTCTGAATCTCTGTCCTCAAGCTTTAGCAGAGTACAGTTTTTCCTGCTGTGACAACCATGCAAGTCCCACTCCAAGCTGACATCTCAAGCTGATACAGTGAAACTGTCATCCCTCTTGACCTTGGCCTAGAATAAGTTCCTGCACTTTGACAATTCTGTGCCTGAACAAATTTTTTGGCTGGTTCATAGTCTTATCTGACCATCTACAGTGACTCTTTGTATTCCTATCTCTTTGTATTCCTATCTCTTTTCTGCCTTTTCTTTCAGTTCACCTTCCTGAACCCCTGTGGCCTCCTTCACCCTTTCTTAGCACTTCTAATATACATATTTTATTATGTGTGTGTGTGTGTGTATATATATATATATATATATATATAATATGATAAAGTGTGATGTGTGACTTGAGTGTTTAAATATTAGACATTAAAATTAGAATAAAGAACATGCAATTGCCCAGCTTATGACCACCAAGTGACCCACAAGTATTAGGTTAACTGTCACTGATAAATGTGTTATAGCCTATCAGTTTATTGTTATTCAATAAATTCTGATATTGTGGAAATACACAAATGTGTTTGGTCTATTGTAATCATATAACATGCTCAAACAACACACTAGCACCTTAATTGCCTCAACCCAGTCCTTATCCTCTTCTGAGATGTTGGGTTAACAGGGGTCCCACTTATGGGGTCCCAGTCCTTCTGTGTAACCAACCTGAGTGGTGCTAATAAGTTCCCCCCATGTATTTCCCCTTCTCATCTGCTAGGGTATCTGTGCTCAAAGGGCTGACTTACCAAAAATTGTCTCATCCACACTCCAGTTGTGCCAGGGCAATGGGTGTAGGCTGTAGAGAGGCAGGTCTTCAGGGACTGGAGTTGTGGCTCAGTGGTAGAACACTTGCCTAGCATGTGTGAAGCACTGGGTTCAATCCTCAGCACCGTAAAAAAATAAATAAAATAAAGGCGTTGTGTCCAGCTTCATCTAAAAAAAAAATGTTTTTAAAATGAAGCAAGAGTCAGGTGTGGTGGTACATGCCTGTAATTCCAGTGGCGTGAGAGGCTGAGGTAGGGGATCCCAAGTTCAAAGCCAGTCTCAGCCACTTAGTGAGGCCCTAAGTAACTTAGCAAGATCCTGTCTCAAAATAAAATATATATATATAAAGGGCTGGGAATGGGCTGGGGTTGTGGCTCAGTGGTAGAGCACTTGCCTAGCAAGTGTGAGACACTGGATTTGATCCTGGGTACCACATAAAAATAAACAAATAAAATAAAGGTATTGTGTCCATCTACAACTACAAAAATATTTTTTTAAAAAGGGCGGGGGGGAGCCGGGCGCAGTGGCGCACGCCTGTAATCCCAGTACTTGGGAGGCTGAGGCAGGAGGATCGCGAGTTCAAGGCCAGCCTCAGCCATGGCAAGGCACTTAGCAACTCAGGGAGACCCTGTCTCTAATAAAATACAAAAAAGGGCTGGGGATGTGGCCCAGTGGTCAAGTGCCCCTGAGTTGAATCCCTGGTACCAAAAAAAAAAAAAAAAAAAAAAAAAAAAGGGCGGGGGGGCTGGGAACATGGCTCTGAGGTACAATCCCCAGTACCAAATGATTACTCTAATCCTGATTCCCCAAAGGCTCATTTTCATCTATAATGCAAAACTCACTCATTCCATCTCCAAGACTCCCCATAACCTTAACATTTCCAGTATTTCTCAAAAGTCCAAATTCTTGGGGCTGGGGTTGTGGCTCAGCGGTAGAGTGTTCGCCCAGCATGTGCGCGACCCGGGTTCGATCCTCAGCACCACGTAAACATAAATGCATTGCATTATGTACAACTAAGGCAAATGAATAAATATTAAAAAAAAAAAAAGTCCAAATTCTTCTCTGAGACTCAAGGCAAACTGTTAGCTGTGAGCCCCTATAAAATCAGAAAGTTACATGCTTCCAACATACAATGAAACAAAGTAAATATTCCCATTCCAAAAAGGAGGTGTGGGGCTGGGATGTAACTCAGTAGCAAACTGTTTGCCTTGCATTCCCAAAGCCCTGGGTTTGACCCCCAGTTCAAAAAAAAAAAAAAAAAAAAAAAAAAAGAAAGAAAGAAAGAAAAGAAATAGGGGCACGGAAAGAATGAGGCAAGAAATAACAGGCACCCTGTAAGGCAAATATTAAATCCTGTAGCTCCACATCAAGCACCTGGGGGACAAGGTGGTAGACTGTAGGCCCTAAAGGTTTAGGCATCACTACCCAATGACCCTTTCAGCTGCAGCCTTAATGGCCACTTCTTGGGCTGGCTCTGCTCACTTCCTATAGCTTTTCTCAGCAGACATTTTACATTCCTGGCATCTCTAACTTCCTGGGGTCTCCACTGCAGCTTCAGCTTCACTCTTATGTCAAGTATCGCCTACTTATGATATGACTGCAGGAATTCTGACCCTGTGACAAATTGCCTGGTCTCACAGGCCTTCCTTTGAAGGCCTCCTCCCAGTGGAGGCCTCCATGACCTCATAACTCTGGCATTTGGCATATCTGAAAAACCAGCACAATCTGGATGATGCCAAAGTCTCCTGCTAGTAGAAGTAGCTAAGCCCATTTGTACCATGTTTGCAGCAGCTTAAGTGCCTAGACTGCTGAACATGGGTAAGCCCATCCCAGGAAACCAACTACCAAGGTGGTCTAGTGAGCAGCTTAATCTCACTCAAAGCAAAGTCTTTCAAAAAAATTTACAATTTTATGACATTAAACTTAGGATTAATGGGATGTGGCCAAAGCCTGAGATGCCCTCAAGGCATCTTTCCTATTGTCCTGGTACAAAGTACTTGGCCTCATTTTAATGGTACCAATCTCTTCAGAAACCATAACTTCTTGGGCCCCAACTTTTTATGTGCTCCTTTTCTGGTCATGCTGCAGGATTTTTAAATCTTTCTATTCTCTGCTTTTTGTTGTCAATGCTCACAGTGAACCTGGCTAAAAGCAGTCAGCAATACCCACACCACTACCTAAATGCTGTGTTGCCTTCAAATTTCCTCTGCCATATTAGTTACTTCATTTCCTTTAAACTAAGTCTCACATAAAGTCTTGCCATGGACAAAATGTAGATATGTGCTTTGCCAGAATGACATATATATATGGGCCTCTAGTCCAACTTCTAATACAGTCCTTATTCCCATCTGGAACCTCATGAGCCCAGTCATTACTGTCTACATTCTTACCAAAATGTTGTTCTTCTAAGTTCACACCATCATCATCCATTTAGCTCCACTTACAGCATTCTAGGGTTTCCCTAACCATCATCATGAAGCCTTACCTAACCATTATCACTAACTCCTTCTGTAAACTAGTTTCAATGGTTTATGAACTACATGATGTGGCATAATTACAGGAATGACTGCACTTCTTGGTGCTAGTTTTCTGCTAGCCAGATTTTCTGTGCCTGGACAAAATACCTGAGAATATCAACTTAAATGAAGAAGTTTATTTTGGGTCAAAGTTTTAGAGCTTTCAAATGGTCAGCTGGCTCCATTGCTTTTAGGACAATGGCAAGGTAGATATTTCACAACAGAAGAACATGGCAGAGAGTTTCTCACCTCATAGCAGCCAGGAAGAAGAGAGACATCAAGATAAAGGGTCCAGAGACAACACACAGTCCCTAAGGACATGACCCAAGGACCCACTCCCTTTGACAAGGCCCTACCTCCTATAGTTCCCACTGCCTCCCAATATTCCATTCAACAATGAATCTATTAATTTATTAAACCACTGATGAGGTTGGAGTCCCCATGATTCAACCACTTCCCATAACCCACTTATGAATATCACTTTAAAGCATGAGCCTTTGGGGGATATTCCAGATCCAAACCATAATAGACAGAAATAGATTTAAAATTTTGTGATATCTTCAGGTATATGTTCTTTCTCTGTTGATGGAGAGCAAACTCAGGGACTTGTGCCTGCTATATAAGTGCTCTACCACTGATATACATCCCCAGAATGAAGTTCAAGTTTTACTAGAACATGGAAGTTCCCTAATCAATGTATTTCAACAGAAGTCAGTTCACAGCCTAGTTTGAAATGGTATAAAAACCAATCAATACCCATTTAATCTCTGTCTTATATGTTATTTTACTAAAACTTTAATCAAAATTGGGGCACATTTCAAACCTTTATTCCAGGGTTATTTTGGCATGGGGTGGAGGGCGGGCTAGGGGATTAGGGTTGCTTTGAGGTTAGTGAATGCTTTTGTATTCTACATGTATTTATAAGATTATTCCTTTAGAGCCTCACATCAGTATTTTCAATGGTACAGCAATTCAGTTATAGGGCTTAAGGACCTTAGATTAATGTCTGATTGTATTAACCCCTTTGCTATGGTTCAGGGTTGCTGCAGGTATTTTTCCTCATTATAGAGCAGGTTCACTGGGCACTGGTTACCGACTTGTCTAGTAAGTTTGGTGAGACAGAATATACATGAAGTATGTTTATTTCTTATGGGAGATGGGCAAGATTCAATGCCAACTGGTCCCCCCAAGACTCAGCAAAGTTACCAAGAGAAAATGGATCTTGATTGCATGTGTCCTATGAGAGGGATCCCAGAAAGCCACCCACACTGGGTTTTATGTCAGAATAACATGACTCGACAGGCAAGAGTGTTGAAGGATGTCCAGTTTCCACAGGGGACTGACTGGTCTTATTCTGGCCAGTATCTCTTGAAATCATAATGCAGTTCTACCACATTCTACAGTTACTAAAAGTAAAAGTGAGAAATCAGGGAGAACTGACCAATCAAAGACCAAAAGGAGTGTGGTCCCATACCTCAACTTTGAAGGATCAGGATATTTGTTCATACAGAGGGAAAGGCAGTAACAGTGGCAGTGAGAGTATGAAGGGTTCTGGTGACCCATCTATTAATAGGTTTCTGGACCTGATCATGCCACATGACTGCTTTTCTATTTCCATTATAAAAAAACTGTTTACAGGCTGGGAATATCTCAGTAGTAGAGAACTTCCCTTGCATGCAACCCCACCACACACACACACACACACACCAGAAGATATACTTTCCATTTCTACTCATGTAAAGTTGGGGATTTCAGAGGTACTGTCACTATCTAGTCATCTGTGTCGGTAAGGGGATAAATTCAGGAAACCAGAAACACACACTGGAAAACAGCAACTCAGCTTCCAGAGAATGCCACTCAATATTGCTGAGGTGAGAGTCCACATGCAGCTGGGCATGGTGGTGCACACCTGTAGTCCCAGAGGCTCAGGAGGCTGAAATAGGAGGATCCCAAGTTCAAAGCCAGCCTCAGCAATGGCGAGGTGCTTAGCAACTCAGTGAGACCCTGTCTCTAAATACAAAATAAGAATGGGGGATGTGGATCAGTTTCCCTGAGTTCAATCCCTGGTACCAAAAAAAAAAAAAAAAAAAAAAAAAGAGTCCACGTGCAATAAGGTCATTTTGTCTAAGGCTTCCAAGTCTTGTAATCCCATGATTAGAACTTTGGTGTACTGGTGATCAGCAGTGCTAAGGAAAACACACACTGGCTAGAGGTTTTGCATTGAATTGAGAGAACAGCTACATTACCTCCTCCCATGCTTTCGGAGGGGTTAGCAGCAAATGCTCCTCCCCCTTTTCTTTATTCATCAGCACCTAGCCCAAGAGCCAGCTCAGATGCCCACCTTAATATCCTTGGGGATCAGGAAACTGCACATGACAAAAGCACCAAAAAATACTACCACTACTCTTGCTTATACACAATGCTTACTAGGCAACGGGGTGACACACTTAACTCTCCTTTAGGAAGGGAATCCCCTTTCATTCTGCAACTTCATAAACCATCTCTGAACCTATTCCAGAGGTAGACTATAATAAACAATGTTCACCTGACTATCCCAAGCATCCAAAGACTGGCATATATGCCATGACCACAAAGTGGTGGCCTGATTCTTGGTATTTGGGACTGAAATGCCAACTGGCTAAGATGCTGTGTTCTTGCTGCTTTCATTGGTGAGTACCTCAGAAACTGTTCAGTAAACACAGTCTGAATCGAACAAGTCACACTGAGGCATAGCAAACTAACCATTCTAATCTAGAAGATGAGTGTTTTAATATGGAACAAGATAGCAGCACTAGATAAAGGTTACAAATTACTGCATAGACCAGTTAAAGCCAATCAGCAATTATTGGTTCAGACCAAGGTGATGGTGAATATATAAAAGAACCAGTTAGCCAAGAACACTTCACTAACATAGAATATATATCCTTGGTCATGATTAGTCTGTCCTGTTTTTCTTACCATTTGTTTTAATATCTTCCTATTCACTCCATTGATTAGGAAGAAATCACCCTAAGGCTACTGGGACAGCCAAACACATGACACACATGGCAGAGATGAGTGGCAGGAGCTTATTATTTATGTATTCTCTGAGTCAAGAGGCGGAAGGTACTATAAGCTATGCAAACCCACATAGGAATTATACTTCAGAGCAAAAAGAAACAAACAGTGGGGAGGAGGAAGGCTTTATAGTATCAAGAATGTGAGGGGCTGGGATTGTGACTCAGCGGTAGAGCGCTCACTTAGTACTTACGCGGCCCGGGTTCGATCCTCAGCACAACGTACAAATAAAAACATTATGTACAACTAAATAAATAAATATTTTTTTAAAATTAAAATAAAAGAATGTGAGGTATTCCTTGATACCCATGAGGGATGTAAGGGTTTGTTTTTTTATAATTTAATTGGCTATGAACTGAAATGCATTATATTACAAACTGATAAGAATATCACAGTATGATACAATAATACTACAATATCCTATATTCCACACCAATGGTATACATATAAATACTTATAATATAAACTAGTAACAGAAAGTACTTACTAGTTTCATACAAAACTATATATGTATATATTAATTAAGTATATGCTTACACATACACAAGCACACTACATATGCTAGATAATACTACATGCTGTACTGGGGTACACAAATCTTTGAATGCAGATACAACAAGCCTCACCAAAGTACTAGAAAAGCAAATCTACAAAAATATTTATACTCCATGACAGAAATTTAACCTAGAAAAGCATGTTTTCACATCTGAAAGTCAATTAATGCAATACAACATATTAGGATAGATGTCAAAAACAACCTTGTCCCAAGAAATAAAGAAAAACCATACATCAAATCCCCGTCACGACAAAACACTCAATAAATAATGAACAGAAGGAAAGTTCTTCAACCTGTTTTAAGGCATTTACTCAAAAACACATAGTTAACATCATACTTGATATGAGACTGAATGCTTTGCCTCTCTGATTTGACAAAAAATACAGTCCTTACATGAGTCTTTCTCCTTAGTTCAAAGTGAACTATCAAAATTACAATCAGAAAAAAGTAAAGAGAGCCAGGTATGGTGGTGCACACCTGTAATCCCAGTGACTCAGGAGGCTGAGACAGGAGGATCGCGAGTTCAAAGCCAACCTCAGCAAAAGTGAGGTGTTAAGCAACTCAGTGAGACCCTGTCTCTAAATATAAAATAGGGCTGGGGATGAGGCTCAGTGGTTGAGTGCTCCTGAGTTCAACCCCCAGTACCAAAAGAGGGGGTGGTAAAGAAAATAATTCACATGAAGAGACTGATACTCTATGACAAACTTTACATACTTGATACCAACTCTTTATTATCAAAGAAAATGGAATAGACTTCTTTATGTGCACCCAAAAGTAGCTTTTACCCTAAGAAAGGTAGAGATATGTAATGCATGAAGACAATCCAGAACTTGCCACATTAAGAACAGCAAGAGGGCTGGGGTTATGGCTCAGTGGCAGAGCGCTCGCCTTGCACGTGCACGGCCCGGGTTCGATCCTCAGCACCACGTAAACATAAATGCATTGCATTGTGTACAACTAAAGTAAATAAATAAATATTTAAAAAAAAAAAAAGAACAGCAAGAAAATCCCAACAATTTGCTAAGAATCATTTTCCAATGGTCTATCACAGAAAAATTATACAATTATATAAAAATTAAACATACCTTATTAGGAATACATTCCAACTCACCTATGGACTCAACACACAAACTAATAGAGAAAAATTTCATTAACAAACTTAAAAAAAACAATAACTACTGAACTTAGACAATACCGCTCAACAAGTACAGTCATGTACTGCCTAACATGTTAGTCAACAAGGGCCACATATTCTATGTTGATTCCATACCATCATAACAGAGCTTAAAAATGCCTATCACATAGTAAATGCTTACCTAACAAAAGGGTAAGGGGGGGGGGACTCAAAAGAAAAAAAAGAAAAAAAAAAATTCAATAAAGAGTTTAGAAGAAAGCTGCAGTCCTCAATAAGCTCCTTTAAAAGTTTGAAAACATGGACCCCCAAAACCAAAGGTTTTCATTAATGGAGAAGAATGTTCAAGGTGTGTTACCTGCTCAAAAGCAATTCTATGATGAAAAAAAAAGAAGCAAACCACCATGTACAATTTATGAAAAAACTGACACCTCCTTAAGAATAGATTCAGTCATGTCCTTCAGGAGGGATTCCAGAGAAAAGCATTATCATAGAAAAGGAACACTCCGTGTGTGTTATTGCCCCTGGAGAATTTCTACTGGGACAGATGTGCAGATGGAAGAGAGTGATATTGGTGATCCTGACCCTGTGTAGGGCTAGGGTGATATGTGTATTTGCACCTTAGCTTTTAACAAACTTTAAATACTAATAAATAGGGCTGCTGGGGTTGTGGCCCAGTGGTAGAGCGCTCACCTAGCACATGTGCAGCCTGGGTTCGATCCTCAGCACAACATAAGAATAAAGGCATTGTGTACAACTAAAACAAATAAATAAATATTTTTAAAAACCTAATAAATAAATAATAATATAGAAGTTCATAGAATATGTAAAGAAAATATTTTTACACAGCTGTACAAAATGCCAAGATAAGTGTTATTACAAGATTCAAAAAGATTTTTAAAAAATCAAAAAGTTTATAAAGTAAAACAGTTACAGCAAGCTTAGGTTATCCATGTGGAAAGAAAATATTTTTATGAATTTAGTATAATCTAAGTTTACAGTGTTTATAAAGTCTACAGTAGTGCCCAATTATGTCCAAGGACTTCACATTTAATCACAAATCTCTCATTGATTCACCAATAGCAACATCTAGTCTTGCAAGTTATATCTGTTGGAAGTGCCCTTCACAGGAGTACCATTTTATTTATTTATTTATTTTGGGTATCAGGTATTGAACCCAAGGGCACTTGACCACTGAGACACATCCCTAGCCCTATTTTTTGTATTTTATTTAGAGACAGAGTTTCATTGAGTTGCTTAGTGCCTGGTTTTTGCTGAGGCTGGCTTTGAACTCACGATTCACCTGCCTCAGCCTCCACAGCCGCTGGAATTACAGGCATGCATCACAGCACCTGGATATTTTTAAATTTTATATATCATATCCCTACTGTATCATTTCTATGTTTCAGTATATGTACACTTACCATCATGTTAACCATGTCTATAGCATTCAGTATAACATATTATATAGGTTTGGATCCTAGAAGTAATAGACTATACCGCATAGCCTGAGTGTACAGTAGAATGAACCATGTAAGGTTCTTTACACAATGATGAAATTGCCTGACCAGGCATTTCTCAGAATGTATCCTGTGGCGTCTCTCAACCAGGAATTGAGCTGGGTTCCTCCCATTAATTCGGGGCAGTTTGAATCTGAGTTCTTCCTCGTTTATCCAAATGAGTTTGAGCCCGAGCTCCTTCCAGTTAAATGCCTGGAAGTTTGAACTTGGCTCCTCTTTGCTGATGAAATGCCACCTTTATGCGACTATAGAGGAATTAACTTTGTCTGTATATGCTCTTGATGTATTTCTGCTGCATGGCCACCAGGTATGAATACATTTAATTATCAAAAATAAAACCAGTTCTATGGCCCTGTGGAATCTAGCCAGAAGCTAGCTAAACCAGCAAGACAGGTTTTTTCAGCTAAAGATTAGCTTTTGCAAATAACCCCTCTCTGCAGGGCGCAGCATTACCCATTGTTTAAACTTCTCTCCATTGAAAAGCTAATGGTCTTTTTGTGTGTCTGTAAAGGACTCTTCTTTATCCGTTAGTAAATTTAGGATTTTTGACATTATCTCTTTTCTTCCTGAGCTCCCAAAATAAAAAGTTATTATAGGAACACAGTAGAAGCCAGAAAGTCTAGGCCCAGTTGAAGTTTTAAGAAGATACTAGGGCAATATAACTTTATGAGCAGGCATGCCTAGAGTTGAGGAATTTTTTAACATTAGTTTAGATAATACAAGCTTTAAGGTTTTTAGAATGTTTTCTTCTGCCTATAGATAAGATTAATCAGTAGTATGTACTTAGGATAAATATTTGATTTTCCCCTGATTATACAACCCTGGAAATTCCTGAATTTCTTTAATGTAACCTCCAATAGTTGGAATGTGAATTGCTGTGTTTGTTGGGATGTATAAAAACCATGCTGAGAAAAGTAAAAAAAAAAAAAAAAAAAAAAAAAAAAAAAAAAAAGAAGGATTTCTGCAGCCTGACTCGTGTGCATCCTTTTCATTCTGCCGACTTTCCCCTTCAGCATCGATCGGATCCACCCTGTCATCTCCACAGAGGCCGGCCCTCCACAGTATCCCATTGATAATTGACATGTTTATACCAAGAATATTCACCTAAATGTTTCTGGGCTAAAGAAATGGAAACGCAAGAGTCCAGAGACCTTCTTTCAGTATGAACTACTAATAAACACAATATAATCATAACTTCTGTAACATTTCATTCATATTGTGAAATTTGGAATATTACATAATAATTTGCACTTTCAATATTAATTGCAGTTATAGGATTTCTTTTCAATTGATAGGATTTCTTTCATGACTTTTAAAATAAATATTAAAACAAAATTTTATTTGCCACTGGGCATGGTGGTGCATGTCTGTAATTCAAGTGACTTTGGAGGCTGAGGCAGGAGGATAGCAAGTTCAAAGCCAGCGTCAGCAACTAAGCAAGACCCTAAACAACTTAGTGAGACTCTGTCTCAAAAAATAAAACAAAACAAAACTAAAAAGGACTGGGGACATTGCTCAGTAGTTAAGTGCCCATGGGTTCAATCCCCAGTACCACCCCCGAAAAAAAATTTTTGTGCCTTCTACTTGGGTTTCAATCCAGCATGCATGCTTATATGTATAAGGTCTATCTCTAGTGTGCATTATCATGTGTCCTTGAATGGATGTGAGAGAAATGAAGATACTCCTACATTCCACATATTAATAGGAATTTTCTCCAAAATAAGTTTTTTCATATCTTCAAATGGACCTGAAACAAATGAAGACTTAACACATTTCTTACATTCATAGGGCTTTCCTCCTGTTTTTAAAAAGAACTGGAGAAACTGGAGTCTTTACCAGTTTTTTTTTTTTTTTTTTTTTTTTTTTTTTTTGGTACCGGGGATTGAACTCAGGGGCACTTGACCACTGGGCCACATCCCCAGCCCTTTTTTTTTTTGTATTTTATTAGAAGCAGGGTCTCACTGAGTTACTAAGTGCCTCGCCATTGCTGAGGCTGGCTTTGAACTCGCGATCCTCCTGCCTCAGCCTCCCAAAGTGCTAGGATTACAGGCGTGCGCCCACCGCGCCCAGCTCGACCAGTTTTTTATAGTCACGGTATTTTCCTCCATTGAGTTGTTCATGCATTTGAAGGGAATTAAAGTCTGACAGCTTTAACCACATTTACATTTTTTCTCGAGTATGGGTTCTTACATGACTTTGAAGGGAACTGTGAAATCTGAAGGCTTTGCCACACAGTTTACATTCACAGGGTGTTTCTCCAGTATGAATTCTTTCATGGCAACGAAGGGAATTGGAACTACTGAGAGCTTTACCACACTGTTTACATTCATAGCGTCTTTCTCCAGGGTGATTTCTTTCATGATATCGAAGGGAACTGGAACTACTGAAAGCTTTCCCACATTGTTTACATTCATAGGATTTTTCTCCAGTATGAGCTCTTTCATGATATTGAAGGGAACTAGAACAACTGAGCACTTTACCACACTGCTTACATTCATAGGGTTTTCCTTCAGTATGAATTCTTTCATGTTCTTGAAGGTAGTTGTGACATCTGAAAGCTTTCCCACATTGTTTACATTTATAGGGTTTACATACAGTATGAGTTCTTTCATGCATTTTAAGGGAACTGGGAAATCTGAATGCTTTACCACACTGTTTGCATTCATAGGGGTTTTCTCCAGTATGAATTCTTTCATGATATCGAAGGGAATTGGAAATAGTGAAAGCTTTACCACATTGTTTACATTCATAGGGGTTTTCTCCGGTATGTATTCTTTCATGATATCGAAGGGCACTGGAACAACGAAGGGTTTTACCACAGTGCTTACATTCATAGGGTTTTTCTCCAGTGTGAGTTCTTTCATGATATTGAAGGGAACTAGAACAACTGAGCACTTTACCACACTGTTTACATTCATACGGTTTTTCTTCAGTATGAATTCGTTCATGTTCTTGAAGGTAGCTATGGTGTCTGAAGGCTTTACCACATTGTTTACATTCATAGGGTTTGTATCCACTATGAATTCTTTCATGCACTTTAAGGGAACTGGGAAATCTGAAGGCTTTACCACACTGTTTACATTGATAGGACTGTTCTCTGTTGTGAGTTCTTGCATGAGATCGAAGAGAGGTGGAGGAACTGAGAGCTTTACCACAATGCTTACACTGGTATGGTTTTGATTCAGCATGAGTTCTTTCATGTTCTCGAAGGTTACTGTTGCGTGTGAAGGCCTTACCACATTGTTTACATTCATAGGGTTTTTCTCCAGTATGAGCTCTTTCATGTCTTAGAAGGGAACTTTGATATCTGAAGGCTTTACCACATTGTTTACATACACAGGGTTTTTCTACCCTATGAACACTTGCATGAAGTTGAAGGGAACTGGGACTACTTAGTACTTTACCACACTGTTCACGTTCATAGAGTTTTTCTTCAATATGAGTACTTTCATGTTCTTGAAGGTAACTGTGACTTCTGAGAGCTTTACCACTTTGTTTATGCTCAAAGGACTTGTCTTCGGCATGAGTTCTTTCATGTACTCTGAGGGAGCTGGAAGAACTGAGAACTTTTCCACATTGTTTACATTTGTAGGTTTTTGCTTCAGTATGAATTCTTTCATGTATTCGAAGGGAATTGAAAGAACTAAGAACTTTATCACATTGTTTACATTTATAGGGATTTTCTTCATTATGAGATCTTCCATGTCTATGAAGGGAACTGAAACAACTCAGAGCTTTATCACATTGTTTGCATTCATAAGATTTTTCTACGGTGTGAACTCGGCCTGGTATTTGAAATGAACTAGAACAAAGAAAGGTCTTCCCACACTGCTTGCCATCAGAGAGTTTTGCTCCAGTGTGAGTTTGTTGATGTATTTGAAATGAACTGAGGGAATCAAAGACTTTCAAACACACCTCACAAGTATGAGGACCTTTTACCCTATGGGTCACCATGTGTCTTCTAACACTTCTGAGAGAAATGAAGGTTTTCCCACACTGTTCACATTGATGTGGCTTCTCTCCATATTCCTCACACTCTTGTGCCTTGTATCTGGAGTGAGATTTCAGGTGCTTCTTAAGGGATAAATGACACAGGAAAGCCTTTCCACACATACTGCATTTACATGGTTTCACTCCAGCAGGAATTTTCATGGTCTGATTAAGATTTAAAGCCTGGGTGAAGTTTTCTCCACACTGACCACCTTCTTCACTTTCACAGAGTCTCTCTACCACATAACTTCTGTAAAAAATGACAAGTGAATTAGCAATGGTTCGATTATTATTACCTATTTATTTGTAAGTGTTGGAGTTACATTGCTCCTCAAATATGGGAAAGTGTAGGAGTTTTGCCATGGCTGAATGACTTAAAAGTAGATGGAGGGCTGGGAATATAGCTCAGTTAGTAGAGTGCATGCCTCCCATGCAAAAGGTCCTAAGTTCAATCTCCAGCACCACAAAAACAAACAACAACAACAGAAAGTAGATGGATTACACTGAAACATGAATCCCACTCAGCTATTTTCAAAACAGTGACATTCATGCATGCAGGTGCTTAGTATTGTTTACAAGTAAACTGTTTTGCAAACACTAAACATTTGTTACATTTAAGTAAATATTTCTGGTGAAAACTTTCTAATGATAAATAAATTTAAAGTTGTACTTATCTGTTTTTTTTTTTTTTTGTTTGTTCTTAAAATGTCATAACATACTAGGATTCTTTCAAGGGACTTTGATTTCTCTTGTACATGCAAATTACCTCAAATTTCTCCTAAAATTTTTATACTGATCTTCAATGTTCTGATCTTTCCACTTGTTTCCTAAAATGGGGACACAAGAATTAGGAATTATTAGAAATTGTTTAAAAATTGTCCAAGCATGTGGTATACCCATAATCCCAACTAGCAGAAAGGCTGAAGCAGGAGGATTACAAGTTCAAGGCTGGCTTGGGCAACAGTGAGACACTGTCTTTAAAAAACAAAACAAAACTGTAATCCCAGCACTTGGGAGGCTGAGGCAGGAGGATTGCGAGTTCAAATCTGGCCTCAGCAATGGCGAGGCACTTAGCAACTCAGTGAGACCCTGTCTCTAATAAAATACAATAAAGGGCTGGGGATGTGGCCCAGTGGTCGAGTACCCCTGAGTTCAATCCCCGGTATTGAAAAAAAAAAAAAATGGCTGGGTGGTGGGTGGGTAGCTCAATGGTAGAGTGTCCCTGGGTTCAATCCCAAGTACCAATATGAAAATTATTACTTTCTTGGCTTAATGTACACTATAATGATAGTCCTATGCCTATGCCTATGATCAACTCACCAAATTATTCCCTTTTTACATTCTAAATCACAGAATAGCATTCATGACCAAGAAACACTTGTCCTATAACTGACTAAGTGAAGGAATGATGTCATTCTTACCAACAGAAGCCAGGTTCCTGAAGGTTTCCAGCATCACATCCCTGTAGAGATTCTTCTGGGATAGATCTAGCAAAGCCCATTCCTCCTGGGTGAAGTCCACAGCTACATCCTGAAAAGCCACTGAATCCTAAAACATTGTACATATATGTACAGGAGAATGAGTCCAGCTGACAACACAGGATCTACACTCAATTCATAAAAGGTTCACATGATTCTGTGGTTTCCAAACATACACTCCATGACTTGGTCATGAAAATTTTTGTTCTTAGATGACACTCCCTTCCACACAGAAGTTCTAATTCTAGAATTGAGCTATTCAGAGAGGAAACAGCATAGTTGGAACACCCTCTCATTAGTGGGCTCAGGGAGTAAGATGTGCTGCTGGATCACCCTAACTTCTCTTTGTAGAACTGGTTTCTAGTATCTGTCATAACAAAGCCCTGCCATCTGATCTAAAGAGTTTAACATTAGCAGTCCTAAGTCTGCTCACATATTTCAAACTTTGCTAGGATTAGGGAACTTGGAACTTGGAGTAATCCACAAACATAAATTATAAGAGTGCTTCACTGTGCCTACATAATTTATGCAAACACTGTCATTATTTCTGAACTCCTGTTTTCCTTCTGATTGTCTATTAATTTGCTCCATGCTCACAGTGGTGCCTAGAGAATTAGACCCCATAAACACTGGGTGCTGGGTCTACTGAGTTTATTACCCGGTAGAAAAACTATTTCATGCATGTTGTCACAATTTGTCCACTAGGAAATTGAACTCATCCTATGTATTTACACCAAGAGAGGTCACTTGGGAACTTGCAAGCATTTACTCCAGGCTAAATTTAATAAAGTACTAACTATGATAAATGATCACTATTTAATGATCCTAACAGAACGATTTATAAATTTCTTCTGAGCATCAACAAACCAGAATTATATCAGTGGTAAGATGACATGTGTTCTTAGAAAGAACTCAATATAACCAAATTGACATCACCTCTTCTAAACCATACCTCATAGAAATCTCATAAATCTCCAAAACAGACTCTTCAGTAGTCAACAAAAAAATGCTTTTGCTAACCTACAAGGAATAACAAATGTTTAACAGTGACCAAAGTCTTCTGAAAAGAGGGTGATGGCTTGCTTCACATACATTAAGGACTTTCAAACCTAATATTCAGAGCAGCCTAGTATTAGTAGAAAACAAATAGCAAAAAGGAAAGGAGTTTTCCATGAGCTGCTATTTGTACAGAACATTGATAGTTTCACTTTAAAGCAGAATGAGAAATCACAACCACTTTAAAACATGGGGTGAGGTAAACTGGTCTCTACTTGAAAATAATGCATTCCATTTCCAGTTATTCCATGGACAATAAATTTGTTGTAGGTCCAATGTGAAAAATCAGCCTAGAACACATTCGGAAATCATAGACTAATATTTCTTGAGTGGAAAAGATAGGATATTTCATACATATTATACACACACACACACACACACACACAGAGTGAAGTGTGGGAGATTTTCCATATATATTTATATAGTTACATTTTTGAAGAATGGGAAGATTTGTAGTCAGCACATACAAGCTACTCCCCATGATTGAACTCAATCAACAGTTGTGCAGCTGCACAATGACAAAGGGGAGCAGAGGGCAAGTGCTGACCAACTCAAGAGTCAATGAGCGGTTGAGGAATAGTAACACTGGTTGTTTAAAATTATGAAAAAGTTTAAAAAAAGAGAAAGAGAAATAGACTTCCATCAGTGCTGAGCACATGGCTGCTTTATAGGGGAGGGGAAGCTCCTCTCCAGAGAGCTGGAAAAGAGAGGAATCTTAAAGAATTCAAGAAAGGACAACTCAAGAGCTGGGGCTGTAGCTCAGTAGTGGAACACTTGCCTCGCACATATGAGGCACCAGGTTCAATCCTCAACACAATATAAGAATAAATAAATAAAATATACGTATTGTGTCCATCTACAACTAAAAATATTTTTTAAAAAAGAAAGGCCAATTGGGGCTGGGGCTGTAGCTCAGTGGTAAAGTGCTCATCTCGCATGTGTGAGGCCCTGGGTTTGATCCTCAGCACCACATAAATAAAATAAAGGTACTATGTCTACCTATAACTAAAAAAAATTTTTAAAAATACTTTAAAAAATAAAAATAAAAAAGAAAGTGAAGGAGCCCTAATTAGGAAGGGCTGTTGTAGCTAGCTGGAAGCCATAAGTTCCACCTGATATGTATGTGACGCACCTGTAGGCACCCGCAAACCTGAAGGTATATAACCGGGTGAAAGAGGTCCGAGTTAGGAGAACGAATTCATTCAGTCAGCCGGGCAGTCACTCGGTCGGTCAGAAGAATCAGAGCGGCCAGAACGTAGGCAAAGCGGTTACAGAAGAGAAACCAGATAGAAGACAGAAGAGAAACCAGATAGAAGAAGTAATGACTGGTCAGAGTTAGGCCGAGGCTCCTGAGGAAGACAGAAGACAGAAGAAAGAAGAAGGAAGAAAGAAGAGAGAAGAAAGAAGCTCTAATCTTTCTCTAAGCTTCTCTCTAAGAAAGCTCGCTCTAATCTTTCTCTCTAAAAATCTTTCTTTCCCTCTCTAAGCTCTCTCTAAGAAAGTAGAAGTAAAAGTAGTAAAAGCTTAACTCTGCCTCCGAGAGTTTTTCCCGGGTTTCGGTACCAGGCAGCTTACAAGAAAGGCCAATTCTACTATTGGCCATGTATGAGGTTTGAGCAAAACAAAGATTTAAATACAGCCTAACAATGATGATGTGGCTGAATGGCATACATGCACTCCCAGGTACTTTCTTCTGGACTCAGTGAGGGCTGGGAAGGGGAATACACTTAAAAGGCACATCACTAAGTTGTGTAAAAGATGAGAAACCCCTGCATAGTTTTGTTTGTTTGTTTGGTTGGTTTGGTTTGGTTTTTGTCTTCTTTTTTTCTTATTTTTTGTATCCCCAAGACCCAACAACCTCATGTTCAGCAAATTTGGTAAATGTGTGCCCAATCCAAAAATCATCTGAGGATCAGGAGTGAGACTGTGGCATGAACCCACTGGAAGCCCTAGTCTGTGAAAGGCTGATGATAGGACCTCTGAAACTGGCAGTTTGGGTCTACACAGGCCTATACACACCAGTTGTACTCTGAGACAATTTAATTTGTCCAGATCTCAAGCAGTGGAATTTGTCATGGGACTTTCAGAGCCACCTGGGCTGCACAGGGTGGGGCAAGAGTAGTAGGATATTCACAGGGATGCAGGTGTCCACACCTGTTGCAGTCACTGGGATTCATCATGGGAAACTTTCAGAGTCACCCTAACATCCCCAGTGAAGGACAAAGCAAAGTGTATTGTTAGTCCCAGGGACACAGGTGCGCACACACTTGCTAGAGCTGCTGGGTATTCATCACATGGATTCTTCTTCCTCTTTCCTATACTCTGTTCCTATTATTTTCTCCCTTTCTTTCTCTCTCATCACTTTTCCTTCTCTATCTCTTACTTTTCTCCCATTTTTCCTACTTATTTTGTTCTGGTTTGTTTTAGTTTTTTGGTTTACTGTTTGTTTGGCTTACACGTTCTTTCTTTTTTCTTAAAAGTAATGTGTTAATTGGGTTTATTCATTCCACCTTTCTCTTCATTTTCTTCTATACTCTCACTTTATCATTTTTCTGCTACTTGCCTTTTCTTCTTCTGCCTCTCTTCTCTCCCCCTCCCCCAATTTTTTCCTTTACTTTTCTCTTTTATACCTCTTCTTCTTTCTCTTTTGTTTTCATACCCTACATGTATATCAATTTTAATTTCTTTAAAAAAATGTTTTAGCCTATTACAGGTTATTACTCCAGTTTCTAATTCTGGACTAGTAGAGTTATAGAAAATGTTTTTAATAAGTATTTATGGTGTATTAGGATGCACTTAGCTTTCAAATAATGGCAGTTGCAAGTCATCATTGTCTCCTCTCAAAGCGGGGCCAGGGATTGATCAAAACATTGTGAACAGCCGGGCGCGGTGGCGCACGCCTATAATCCCTGCACTTTGGGAGGCTGAGGCAGGAGGATCGCGAGTTCAAAGCCAGCCTCAGCAATGGCGAGGCACTTAGCAACTCAGTGAGACCCTGTCTATAAATAAAATACAAAAAAGGGCTGGGGATGTGACCCAGTGGTCGAGTGCCCCTGAGTTCAATTCCCTGGTACCACAAAAAAAAAAAAAAAAAAAAAAACATTGTGAACATATTTAGTGGGTCCTTTGACTATTTTAGAAATAGATCCTGGCTCTGGACATATAGTAAAGAGAAAGCAGCTTACTAAAGAAACCTCCATAAAACAATAGGGGAGAGATTCATTCAAGCAAATTGAATGGACTGACCATTGTTTTGTCAGGGCCTGACATTATTCCAAGCCCTCCTGGACTTCGGTGTTTCTGTTGAGAAACCCGATGTTTTCCTCATTTATTTTCCTGTAAATGTGAACTGGTATGTCTCTCTTATAGCCTTTAAAATTCTTTCTTTGGTCTGGATTTTATGGGGTTCTAATTTGACAAAAATTTCAATACCTCAATATAGAAATAAAGGGAACATGAGAAAACCAGGAAACAAGATGCCTCCAAAGGAATATAATTCCCCAATAACTGAATCCACAGATGTCCAAGTAGATAAAATCCCAAAGAATTCAAAAACTTAATTGTTAAAATAATCAATGAATTAAAAGAAGTCTAAAGAATGAATAAAGGGAGTAAATATGGGATATGAAAGAGTATTTCAATAAAGAGAGAAATTCTGAAGAAGAACCAAACAGAAATCTTGGAAATGAATCAAAAGTCTCTCCACTAGATTAGATCCATTTCAATCCATTTAATACACTAGATAAGGTCAATTTCAAAGTAGAAATCTCCCCTATTTCTTGGTGTGACCCGTTCATTGTTCCAAAGTGTATTGTTCAGCTAGGCCTGGTAGCACACACCTAAAATTCGAGCAATTCTGAAGGCTAAGGCAGAAAGATTGTAGGTTTGAGGCCAGCGTCAGCAATAATACCAGAAGTTGGTTCTTCGAAAATATCAATAAAATCATTAAACCTATAGCCAAGCCAAGAAGGCAAAAAAAAAAAAAAGTTATTAAAATGAAAGAGGGAACAGCACTACTGATTTCATGGATATTTAAAAAGGATCATAAAGAAATAGTATGAAAATTTCATGACCACAAGTTTGGTAACTTAGATGAAATGAGCAAATTCTTTGAAAGGAACACCCTATCAAAAGGCACATGAGGGCTGGGGTTGTGGCTCAGAGGTACAGTGCTCGCCTAGCTTGTGTGCAGCCCCAGTTCCATCCTCAGCACCACATAAGAATAAAAACACATTGTGTACAACTAAAGCAAAGAAGTAAATACTTAAAAAAAAAAAAAAAAAAGGCACATGAGCCGGGCGCGGTGGTGCACGCCTGTAATCCCAGCACTTTGGGAGGCTGAGGCAGGAGGATCGCGAGTTCAAAGCCAGCCTCAGCAATGGTGAGGAACTTAGCAACTCAGTGAGACCCTGTCTCTAAATAAAATACAAAAAAGGGCTGGGGATGTGGCCCAGTGGTCGAATGCCCCTGAGTTCAATCCCTGGTACAAAAAAAAAAAAAGTTAACGGAATGAATCTTAAAGCGTATTTTTAAAATTATATACTACAGCCATCCATGGTGGCACACACCTATGATCCCAAGGTCTCAGAAAGCTGAAGCAGGAGAATCACAAGTTCAAGGTCAGTCTCCATAACTTAGACCCTATTCCAAAAAAATAAAATAAAAGGGGTTGGGGATGTAACTCAGTGGTGGAAGGTCCTCAGTTCAATCCCCACTATGGGAAAAAAAATACTGGGCTCGGGTTGTGGCTCAGAGGTAGAGTTCTTGCCTAGCACGTGTGAGGCACTGGGTTCGATCCCCAGCACCACATAAAAAATAAAATAAAGATATTGTGTACACCTACAACTAAAAAATAAACATTTTAAAAATAAAAGTTTAAAAATATTTTAAAACTAAAATTCATATGATCATAACAATAATCACAAAAAAAATCACACAGCAAGAAAAGAGAGTGAAGGTGAACCATTGAGATTGATAAGTGAAAAACTGTCTATAGATGGCACAACTGTCTATGTAGAAAATTCCAAAATCATGGTGCTGGGGTTGTGGCTCAGTGGTAGACCACTGGCCTACCTCGTGCGCGGCCTAGGTTCGATCCTCAGCACCACGTAAAAATAAAGGCATTGTATACAACTAAAGCAAATAAATAATTATTAAAAAAAAAAGAAAATTCCAAAATCAACAACAACAAAAACCTCAAGGACCTAGTAAAATGATATAGCAAAGTTGCAGAATATGAGATTAATATACAAAAGGCCATAATTTTCCTGTATAACAGCAATAAATAACTGGATTTGCAATTAAAAATACAGCACCACTTACATAGCACCAACAATAAAGAGAAATATTTATATATAAATCTAACAAAGACCTATATGACAAAAACTACAAATTTCTAATACAAATGTGGAGGAACCATATAAATGGAGAGAGATTCCCTGATCATAGATAGGACACCTCAATATTACTAAAATGTCAAGTTCTCCATTTTAACTATGAATTCAACACAATCCAAATAAAAATACAAACAAGTTCGGTTATCAATAACAAAAACAAACAAACAAACCTAACTCTAAAGGTTGGATGGAAAGGCAAACAAAACAAAACAAAGGAAAAAACATAATGATCAAAACAATACTGAAGAATAAAAAGTACACAGGATTGACAATACCTAACTTTGAAACTTAATATAAAACTGCAATAATCAAGAGGAAAGAATAAGCATAGTTCGACAGAATAGAAAACCCAAACATAAACCCACAAAAATATGGACAATTGATCCTTCACAAAAGAGCAAAGGAAATACAATGACGAGAATACGGCCCTTTCAACAAATGATACTGGACCACCCGGACATCCATATGCAAAGAAATACAGGAGACACACACTTCACGACTTCTACAAAATAAACTCAAAGTGGATCATAAACCTAAATGTAAAATGCACAGTTTAGAACTTCTAGAAGATATCATCCAGAAGCAAAACGACCTTGAGTTTGGCAAGGAATTTGCAGGTACAACACTAAAAGCAGGATCTGTGAAGGAGAACTGTTAACCTGGACTTCACCTGAATTTCGGTTTTTCGAAAGACAGAGCCTCCCTGGTCCTCAACGCACAGCCCGGGCAGACGCGGGCTGCGGGCACAGTGCTGCCCGACTGGGCTCCCGGGCTCGGGGCCGGGCCCAAGTGGCCGCTGGGACCGGAGAGGACGCTGGGGTCCTCCAGCCACACCCGGGCCGGAGGAGACCGAGGGCCAAGAGGCGCCGGCGGCGGAGTCGGCCGCAGACTCAGGAGCTGACGCGGGGAGGCCGGTCCTGCCACAGGCGGTTTCCGCCGGTTCCAACCAACCTGTCTTCCCTTGTCCCGGAACACCAGACTCCCACTCACCATTTCCCAGCTTCTGGGGTCCCTTCCTACGGCTCTTGCGGTCAGTGGGAGGGAGTCACCGCCAACAAAAGCTGAAGCCGGGTTCTGAACCGCTACCACATCCTCACAGTTCAGAGAGCAAATACGGCCCCGCCCCTGAGAGCCTGATTGGCTAATGACCCAGTGCCCACCCCCTGAGTCCTGAGTGACAGGAGAAGCGATCTCCTGCGGTTGAGTGGAATTGAACTGATACGTACGTCATAGCACTTGCCAATTCCCGGCTGCCCCCCAGGGACGGTCCTGGCCCAACCTGGGGGATAATTGCATTTAAGCAGAACTTGCCCCCGGCTGTCCAGACTGTTCACTGTTATCATCTTGTACTCGATAGGTACTTTCTGTTGATCCTCCTGGACACCGAGTCACAAGGTACTCAATCAATTTCAGACTCATGATTCAATGGAGCAATACGCTTACCTGAGAGCTGGACAAACACCCAGACCACACTAGACCAGACTGGGACAGGAGGGATGATTGGATGTCCTCCAGGGATCAGAAATTTGGGATGAAGTATGCCAAGAATTGTTCACAACTCATATCTCGGTAAACATATTTTCAAACAAATGAAAACATGTCAAAAGGGGAACAAAATTACTAAATGCGTGGGAAAACCAGAGCTATATGGTAGAAAGAAATAGAAATCAGAGCCACAATCCATGAAATAGGGAATATAAATATATATGTGTGTGTATATGTATATATATATATATATATATCAACAAAAAGTCAATTTTTAAAATATGTTTAGTTGCAGGGCTGGGATTGTGGCTCAGCGGCAGAGCGCTCGCCTCGCACGTGTGCAGCCCGGGTTTGATCCTCAGCACCACGTAAACATAAATGCATTGCATTGTGTACAACTAAAGTAAATAAATAAATATTTAAAAAAAATATGTTTAGTTGCAGATGGACACAATACCATTATTTATTTATCTTTATGTGATGCTGAGGATTGAACCCAGGGCTTCACACATGCTAGGGAAGCGCTCTATCACTGGAGCCAGAACCCCAGTCCTCAATTTTTTAAAATATAAACATAATTGATAAACCTTTAGCTATATTGACTTTAAAACACAGAGCAACTTGCTAAATTTAGAAAAGAAAGCAGAGATATTACTGACACCAGTGGACATTGGGATTTTCTTGTTAGGCAACTACTCAGCCATGAATGGATGAGCAGGGAAAAGACAATGAAGAGCCACTGAAAACCACAGGAACACTTATATGACAGACTAGCACCTGGAAGCTGGGGGTCTAGTATGTCAAAACTTTCCCCAACCATAATTACATCCCCTTAAGAAAAATTATTGGTTCAAGATCATGTCACACCCTACCAGGTGCCCTGGACCCTCCAAAGAATACTTGCTGAGGTATATTGAAAGGGTAAAAAACTGATTACAGGGGCAAGAAATTGAGGTAAAAACAGAGAGACTCAATTTCCTCTGTGAACACCACACCATTAATTTGAGGCAGTCAATGCAATCCTTATGCTGTGAGTCAAAAGTTAGAAGGTGGGGGTTGGGGTTGTAGCTCAGTGGTAGAGCACTTGCGAGCACGTGTGAGGCACTGGGTTCAATCCTCAACACCACATAAAAATAAATAAATAAAATAAAGGTATTTTTAAAAATCGGAGGTGGATTTGGGTGGGACTTTGGAAACTTCCCTGGGACTCCCAGTAAAACTGGATGGCAGAAGGGGCACAGCATCCTCTCCTCTCTGAGAGGACCCACTCTCTCCCTTGAGAGTGTACCCTTTTCCTTTTTCCTATCACTTCTAATAAACTCATGCTGTTACTCTGAGCAACATGTCTGAAGTCTTTCTGGCATGATTGCAAGAACCTTGGTGAAAGAGGGACTTTGGGCTATTTCAATTTCACAGCAGACCTTGTGCCCTGTAACATTTTAAACAGATGAAGATGGACACAAATCAAGTCAGGTGCGCAAATGTACAGGCAAGGATTTTATTGGCGATTTCATTTAGAAAGGGAAATAGTGCTCCGACAAGAAGACACCAGGTTGTCCTTTTTCCTTTGGGTACCAGAGATTGAGCCCATGGGCGCTTAACCACTGAGCCACATCCCCAGCCCTTTTTGTATTTTATTTAGAGACAGGGTTTCACTGAGTTGCTTAGGGCCTTGCTAAGTTGCTGAGGCTGGCTTTGAATGGAGGATCCTCCTGCCTCAGCCTCCTGAGCTTCTGGGATTAAAAGTGTGTGCCACAGCAGCTGGCCCAAATTGTCCTTTTAATGTCTAAGGAGCTCCTTTTATTGTTTATTTTTAGGGGTGGTCATGTTAATTGACTTTAGATACACTCAACTCAAGCTTTTTATCCTGTGCTAAAGATGTTACTGCAAATGCTCAAGAGAACACATATGTAGCACCCTGACCTCAATGATACAAAGCTGACATTGGTTGAGAGTGGCACAAGCCTCCTGAGATCTGTTGTCAGGCTATAAGCCAAGGCCCAGAACTGCATTTGCACTTTTCTCTTCGGTGCTTCCTGTCTCATTACTACCAAACATACAGAAAGAGAATGGATTAGAAGAAAATACTACACCAGAAAAAAAAATTAGATAACCTGAAAGAGGTGAACAAATTTCTAGAAATGCATAATCTACTAACACTGAATCATGAAGAAATAGAAAATCTGACAAACTATAACTTGTAAGGACATTGAATCTGTAATCAAAAACCTCCAGGACAAGCCGGGCGCGGTGGCGCACGCCTGTAATCCCAGCACTTTGGGAGGCTGAGACAGGAGGATCGCGAGTTCAAAGCCAGCCTCAGCAATGGTGAGGCACTTAGCAACTCAGTGAGACCCTGTCTCTAATAAAATACAAAAAAGGGCTGGGGATGTGGCCCAGTGGTCGAGTGCCCCTGAGTTCAATCACCGGTACAAAAAAAAAAAAAAAAAAAAAAAACCTCCAGGACAAGATGACTTCACTGGTAAAATTTGCCAAATATTTAAAGAAAAGTTAGCAACATCCTTCTCAAACCATTCCAAACAACTGAAGAAGAAAGAATGCTTTCCAATTAATTCTGTGAGACCAGGCTCACCCTGAATCCAAAGCCAAACAATGGTACTACAAGAAACACGCACACACACACATACACACAATTGTCAAAATACTAATGAATGGAATGAGCAGCATGTTAGAGGATTATAAATGTATTTAGGGTCTGGGTTGTGGCTCAGTGGTAGAGTGCTTGCCTAGCATGTGTGAAGCACTGGCTTTGATTCTCGGTGCCACATATAAATAAGTGAATAAAATAAAGGTCCATCAACATCTAAAGAACATTTTTAAATAAATAAATAAATGTTGTATTTACTTGTTGCCACCTGTGGTGATTGCCACTTGCAGCAACGATGCCGTGGGAGAAAATTCAGAGGCAGGATGGAAATGAAAAAGTTCTTTTATTCTTCTCTCTTCTAACTTCTCTCTCAGGCTCCAACAACCTCTCCAACTCCAACTCCAACCACACACACCTCTAACCCTCACCCGGTTAAATACTTTTTGCCTTAACAAGGACACGTGCTAACAGCTCAAGCTTACAGGTGCGTCACGCAGTGTTCACGGGCATAAAAAGATTCTTAGATAAATGCATGAATATCAGGTGAAAATACTTGAACACCTTTATGGCTCTCAGCTAGCTGCCATCTTAGCTATCTCTTCAATTAGGACTCTTACATTTCCCCCCTTTTGTTTTAAAAGAGGGGATGCTCTAGGACATCCATGTGCAGCCAACATTCTTACCCATCATCCCAGATAATCAAGGCTGTGCCCTTGACTCCTGTCTTAGGTTGACATGTCGGCCACATGAGACTGTCCTGTGGATGGGTGACGACCTCATCTGGACCAACTGTGCCTGTCTTAGGTTGTCCCCCTCTGGGGATCTTACCCGTCATTGGCTAACCAGCCATCCAATCGAGTCCTTCAGAATCGACTGTGTGTTGACTAACAGCCGTCCAATCGTGAGGAGATGCTGCGGCTTTAAGGTGGCAAGCCTTCTGCTGACGAGCCATCTTCCATAGTGAATCAAGGTCTTTAAACAAATCAGCTGCCCTGAATTCCATCAAGTAACACACTGAGTTCTCTAGACAAATACCCACAAGGTATTGTCCCGTAATGTCCCAAATAATGAAAGATCAAAATGTCCACTTGTTATAACATGTTGATCTAGGAGGCCCCATGCATGCAGAGCAGAGGCCACACTGCTGGTGAGGTTGTTTGATGCTTAAGCAGCAGGGATGCTTGTAGCGACTGTGATCCCTGCAGCTGTAGCAGCAGCTGTCTTTTTTATGTCGAGACAATGCCACCGGCAGATCTTCAGGGCCCTGCTACCTAGAAACTCAAGCATCAATTATTAAAGGAAAGGCAGTGTTATTCCAGCACTGAGTCAAGAGGCAAATTGTCACACTAAAAAATAGAATTATTAGATTAGAAAATTAAAGTTGATCTCTGCTCACACACATTGCTGCTTGAGCTCCCACAAACATAACCTGGCAAAATATCACATTCAGAACAAATCAAAGAAAGACTGAGGGTATTTACTGCATTAAAGATAGATTAAAGAAAAGCTAAAAGCACTTTGGAAAAATAATTTGTTAGCTGGAACCCCCGAGTCTCTGCATACACAGCAACCTTCTATGAAATTACCTGTTGAAATAATTCAAATTAATCAGCTATTAAACAAATAAGTTAATTACAAATAAACAATCCCATGTCGAATACCAAAATATTAGTTTATACAGTATTAGTCATATTCTTTGTGAAGAGAAGTCCCAAAGACACCTATAAATCAAAATTGAAGGTACCTTCACTTTTTAAATTGTTTACCCAAATGAAATACTCTGAACTTAAATGAATTAAAGTTATTTGGATCCATATATATATTTTTATAATTAATTTTTTTATAATATTAATTTTCATAAGTGCTTTGTTATTTGTGACATCACACTGGACAGACGCACATACAAACATATATTTGTGACGTCACATTAACATGAAATTTAGACAAATGCACAGACATAAAGACATATATAAAAAGAAAAAAAATACAATTGTGTGCACACTGAAGAGAGATTTTCTCGTCCCGGCCGGGAGGAATGAGACTTAAATTGTGAATTTACTGGAGGACTCTTTTAAGGGAATCATTCCATACCTTCATCTTGGTCCTCTTGATTTTGTACTTGTTTTATTAATCTTGATTCCTCAATAACTTCATCTTGGTCCTTTTGATTTGGTATCTGTTTTATTAATCTAGATGGTATCGATATTGGGGAGGATTCATGCTGTGGAAAAACACAAACAGATCCTCTCCCCCAAATTCATACTGGATCTGGACCCTTCCATGCACCTGAAAGAACATCCTTTCAGTAAACCAAAGGTTTATGTTGTTGGTGTGGATTCCAGTGTCTGTCTCCAGCCGAATATCCATTAGAATCTAAAGTTAAAAAATTTAAGGTAAACAGGGCAACTGCCAATCTGTCCCTAGGATTTTTCCAATTTCCTTCTTTTTGCTTTAATAGCATAACTTTGAGTGTGCGATTAGCTTGTTCAATTATACCTTGACCTTGAGGATTGTATGGGATACCTGTTTTATGGGATATATTGAATTTTGCACAAAACTGTTTGAAAGATGAGGACGTATATGCAGGGCCATTATCTGTTTTAAGCATTTTGGGGATGCCCAATGCAGCAAAAGCTTGCAGACAATGAGATGTAACATCTTTAACTTTTTCTCCAGAATGTAAGGAAGCAAAAATCATGCCTGAGCATGTATCACATGAATAAATTGCAATTTTCCAAACTTGGCTCATGAGTGACATCCATCTGCCACAAATGATTCGGCATTAATCCTCTTGGGGTAACCCCATAATGTGGATTGGGCAAATGTGTCACATAAGATTGACAATCCTTCACAATTGTTCGAGCTTGCTCCTTTGTGATTTTGAACCTTTGCTGTAACGTAGTACTATTGACATAAAATTGGGAATGGAACAAGGTAGCTTGTTGGACTGCTGAAAATATAAAGATTGTTTTAGTGAGGGCATCAGCCTTTTGATTACCTTCATGGAGAGGACCAGGCAAATTAGTATGAGCTCTGATATGTCCAATAAACAAAGGTTCTTTACGTTCCCATAGGAGATTTTGAATTTGAAAAAACAATTTAAAGGCTGGAGTATGTGGTGCTATTGAACCTGCTAGCTCCAATTTAGGGACAGCATGTACAATATAGTGGCTGTCTGAAAAAATATTTATAGGCTGTTCTTTAAAACTTTCTAGAGCTATTATAATAGCTTCAAGTTCAACTAATTGGGCTGATTTTTGACCAGTAATATGAATCATATTTTCTTTTTGAGTGACTACTGCAACAGTACCATTAGAGGACCCATCTGTAAATACATTTAATGCCTTAGGAATAGGTTGATTTTTTATTACCTGTGGAAATATAATGGGATGATTGACACAAAAAGATAGTATAGGAGACTTAGGAAGATTGTTATCAAAATTTGCAGAAGTAGAGCATCTAGCTATAGCCCAATCATTATCATTGAAGCATAAATATTCAACCTGTGATGATGAATAGGGACTAATAATAGTAGCAGGTTGAATGCCAAATATTTTAGTAGAAGTCTTAAGTCCTTGAAGAATAAGTTTAGCCACCATGGAGGTATAAGACTTAATTGTACTTTTAGGAGAGACGGGTAAATGTATCCATAATAAAGGTCCCTGTTGCCAAAATATTCCTGTGGGTGTAAATTGTGAAGAAATAATAATCAATATTAGCGGTCGAGCAAAATCAATTCTATCACAATGGGATCTTTCAATGGCCTTTTCTACTAACTTTAAAGCTTCCCTAGCATCAGGAGTCAATGTTCATGGTGAAGATGGATCAGGGTTCCCGCGAAGGATATCAAATAAGGGTTTTAATTGTCCAGTAGTGAGGCTTAGTGTAGGGCGAAGCCAATTAATGTCTCCCAGCAGTTTTTGGAAATCATTGAGGGTGGTCAAATGTTCTTTATTTATTAAAATTTTTTGAGGCCTAATAAAGGTATCCATGATTTTAAATCCTAAATATAATATGGGAGATCTAGTTTGAACCTTTTCTTCAGCAATTTTAATCCATATCTTTTAAAATTTTCTGTCATATCACTGAATATGGTAAATAAGATTTCTTGATTAGGGTGAGCAAACAAAACATCATCCATATAATGGAGGCACATAAGGTTTGGATATTTGTTCTTAATAGGCTGAATAGCTTTGTCTACATCGATTTGACATATAGTGGGGCTATTAGCCATTCCCTGCGGTAGCACTTTCCATTGATATCTTTTATTAGGGCCATTATTATTGAAAGAAGGAACTGAAAAAGCAAACCTGGGGGCATCCAGAGGATGTAGAGGAATGGAAAAGAAACAATCCTTTATATGAAGAGTTATAAGATGGAAATTTTTAGGAATAGCTACAGGATTAGGAAGTCCAGGTTGGGTAGGGCCCATAATTTGCATAGTTTTATTGATTTCTCTAAGGTCATGTAACAATCGCCATTTTCCTGATTTTTCTTGATTAGGAATATGGGGGAATTCCAGGGAGAGGTGGAAGGCTCTATGTGTCCTGCTTTTAGTTGTTCTTGGATTAATAGGTGGTCCGCTTATAATTTTTCTCTAGATAGGGGCCACTGAGGGACCCAAACTGGCTTATCAGAAAGCCATGGTATTTTCAAAATTGTTTTCTCAGTGGCCCCTAGAAAAAAATATATTTTACCCTTTTGATGATGATTTAGATTTTTATTTTTAACACCTGCAGGCTTGGTTGCGAGGTGTACCCCCATTTGCTGTAGAATATCTCTTCCCCATAGGGTAACTGGCAAGCTGGTCAGAACATAAGGTTGGAATGTTCATTTATGCCCTTCATTATCTTCCCAATTTAAGACTACAGCACTTTGTGCTGGGGTGTTAGTATATCCCAAGCCTCTTAAACTAGTTGAGGCCTTCTGCAGAGGCCAGTGCTTGGGCCATTGTTGTAGATTAATGATGGAAGAGTCAGCCCCAGTATCAATCAGCCCCTCTATCTCTATACCTTGAATTCTTATTTTGCACATAGGCCTCCGTGAACAATCCCAAACCCAGCAAGCCATAGGTCCCGAGCCAGTGGAACCAAATCCTCTATTGTTCCTATTCTGCGGCATACTCTTGAATGAGTTGTGGAAACTGAGAAGGAGAAGCAGCTGAGCAATTCTATCTCCTTGGTTAACAGAGATAATGCCTCTAGGTGAACTAAGCATTATTTTTATTTCTCCTTGGTAATCGGAGTCAATAACACCTGGTGTTACTTGAAAACCTAATAGGCTTTTAGAACTTGGCCCGAGGATAAGTCCTATAGTCCCTGAGGGAAGAGGTCCCCTGACTCCCATAGGAATCAGTTGAACCCCCATTTCAGGTGTTAGCACTATTTGGGCGGTGGAACAGAGGTCTAGTCCTGCACTTCCTCTTGTCCCTCTGACAAGGGAGTCAATGGGTAGGAGGGATTGTGACGAGGAATCATCTGGATGGATGTTTGAGGATATTCCTCGTCTAATGCCTCGTACATTTGTGGGCGCCGAGGCATTGGGCCCCGTGCCCCGTTTTTTGAATTCCTGGACAAAACATTTCCATAGATGTCAAATTTAGAACGGCATTTATTGGCCCAATGATTTCCCTTTTTACACCTGAGGCAGTGGCCTGGGGCATGGTATGAGCTTGGTCTTATTTCTCTTTGGGGATATTGCCTAGAATATCCTGGTTGATTATAATTTTTTTGTTGAGCCCTATTTGTGAAATTTTGAGGGGAAGCACCTCTCATTGCTGCTGCAATCACATTGCCTGTGACAAAGGCATCATTAATATCTTTACATAAGCTAATGTATATTGAAAGGTTCTTTTTATTTTTCCATGGTCTTATAGCATCTTGGCAATATTTATTGGCATTTTCATATGCCAACTGGATGACTAAGGGCATTGCTTGATCTACATCCCCGAATATTCTGCCTGCAGTTCTTAAAAGTCTGTCAGCAAAATCAGCATATGGTTTGCTAGGCCCCTGCATTACTTTTGATAAGCTGCCTTGCAAATCACCTGTTCCTGGTAAGGTCTTCCATGCTTTGACAGCAGCAGTGTCTATCTGTGCGTATACACCAGGCTCATATTGCATTTGTATTTGTAGTTCAGCAAACTGTCCTTCACCTGTTAGCATATCTACGTTTTGGTCTGGGAAGCCTGCAGTTACATTTCTCCTAGCTGTTTCTACACAAAGTTCCTGGAATTGTGACCTCCAGATCAGGTATTGTCCCCTGCTGAATACTGCCTTGCATAACCCCTTCCAGTCTGAGGGGGTTAAAGTTAAAGTGTTAAGGGACTCCAGCATGCTCAACGTGAACAGAGCTTGAGGCCCATAGGTCATTATTGCCTCTTTGAAATTTTTTATTGTTTTAAAAATCTAGGGATTGGTGGTACCTTTGCCCATTTTCATTTTCAAATACTGGCAGGTCCCAATGTTCCTGCGGTTTTTGGCGTTCGAGGGCACGTAAGCGCTCAGAAAGGCCATTAATCTCTGCCTCAAGGGTGCGCATACGCTTAGAAATACCCCTCATGGTTTCTGTAATTGATTCCACCCATGAGGGAGCAGAGGGCACCAGTGGTTCCTCTACTTGACGGTCCTTTCTGGTCTTAACTGACTTAGTGGAGGAGGTTGTGCTTTCATGGTTTTTTGTTTTTTTTTTTTTTTTTTTTTTTTGGTACCGAGTTTGAACTCAGGGGCACTCAATCACTGGGCCACATCCCCAGCCCTTTTTTTGTATTTTATTTAGAGACAGGGTCTGAGTTGCTATGTGCCTTGCCATTGCTGAGGCTGGCTTTGAACTCGTGATCCTCCTGCCTCAGCCTCCCAAGTGCTGGGATTACAGCTGTGCGCCACCACGCCCGGCTTCTTTCATGGTTATTTGGCTCCTCCTCATTACTATCACTTTCACTGGTAGTATCATCCTGGGTTTCAGATTCTATTGAGAGCACGTATTCCTCGGCTGTTTCTAATAAATCTCTGATAGCTTTAGCAGCTCTTATTTTCGTTATTTTTGAGTTCACACCAATATTATCCTTACTGGTCTTATCTGACTCAGCAGAGGCTATGCTTTCTTGATCACTTTCCTCCTATCAACTGAGTCAGCGATGTCAAAAAAGGCTTTTATTAGTCGGCTTTTTTTTATTTTTGCACCCATCTTTAAAGATTTCTCAGTTCTTACCTGTCGATTCCGAACTCCCCATATGGGCCACCACTTGTTGCCGCCTGTAGCAATTGCCGCTTTCAGCAACGACGCCACAGGAGAAAATTCGGAGGCAGGATGGAAATGAAAAAGTTCTTTTATTCTTCTCTCTTCTAACTCTATACACCAAATTTTGAATTTTTATTTTTTCCCCCAGGTTACTTATGTGCAGTATGATACTCTCTCATGATGCTGAGAGGTGGCAGCAGTCTACAGATCCCAGTTAGCTATGTAGTCACAAGGGGAAACAACTGATTCTCTACAATGTATTGTGTTGCTAAGGTATATCGAGTAGGTTAGGTGTATTAAATGCACTTTTTACCCTGCAGTCCTGGGGATCTAACCCCGGGCCTCACATAAACTAGGCAAGCACTCTACCACTAAACTATACCCCCACTCCTTTTTAATTTTTTTTTTGGTACCGGGGAATTGAACTCAGGGGCACTCGACCACTGGGCCACATCCCCAGCCCATTTTTGTATATTATTAGAGACAGGGTCTCACTGAGTTGCTAAGTGCCTCGCCATGGCTGAGGCTGGCTTTGAACTCACGATCCTCCTGCCTCAGCCTCCCAAGTACTGGGATTACAGGCATGCGCCACCGCGCCCGGCTTCCTTTTTTTTTTTTTTTTTTTTTGGTACCAGGGATGAACTCAGGGGCACTTGACCACTGGGTCACATCCCCAGACCTTTTTTGTATTTTATTTAGAGACAGGGTCTCACTGAGTTGCTAAGTGCTTCCCCATTGCTGAGGCTGGCTTTGAACTCGCGATCCTCCTGCCTCAGCCTCCCAAAGTGCTGGGATTACAGGCGTGCGCCACCGCGCCCGGCCCCGGCTTCCTTTTCAATTTTGAGACAGGGTCTTACTAAATTTCCGAGGCTGGACTTGAATAATCCTCCTGCCTCAGCCTCCTGAATAGCAAGTGAAGGGCAAAAATCACACCTGAGACAACCGTGCAGCCAAGAGATTTATTCACCAGCCTCTACGGCTGGTCGGAGGCAGAAGAAGTGCGGGGAGAAAGGAGTTGAGAGAGAGGAGTCAGGGAGAGGGAAGCGTGCAAGCTCTGGACGGAGGGTCAGTGCCTAGTCTGGCCGGCCGCAGTCTCTGGAGCTATCGGCTGGGGCAGCTGCCAACAGGCTGGAGTCTCGAGCTGTTGGCTGGAGTCTGGAGCTATTGGCTGGAGCAGTGCCTGTTGGGCTGCAGCCGCTGCTTCTTCTGCGCAGGGATGAGATGTTGCTTCAGCTGCTTCCTCTTTGCTGGGAGGAGCTCCAGGCAGGCAGGGACTTAAGTAGGGATTTCTGGGGGAGGGGGTGCCTGAGCAACCTTTAATGCCATTGGCTCTTTTCCCAGTAAACAAGGTGACCTTTAAGCCAATTGGCTCCTGCCTGGGGAAATTGAAACCAGGTTGCTCCTAGTGGAATTTTCCATGGGGGAGGTGGCCTGTCAGCTCAAGCCTACAGCAAGGATTAAAAACACATATCACCACACCAACTTAAATGCATTTTTTGTGTGTGTGTGGTACCGGGGATTGAACTCAGGGGCACTCGACCACTGGGCCACATCCCTAGCCCTTTTTTGTATTTTAATAGAGACAGGGTCTCACTGAGTTGCTAAGTGCCTTGCCATTGCTGAGGCTGGCTTTGAACTCACGATCAACCTCCCAAAGTGCTGGATTACAGGCGTGCGCCACCACGCCTGGCCCAACTTAAATGCATTTTTGAGCAGTGGCACAGGCTTGTAATCCCAGTTACTTGGGAGAAGAGACCAGAGGATTGCAAATTTGAAGCCAGACTGGGCAATTTTAGTGAGACCCTATCTCAAAATTTTTTTAAAAATTCTCTTTTTAAAAAATGGGCTATAATTATAGCTCAATGTAGCTTGTGAAGCTTGCACAATGCCATGTTGAATCCCTAGTATCACCAAAAAAAAAAAAAAAAAAAGGGCATTTTTTGACATATTTAACATAAGACATTACCCTACTATGTGTGTGTGTGTATATATATAAACATACATACATAATACATATTTGTACATATGTATGTATTTGGAATGGGAAAAGAGAATTATGTTGTGTTAAGGAATTGGCTCATGTGATTGTGGAGGATATATATTTGTTTTTTTAAGACAGAGTCTTGCTAAATTGCCCAGGCTGGCCTTGAACTTTCAATCCTTCTGCCTCAGCCTCCCTAGTCCCTAGGATTACAAGTATGCACCAAGGTGATGGACTTACAAAGTCTTAAATGTATGTATCTTAAGAATAACCAACAGGGGCTGGGGTTGTGCTCAGTGGTGGAGTGCTTGCCCAGCATGTGCAAGGCACTGGGTTCTGATTCTCAGCATTGCATATAAATAAATGAATAAAATAAAACATGCAATAAAAACTCTTAAAAGGAGTCAAAAGGAATTGCCATGACACAGATACATTATTTTAAAATATTTTTTAAATATTTATTTATTTGCTTTAGTTATACACAATGCATTTACTTTTTAGGTGGTGCTGAGGATTGAACCCGGGCCGCGCACGTACTAGGCGAGCGCTCTACCGCTGAGCCACAATCCCAGCCCTATGACACAGATACATTTAAAAATACTGTTATTATTTTCCTCACACATACTAATTGTTCCATCCTATTAATTACTATTAATTGGCAGTGTTTAGTAGTCCTATTGTGGTTGTGTTCAAATAATAGCATTTATGCAACACTACAGTTGAGTAATACATAATAATATATAATTTCACATAATCACCGATTTTTACTTTTTAATTTTCAACTAGTGACTTTAGAGTGTGTATCTGTTACATTAAGGCTCTGGTCAGGCATGGCAGTGTTCTAGGTCATATCTGTAGTCCTGCCAGTTCCGGAGGAGAGGCATCCCCATCCCCTCCCTCACAAGCCCCGCCCTCATGACAGGCCCCGCTCCGTAACGGACCCAGTCCCCGAACTCCCCTCTTCCTGGACTGGTCCCTTCTTCTCACTCTCCAGGCTCCCGAGGAGGGCTCGCCTCTTCCTGTTCAGGTTGTCATGGTGGCGATCAGGTTGCCCTCCCTGCTTTGTCCTTTCCGGTCATAATCCGACGTGGCAGCTGGGGAAGGCCGATTTAGGGCTTTCAGGCCCTGTCATGGCGACGCCTTTTCTCTCCTTCAGACCATAGGCTGTCATGGCGGCTCCCTGAGTAACCACTTCCGGACCCAGCCTTCTCGGTGGTCCCGGTGCTTCCTACTGCCAGCTCTACCATGGCGGTAATCAGTGTTCACCGGAAGTAACATATCGGAAGTGAGGCGGTGCCTCTGCCCGGAAACGAACGCGGCGCTGGGAAAGATGGCGGCGGTGGGCAACACGGTGCCCTGCGGGGCCGGGTCTTGTGGGGCCCGGCCCGACAGGCAGCCCAAACCCAGGCTGCAGCCGCACGCGCTCCTTGCTGCCGGGCCAGCGCTCATAGCAAGCGGCGACGAGCTGGTTGCCGCCGTGTGGCCGTACCGGCGGCTCGCTCTGCTGCGGCGCCTCACCGTGCTGCCGTTCGCGGGTCTGCTCTACCCAGCGTGGCTGGGCGCTGCGGCCGCCGGTTGCTGGGGCTGGGGCAGTAGCTGGGCTCAGATCCCCGAGGCCGCGCTGCTTGTGCTGGCCACTATCTGCCTCGCGCACGCGCTCACCGTCCTCTCGGGGCATTGGTCCGTGCACGCGCACTGCGCGCTCACCTGCACCCCGGTAAGTGCGCGCGCACGAGCCCGACCCCTGGCTCAGTTGGGCCTGGCCACAGATCCCAGCTGCTGCAGTCTTGTAGGCCCCCAGCACGTCCGGATCCTCCCATCTGCTAGGTCTGAGTCCCCGGTGGCGCCCTCTATCCTTTGGCTCAGGCTTAATCTTGACCCCGTTGCTGACTTGCTGTGCGATCGTGGTGTGGATTTATTTCGTTTATTTGGATATAGTCATTTCAATTCAATAAAGTAATACCTGTAAGACTTGCGCAGGGCTTAGCATATGTTGCTGTTTGATAGGACGTGTTGGTGCTAGCTCCTACACTGTCAAATACTCTGTTGTTTCTCCAGAAACAGTCCTGCCTGCCTTCTGGAATGTCTCCTATTTTGATTTCCAAAGTGTGAGGCTAGATCTGTGGGGTGGGTTCCCCCCATCTCTGATGCCTGGTCCTAGAACCAAGTAATGCTGTGCAGTGTTCAGCCTCCCATCCATGCTAGACCAAAAAAGCATGAAATGCAGTTGAATTGCAATGTTTAAGGTGAGCTATTTGTGAGTAAGCAGCTGAATATCTTGAAGTCTCATAATGTCTGTCTTTAAGATAAGGGTGGTGATGGTGAGGACTGCTCAGGATACAGCTGCAAGGCAGTGCATGTGACCCTCAGTCCAGAGTTCTAAATGAATGAGTGCTGCTACAGAAGGTGGTGACCATGCCCTAGGTTGGCAGTTGACATCCAGTGACTGCACCACCACCCTCTGTGCCTGCCTCATAACATACCAGCAAGTTTGGAGCGCTGGGCCCTGAGGTCTGCCTCTAGTGAGACTCCCTTCTAATCCCAGGTGTGTGTTGACCTCAAGAAGAGGGAATGGGGACAGCAACAAGAGTTGCAGAGTGAGATAGAGCCACTTTCTTTGGCTCTGAATGTGCATTGGAACCTCTTACTCCTGACAGAGTGAACCCATTCTCCCCTCCAATAAGACATTCCAGGAGAGGAGCTCAAACTTCTGGGCTTGGTGACTTCTGTTGGTACAATGAAAGACCCCGGCAATAGACAATTAAAGAAAGGGGATTTGGGGATTGTGACATTCTCCACCCATCCCCTCTGGCGTTTAGCTGCCCTTTGGTCTGCAGCTAAAACAGTGTAGCTGTGAACTTCCTTTCCAGGGAGGAGCTAAGCAGCCTTGGGGTTAGGAGAGATTGACCTGAGTTTGCATCACAACTCAGATGGGTGGTTCTACGCTGGGTTTCACTTTCCCCTTCTGTAAAGTGAGAATGGTAAAACCTACCTCCAAGTGCCATTATGAGGAGCTGAAATGGCATCTGCAAAGTGCCTACCATGGAGACAGCACCATGTCTTTTGTACTTTTCCTCCATGGCATTACCAGAGTTCATAGTTAACGTATTTACTGCTGTTTTATGCCTGCTTCCATGTCTAGTCTACTCCCTTCATGGCATTGTTAGAGTCATGACCATGCTCCTATCCCCTTCTTCCCCCCAGTCATCACAGGGCCTAGCAGAAAGGAGGGTCTAACAGAGCAGCCATGGAATGAATACAGCTCACAGGATTGAGGGAGTACTTCCTGTGTCTTAGGTAAACAGCATGAACAAAACAGGCAAAGTCAACTGCCTTTGTGGCATTGGTGGGAGAAATAACTTATTCTCAGCAGTTGATGCTAAAAAGAGATAACATTGAGACACTGCCTGTAATCCCAGCTACTCGATTACAGATTCAAGGCCAGCCTAGGCAACCCTATCTCAAAATAAAATAACCAAAAAAAGATATGATGGTGTAGCTCAATGGTACAGCACTTGCCTAGCATGTGCAAGGTCCTGAGTTCGATCTCCATCACCACAAGAAAAAGAGTGATAACACTGAAATAAGCATGGGGACACTGCCAGGGAACTTTAGGTGAGGCAGCCAGGAAAGTGCTTCTGAGAGGGTGACATTTAAGTAGAGGCCTGACGTGTTCCAGTACAGAAAATGGCATATACCAAGGCCTTTAGTTCAGACATGGATAAACCTTGTGTGTTAGACTACACAACAAAAATAGGGGAAGGAGGAGAGGCAGAGTGGTAAGGGGTGGGCTGTGAGGGGCTTGTCTCTTAAAGGATATACTAAGTGCCAGCTATCATTCTTCCTCTTTTTTTCCCCTTTGTGTTGAGATCAAACCTAGGACTTCATACATGCTAGGAACATGTGAGTTGATGTCAGAGCCGAGGGTGTTGGGTGCTATCTATGACTCCAGCTTCATGATATGGGGTCAGGGGCACAGTGAGGTGGTGTCCCTTATACAGTGACAGACTGGAAAATAGCCAAACCAGTGTCAGAGCCCAGTGACATGTTTGGAACATGACAATGCAGCTGCTGTGCCCACATGCCCCCACCCATGGGAGCTGTGGACCCATGGGATGAAAAGGGCTCAGTGGCAATGCTTTGCCTCTGGCAGGAATACAACCCTAGCAAAGTGACCTTCGTAAAGGTGGTACCGACCCCCAACAATGGCTCCACCGAGCTCGTGGCCCTGCACCGTGATGAGGTAGGGACCACCTACTGGGCCACCCAGATCAAGGGCTTGGGAGGGATTCCTGGATACTGATATCCCTTGGGTCAGAGTCCTCTGTCACAAACATACCTTCTACTGCAGGGCGAAGATGGGCTTGAGGTGCTGTCCTTCGAATTCCAAAAGATTAAGTATTCCTATGATGCCCTTGAGAAAAAGCAATTCCTCCCTGTGGCCTTTCCTGTGGGAAACACATTCTCATATTATCAGAGCAACAGAGGGTTCCAGGAAGATTCAGAGATCCGAGCAGCTGAGAAGAAATTTGGGAGCAACAAGTGAGTCCCTGTTGCTGGCCCCTTTTGCATTTCTACCCTGCTCTGCTTCCTACTTAGGGTGTCCAAGAAGTGAGACAGAGGAATCTGCCTTTTAGCCAAACATATCAGGTGAACATGGCACCTTTGAGAAACATGCTGTCCTCTAGTCTCCCTCAAACTTGTCTGCTTACACAAGTCATCAGAGGGCCTAGAACAAGGAGCCTTGCCCCATGATGTGAGACTCTTAAACATGCTACTTCTCAAGGGAGCGTGGTCCATGGCTTTCCTCAGCAGCAGTCCTTATTTTGTTGTTCTTGCAATTTCCTCTTCCTTTTAAATTTGTTCTTTAAACTTTTGTCCCTAGCCAGGTATGTTAAGGTGCACGCCTGTAATCCCAGCTACTCAAGAGGCTAAAGTGGGAGGATTGTGACTTCAAAGCCAGCCTGAGGAATTTAGACCCTGCCTCAAAATTTATAGCCCAGTGGTAGAGCACTTACCTAGCAAGTGCAAGACCCTGGGTTCAATACCCGGTACTCTCACACACACACGCAGAAAAGGATGTTAGTGGGTCCAGAAGTGGAGCTCACTGGTAGAACATGTGCTTACTATGTGTAAGACCCTGAATTACATCCCAAGTAACAAAAGGAAGGTGTTGATGGTCACAATAGCTATTCTTTTATACTGGGTAGAATGACAGATGCTCCATTTGCACTTTCTCCTTCAATCTTTACCAAAACCACACATGCTGACATGCATCCAGGAAGGGACAGCATGAAGCTGGACTTCAAACCCTGTCAAGCTCCCATCCTGGCCATTGTGGCAATGGTCCTCTGCCTGGAAACCCACAAGATCTCTCAAGGGATTCTTTCCTGACTCAGTGATTTTCGCGAAATTAAAGGTGTTTACCATGACTGTCCATATAAGATGAAAATTTCAAGGAAGAATTTGCCATCTCCCCTAGCCTGAGGTAGGCCACATAAATGGAGTGGCACAGACTTTCTCTTTCATGACATTTTCCTTTTGAGTAGAGGTCCCTAACAGGATACAGGATGGGAGTCTGTTTTTATGGGTTGTTTTTACAACAGTGGGATTATTCTTTGGTTTCATCATCTCACATCCCATTATATCTGGGCATGTCCCTTTATTTCAAGGGAAGAATAAGGACAGCCCTCGTTGGTTGGTCCTTCGACTGGGCTACCACACAGTGCCATGGAAGACACCCTTTAGCCAAGCTCTGTGAATTCCAGGGATTTTATTCAGGAAGTTAGATAATCCTAGCTCTGTATTTTAGACTCCCAGGAGAACCCACAAGGGAAATCCACAGCCAATGCCCAGCTGTCAGTACTGCCTCTGCAACTTCAGGGCTCCCCTTGTTTGGTCAAGCACTCCTCCATTTGCTGTGTCACCTGACCAGATGGCAGAGTTCTGATCTTGCCCCAGGCCCTCTAGGTGGGTGATGCCAAAAGAGCCTGTTGCAGATTCTGAAGCCTGGGTTCTACAGAGCAGGAGACTGTGCGTGGCCAGTTTGTCAGTGCTGGGCACAGCAGAGCCAAGGAGGAATCATGGTTTAATGGAGCTTCCTATCTGGAAGCTTGTTATACCTGGCTGCTTTTTCTCTTGGACCTACAGTGTCTCCAAGTGGAGGTGTCAGGGATTTGGCCTTTGCACCTCAATGGCTTCGCATCAGTAACTGGATGTGGGGTGTGGTCTCTTGCAGGGCTGAGATGGTGGTGCCTGACTTCTCTGAGCTTTTCAAGGAGAGAGCCACAGCCCCCTTCTTCGTGTTTCAGGTAAAGGAGCAGCTCTGGTCCTTATCCCTGCCCCCTCCCTTGGGTCTTTCACAGCTAGTACAAGTCTGTCTGCAACCTCCAAACCCCAAAACCTCTCCCTGTCTTCATGGGTCAGAGCCTGTGGGTGGAACTTGTATCCCTCAGGCAGGACAGGTGAGCAAGGATGGACAGTCCAGTGTCCCACAGGTGTTCTGCGTGGGGCTCTGGTGTCTGGATGAGTATTGGTACTACAGTGTCTTCACACTGTCCATGCTGGTGGCCTTTGAGGCCTCGTTGGTGCAGCAACAGATGCGGAACATGTCAGAGATCCGGAAGATGGGCAATAAGCCCCACATGATCCAGGTACAGCCAGCAGGGATATCTGGGGTGGGGGCATCCCTGCCCATTCTTGGGGTAAGCACAGCACAGATGTGTCTTTTGCGCTGACAAACACACCCCCATCTAGGTCTACCGAAGCCGCAAGTGGAGGCCCATTGCCAGTGATGAGATTGTTCCCGGAGACATTGTCTCCATCGGTGAGACCTCTTTCTGTTATATCTAGGTGGAAGCCCCTGCCTCAGGGCCACTGGCCAGTTCTCTCACCCTTCCCCAACAGGCCGCTCTCCCCAGGAAAACCTAGTGCCCTGTGATGTACTGCTGCTGCGAGGCCGCTGCATCGTGGACGAGGCCATGCTCACAGGGGAGTCAGTGCCACAAATGAAGGTGCTTGGGGGCTGGGGGGTCCTCAGTCCACTCTGGTGTGTCACTGGTCCATTCGTAAAGGAGGGAATGGGCCAGGAGAGTGGTTGAGCTGGCGTCCTTTCCAAGCACAGATGGAGGAGGCAAAGTAGGCTTAAGTTAATGCCATGGACAAGGGGGAGTTGGGTGGTATTATGGGGCACAGATGATAAACTACAGGCATCTGGTGTATATCCAGACACCTGGGGATGTTGGACTGAGGCAGGCTAAGAGAAACTAGGAGGTTCCTCATGGAGGCCAGGGGTGGGGTCATGGGGTATCAGTGCTGCACATTTATGCAGAGAGAAGACAGGAAAAGGCCTGCTGTCTCTGGTGAAGGTGGAGACCTGGGTGGGATTTGCTAGGTCAGGCACAGAAACCCATGGCGGTCAGACTGGCTCAGGGTCCAGCTCTCCAGAGACTCAGACCAAGAAGTCCAAGGTGAGGGATGACATCAAGATCTTTTCATCTCTCCCCCCAGGAGCCAATTGAAGACCTTAACCCAGACCGGGTACTGGACCTCCAAGCTGACTCCCGGCTCCATGTCATCTTTGGGGGCACCAAGGTGGTACAACACATACCCCCACAGAAGGCCACCACAGGCCTGAAGCGTAGGTGCCTCAGGGGTGTCCAAGGGTGTCCTGCCTCCCAACCCCTCCTCCTCACATCTGCTTGGTCATGAGGTACTTAAATGATGGTGGCTCTGTTTGTCTCCTCAGCGGTTGACAATGGGTGTGTGGCCTATGTCCTGCGTACTGGATTCAACACTTCCCAGGTGCGAGGCTTTGACAAGGTCTAGGGAGGACGGGCCCCAGGGTTGGTACTGAATGGATGAAATGTCGACCCTTTCCAACCCCAGAACATAGAGAATCTGGTCTTGATGCTCTCAGGCAGGGAAGACCACCATTCCTCTGCAGGTCTCCCACCAGAAAAGGCTTTTGTCCTTCTACCCCTCTAGGGCAAGCTGCTGCGCACAATTCTCTTTGGGGTCAAGAGGGTGACCGCAAACAACCTGGAGACCTTCATTTTCATCCTTTTCCTCCTGGTCTTTGCCATTGCAGCCGCTGCGTATGTGTGGATTGAAGGTAAGCAACATGGCCGTACCCCTCTTTGAGACCCTGCCCCCTCGGCTCTCAGGCTGGCAGGCCCTTTCTCTGCAGGCACCAAGGACCCCAGCCGGAACCGCTACAAGCTGTTTCTGGAGTGCACCCTGATCCTCACCTCGGTTGTACCCCCTGAGCTGCCCATCGAGCTGTCCCTAGCCGTCAACACCTCCCTCATTGCCCTGGCCAAGCTCTGTGAGTGTGAAAGGAGGGGCTGGGGTACTGACTATACTGGGTCCTGATGGGACCCCTGACTCTTGACTCCCACTTCTCAGACATGTACTGCACGGAGCCCTTCCGGATCCCCTTTGCGGGCAAGGTCGAGGTGTGCTGCTTTGATAAGACAGGAACCTTGACCAGTGACAGCTTAGTGGTGCGTGGTGTGGCTGGGCTAAGGTGAGTGTCAGAGACTGTGGGCCTTAAGGGGCTTCTGGGAAATCAAGGGACAAATCAAGTCCAGCCCAGACCCTTGAATTGAAGACCTGCCAGAGGCCCTGCCTCAAAGGTCTGCTTCCTGGGGTTCCCCATGTTGTCCTCTGTTGGAATAAGTCTGTCAGCATGAGGGCTCAATTTAGGCCCAGAGCAGCCAGCCCAGCCTCCATTCCACACCAGCCATGTGACCCCACACAGTACGTGACCTCTGGGGCCTTCTGTGAGACTGGTACAGTCTCATGAGGACCCAGACTCCTATCCAAGGTAGCCTCAGTGACTGACACAGAACAAGTACATTGTTAGGGTGCATCCCTGGTGTCCCCCTCTGGAAATTCCTGGGGTCCCTCCCCTGGTAGAGGTACAGCTCCATTTGGTTTGCTTCTATCCTGTAACCAGCTACTCCCTGTCCTTGCAGAGATGGGAAGGAGGTGACCCCAGTGTCCAGCATCCCCGTAGAAACACACCGGGCCCTGGCCTCATGCCACTCCCTTATGCAGCTTGACGATGGCACCCTTGTGGGTGACCCCCTTGAGAAGGCCATGCTCACAGCCGTGGACTGGACGCTGACCAAAGGTGAGGGGCTAGAGTTTCACACTGTCATGGGTGAGCTCTCTTCTCTGGGCAGGTGGGCCCACAACTGTGGTGTTAGCCTAGACGAGTGGGCACAGGCTCACCTCAGTGACAGGCCACATCCTTGGGTGTCCTCCTGGATTAGAATCCACACTGTTCTAGCCACAGTGCTAGCATCCTCCAAGCTCAGGTCTCCCAGCTCTGACCCCTGGGAGGGAAGGAGGTGGGGAGGCTGGGCGGAGAGGTAGGGGCTTGGCTGCCTCTTTGGAGCAAAGCCCCTCAGGACTCGTACTTATTTGTTTCCAGATGAGAAAGTATTCCCCCGAAGTATTAAAACTCAGGGGCTGAAAATTCACCAGCGCTTTCATTTTGCCAGTGCCCTAAAGCGAATGTCCGTGCTCGCCTCCTATGAGAAGCTTGGCTCCACTGACCTCTGCTACATCGCGGCTGTGAAGGGGGCCCCTGAAACCCTGCACTCCATGGTGAGCCTGCCCTGGTCCTGGAGAGAGGTGGGGAGGGCAAGGGACAGACAGTGACATCTCCCTGCATTCCCTGCAGTTTTCCCAGTGCCCGCCTGACTACCACCACATCCATACTGAGATCTCACGAGAAGGAGCCCGCGTCCTCGCACTGGGGTATAAGGAGCTAGGGCACCTCACCCACCAGCAGGTAAAGATCTAGGCTCTTCATCTGCCACCCTTCTGTCACCTCCTCCCACAGCTTCTACCTTGTACCTCAGGTCTCAACCATGGGACTGTGTCATCTGGAGCACATCTGGACATCATCTCCTATCCCCACTCTGACATGTCCTATGCACCCTCCTTAGGGAATGGCAGGTGTTGCAGATTCCCATCCCCCAGCCCCACTCCTGCCCTTCCATACTTCCCAGTCGCCAAAAGGTCTTAGCAGCATCCTCAGCTCTGAGCCCACATCTCTTCATCCACAAATTCTTCTCCCCCATCCACTGCCAACACAGCTGCCCCTTTGCCTGCTTCTCCCTTGGCCCTTATTCAGGCTGCTTACATACCACAGCCTCAGCATCCTTCTAGAACTTAATGTCAGGTTTGTGGCATTGTGCAGGGACCCAGTTCAGGCCTAGGCTCACAGCCAGCACATGTCCTTCCTTGTGGTCACTGTCTTGCTCCTGAACCTGGAGCCCTCTGCTCCCCAGTGGCATAGGCCCTTGCCTTTTTTAAGAGTCACCATCTCTGAGGCCTTCCCCATACCCCCAAATGGCATCTCCAACCCTGTCCACTCCATTCCCCCATCTCTCTGATGGCACTCAGCACTCTGTTTTTTGTGATTCTCTTTTATCATCTGTCTTTCTTGGTACCTTGTGAGTTCCCTAAAGGTACAGGGTAGATAAGGGTTGTTTGCTACAGGAAAGAGTCCCAATCTTATTGACTCAGAAGCTAAGTCTTAAGGGTTCCATGATATGTCCATGTCCACAACCAGAAGGTAGAGGCATGAACCAAAAACCTGGACCACCAACCCACTGCCAGACCCTACCCCTCAAGAATGCCTAGCATCTTCCTTATCTCTCCCCTGACCCTAGCCTGACTCTCCTTCAAAGACAGGACCTTTCCTTCCATCCCCCACCCCCAGCGCTGTCACATGAAGCTCTAATTGCTGAGGAAGGGACTGTTGTCTCCACTCTGTGGGAAGTACAGAGTTGAGACTGGCAGAGGAACAGGTGGTAAAGGTACCTCACATCTGTCCACAGGCTCGGGAGGTCAAGCGTGAGGCCCTGGAATGCAGCCTCAAGTTTGTCGGTTTCATCGTGGTCTCCTGCCCTCTCAAGGCTGACTCCAAGGCTGTTATTCGAGAGATTCAGAATGCATCCCACAGGGTATGGCATGGACCAGGGAGATGGCAGCAGAGAACAATGTCAGCCTTAGTCTCAACAGTGAGATTTTAGCCAGGTGCACTCACACCTGCAGTGCTCACTCTGCCCCAACCAGAGGACACTCTAGTATACTCTTGGCTCTGGTGGTTTGTTTTTTCTGTTTTGAGACTTGGAATGCATTTTAGGGTTGGGAGATAGATAATCAGTCCCAGAGGGTAGCAATTCCACAACAGGCTGATTGGTTCCTATCAGGCCCTCAGAGGTCAGAGTCCATCCTTTCCATTGCCAGAATGTTCCCCCCATAGGGAGCTCCCAAGACAAGAGGGTCTATACGGAGGCTGATGCTTAATTTATATTGCAAACAAAAGTTATGGAAAGTTGGGTTTGAAAATAATTTACAGATGTTCTCAGAACTCATATGCATATCATTTGTGCAGCACCCAAATGGGGGCTTGGGGTCAACATTAGAAGGCCTGGACCTCCCTCACATCCCGTCTAAGAGATGTGATGGCCAGGTCTCCAGGCTGGGATTCTGCCCTGCCAGGCCCACCTTGCTAAACCTTCACCCTTGTTTCTCCAAGGTGGTCATGATCACAGGCGACAACCCACTCACTGCCTGCCATGTGGCCCAGGAGTTGCACTTCATTGAAAAGGCCCACACACTCATCCTGCAGCCTCCCTCAGAGAAAGGTGAGGCTCTGGCTCAGCTGTTGGGAAGGGATACAGGGGAGACCCTAGGCCAGGAACAGCTCCTGTCCTAGCAGCCTGCCTCAGTGAACAGCAGTATCCTCAATCACCTATTGATTGTTATGGTGGCATTACTGATCACAACTCCAGGTCATTGAGCAGCTTACAGGCAGTCACTGGGACACTGGTTCCAGGATCTGCATTGTTCATTTACAGTAATTAAGTACTGATGGTCACACCAGCTCAGGTTTCTTGCAAGTTCTCAGTGTCACTGGCTACTGCTCTAGTCACACTGGCTCTTTTAGCCACCTCCTTGTACCCATCTTGGGCCCAGCAGGCTGCCCCTGTACAGGTGCTCCTCTCCCAAGTTCAGGATCTGCTGGGCTCCCCAGCACCCAATGATGGCATCATTTGCCAAGTGCTCAGTATGACCAAACCCCAAGTAGATGGCTTTTTGCATGTTACCATGTCAGTCCTACCCTGTCCCACACTGCATAGTTCAGCTTATTTTGCTTACACCACAGAGGATAAGGCCAAGTACTAAGGCAGCTATTGGTGCCCCTGTTTTGTACCCAAGGAAACAGGTTTGGAAGTGAACCTACTTGGCCCAGTTCACTTGATGTCACTGTGGCCTGGGGTGTGCTCAGTGCAGGACCTGGGTGGGTAGCAATAGAGGGTCATGAGAGGAGTTACATGGAGCAGTTGCATCACAGGGCTATGGGTGGCAAATGTTTGTAGGGCCTGGTAGTTGCTGGGTAGGGTCCAACCAGGCCAGCTCCTGTGACCAGACAGCTGCCCCTTAGAAGGCTCAGTTCCTGGACCCCAGGATTGTGGACTGGTGGCCCAGAGCGAACAATCAGAACTGTTGTTGACAACAAAGCTGATCTAAACAGCCACAACAAAACCCAGGAGGAGCCAGGCACGGTGGCACACGCCTGTAACCCAGCACTTGGGAGGCTGAGGCAGGAGGATCGCGAGTTCAAAGTCAGCCTCAGCAATGGCGAGGCACTTAGCAACTCAGTGACACCCTGTCTCTAAATAAAATACAAAAAAGGGCTGGGGATGTGGCCCAGTGGTCGAGTGCCCCTGAGCTCAATCCCTGGTACAAAATAAGTAAACAAATAAATAAATAACCCAGGAGGAGCTTGGTTTCCCTCCCACTTGAGACATTTCCAGGGTGAGTGGTTCAGTGTGGGGTGGGCTACCCTTGGCCGTCTTCATCCTCAGCTCCTGCATCCAAGCCAGGGCCAAGATTTCTGGGAAAAGAGAAAGAGAAAGCATATAACTTGGAAGCATTCTCAGAGTGGGGAGGGAAGCTGTCCTAGGAAAATCAGGTTTCGGGCAGGCAATGGAGATGGGGGTTCATTAGGTGAGGGATTGATGTAAAGGGTGCTTTGCACAAGGTGAAGGGTGGTTTCACTTCTGAGATCAGGCTGGCTGGGTTTGCATCTGGCCCCATCGTGCAATCTCAAGCAAATAGCTCAGGCTCAGGTTCGTAGTTCCCTCAGCTGTATCAGTGAATATTCTCTGTGGAGTGCCTGGAGCAGGAGCAGGATTAGGTATTTGGAGAGCCTGTGGTATTGGTCCAGGTATCTAGGGCTCAGGTCGGCGGGGGTGGGGTGGAGTGGAGTGGTGTTGGAAGATGGGGGATTCTAGAAAGGAGAGACCCACTGAGTAGCTGCGCACTCTTCTCTGATCTTGGATGCCCCACAGGCCAAATGTGCGAGTGGCGTTCCATTGACGGCAACATCGTGCTACCCCTGTCCCCGGGCTCCCCAAAGGCACTAGCCCTGGAGCATGCACTGTGCCTCACAGGTGATGGCCTGGCCCACCTGCAGGCCACCGACCCCCAGCAGCTACTTCACCTCATCCCCCACGTACAAGTGTTTGCCCGCGTGGCCCCCAAACAGAAGGTGCGTGCAGGGTACTAGGGAGGCAGGGGTGCTGGGGACCCTCTGGGTGGGCACACAGCCCCCACTCAGTATGCCTCTGTCATGCAGGAATTTGTCATCACCAGCCTGAAGGAGCTGGGCTATGTGACCCTCATGTGTGGGGATGGCACTAATGACGTGGGCGCCCTGAAGCATGCGGATGTGGGTGAGCTCTAATAGCAGCTGGCAGCTGTTCCTCCCTTCAGGGTTCTGGTGTTGGGCACATGTCACTGTGCAAGATAATTTGGCCTTGGTTGCACATGGGCAGTCACAAAGGCACCACTTCCTGTGAGGAAGCAGTGCAAGGGATGGGGGGCCAGCAGGATTCAGAAATCCAAGGGGTGCAAGTGACAGGAACAGAGGGTGGGAAAGATGGAGCAAATGAGGAGGGCAACTCAGAAAACCAGGGGCTAAAATGATGGCTGGTGCTTCATAGACTGGGGTCTCTGTCAAAGGGATACCAGTGTTAAGTTAAACTTTAAGCCGGGCATAGTGGCACATGCCTGTAATCCCAGTGGCTCAAGAAGCTGAAACAGGAGGATTGGGAGTTCAAAGCTAGCCTCAGCAATAACAAGGCACTAAGCAACTCAGTGAAACTCTGTCTCTAAATAAAATGCAAAATAGGTCAACCTAAAGTAGCTTCTGAGCGTTTCCAGTGTGTTTAACTGCTTTACCTACTGAAGAATTGTATGAAGGATTGTCTTCTTCCAGTTATCCTCCTTAGGCAATAAGTTTCTTTGGAAACAAGTGTAGTTGTAACCCTTTCAGTACTGTGTTTTTACGTTTTCTTTGTTGTTGATTTTGTTTTCTTAAGTAGTTTGTTGAAAGCAAAATGGACATCTTCTGAGGTCTCCTTAGGGAGGTTTTGGGAGGTCAGGTGAGATATGTTTGGAAACTGTTCTGGACAAGAACAAGCTGCAAAGCTTGGAGGGGTCGGTGGTTCTAAGGCTGGCGTGTCCAGTTCTGCCATGAACAGATACACTGGGGTCTGTTTCTCAGGGCCTAGGGCTGGCAGGCCTCTCTTACCCCCTGTTCCTTTTGCCTACCAGGTGTAGCACTCCTGGCCAATGCCCCTGAGAGGGTCGTTGAACGGCGACGGCGAACCCGGGACAGCCCAGTTCTGAACAACAGTGGTATTAGGGCCACCTCCAGGACGGCCAAGCAGAGGTCGGGGCTTCCGCCCCCTGAGGAGCAGCCAGCTTCCCAAAGGGTGAGTCTCTGGAGGGAGATGCTGGCACCCGCTTTGGCCAGGACTGATCCCCTGCCATCCACCCCCACAGGACCGCCTAAGCCAGGTGCTGCGGGACCTCGAGGATGAAAGCACACCTATTGTAAAATTAGGGGACGCCAGCATCGCAGCACCCTTCACCTCTAAGCTCTCGTCCATCCAGTGCAGTGAGTCCCAGCACCCACCATTAAGCCCCTGTCCATCCCTGCACGGCACCCCGCCCACACCTGCTTTCTTTCACCCCGCAGTCTGCCATGTGATCAAGCAGGGCCGTTGCACATTGGTAACCACACTGCAGATGTTCAAGATCCTGGCACTCAATGCCCTCATCCTGGCCTATAGCCAGAGTGTCCTCTACCTTGAGGGTGTCAAGTTCAGCGACTTCCAGGCCACACTGCAGGGGCTGCTACTGGCTGGCTGCTTCCTCTTCATCTCTCGTTCCAAGGTAGGTTGTGGAGGTGCTGGGAGGCCAGGGACACAAAGGCCAGCTAGGACTGGATGTTAAAGGCCCTGACATGTGCTATCCTTTCACCTTCACAGCGGCCCCTGAAATGAGAACTCTGAAGCTGTGTTTGGGATGGCATAGGACATACCAGCAGGGCAGGCATGGGCCAAGATTCCAGGATACCTCTGAGTGGCATACCTTGGGGTCGCCCACAATTCACAGGCTGGGGTCTTGGTTAAGCCAGAATCCATAGGCAAGGAGGGGTCAGGTGGGGAAACAATTACCAAAAGCACTCAGAGGATATGCAGAGCCCTGAAAAAAACTAAGTGGAAGCCGGGTGTGGTGGCACATACCTGTAATCCCAGTGGCTCAGGAGACTGTGACAGGAGGATCAGGAGTTCAAAAAGCCAGCCTCAGCAACTTAGTGAGGCTGTAAGCAACTCAGTGAGACCCTGTCTCTAAATAAAACACAAAAAAGGGCTGAGGATGTGACACAATGGTTAAGCATCCCTGGGTTCAATCCGCAGTACAAAAAAAAAACTAAGTGGGTCACAGGCTACATGGGACCTCCTTGTGGAGTCCTATGCCGTGCTGATCTTCAGGCCCACTCAAGAAGAGGGAGGTGAGCCGGGCGTGGTGGCGCACGCCTGTAATCCCAGCATTTGGGAGGCTGAGGCAGGAAGATCGCGAGTTCAAAGCCAGCCTCAGCAATGGTGAGGCACTTAGCAACTCAGTGAGACCCTGTCTCTAATAAAATACAAAAAAGGGCTGGGGATGTGGCCCCAGTGGTCAAGTGTCCCTGAGTTCAATCCCCGGTACCACAAAAAAAAAAAAAAAAAAAAAAAAGAAGAAGAAGAGGGAAGTGCTGGCAACCAAGAACTGAGCATAAAGTCCTTGGCATGCATAGGCTGACACCCCAGTGGCCAGAGATTGGGGTGTCCTTGGATGCCTCATGGGCCCCAGGAAAGGCTTTGAGTGTGTTGTGGTACAGCGGAAACAGGGATGAATTGGAACAAAGAGAATAGGATCTGCTTTTGACTTTAAGACTCCAAGGGGTTGGGGCTCTGGCTCAGCGGTAGAGTGGTAGAGCCCTCAGCGCTCGTCTCGCATGTGTCGGGCCCTGGGTTCGATCCTCAGCACCACATAAAATAAAAGCACTAAAAAAAAAAAAGACTCCCAAGGCTGCTGTGGACAGTATAGACACAGGGTTCAGACTAGGCAGCAGTGCCTACCCCACCCTAGTGTTTTGTGACCACTGTCTGCACAAGGCCTCCCCCATGAGGGAAAGGGTATAGTTTCTTACTAACTGGGTAGAGTGGCCCTAGGACAATCAGGTCCTGACCCCACCCCCAACCCTTCTGCTGCAGCCCCTGAAGACCCTCTCCCGAGAGCGACCCCTGCCCAATATCTTCAACCTATACACAATCCTCACGGTCATGTTCCAGTTCTTTGTGCACTTCCTGAGCCTTGTCTACCTGTACAGTGAGGCCCAGGCCCGAAGCCCTGGGAAGTAAGTATTGTCCCCAGAGGAAGTAATGTCTGTGGTTGGGAGTGGCAGGAGGATATGTGTGCAGATGTTTATAAGAGCCTGGGGGTCTTCTTGGATGTTGGGAGGGGCCTGAGGACAGCAGGGTCAGGCAGGCAGGGCCCTGGCTCTGTGCTAGGGTACCAAGGAGCCATAGTGGGTTCATGAGCAAGAGAGAGGTTATTCCCATACCTGGCATCTCTACAGGCGGGAGCAGTTTGTAGACCTATACAAGGAGTTTGAACCGAGCCTGGTCAACAGCACTGTGTACATCATGGCCATGGCTATGCAGATGGCCACCTTCGCCATCAACTATAAGGTGAGGTCTGGCCCTTTGCCCAGCACACCCTGCCATGTGCCCTCTTGGCCCCTACCACATGCAGCCGTCTGTCCCTCTGTCCCCACAGGGCCCACCCTTCATGGGGAGCCTGCCTGAGAATAAGCCCCTCGTGTGGAGCCTGGCCGTGTCACTCCTGGCCATCGTTGGCCTGCTCCTCGGCTCCTCGCCTGACTTCAACAGCCAGTTTGGCCTCGTGGACATCCCTGTGGAGGTGAGTGGCCCTGCCGAGGCACATCTGGGGATCAGCCTGGGCCCACCTACAAGGGACCTGGCCACAGGTCCCCAACTCATCAGCCCTCCCTGCTCTTAACAGTTCAAGCTCGTCATCGCCCAGGTCCTGCTTCTGGACTTCTGCCTGGCGCTCCTGGCCGACCGTGTCCTACAGTTCTTCCTGGGGACCCCGAAGCTGAAAGTGCCTTCCTGAGATGGCGGTGCTGGTACCCACCGTCTACCCTGGCTGCCACCAGGCAGGAGCCCTGCCAGGACCCCAGGAGGAAACAGTGTCCCCCACCCCTACACCCATGGTGAGGCTTCCTGGCCTTGCCCTTGGAAGACTGAACTGGGGCCCCCACAGCCCTCTGCTGGCCTGGCTAGTGGAACCAGCCCCTTTGTTAAATAAAGCAGCATCCAAGATTTTAAGAAGCTGTGCCTCCATGTTGTCTGTGCCCCACAAGGGTCATTGCAGTTCACAAGCCAGGTGAATCTCAGGTACTGGGAGAGGTTAGGATTGGTAGTCTTTTTCCCTTTTCCAAAAATACTTGCTGTAACAGTGTGTCCTCCTCTTGGTGCTGTCTTAGATGTGTAGAATATGGTCCACACCACTATAGATACTGACTTGGGTCATGTTTCTTGGGGTCCTACGCCATGGTGCCACCTCACATCACAGATGGGGGTGGCAATTGCCAGGGTCTCACAGCCAGGATGTAACCCAGAATCCTGGCTCAGCCCTAGTACTGATAGTGTCCTTCCTTTCAAGGGTCATACTGCAACTCAATAACTACAGAGAGCCGGGCGCGGTGGCGCACGCCTGTAATCCCAGCACTTTGGGAGGCTGAGGCAGGAGAATCGCGAGTTCAAAGCCAGCCTCAGCAATGGCGAGGCACTTAGTAACTCAGTGAGACCTTGTCTCTAATAAAATACAAAAAAGGGCTGGGGATGTGGCCCAGTGGTCGAGTGCCCCTGAGTTCAATCCCTGGTACCAAAAAAAAAAAAAAAAAAAAAAAAAAAAAAAAAAAAAAAATACAGAGTAGTGAGCTGGGGATGTAATGGTAGAGCACTTGCCTAGCATGTGTGAGGCCCTAGGTTCCTACCCCAGTACCACAGAAATAAAAAATAAGTTGTGGAGTTGGTAGCATAACCCTAGAATCACAACCACGTAGATTTGCCTCTCGAAAAGCCAAAAACTTTAGGAAGCAAAATTTTACCCATACTTTTAAAGTTTTTTATTTCCAGCCAAAAATTCTACAGTGCTGGATGTGGATGTATCTTCCTAACTGACAAGCTGCTTATAGTCAGTCCTCTCCCGCCCACACGTGGCTAGCATCATCAGGCAGTGTGGCTTGAGGAAAACCTTGGGAACAGGAGCCATATGGAAGCTGAGGGAGGGGGCCAACACTGGCAGTGAAGCGCACTCACTGGACAGTGAAGCGAACTCACTTGAGGAGGAGAAGGGTAACCTGATGCTACCTGACTGGGGCTGCTAAAGTCGCCAAATCCCCGAGATGAATAATTCTTGGAGGTCCTACAGCAGGGACTCTGTGCCCCTGTCTCTCAGAGGGGTACTCTCTGACTACACTCAGGGGGCCTCAAGAGCCTGATCCAGCTTTGAAGATCGTGGGGATGGGGGGTGTCGGATATTTGAAGAATTCTTTGAAATCACACAGAATGTCAGGCCTCCACCAGGAGTCGCCATTGCTCGGATCGGGCGTGCGTGGATTCCGAGATACCTCTGGGCTTGGAGGTTACTGGGTCACAGGGTGTGGAAGTTTCTGGGACAGACACCCTAGGCCAACGGTCTCGGGGTACTGGGGCTTCGTGGGCTTTGGGTTGGCACAGAAATCTGAGAAAACGACCCGTCGTGGACGAAGGCCTAGATGCCCAAATCTGGGGCTTTGTAACCTGGGGCGGTCAATGGAGAGACTTCCACCAGACGCAATCTGAGGTTGCTAGAGCAGTGGCCGCAGACAGGCTTCCGGGCCTCGGAGGTGTGGCGGTCGCGTGGGGCGTGGCCTTTCGGTGGGCGTGCTCTAAGAGGGGCGGGGCGAGGCAGGACTCGGGCGGCGCCGGCAGCGGCAGGAAATCGGGGCTGGTCCCCCGCCGGCGTGCAGCCCCATCCCGGGCCAGTCTGGGCTGAATGATCCCTGCGCTTAACCATGGATACATCAGAGCCAGGTAGGGGGTCTTGAATCGGGGCATCGGGTAGATTTCCACGACATCCCTCTCAGTTCCTAAATTGAGTAACCCCATCTGTCCCTCTTGGTCTCGAGAGCCGGGAAAAGAGTTCCTGAATTGAAAGATCGCAGGGATACTTCATGTTGGGGATCCCCCAACCGGGAGGGGCTCTGGACACCAGCCCTCGACTACCCCCCACCCACTTCCGAGCCTTCACCCAGGATGCCGCGGGGGAGGGGGCCCAGGAAAGGGAAGTGGCCGCTTCTGCTTCTGATTTTTGTGATGGGGGCAGGGTGTCACGACCGCTGTTGGAGAGGGCAACGCAGTAGGATCCCCACAGGGCTCCTCCTTAGCCCCAGGGAGCGGACAATGTTGATCTGAGGCCCCTAGAAGAGGGGGCGGGGGCAGCAGCAGAAATGTGGAAAAGGTCCGACTTGTGTTTCCGGATGTCTTTGTGTCTCTTGTTGTATGTGGAGAGTCACTCAGTCTTGAAGTCCCTCGTGGTTTCAGTCTGTCCATGTGTTTATGCCGCAGGCTCTGTGCCTGTGTGTCCCACGTGTATTTCCATCTGTCTGGCCTGGGGTCCATGTGGTTCCATTGTCAAGCCAGCTCTCTCCTCCGGCTAATGTAGCTGCATCTGGGGAATGTTTTGTTGTTTTGCTTCTGGGTCCCCGTGTGGGTGTCTCTGCTCCTCTGAGCAGCTGTCTCTGGTTGTATTTGGGTCCATCTGCCTGCCCTGAGTTGGCCCCACCTAAGCCCACTCTCCCTGTATCCCACACCCCCGCAGTCTCTCTTTAGCCCTCTAAATGAGATTGGTTGGGGTGTTGATTGTGGCTTGTGGTGTTGTGGGTGGAGGGAGGCAGTGGTTGGCCCATGTATTATATTCCCCTCCCCCAGGGATCCCCCCAGCTCCTGAGAGCAAGAAGAGGTACAGTGACATCTTCCGGAGCCTGGATAACCTCGAGATCTCACTGGGGAATGTGTGAGTCTGAACCTGGGTCACCCAAATCCTGCCAGGATCCCCCAAACCTCCAACCATGCAGGTGCTCCTAAGCCCCATTTGGAACCTGCATCATCTGGACCCACTTATGTAATAATATCAAGTCTAAGATGGAATCCCAGATATTTTAGGTATATTCCCAATGTGGCCCTAAGCCCACCACACATCCTTCTTGTGACCCCTTAAAATAATTGAGATTGTTCTAATACTATTCTATGAAACCCAAAGTTATCTAAGGCCCTTCAACCCCTTTATCAAGTCCAATAAAAATAAAAATTAAAAAAGTCCTCCCCTGGTTTCTGCCAAATCCTCAGACCTCCCAGACACAAGAGGTGCCACAGGACTGTCCCCCAAACTGCCCTAGGGTTCCCAGCACCTCCCCACACATGCAGGACAAACTGGACAGAAGTGGCCTCTGATCCCCTTGCCCCCCAGAACCTTCGAGATGCTGTCTGGAGACCCTGTACTCTCAGAAGACCTGGATCTTGACAAGGTCACCACAGCCACTGTGGTAAGTGGGACATGGGGAACAAGGAAGAGGGGCCTGAGCCAGAGCCTCTGCCCTGCTTGCTCCTGAATGCTGTCTCCCCCCCACCAGACCAGTGAAGCCAGCCGTTGGAGTGGCCCCTCCCCAGAGGGTCTTGCGCCCCTCACAGGTAGGGGACATTGAGGCCAGGATGGTGGGGATAGAAAGGAGTTCTTTTTTTAATAAGTCAGCACTGACTGTATTCCATGTCAGGCATTGTTCAGATTCAGGGAAAACAGCAGTGCACACAGCAGATCCAAGTCCCAGCCCTCAGGGAGTCCCCCAGTCTGGGTAGAGAATCTGTAAAGTTGCCATCAGAACACTGATCCAAATGGGGGAGTTGGAGCCTTGAGGGTATAGGACAGGGGCTACTGGACTAGTCCCAGGGCTCAGGGAAAACTTCTGCAGGAGGACAGTGTTCAAAGTTAAGAGTTCCACCCATCTTCCCCAGGGGTAGAATTGGATTTGCGGCTCATTCGGACCAAAGGGGGCGTGGATGCAGCCCTGGATTATGCCAAAACATGGAGCCGCTATGCCAAGGAGCTGCTGGCCTGGACTGAGAAGAGAGCCAGCTATGGTGAGGGCCCCTTCTACCCAACCTCAGCCCTCAGGGAGTGCCTGAACCCCAGCTGGACCCTGATGTCTCCTCCCACTCCCCCACAGAGCAGGAGTTTGCTAAAAGCATCATGAAGATTGCTGAGGCTGGCAAGGTGTCCATCCACCAGCAGGTAACCATGAGCAAATTTCCCCAGAGCCCAAACCTCCCAGATCCCCATCCCTGTCCTCCCATCCTCAGCATCCCCTACCCTCTACACCCAGAGCCACATGCCGCTGCAGTATATCTACACTCTGTTTCTGGAGCATGATCTCAACCTGGGAACCCTGGCCTTGGAGACTGTAGCCCAGCAGAAAAGAGATTACTACCAGGTAAGGGGGTGGGCACTCTGATGTCCTTCATGTGGGATTCCCTCCATTTCCAACAATTTGGGAGGAAGTTACTGCTTCCATCATCATTGCTATTTTGCTGATGTGCTAAGGCCCAGTGATGCTCAGGAACTTGCTCAAGGTTACTCAGCAGAGATTCAAACCAGGCTTCCTGTGCAGTTGCAAAACTGCTTGTGTTTGTGAGGAAGGGCATATGAATGCTGAGTATTTTCAGAAGACGACCTTGGTGTGTTTGGATCCAGGCAGAAAGGATGGGATGATCACTGAAGTTCTGCTCATGATCACACTGATGGGGGAGAGTAGGCCTCGGTGAGAAGACACACAGGAAAAATATAGACTCAGAAAAGGGTTCAGTGTTTGGGGTGTGGCTAAGTGGTAGAGCCAATGCAAGAGGCCCTGGGTCCCATCCCCTGCACTGCAAAAAAAAGAAAAGGGTTCAGAGAAGAAAAGGCACGCGGGGGGTGGGGAGGGGTGGGGGGTAGCGGGGGTGGCTGGGGTTGTGGCTCAGCTGTAGAGCCCTCACCTAGCACCACGTACAAATAAACGCATCGTGTACAACTAAAGCAAATAAATATTAAAAAAAAAAGGCACGCAGGTGTAAGGAATGGAAAAGACTGGTTGGTGGCACCTCTGGGGTGGCCCTAAGGCTGCATCACCATCCCTCACCCTTCTTGCTAGCCACTGGCTGCCAAAAGGACTGAGATTGAGAAGTGGCGGAAGGAGTTCAAGGAGCAATGGATAAAGGAGCAGAAGCGGATGGTGAGGTGCCGAGTGGTGGGGGATGGCAAGCCGAGGAATAAGAGGCCAGTCACTAACTTCCCCCCAAACCCCACCCTCCCGTGGCCCTCCAGAACGAGGCAGTGCAGATACTGCGGAGGGCCCAGCTCCAATATATGCAACGCAGTGAGGAACTATGGGCGCGCTCCCAGGGGTCCCCTGAGGACCATACCCCTCAAGCCTCCCCTGGAACCAGCAAGCAGCAGGAACGGCGGCGGAGGTCCCGAGAAGAAGCCCAGGCCAAGGTGGGGATTCAGCCCTGTGTCCCCCTTTCATTTGGTACCCCCATTCTCCACTCTCTTCCACACGTTTCTCTTGCTGCCACCGACGGCCTCGGTTTCCCCAGGTACTGGAGGCTGAGGTGTTTTATCAGGCCTGCGTCCGCGAGGCCAACGCACGACAGCAGGACCTGGAAAACACCAAGCAGAGGATCGTGTCCCACGTGCGCAAGCTGGTGTTGCAGGGGGATGAAGTGCTGAGGAGGGTGAGACTCTTTCCCTTGACCGCTCTCCCTCATCCCGTTTGGGCCCCAGCTGAGTGCCCCTCCCCCCAACCCCTAAGTCACTCCTGGGACCGCAGGACTAGCTCCATCTCCCTGCATTGTGGTTGGGCCCCAGACCTTGAAGAAGCCTCTACTTCAACCAAGCCCCTGGCCGAGCTGACTGCCCTAGTCTCTAAACTGCAGCCTTATTACTCCCCGCCATCAAACCCTTACCAGTGGGACTCTGGCTCCTCCCCTAGGGGACCCAGGCCTCGCCCATCCTTGACTCTAGCTCCGCCCCACAGGTGACCCTAGGCCTCTTTGGGCTGCGCAGAGCACAGGCTGAACGTGGTCCTCGCGCATTCGCAGCTCTAGCCGAGTGCTGCGCGCCCTTCGAACCTGGCCAGCGCTACCAGGAGTTCGTGCGGGCGCTGCGGCCTGAGGATCCGCCGCCCCCACCGCGGGCCTTCTCATTCCAGGAGTTTGTACCTATCGTGCACAGGTGAGGCTTGGATGCTGGATTGGGAGTGAGCCTGGAGGCTCTTAGTACTATTGGACAGAGTTCTGAAGATCAAAGAACTAGAAGCCTCAATGGAGTTTAGTACTCGCGTCTCTGGGTTTTGTTTTTGGTTTTGTTTGCTGTAGGTGGGAGGGGGAATTGACCCTGTAGGGAAAGGTCCAGGACTTTGGGGCCACTGCATTCAAGGAAGCAGGAGGCTCATGGGCATCAGGACTTGCAGACATAGAAGTGTTGCCTGGGTACTGTCACACCAGGCCAGTTTCTTGGGAATGGAGTCCTCAAACTTCACTCTTCTCCTCTCAGCTCCCCTCTGGATTCAAGAAAGAAGCTCTCTGGGCCCCCACCTCCCAGGCTGGATGAGAGTTCCTCAGAGCCAGGCCCTTGGGAGGACACTGGCATAGGCTGGCAGGGTGAGTGTAGTGAGAGTAGGGTGAGAGTGGTGCCAGGCTAGGGTCCATCCTTATTGAACTGTCTGCACATAGGGACTCCAGGTCCTACGCCAGGCAGTGATGTGGACAGTGTGGGTGGCGGCAGTGAGTCTCGGTCCTTGGACTCTCCCACTTCCAGCCCAGGTGAGGAACAGGACCTGATCCTGACCCAGCCCCCACCTATGGCCATACTCCAAACCCTGGCCAACCTTGAACCCAATCTCTAACCCACCCTTGACCTCTAACCTGTCCTGCAACCCAGGCCTATTTTCTCAAACTATTCTCTTGATCATCAGACTTATAACTACCCCACAGATGCCTGACCCATTCTGTAATGCTTAACCCCTGACCTCTCTGACCTTCCTGACCTCTGAGCCCTTTCCTCAAGAACATCTGTGAGAGGTTCTGGAAGCTCTGAAAACCAAGACTGTGTATCCTTAACCTGGAATCTCCCATAACCCCTGTGACTCCCAACTTCTATAACCCTCTGTCCCCAGGCCCTGCTTCCCGGCGGCTGGTGAAGGTCTCCTCCACAGGCACTGAATCTTCAGATGACTTTGAGGAGCGAGACCCTGGTGAGGCTGGAAGCAGGTGGGGTGGGGCAGGGTGGGAGGTGGACCAGGCAAAATCTGACACTGTATCCCTGCAGACCTGGGAGATGGGCTGGAGAATGGGCTCAGCAGCCCTTTCAGGAAGTGGACGCTGTCCACGGCGGCTCAGACCCACAGGCTTCGGAGGCTGCGAGGCCCAGCCAAGTGTCGAGAGTGTGAAGCCTTCATGGTCAGCGGGACCGAGTGTGAAGAGGTGTGGCCTGGGCTGATGACCCAATGACCTCTGCTGACCCCTGATGACCTGAGATCCCTATAACCTTCCTGCCCTCAGGACCCACCTTGATCTGATGATCTCCTACATACCCTCCATTCCCTAAGGATCCCTACAACTGTCTTTTTCCCCCGCTGGCCCCCAGTGACCTCACTCCCTCTATGACTTTCTCCCCAGTGCTTCCTGACCTGTCACAAGCGATGTCTGGAAACCCTGCTGATCCTCTGTGGACACCAGCGGCTCCCAGTCCGGACACCTCTCTTTGGGGTTGACTTCCTGCAGCTTCCCAGGGACTTCCCAGAGGAGGTTCCCTTTGTGATCACCAAATGTACAGCTGAGATAGAACACCGTGCCCTGAGTGTGCAGGTGCTGCCTTGACCCTTGAATGTCCCCAGGAATAACTTTGCTCTATTGATGGTTGGATCATAAGCCAGGTATCTCTTTACGCCCTTGACTTACAGGGCATTTACCGGGTCAGCGGGTCCCGGGTTCGAGTGGAGCGGCTATGCCAAGCCTTTGAGAATGGCCGAGCCTTGGTGGAACTGTCAGGAAACTCGCCTCATGACATCTCAAGTGTCCTTAAGCGGTTTCTCCAGGAGGTGGGTGCTCAGGGGACTTGGGAAGGTGGGGATGGGAAGGGGCTGAGGACCCTTGGCAGCCCAACTATACTCGTATACCCCTGCCCATTCCGCCCCCAGCTCACCGACCCTGTGGTCCCCTTCCACTTCTACGATGCCTTCATCTCTCTGGCTAAGACCCTGCATGCAGACCCTGGGGACAACCCTGGGACCCCCAGCCCCAGCCCTGAGGTTATCCGCTCGCTGAAGACCCTCTTGGTACAACTGCCTGACTCTAACTACAACACTCTACGGCACCTGGTGGCCCATCTATTCAGGTGTGCACTGGTCCCTGAGCCTTGAATTGTGATCCCTTTCCCTCGACATGTGATTGCTAACCTCTATGGCTGACCCCTGATACTGACCTCTGATCTTTGACATGTTTTCTGAGCTCTGAACCTTAATACATGACTCATAACTTTGGGTACTGACACACCTGACTCCCATCTCTAGACTTGTGGCTGCTGGTCTCAATGACCAGGATCAATCACCCGAGACATGGGCAAGTCACCACTAGGCTAGCCTGTAGGTCTTACCCTTACCCTCAACTGATACTTTGCACCTCATACCCTGACCCTTCTCCTCACACCATCCTCAGGGTGGCTGCACAGTTTGAAGAAAACAAGATGTCTGCCAACAACTTGGGAATTGTATTTGGGCCAACGCTTCTGCGGCCACCAGATGGTCCACGGGCAGCTGGTGCCAGCCCTGTCACCTGCCTGCTAGACTCTGGACACCAGGCTCAGCTTGTTGAGTTCCTCATTGTGCACTACGAGCAGATCTTCGGGATGGACGAGCTCCCCCTGGCCACAGAGCCACTGCCCCAGGACCCCAGCCCAGCCCCTGGAACCCTTACAACCAGCTCACAACCTCCAGTCCCATTCCTTGACTCAGAGTCACAGTCCCCAGCCCTAGCCTTGGACCCTGACCCAGACCCTAAGTCTCATAGTGCCCAGGAGGAGCATTCTGAGGCCACGCCCTCTGAGGTAGGAGCCTTCTGGGCCCACACATGTGGGGAGAGCCTTATCTCTGTTTAATTCTCTCATTTTCTATCTTCCTTTACCTTTAAATTTTCTTCCATTCTCTCCTCCCTTATTTATTTAATCTGTGTTCATTCTGGAAGAAATGGTTAGGAATGAAAGGGTGGGTAATAATGGAGTAACAATAGCAGACAGCCCTGTAAAGGTATAGCATGGGCAATTATTCATTCAACAGAATATTTATCAAACATCTACTATGTGCCAAACATTGTTCTAAGAAACATCAGTGAGCTAAATAACCAAGACCTCATTCTCTTGGTATCTGCATTTTAGTGGGAAAAGACCAACAATAAACAAATATGATATAAAATCAGTTATATAGGATATTACAAGGTGATAGAGACAAGTAGTGTGGAGGAAAGAAAGGACAGAGGAAGTAATGGGACACCATGGGCACCAGGTTGATAAGTGGAGGGCAGTTTGGAGGGTTTTGTTTGGTTTTGGGTACTGAGCTACATCCCCAGTTCTTTCTGTTTTTTGAGACAGGATCTTTCTAAATTGCCCAAGCTGACCCTGAACTTGTGATCTTCCTGCCTCAGCCTCCCAAGTCACTGAGATTATAGGCATGTGCCACTGTGCCCAGCGTGGAGGGCAGTTTATAGCAGTAGCTGGGATAACATGGACAGATTTTATGGAACAGGTAGATTTCAGTAAAAATTGAAAGGATATGAGGGTGGAATGAGCCTGGTGTAAATCTGGGAAAAGGTATCCCAGACAAAGAGAACAGCTAGTCAAAGGCCCTGAGGTAGAGCTTGCCTGGTATGGTCAGAGCACAACCCTACCTTGTAATGAATGAGCAATGGGAAAGTGGTAGGAAGTGAATCCAAAGAAGGATTGACCCCAAAGGCTTTGCCCCTGCCACTAATTATGCACTTACTATGCATGGGGTATGGGCCACTCTTACTATGCACAGAGCATGGACTACCATTGAATCCACACCTGATACTCATGGGCAGTATATAAGCTTCCTGTTGTCTTTGCCACAGCTCTGAGAAGCAGATTACTTCAATAGTTAATGAAGACTACCTACTGCTAGGATGATACAGCTAAGGCTTAAAGTAATTAAGTCACCCTGAATGGGGAGCCGTGGCAGTCAGAATCTAGTGGGATTCACCCATCAGAATCCAGAGCTCAACTGTGAATCAGGAAAATGGCAGCAACAGCCACTCCAGGCAGTCTGTGCCCATAGCCTGTGCTCAGGACTCCTACTGGAGGCTCCCCTCTTTCTCTGATCCTGCTACACCCACCATCTTAAGGATCCCTTCTGCAGAGCTAGGAAGAGGCTGTCTGTGAGTTGTGGGTATGAGAAATGGAATAGCTTGTGAGGTGCTCAGTATTCAACACATAGAGTTCCAATCATTATTACTATTTGGCAAAAGACGGGAACAGTGAGGACATACAGAGAAACTAGAAAGCTGAGGTAAGGTGGGTAAAGGTGCAGAGAATAGCCTAGGATGGAGACAGTAGCTCAGAGGCACCACCCAGTCCTAACTGGAACAGGTTAAGCCCCTCCCTAGGCTGGCCCCCTGATGAAAAAGGAAGTTCCTCCCCTTCACAGAACTCACATATGAATCAGTGACACTGCTCTGTGCAAGAGGGGCAAGCAGAACGCTTTTAAGAGCACAGTCTGCCCCAAAATTGCAAAGGAGATTTTGCATGGCCAGGAATAAAAAACCTCTGGCTCTACAAGAGTCACATTCTTGGGTTTCTCCCTGCAGATTCCAACTCTGCAGAGTGACCAAAGAGAGGAAGTGGCTGAAGACACCAAAGATGGGGAAGGGGAAGGTGAGTATAGGAGAGTAGCTTAGGAGTTCTGGGGATGCCCCTTCCTGAGGGATGGCTTGGCTGAGAGATGACTCTTGGGGCAGGGGGGCATCCAGAGGACTTGGGGATGCTAAACATTGACCACCCCACCCAACAGTGTCCAGCCAAGGCCCTGAGGACTCATTCCTGGGAACACAGTCCCGTGGCCATTTCAGCCGCCAGCCAGTGAAGTACCCACGGGGAGGTGTGCGGCCTGTTACTCATCAACTGTCTAGTTTGGCCCTGGTGGCTTTCAAGCTGTGTGAGGAGGCCCCTAGCACAGTGAGCAGAGGGAGTCTGAGGGGTCGGGGGCCAGGCCCTGCTGCTGCCTCCGCTGACAACAGCCCCCTGCGACGCACCCCACTGCCCAAGCATTTTGAGATCACCCAGGAGACAGCCCGGTTACTCTCTAAGCTGGACAGTGAGGCTGTGCCTAGGACCTGCTGCCCAGACCCCCAGCCTGAGGAAACCGAGGACCATCTCTGACCATCCTAAGGAGCCAAGGACAAAGAAGACGGACCCATATATCCTTACCTCTCCCTACCTATAAGGAAAGACTACATGGCCTAGGGAGGCCTAAAACACTTTTTTGGGCAATGTCCCAGGAATTTCCTACCAGACACAGGTGGTTTCAAGCATCAGGGCCTCTCAGGTTCATAGGTCACTCAGGGTCAATACAAGGTCATGAGATCCTTGGGGTCTGCCCTAGTCTTTGACCTCCAGGATAGGGGTGTGTTTTACTACTTTGGTTCTGATAACTCCTCCTTTCCCACCTGCCTCCTCAGATTCCGAGTAATCCATTTTTGGAGGAGGTGGGCAACCCAGACCTCACATCCTTGTGGTGCCTGCAGCCTGGGATCAGATGGCCTCTAAATAAACTGCCCTATATATTCTTGCATGTCTGTCTTTGCCCCGGGGATGGTAACAGGGAAGAAGCCAGCAAGAGCAGCACCCCCAGGCCCCATTTTACCAATCAGGGAAACCAAACACCCCTTTCTTCATGCTCAAACACCCTTTAAAACCTACAGGCAATTAAGGGCTGGTCCTGAACACCCAGCTGAGTCACACGGCCTGGCCCTCCCAGAGCTCAGTGTCCCGGATCTGGTCCTGCATAATCAAACAAATATAACCAAAGTGCAGATAACCGGGACAATGGGGCTGTGTGCTCTGGCGTGTGGGAGCCCGGAGCCACCACGCAGAAGCTGGGGGAGGAAGCCGCAGGACAGGGCAGTGCAGGGGCGCAGAGAAGACACTGCAAGAAATTTGAGTGGGACAGAAAGGTTTCTAGGGCAAGGGAGGCCGCGGCAGTAGTAGTTGTGAGCTGGGGGAAGCAGAAGCTGGGCTGGGGTCCCTGCGGTGGGAGCCAAGTCGGATCAGGGCGTGGCTTGTAACTCCGCGGACGATTGGGCAGGAGGGAGAGGGCGGGGTGAGACTGAGTGAGTTGGGGGTCTGGAGTGGTGTATCGGACCAAGACCACCCTCAGCTGCGCCCGGGCAGCGTGAGGTCACGGCGGGAATTATCCAGCAGCCAAGTGAGTCATCCCTGAAGACTCGAAACTGCGGGCGTGCGAGGTGTGCAGGGACTGGGGTGGGAGTCCCGAGCCGGAAATAAAGAGGGGCGACCACAGGGCCGCTGGGCGAGGAGGAAACGGCGGGGCTGCAGTTCCGGGCGACCCCACTTCCGACGCGGTCGCTGAGGCGGAGCTTCCCCAGGTGGCGGGGGCGCGATAGGGCTCCCCCAGGTGGCAGGGGCGGGGCACCACGGCCTGGGTGGAGGCGGGGGCGGGGCGGCTGAACCCCGCCTCCCGCGCCTTCTCGCCCGCGGGCTCCCGGCGCACCCGAAGGCTGCTCCGCTCCCGCCGCGGTTGCGGGGCCATGGACCTCAGGCCCGCTGCGATCCCCCAGGAGCCCGCCCCGTCTGCAGCTTGAAGGGAGGGAGGTCCAGGTAAGAGCAACGGCGGGGTACGGGCGGGTGCAGGTCCGGGGAAGGGCGAGGCACGCCCCCTTCTCTGCTTCAGCTTGGGGGCATCTGGAGGCCCCGCGAACCGCGGCTTCTTTGACCGCCCTCTTTGTCCTGGAGGCCGCCAGGGTCCTCCATCTCACCCGGAATGGCCGATACCCCGCCTGCTTTGAGAGCCCTCGCGCGCGAATCCTGCCGCCCAACTATTGGAGCCGTCTCGCTACCTGTTCTGATCTGCCCAGTCACCTCCATATCTCGGCACCACCAGCAGGGTCCCAGCAAGTGACCTCACCCTTTCGCGCACACGCCCCCTGGTCTCTGCTTGGTGCATTAACCAACTGACCTTCCCTGGTCGAGTTAAATCAGCTCACGCCTTTTTGTCCTGCCCTAACTTCCCCTCCCCCTCAGGCCCTACTCCCCTACTAGGTCATATATTGGCGGCTCTTGGACCAGAATTGAATGTAGATGAGTTTTGTTTGGTTCTTCGGGTTAAAAAACAAAACAAGCCATTGCTTTGAGATCTTTAGTAAGTCTGTATTAGTAGGGTTTTTTTTTTTGTTTTTTGTTTTTTGTTTTTGTTTGTTTGTTTGTTTGTTTTTGGTACCGGGGATTGAACTCAGGGGCACTCGACCACTGGGCCACATCCCCAGCCCTTTTTTGTATTTTATTAGAGACAGGGTCTCACTGAGTTGCTAAGTGCCTCGCCATTGCTGAGGCTGGCTTTGAACTCGCGATCCTCCTGCCTCAGCCTCCCAAGTGCTGGGATTACAGGCGAGCGCCAAGGCGCCCGGCTTAGTAGGTTTTTATTAGTAGATAAGAAACAGCTCACTCCCCCACCCTCACCCTATGGTGCTTGCTTTTTCAAGGCCCCTCTAGTTCCCACCACAGCCGATTTGCTCAGAGGCATCAAAGTTTGCAGCCCTAGCTCTTCCTGTCCTGTTTGTGACTAGATGCTGCCTGCTCCTGTGTCCTTCCAATAAGGGCCACTTGCACTGATACCTCTCTTTCTGTGCCTCCAGATGGTTACCATGGGCCAGTGCTACTACAATGAGACCATCGGCTTTTTCTACAACAACAGTGGCAAAGAGCTCAGCTCTTATTGGCGGCCCAAGGATGTGGTGGTGGTGGCACTGGGGCTAACAGTCAGTGTGCTGGTGCTACTGACTAACTTGCTGGTTATTGCAGCCATTGCCTCCAACCGCCGCTTCCACCAGCCCATTTACTACCTGCTTGGCAACCTGGCTGCAGCAGACCTGTTTGCTGGTGTGGCTTACCTCTTCCTCATGTTCCACACGGGCCCACGCACGGCCCGGCTCTCACTCAAGGGCTGGTTTCTGCGACAAGGCCTGCTGGACACAAGCCTGACAGCATCAGTGGCCACACTGCTGGCCATTGCTGTGGAGCGGCACCGCAGTGTGATGGCTGTGCAGCTGCACAGCCGCCTGCCCCGTGGCCGGGTTGTCATGCTCATTGTGGTTGTGTGGGTTGCCGCACTGGGCCTAGGGTTGCTGCCTGCCCACTCCTGGCACTGCCTCTGTGCCCTGGACCGCTGTTCACGCATGGCTCCCCTGCTCAGCCGCTCCTACCTAGCTGTGTGGGCCCTATCCAGCCTGCTTGTCTTCCTGCTCATGGTAGCTGTCTACACCCGCATTTTCTTCTACGTGCGTAGGCGAGTGCAGCGCATGGCCGAGCATGTCAGCTGCCACCCCCGCTACCGAGAGACCACACTCAGCCTGGTCAAGACTGTTGTCATCATCCTTGGTGAGTGAGACACTCAGCCTGCCCTGGGTCACAGGGACCTAACCTAACCATTGTTTCCTGCAAAACAATGACTTGAACAGGTGACCTGATTGAATTGATGGTAGGGCATGGTTTGGGTGGGGGATGTTCTTCATGGAGATGATCTTTGAGCAGAGACCGCAATGCTGGGAAAGGAAAAGAGTTCCAAGCAGAGAAAACAGAAAGTACAAACTGCAGGGCAGGACCAGGCCAGAGCCCATGTGGTTAGCCTACAAGGAGGAGAGAAGGTCAGCAAAGCCTTGTAGATCATGAACAGGGCCAGATTTTGTTCTGAGTTCCATGTGAAACCCCTAAGAGTTTTTAGCAGGGCAATTGTATGTAGAAGGAACTGGATGATGATATACTCTACCACCCTAGAACAAAGATCAACTCTTTCCAGTTATCCCCCCACCCCGCCCTGCCACAGTAACCTCCTTTCCCTTATTGAACAAATCTCCATACAGAAGCCTCCAGGGGCCTGACCACCTTGTACTAGTTAGGAAAGGCATCCCTTCAGGCAGACAAATCAGAGAAAGATATCCCCTCTTAGCATTTTTGTCTACCACACTGCCAAGCCAGCAAGACAAGCAGCTTTTGGAGCACATACTACACAGTTATTGCCTGAGCTCTGGAGACCACCCTAGCCCTGAGCTCAGAGCTATGAGCACCAGGCCTCCTGACAGCTTGCTTTGCTCACTTCTGATTCTATCCTGCAGGGGCATTCGTGGTCTGCTGGACACCTGGCCAGGTGGTGCTGCTCCTGGATGGTCTGGACTGCAAGTCCTGCAATGTCTTGGCTGTGGAAAAGTATTTCCTGCTCTTGGCTGAGTCCAATTCACTGGTCAATGCTGCAGTGTACTCATGCCGAGATGCTGAGATGCGCCGCACCTTCCGTCGCCTCCTCTGCTGTATGTGCCTCCGCCGGTCCTCTCACAAGTCTGCTCAGTATACATCATCTGCCAGGACAGGTGCCAGCACCCGCATCATGCTTCCTGAGAATGGCCACTCTCTGATGGACTCCACCCTTTAGCTACCTTGGACAGGATGCAGCTCTTGACAACTCATGGATATACCTGGCTTATATCCCAACCAGCAGGACAGAGACAGACTTAAAGACAGACCCATGGTCTGGCATAGCATGCAGCACTCCCCAGGCACACACGAGTCTGCCTGCCCCAGGGCACTGGGAATTGGGGTCATCTCCAAGCACCTGGGAGGACTCAGATGGTGTCTGGGAATCTGGATCTTCAATTATCTCAGGTTTTAGGGTTTTTAACAGAACATTTTTGTACTTTTATTGCACATCCCTGGTAAACCCTGTGGACTGGTTTCTTCTATATGGTGCTGTGAGTGGGAAAAGTAGAAGAGATGAGGGCCCTCCAAGACCATGTTGCCCAGTGTGACAGGATAACAGGGATGGACTCTGGGCGCACTATCTTTCTGAGGCTAATTGTATAGCAGCACAGCCTGAGGGGTGCTGAGCATAAGCTGGGAAAGGCTTATGGACCTTTACAGCCTCCAGAGGCTGGCGTGTCTCCATTAGTATTGAGGGGATCCGGGATACACAGGGAGGGCATGAAACAGGGAATAAACCTTTCCACTCTAAAGTCTCCAAAGCATTTTTGTCATTAACTCAATTGGTCTATTTCTCCTGTGTCCTGAAATTGTATACCAAGGCTCCAGCCTATTAGGAGTCCTTCAATGTGGCATCTCCTCAGCTCTGTTCTCCTTGCTCTTCACTTTCTGGCTGGCTGTTATTCTGCCTCTCTCGTTCCAGTCTTGCTTCTGTTTCCTAGTGGTTCTGTTGTTTTCTCTGTCCCCCTCCCTGTGTTCGTCTTCTTGGAGCCTGGGATGGCCAATGATCTATATGAGCCCTCTTGCTCCCACCTATCCTTTTGTCTGAGTCCAGATTGTTGAAGATCACATGCACAGCTATCTCCATCTCCTCACCTGTCTCACCACCCACATTTAACTTAGTGAGTTCCAGTTAGCAGGATGGAGAATTGGAGAGTTGTCATTTTTCAAGCACCCCTGCTGTGTCTGGCACACTTACAAGCACTTTAGGTGCATGGCTTAACCATCACCTGCATCTTGTAGTTCATGTATTACACTTATTTTCATAGTTCAAAGAGGTTGAGATCTGGCCCATGGTTACACAGCTTGGATAAGGCATAGAACTGCATCAAGAGACTAAAGGGGTCCTGGAGAAAGGGCTTCAGATTCCCACAAAGCCTGGAATTAGTCAAAACTCAGCTGGACACTCTCCATCTCATCCACTGACTGAAGTCCTCAGATGTGCCATGCCCATGTGGTTTGTCTGTTCCTACCTCGCCAGTGAGGAGAAAGGGTTATGTTCCTACTTCAGATTAATATGCTGAATTACAGCAGGAATTTAAATCCAGCTCTCATCAGAAGGCAAATTCTTTTCTTCTTTTCTGGGCAATAGGGATGGAACCCAGGGCCTGGTGCATGGGAGTCAAGCACACTGCAACTGAACCACATCCCCCACCCTTTCTGAGACAGGGTCTTGCTAAGTTGTCCTGGCTGGCTTTGAACATGTGATTCGCCTGCCTCAATTGGGATTATAGGCATGTGCCACCATGCCTGGCTAGGGGCCAAAATCTTAAACCATTAAAGCATCTATTTCAGATGAACCAAAAACATCTAGTTCCTTCTACATTAAATGGATCTCCCATTGGGAGAACTTATTTCCTCCTCTGTGAAGAACTAAGAATAAACCAAGATACTTGGTAATTCTCAAAGGTTCAAGTAGATATCACAGCTCCTAGGGCCTCAGTCTCCTGAAGTAACTACACAGGCACTCATCCAGATATATGCCCAGGGCCTGCCTCCATGAAGCTCCAGATCTAACGGACAGACATGTTACTTTGGGTACTGAGACAGCTAACCAATTCCTACAGGTTCGGCGCCCCTGATGATCTCCAAAATTGGCTCCTTCACCTAGTCTGAGTGGCTGTTTTTTAATAAACATCCTCCAGGTTCTCCTTTAGGACTTTGTCCCATCAGCTTTTCCTTCTTTGTCACTCTTTTCTGCCAGGTGGCATCAAGTTTTATCTCTGCTGGTCCCTGAAGCTTTTAGTGTCCCTGCCCTAACATTCTCTGAAGGCCACTACTTATCAGGCTTCCTGTGTAGTTTTGCATCAGTGAGTGACCTTTTGTATGGGGCACCACTATGTGGCCTCCATATATTCTATTACCTCCTGTTATTGGGGCCAAGCATTGTGTTTCTTTCATCAGCACGCTTTCCTTGTGGTTCTTACACTAGGCCAATGTAACTCATTTCCATCCCCTGTGGAGTGTCTGTGCTTCTTGCAATCCAGTCACATCACGTGATGTTTGAATTTCCTCTCTAGCAACAATGGGAAGAAGATCTACCCTGTCCTGAAGGTTTCTCATCAAGGCTGAGGATTCTACTGAGCCAGCATCTCTTGAAGTCTTGTCCTTAGAGCAAACTGGGAGGTTCCATGAATTTAAAGAAGATGTTCACATCCACACTGTTTTTTTTTTTTGTTGTTGTTTTGTTTTGTTTTTGTGGTACCGGGGATTGAACTCAGGGGCACTCGACCACTGGGCCACATCCCCAGCCCTTTTTTGTATTTTATTAGAGACAGGGTCTCACTGAGTTGCTAAGTGCCTCGCCATTGCTGAGGCTGGCTTTGAATTCCCAATCCTCCTGCCTCAGCCTCCCAAAGTGCTGGGATTACAGGCGTGCGCCACCGCGCCCGGCCACACTGTTTTTTTTTTTTTTTTTTTTTTTTTTTTTCCTCACTTGAGAATCCTTTTCTAAAGGCTAGAAACAAAGACCTGTGATGATTCTCTTCAACTTGGGAGTGCAACTGTGGGGTAGGCACTCAGTATAACATCATCCAGTAACCATGTGCTAGCATTTTCCGGGCCCAGAATGCTGTAGACAAAGAATGAATAAACAGGTAAGGTTATGTGGTAAGGGTATGGTTAAGGAGTTGCATGATTCTAAGTGACAAGAGTGAGAAGATTAACTGAACGGTTGGTGGTAGGGAGGCTTTTCCTTATTTTCCAGTACTTGGGAAATTACTTTTTGGCTTATAAATATATGATCAATGTATTCCATTAAATAGATACACCAAAATAAATAAAATAAAAATAAAAAACAATGATTCTTCTTAAGGGGAGAAAAAAAAGGCAAGGTCACTCATAGGCTGGACCTTGGAAAATGAATAAATTAATTCTGTAGTGGAGAAAAGCATTCAGTTCTGACCTGGCTGACCACACACACCTGTGTCCCTCTGCCAGGTGAAAGGGACACAAAAAGCTCCAGTGGAAGAGCCAAAAGCCCTCGTGACTCACCTGATGGGACTGAAACTGAGGGGAGCAAAAGGGAACTCAGCAGGGGTCAGGGATTGGGGATTTGTTGATGAGGCCCTTAGAGGTGTGGGGGGTTCTAAGGAGGAGGTGGCTTGGAGGAAGAGTGTGGGAGCCTGAAAAGGAGCTTGTTCCTTCTAAAAAGAAACTGGGGACTCTTGAGAAGTGGGAGCTTTAAGAAGATGGGGGGTCTCTGAGGAGTGGGGTCTCAGGAGGAGAGTTCTGAGGATTTGCGGGGGCGTGAGGAGGAACGGAGTCCTTGAGAAGTGGGGGCCTTGAGGGCTCTTTGTGGAGAGGCAGGGACTCTGAGAAGAACGCATGTGCTATGGAGAAGTAGGGGGGTTGCAAGCCCCAGAAGCCTAAAGCAGCCGGAGTTACACTAACCCAGACTGGAAGGGGGTGAGAGTGGGAAATGCCTCGCCAACACCCAAGCACGTCCTGGGCCGTTGGCATGGGTCAGTTCGGGGCGTGTCCCGGGGGCGGAGCACGGCGCCTGGTTGGCTGACGGCGATGTGGAGGCGTGTCTTCACGGTGCGCAGCGTTGTTTGGTTGGCTACCAGTGGAGGGGGCGGAACCCATAGGCAGCGGCGGTTGGCTGCGCAGCCCGCGCGAGCGCTGCAGGCCTGGCGGCTCCTCCTTAGCGCCCGCCTGGCCGTGCCGCCCATGGACGCCCCGCTGCGCTCGCCTAGCCCCGCGCCGCCACCTCCTGCCCCGCGCCACCCGCCTCCCGGGCCTCCGCCAGGCTCTAACACGAGCGACGTCCTGCAGCAGATCATGGCCATCACTGACCAGAGCCTGGACGAGGCGCAGGCCAGGTGCTCCCTGCGGGCTTGTAGGGGGCCAGTGAAGGGGGCGGGCCGAGGAGGAGGAGGACTGACGCTGCTAGGGCGAGAAGGGGACTGGGACGAACATGTGGAGGTGCAGACAGATGTGGGGGCTTGAGGAGGCCTGAAGGGTTCCAAGGATGAAGGGATGTGGGGGAATAAAATGGAATGAGTTGGCCGGGCCTCATGGGACTAAGCAGAGGGTGAAGGGTTTCAGGAGCGGGGTCCTGGCGCCAGAGGGACTTGCATGGTGACAGAGGATTTAGGGGTTACTGGAGGGAGGGGAGGGCTGAGATATGGGTACACACGCGACTGTTGAAGGGCGAACGAACGTCTGAATGGATTGGTTGGTGGGATTTATGAGGATGGCAAATTTGGAGGGCAGATTATGGTTGGGGAAAGGGGTTCAGAATGTCTATGTAGAAGACTTAAGTTAAACTGGGGTGATTTGGTGTGGGAACCATTGGGGCTTTGGGGAAAAGGATTTGTGGGGGAGATGGGTGGAGATGAAGGACCCCCCCCCCTTTTTTTTTTAATGAATTTGGCAAGTATTTATTGGATGTTTACTAAGTTCAGGTCACTAAGCCGGTTGCTGACATAATCTTTGCTTTCAAGTTCGTCATTTGGGGGCGAGAAAGTAAGTGTAAAGAAGTATGTATTCTGATAAAGCTGTAAGGAAAGGAAGGCATGTTGTGGGAAGTCAGGTGGAAAAGGGCAGGCCATGGAGAAGGGATAGCACCTTCAGAGGCCCTGGGATCCAGGGAGAGAAAGTTCCTGGTGAAGGAGAGCCAGGGAAATAGTTGAGTGTGGAAAGAGGCTGGAACCTGATTACATCTGGAGCCTACAAGTCTCAGTAAGAACTTCGAATTTTATTCCTGTTGCAATGGGAAAAATCAAAGCAAGTTTTAAGGCCACCTGTCCCATTTACCTCCACTCACCACTTGTCAGCCAGACAGAATTGGTGAAGTCTGCTTCACAAGATAGTTCACTGTGTTTGGGGCTTGCTAGAATTATTAGAAAATAGGAAAGGACTTCAGTCCTTTTCGAAGATGAGGCTGTATTGAAAGGGGCCTGTTTTGGAGTGAAGGTTGTTCCTTAGGGGTGGAACTAGGATCTGTAGGGTGGACTGTGTAGCCGCCAGAGTCATTCATGAGGATGGATTATAAAGCCAGGTAAACGGCAGCCCCAAGGGCTGAGAGGTGTAGCACAGTGGTAGAGGGATATACAAAGCCCCGAGTTCCATTCCCAGCACTGCAGGGGCGGGGGTGGTGGAGACAGAAACAAAAAATCCAGCAGCTTCAGGAAGAATGAGGCAAAGAAAAAGGTGGACGCAACATGCATTTGGGTTTTGTTGTTGTTATTTGGTACCAGGGATTGAACCAGAGGCTCTTAATTACTGAGCCACATAGCCCTTTTTTTAATGTTTTATTTTAAGACTGGTTCTTGCAGCTGGGTGCGGTGGCGCACGCCTGTAATCCCAGCACTTGGGAGGCTGAGGCAGGAGGATTTCGAGTTCAAAGCCAGCCTCAGCAATGGTGAGGCACTTAGCAACTCAGTGAGACCCTGTCTCTAATAAAATACAAAAAAGGGCTGGGGATGTGACCCAGTGGTCGAGTGCCCCTGAGTTCAATCCCTGGTACCAAAAAAAAAAAAAAGACTGAGTCTTGCTAAGTTGATGAGGCGGGCTTTGAACTCACAATCCTCCTACCTCAGCCTCCTGAGTTGCTGGGATTACAGGTGCCATGCCACATGCCCAGCCTTGCATTTGTTCTTCAAACTTTCTTTCCTTTGCTTCTTGTGAAATGTTGACTCAGCAGTTTTGTAGCCTCTATCTGCAAAGTTAGGAGTACTCCCACCCTCCAACTATGTTCATTCTACTTTTTGGCGCACTACCAGGTGCTAGAAAAACCAAGATGGCTAAGATATTCTTTGCCCTCTTGGAGTAATTCGGAAATAAGGCGTATGATAGACTTGTCATAACAGGAGTGTACTGTTTAGAGGTAATTCACAGGCTGGGCCAGGAGAGGGTACTTTTCTGTGATGACGTAACAAAGCTGCGGCTTTGTTATCCTTTTTTCCTTTTATTCCCAGGGCTATGCACAATGCCTGGCACCTGGCAGTAAAGTTTTGTGGCGCTGAAGAGATTCTGGAAGGATTAGAAGGAGCTGGGGAAATACATGCTCTTCACACCTAGGAACTGTTACCACAGAAGCAACACTGGTGTCCTGAGATCTGCCTGTGCTCCTTCAAGTCTGGGAGGGGAGCTGCTTGAGGGGAGACCTCTACCCAGGTGTGGTCTTCCTTAGACTTTCTCAGGCATCTATGGACCCAGCACAGCCCCAACACAGCTGTGTTTTCCTTGCATCAATCTCTTGAGATTCTAGTCTGCCCTAGAAAGTCTTTAGAGTGGAATGTAGTCACTCAACTCTTCTTTGCTGTTTTCAAAGACAATTTTTTGTTATTGTTTGTTTGCAGTATGAGGGATTGAAGCCAGGAATACCTTGAAATATCTTCCAGACCTTTTTTTTTTTTTAACCCCCCCTAGACAGGGTCTCATAAAATTCCCCAGGCTGTCCTTGAACTTGTGATCCTCTTGCCTCAGCCTCTTAAGTAGCTGGAATTACAGGCATGCACCACTGTCCCCAGCTTTTTTGTTTTTTTAAGGCTAAGAAATTAACTGGGGGAGGGGAGTATTATTCATGCTTTACCTGATAATATAATTGTTACTTAGGTGTTTCCTCGTTCCTGGCTTCTTTCTGAAGTAGAAAGACCCCTGGAACTTTCATTTTGAAATTTTGAAAGCTTCAGATTCCTCACTTTGTTGAACCTAGCCTGTAGATGAACTCAAGGTTTTGAGGGTCACCCAAGTCCCAACAACACCTAGTCCTTAGGTGAGTCACTTACTCCACTGTGAAAAAGACACAGCTGGATGGAATCTCTTCTTTACAGTAACCAAGCTCTCTGTACCCAAGGATTTTGCATCCACAGATATAACCAACCTCAGATTGAAAATATGTTGAAAAATATATTGAAAAAGTTGCATCTGAACTGAAGATGTACAGAGTTTTTTTCCTGTCATAATTCCCTACAAATATAACAACTATTGATATGACCTTTACACCGTATTAGGTATTACAAATAATCTTGAGATGATTTAGAGTATATTGGAGGATGTGTGAAGGTTATATGGAAATACTGTGCCATTTTACGTAAGGGCAACCCATCCCAGTCTTGGGCCTTGTAAAAGGAGAGGGGGGGCTGGGATTGTGGCTCAGTGGTAGAGCGCTTGCCTAGCATGTGCGCAGCCTGGGTTCGATCCTCATGCACCATGTACAAATAAACTCATTGAGTACAACTAAAGCAAATAAATAAATATTAAAAAAAAAAAAAAAAAAGAAAAGAAAAACAGAAGGACTTCCCTAAGCCCAGCGGAAGGAGAGTCAGAGAGAACTGGGGTAGAGCCTCAAATACTTTAACTAAGGGGTTGGAGGTTTTTTTGAGACAGGCCAAGAAATGCGGTTTCACATTTCTTTTTTTTTTTTTTCATTAAATATTTATTTATTTACTTTAGTTGTACACAATGCAATGCATTTATGTTTATGTGGTGCTGAGGATCGAACCCGGGCCGCGCACGTTCGAGGCGAGTGCTAAGCCACAACCCCAGCCCTCACATTTCTGATCAATAGACAAGAAGTTGTGGTTTGTTGATTGATTGATTTATTTTTATTTGTTCTAGTCAGTCATACATGACAGTAGAATGCATGTTGACATATTGTACACAAATGGAGCACAACTTCTCCTTCCTCTGGCTGAACAAGGTGCAGAGTCTCTCGAAGTAGTGGTTTTGAATAAGAAATATAGTTGCGGGCTGGGGTTGTGGCTCAGCGGCAGAGCGCTCGCCTCGCATGTGCGCGGCCCAGGTTCGATCCTCAGCACCACGTAAACGTGAATGCATTGCATTATGTACAACTAAAGTAAATAAATAAATATTTTTTTAAAAAAAGAAATATAGTATAGTTGTATTAGTTGCACCAGTCAATGGACAAATTAGCAAATAAAGACATTGTAATGAGCTTTTCACAGACTTGTGTTTATTCTTAATCTAAAAGATGCTGGTTTATTTCAGTCCTGCAGACTTTTTCTTGTGTCATGTTAAACAATGTTTCTTCTTTCTTGGTTCCAAATCTAGCTCCTGATCCAAAGCTTCATTTTGCTTAAATTACTGTAATAACTGCAGTGGTTAAATTTGGGAAACCCTAAATGTTCTTAGTCTTTGTTTGCTGTCTTTCTTCCTTTTTTCTTTCTTTCTTTGTAGGTTTGTTTTTAGAGTGATCACTGCAATTGATCGATGGCATTTATTACACATTGATCCTTCCCAATTTCACTATCATAAAGAACCTTATTTTGAAATGACAGGGCATCTGCTTCCTGAGCTATATTCCCTTCTGAAGCTTGGGGCCCTCTGTGACTATCTAGGCGTTCTATCAAGGTTGTATTTCTTCCTTCTCTATCATTTTTTTTTTCTTTCTTTTGTATCAGGGAATTGAACCCAGGGGTGCTTAATCACTAAACCACATCCTCAGCCTTTTAAAATTTACTTTTTTTTTAAATATTTATTTATTTGCTTTAGTTGTACACAATGTGTTTATTTTTATGTGGTGCTGAGGATCGAACCCGGGCTGCGCACGTGCTAGGCGAGTGCTCTACCCCTGAGCCACAATCCCAGCCCCTAAAATTTACTTTTAAAATTTTTTATAAACTGTTTTTTAATTGTAAATGGACATAATACCTTCATTTTATATATTTATTTTTATTTATTTGTTTGTTTTAGTTGTACACAATGCCTTTATTTTTACGTGGTGCTGAGGATCAAACCCGAGCTGTGCACGTGCTATGCGAGTGCTCTACCACTAAGCCACAACCCCAGCCCTTATTTATTTTTATGTGGTATGAGGATCGAACCCAGTGTCTCATACATGCTAGGCAAGTGCTCTACTACTGAGCTACAACCCCAGCCCTATTTTTTAAAAATTTGAAACAGGGTCTCGCTAAGTTGGTTAGGGCTTTGCTAAGTTGCTCAGGCTGGCTTTGAAACTCTGATCCTCCTGCCTCAGCCTCCCAAACTGTTGGGATTAAAGATGTGCACCATTGCTCCCAGCAAGGTTTTATTTATTTATTTTTTTAATATTTATTTATTTGCTTTAGTTGTACACAATGTGTTTATTTTTACGTGGCGCTGGAGATCGAACCCGGGCCACGCATGTGCTAGGTGAGCGCTCTACCCCTGAGCCACAATCCCAGCCCACAGCAAGGTTTTATTTATTGATTGATTGATTTTTCGATACTGGGGATTGAACTCAGGGGCACTTGACCACTGGGCCACATCCCCAGCCCTTTTTTAGTATTTTATTAGAGACAGGGGTCTCGCTGAGTTGCTAAGTGCTTCGCGATTGCTGAGGCTGGCTTTGAACTTTGAACTCATGATCCTCCTGCTTCAGCCTCCTAAGTGCTGGGATTACAGGCATGCGCCACTGCGCCCGGCAAGGTTTTATTTCTTAAGGGTAGGGAACATGTCTTTTAAATTTTCGTTTTGTACAGGAGATGCATAATGTTATTAGGTTCTTTATAATAAAAATAAGCCTTCTAGAAATGAGGATAATTACAGAGATTTGATTCCATCTTTGGTTCAGGTGTTAGATCACTGATGTCACAGAAACTTTTTCAAAAAGTATACTGTTCTGCGGAGACAAGATCTCTAAATATACATCATATGCCTAGGTAATTTAAAGTTATACCTTGTGGGCTGGGGTTGTGGCTCAATGGTAGAGCGCTTGCCTAGCACATGTGAGGCACTGGGTTTGATCCCCAGCACCACATTAAAAAAAAAAAAAAAAAAAAAAACAATACTAGGTAAAGGTATTATGTCCATCTACAACTAAAAAAAAATGTTATAAAATAAAATTATACCTTGCTAAGTAAAACAAGTTGTTTCATAATTGCTTGGAACTTCTTGGAAATTATAGCTTAAATTAGAAGCTATAACATAGTGTTGATAGACTACAGAACGTGGATTATGTCCTCTTCATTTCTGGGTTCCTTGGTCCTGGACAGTGACTAGAATATACTAGTTCCTCAATATTATTTGTCTCATTAATATCCATTAAATGAGGCTGGCAGGAATAGAGCTCTATACTTTCATTTTCTGGCATTATTCTATGTAATTCTCAATATTTCAGCTGCAGAATTTTAGAATTGGTTCTAAAAAATTTTTTTTAAATGTTTATTTATTTGTTTTAGTTGTACATAATGTCTTTATTTTTAAGTGGTGCTGAGGATCGAACCCGGGCCGCACACGTGCTAGGCAAGCGCTCTACCACTGAGCCACAACCCCAGCCCTCTAAAAGGATTTTCATAATAGTCTTGGAGTTTTTTTTTTTTTTTTTTAATTTGGTTATTTTATTAATTTAGAAGCATCCTCAGAAATATCTTTATTTATTTAAATGCTTTACTATTTCTCATTGATTGAAATAAATAAATGTATTTATTTATTTATTTTAGCTGTCAATGAGCTTTCTTTTATTTATTTACATGCGGTGCTGAGAATTGAACCCAGTGCCTCACACATGCTAGGCAAGCACTCTACCACTGAGCCACAACCCAAGGCCCGAAATTCTTTTAAAGAAACAATTTTCTCCACATTTTTTATTGGCCATTGATTGAAATTTACTTTGTGTTTGTGTGTGTATGTGTGTGTATATGTGTGTGTGTGATGCTGGGGATTGAATTTAGTGTGGTGCCCATGCTAGGCAAGTGCTATACCATTGAGCCACACTCCCAGATCTTATTGTTACTATTGATTTAATGCAGATGCATGGATTTAGTAGAGTATGTTCATATATTTGTTAGGAGTGCCACTATCAGCCCTCTTTTTCTCCTAGTCTCCATTAATTGATTTATAATTTCTTAAGTAGTATCAGCTACCTATAGGTAGCTATGTAACAAATTACCATAAACCTACGGACTTAAAACAACACACACTTATGATCTCAGCATTTCCTTAGGTGAGGAATCTGGGCACAGCTTAGCTGGGTCCTCTTCCCAGTGTCTCACAAGGCAGGCTATGCTCCCTATCCAGATCTCAGGGTCCTTTTCCAATCTCATGTGGTTGTTGACAGAATTCAGTTCCTTCCAGTTGTAGGACTGGGGTCCTTGTATACTTCCTGGCTGCCAGCTCTGGGCTGCTGTTAGCTTCTAGAGGCAACCCAGAGTTCCCTACCACCAGCCTTCACTACATGGCATGGCTTCAAAGCTAGCAGGTGATTCTTCAGTCAGCCAAGGTTTGAAGGCATAGGTCACATAACCACAGGAGAGACTGTACCATCACCGTTGCCACATTGCAAATCATAGGTTCTGCTTGAACTCAAGGAAAGAGCATTGTATAAGGGCATGACTCATTTGGGGTTACCTTAGGGTGTGTCCACCAAGTAAGTGATTTCATCCCTTGGTAACCTTCTGGACTCACTTGTCAGTAATACTTTGTTTAGGCATTCCAGTCAGCTCCTCAGTCAACTCTAGGCCAAGAACAAGTTCAAAGCTTAGGCATTTTTCTTTCATCATAAATTGCAGAAACACTGTGAAATTATTTTACATGTATCAAAGTTTTCTCTATACTGTATTTAAAGTAAGGTTTTTTTTCCTTAAACATCTTTTTTAGTTGTAGATGAACACAATATCTTTGTTTTGTTTATTTATTTATTTATTTTTAATTTTTTTTTTAGTTATAGATGAACACAATACCTATATTTTATTTATTTGTATGTGGTGCCAGGGATCGAACCCAGTGCCTCATGCATGCTAGGCAAGCATTCTACCACTGAGCCACAACCCCACCCTTATTTATTTTTTTATGTGGTGCTGAGGATTGAACCCTGTGCCTCATGCATGGAAGGCAAGTGCTCAACCACTGAGCCACAACCCCAGCCCTTACAGTAAGATGTTTTATAAGTAGAAAATTGATGAAAAACATTCCTAAAATCTGCTTTAGGGAAGCAGAATAGCCAACTTTATTCTCTTTCCTCTTGTTAGAATGAAATTTACGGTGGTGAGGGGATACAACTGGAGTCCATTTTAATAAATGGCAATACTGCTTCTGTGGCATTGAGCCTAACATTTTAGGCTCAGTATCCTCTGTGGTCAACTACTGCATACTGCATAAGAAAAACTAACATTTAGGTTTAGATTTACAGAAGGTCAAATCTCATCTCCCACAAACATTTTCATATTTGGAGTTCAGAGACATGGATCTTCATTCTGTACCCCCACCTCTAGCATTTTGAAAAGCATCCCACAGGGTGCATGGTAATTTGGAAGGCCTTTGGAAAATCAGAAGACTCATAGGGTACTATGAGTAGTATAGGGTACTATGGTAGTGTTTGACCTTCCTTATGACATTAATCACATCTGACTTCCATTATGAAGTTCTTGATTTTCAGATATATTATCCATTCAGCCTTGAGCAGCAGTTTTTTATTTGTTGTTGTTTAGCAGAACTGGGGATTGACTCAGGGCCTACCACTTGCTAGGCAAATGCTGTACCACTGAGCTACATGCTCAGCATCTTTTTTTCAGTGGTGGTCCTGGGGATTGAATCCGTGGGCACTTTTTCCATTGAACTACATCCCCCCCCCTCTTTTTTTCTTTTTAATCTTTTTTTTTAAGTTGTAGGTGTTAATGATAATGGCATAGTATTCAGCAAACTTGTTCACAGAAGTTCTGCTACATAATATCTTTATTTTATTTTATTTTTATGTGGTGCTGAGGATCTAACCCAGTGCCTTATACATGCGAGGTAAGCGCTCAACCACTGAGCCAGAACCTCAGCCCCCCTCCTTTTTACTTATTTTTTAAAATACTTTTTTCATTGTTGATAGATGTTTATTTTTATTTATTTGTATGTGGTGCTGAGAATTGAACCCAGTGCCTCACATGTGCCAGGCAAGTGTGCTACTGCTGAGCCACGGGCCCCAGCCCCCCTTTTCTATTTTTTTATTTTGATATAGGGCCTCACTAAATTTCCCAGTCTGATTGTCCTGCCTCAGCTTCCTGAGTAGCTGGGATTATAGTCATGCACCACTGTGCAGGGCCTGCAGTATTTTTTTTTTTTTTTTTTTTTTTTTTTTTGGTACCAGGGATTAAGCTCAGAGGTACTTAAACACTGAGCCACATCCCTAGCTCTTTTTACTTTTTATTTTGAGACAGGGTCTTGCTAAGTTGCTCAGGGCCTTGCTAACTTGCTGAGACTGGCTTTGAACTTGTGATCTTATGATCCTCCTGCTTCAGCCTCCCAAGCTGCTGGGATTACATGCATGCACCACTGCACCTAGCTGTAGTATCTTTTAGTAATGAGTGCTTGGATGACAGAGGTACAGAATTTAAACTAATCATAATGGCATAGTATTTATCAAACTTGTTCACAGAAGTTCTGCTACATGTATACACCATTGCAATTTCAGTTACCCTCACTGCCACTTTTTCATTATCATGTTCTCCCTTTAGACTGACTGTTTGGCATATCAATATGTGCTAGTGTCTCCTACCTTTAAAAACACACAAAGAAGCCAGGTGTGGTGGCATACTCCTATAATCCCAGCTACTAAAGAGGCTGAGGCAGAGGATCACAAATTCAAGGCCACCCTGGACAACTTAATGACAACCTGTCTCAAAATTTAAAAAGTCTTAGGATGTAGCTCAGTAGTGGAGTGCTTGTCTAGCATGTAGGAGGGCCTGGGTCATCCCCAGTACTACAAAAATACAAATGAACAAGCCAATGAAAAACACAAAGAAGCTATAGCCTTCCCTTGACTCACCCTATCTTGATTTGTACCTGGGATTTTTTAAAATCAGGCTTGGCAAAGTGAGAGAAATGGAGACAGCTGCCTTTGAAAAAAGAGTTGATTTCTTTTTCTTTCTTTTTTTTTTTTTTTTTTTGGTACCATGGATTGAACTCAGAGGCACTCCATCACTGGGCCACATCCCCAGCCCTTTTTTGTATTTTGTTTAGATACAGGGTCACACTGAGTTGCTAAGTGCCTCGTGATTGCTGAGGCTGGCTTTGAACTCGCCATCCTCCTGCTTCAGCCTCCTGAGTCACTGGGATTACAGGCATGCGCCACCGTGTCCGGCTAAGAGTTAATTTCTTATAGTTTGCAAGAGGAGGTGGTATGCCACACAAGGCCACGCGGAGAAGAAGCCCCTGGGTCAGTCAGGAGGCAGAAGGAATGGGGTAGGGGGTGGAGGGATGGCTCAGAGACTTTGTAGTAATTTCCATAGGAAGAAATGGGCAAGGACTGGGGTTATGGCTCAGCGGTAGAGCGCTCGCCTATTACGTGCATGGCCCGGGTTTGATCCTCAGCACCACGTAAAAATGAAGGCATTGTGTACAACTAACTAAATAAATAAATATTAAAAAAAGAAGAAAAGAAATGGGCAAGTCAGGGTAAGCCAGTTTGAGCAAGTTTGGGATTGGATAGTGTGAATAATTTCAGCAAGCACTGGGGTATGCCAGTGGCCTCTAGTCATCCAGGACGTGGCCCTGGGGTGATTCAGGATAGGGAAAATTTTGGCTTGCTGTGTGAATTAAAGGAGGAGTTTTGGATTGGTTGGTTTGAATGTGAAAGGCAAGGCATGTTCACAAGTTATTATCTCTGGGAAGTAGCTACACTGGGAAGAGCAGTTTCTTGTTCTCAGGTTGTCACATATAAAATACAGAATATATCAGGCTTGTGGCTCACCGGTAGAGCGCTCGCCTAGCACGTGCGCGGCCCAGGTTCGATCCTCAGCACCACGCACAAATAAACACATTGTGTACAACTAAAAGCAAGTAAATATTTTAAAAAGTAACATTTAAATAAAATAAAATACATAATATAAAAATGTGATTAACACACCATTTCTTTTAACACCTGCTGCAGTTCTTTTCTCTCCTTCATGATAAGACATCACAGAGTTTGTGGTTACTGCTTCTACTTCCTCTCTAACCTTCTCCCTCCATTGAGTCACCCTTGGCCTCTCATTTCTCAAAGATTACGCCTCTCTCCTGAAACCCTTTTTCTTGGTTCTCCAGTTGGTCCTAGTTTGGTCCCAGTCTCCTTTGTGGATGCTTGTTTTGCTTGACTTTTACAAGTCAAGTCCCTATTCTTGGACTGGATCCTGATCCCCCCAGTCCACATTCTCCTGTGGTGATTCCTGCAAGTCATGGGTTTTTAAGTACCATCTCTATGCCAGCAACTCCTCACTGTATATTGTGTATTTCCAGTGTAGATTCCACATCCATGTACCCAGCTGACTATCTGATGCCTCCTCTTGAGTAACTCAAAGACTCTCAAATGTAACCTGATCAAAACAGAGTTCTATTTCCCAAACACTCCTGAATCTGTACCCCTGCAGTCTCTCCACTATCACAGTTAGTAGGCCCACCATCCAGTTGTTCTGACCTAAAACTGATATTTATCCTCGAATCTCCTCTTTCCCTAAAACCTGATGCCAGTTTATGGGAAAGTCCTGTTGACTTCACTTCCAAAATCAAAGAGCTATTATCTTTTAATGTCTACTACCATAAATCTAAGCTAGCAGCATTTTTGTCCTATAATAGCCTCCTGACTATTATTTTTGGTTCCACTCTTGCCTTCTTTTAGTCTAATCTCCAAAGAGTGATCACAGTAATCTTTTTAAGATGCATTTTAGGGGCTGTGTCTGTGGCTTAGCAGTAGTGCACTTGCCTGGCATGTGTGAGGCACTGGGTTCGATTCTCAGCACCACATATAAAGAAATAAAATAAAGGTCTATCAACAACTAAAAATAATAATAATTTTTTAAAAGATGAATTTTAGCCTGACTTGGTGGCACAAACCTATGGACCCAGCTACCCAGGAGGCTGAGATGGGAGAATGGCTAGAGCCCAGGAATTTGAGGCTAGCCTGATCAATATAATAAGACCCTCTCTCAAAAATAAATAAATTAAAATTAAAAGTAAGTAAATATGTAAAATGCATTTCAATTGAGAATAGGCAGACTGATCAATAGAATAGAATTGAAAACACAGAAATGAACTCAACGTCTGTAGAAAATTTATTTTTGACCAGTGTGCCAAGACTTTCAATGGGGAAAGAATAATCTCAATAATTGGTGCTGGGACAACTGGTTATTTGTGTGCAAAAGAATTAATTTGGGGGGCTAGGGGTATAGCTCAGTGGTAGAACACTTACCTAGTATGCACAAGGCCCTGGGTTCCATCTCCAGCATTACACACACACACACACCACACACACACACACACACACACACAAAAGAAAAGAATGAAGTTGGAGCCCTACCTCACACCATACAAAAATTTACTCAAAAAATGGATTGGGGAGCCGGGCGCGGTGGCACACGCTGGGGATGTGACCCAGTGGACAAGTGCCCCTGAGTTCAATCCCCAGTACCACCAAAAAAAAAAAAAAAAAAATGGATTGGGGGTGTAGTATAATGATAGAGAACTTGCCTAGCTTGCAGGAGACCCTGGGTTCAAAAACATGGGGAAAGGGGATAAAGAATTGAATAGACATTTCTCCAAAGAAGATAAACAAATGGCTGATAAGCACATGAAAAGATGCTCAACATCATTAGTCATTAGGGAAATGCAACTCAAAACCACAATGAGATACTACCTCACACCCACTACACTGGGTATAATAAAAAAGTGGACAATAATGAGTATTGTTGATGATACAAATAAATTGGAACCCTCATACATAGTTAATGAGAATGTAAAATGGTATAAATGCTTCACAAAGCATTTTGGTATTTCCTCATGAAGTTACTACAATTCGACTTCCTAGGTTTATGTATACACAAAATCTTTTACCTGAATGTTCATAGCAGCAATATTCATAATAACTGAAAAGTGGGAGCAAACTCATGTCCATCAAGAGATGAATGGGCTGGGCATGGTGATACACGCCTATAATCCCAGCGGCTTGGGAGGCTGAGGCAGGAGGATTGCAAGTTCAAAGCCAGTCTCAGCAACTTAGTGAGGTCCTAAGCAACTCAATGAGACCCTGTCTCTAAATAAAATACAAAATAGGATGGGGATGTGGCTCAGTCGTTCAGTGCCCCTGAGTTCAATTCCTGGTACCAAAAATAAAATATATAGAGAGATGAATGAACAAACTGTGTTCTATTCATGTAATGGAATAAAAAGGAATGAAATATTGGTACATGCTACAACTTAGATGAACCTTGAAAATATTCTGTGGGTAAAAAGTCCAATATGGACTCAGTTGGCTGAAATAAAAATGTTGACACAGGGCTGCTTTCCTTCTGGAAACGAAGGGAGAATCTGTTTCCTTACTGTTCTCAACATATTGAGGTTGTCTGCATTCTTTGGCTTGGAGTCCTTTTCTCCATGTTCAAGGCCAGGAACATAGCCTCTCCCTGACCTTTACATCATCACAGCTCTTCCTCCAATTGCAACCAGGAAAGGTTCTCCATCTTTAAGGGCTCATCTGATACATTGGGCCCACTGGGTAATCCAGGTCATTCTCCCCTTCTCAAGGTTTTTTTTTTTTTTTTTTTGGTTGTTTTTTTGTTTGTTTGTTTGTTTGGTACTGGGGATTGAACTCAGGGGCACTCGACCACTGGGCCACATCCCCAGCCCTTATTTGTATTTTATTAGAGACAGGGTCTCACTGAGTTGCTTAGTGCCTCACCATTGCTGAGGCTGGCTTTGAACTCACAATCCTCCTGCCTTAGCCTCTCAAGTGCTAGGATTACAGGTATGCCCCACTGTGCCCAGCCCAAGGTTTTTAGCCTTAATCACAACTACAGAGTTCTTTGTTCCATGAAGGTAACATATTCAGAGTTCTGAAGATTAACATTGGACATCTTTGGGGGACATTATCCTGCCACGGAGTTTCTATCACAGGCAAGCAAAAATCAGGTTTGTCCTCCCAACTTAAAAGAGTTATCTCCTACTTGTCTCTTTAACATCACCTCAAAACTCCTTTACCCATTACCCTGGTCTCAAACAGCCAGGTGTTCTCACAGGGCCTTTGCACTTTCTTGTCTTATAATTTCTCATTAAATTATATCTTCAGCCTTTTTTCTTTGTTGACTTATGTCATTCCAATCTCAGATTTGATGTCACCTCAAAGACACGCAAACTCCAATAAGCCAGGTAACCATCACTCTGTCATGACCCCAATTAAAGTCACCACAAAGTACCTGCCACAGCTGATGGATTTCTTGTTTGTGTATTTGCTCTTATCCCATTCATCTTAAATATCACATGGGTAGAAAACTCAGTTGCCTGTATCTGTGTGACATTGGAATGGTATGTGGCACATAGTAGGTGCTTAGTAAACACCTGCTAAGTTAATGTCACACAACACTGGGGTAGGATGGCTAATGTTTCTGCGCATAGTGTGAATATAGTTTTCAAATCATTGGACCTTGAAATTTCATAGTTTTTAATGAGTTGAATATTTAGACTTGCATTATTTGCATTGTTTAAATATCTACCTATCAAGGGGAATGTTTTGACTGTTTGTATGGTTGTCCCTCAGATATTCAATTACCTGATGTAAAATTATATAGTATCTGCATATAACCTACACACATCCTCCTGTAGACTTTAAATCATCTCTTGACAACTTATGATACCTAATACAGTGTAAATGCTATGTAAATAATCGTATTATTTAGGGAATAATGACAGTTTACGAGAGGTCACAAAATAAAATAACTATATTTTTGAAGCCAAGGTCTATACATGTTCACTACAAATGAAAATATTTTTCCAACTATTTTCCACTTTCAGTTGGTTTCATCTACAGATGCAGAACCCACAGCTCTAGAGAGCCAACTATACATTGCTCTATTTTAATCTTGCACAAAACAAATTCATACAAAATGCTTTTGCCCAATATCTTCACAAGAGGAGTTCTTAGTGGTCAGAACTGGCAGGCTGGGTTTGATTTCTCAGTATGGAGAATCTTTGCTCTCTCATGGACAACCTGACCCCTCTCTTTTTCTCACGTGTACCTCTGTCACCTGTCTTTCAGAAAGCATGCTCTGAATTGCCATCGGATGAAGCCTGCCCTCTTCAGTGTGCTCTGTGAGATCAAGGAAAAGACAGGTAGGCCATTTCAAAGACACTTCTGTGTGAATCTGGGACCTCAACAAGCATGAACCTCAGGTTCTGGCTTATGTGCTTGGTGGGCAGTCTTACTCATCACATCTCTGGCAGCAGATGTGGGTATGTTTTGTTTCTGCCCTGTGGGTATGCTGGTCTCTGGTGTATCACATGGATTTATTTTGCAGTTTAAACTAGAGAAATACTGTTACAAATAAGTAACAAGCAGCAGTGTTCTAGGAACTAAGAGGAGCTGTGACCTTCATTTGTATAGAAAAAGGGAAGATGGCAGAATTAGAAAAGTAGAATAATAACAATTTTTTTTGTCTGTTTTAAGCATCCAAGATAATCCCCATGGAATACTTCTGCCACTGAAGATTATTTTATTTAAAAATAAAAATTTCAGGGATTGGGTTTGTAGCTCAGTGGGAGAGCACTTGCCTTGCACACGTGAGGCACTGGGTTCAATCCTCAGCACCACATAAAAATAAATAAAATAAAGATATTAAAAATCTTTTTGTTTTGAAGTAATTTCAAACTTACAGAACAGTTCAAAAAATAGTACAAAGAGGTATTGTGTACTCTTTTCCCAGCTTCCTTTAATGTCATCCTTTTAGAAATCATAGTATAATTAATGAAATCAGGAACTTATCCTTGGTACAGTAAGTACTCTTTAACTGCACACAGACTTCATTCATAGTTACTCTTTGTGTGTGTGTGTGTGTGTGTGTGTGTGTGTGTGTGTGTGTGTGTGTGTGTGGTATTGGGGATTGAACTCAGGAGTACTTTACCATGAGCTACATCCCTGCCCCTATTTATTTTTAAGAGCGTGTCTTGCTAAGTTGCTTAGGACTTTGCTAAATTGCTGAGACCGGCCTCAAAATTGTGATCCTCCTGCCTCAGCCTCCCGAGACACTGGGATTACAGGCACGGACTACCACATCCAGTTAATAGTTACCTCTTTTGGGTCAGGATCCTGCCCAGCATCCCATATTGCATTTAGCCATGTCTCTAAATTTAGTTTCCTCTGATCTGTGACAGTTCCTTAGTTTTTCCCTGTCATCCATGACTTTGACACATTTAATGAGAGCTGCCCAGCTATTTTGTAGAATGCCCCTCAAAGTAGTTTTCTCATGATTAGATTGAGGTTGTATTTTCTGTGGCAAGAATCCAATGCTTCCTCAGTGCATTGAGAGTAAGTGCTATCAGTATATCCTGTCACTGGGGGTATTGACCTTGATCACTTGGTCAAGTTGAATTCTAATTTGAGGATAGTTTACAAGAGAGGTCACAGAATAAGATGAATATGTTATTGAAGCCAAAGTTCACTGGCAGAAAGGTTGTCACTTGATTTGTAGAATGAGTTCATCTCTTGAGGTCAGTTTTTTGAATTTTGTATGTTACCTTAGAGCATGGCATTTCCGATATCTTGGGGCTGATAGAAATGTGTACATGATACAAAAAAGTATTTTTTTCTCTGAACACAATTTTAATGCAAGATTGACATGTACTTAACATGTACAATGGCTAGGAGCAATGATAGAGCCTGAATTTTTGGCTTTGCTTTTAGTTGCATGATCCTGACATGTGACTGAACCTTTCTCTGTCTTTGTTCTTCCTTTTTTATTTGGGAACAACGATTATAGTTTGCTTATAGTTGCTGAGAACTGTTGAAGATTGTATAAATTCATATAGGTAAGGTGGCCTATGAAGAAATTCTATTTTAAACCTACATTTAAGTTTTCCTTAAATGCTATGAGGACATGGGGCTATGGTTGTGGCTCAGCGGTAGAGCGCTCACATAGCATGTTCGAGGCCCTGGGTTTGATCCTCAGCACCACATAAAAATAAATAAATAAAGGTATAAAAAATGTTATGAGGACATGATATTCATTTTTTTTAATTTTTAAATATTTATTTACTTTAGTTGTACACAATGCAATGCATTTATGTTTATGTGGTGCTGAGGATCGAACCCTGGCCGCGCACGTGAGAGGCGAGCGCTCTGCCGCTGAGCCACAACCCCAGCCCCATGATATTCATTTAACCCCACATTTCAAGTATTTATGGTAGGGGTAAAGTGTACATTACATGCAATTTACCCTTAAAGCTATTTTTTTTATTGTGTTTTAAGTACTGTGTGCATACATACTAATTTAATTTGCACAACAACTCTAGGAAGTTACATAAATTATACAGATAGGGAAACCAAGACAAGAATGTTACTTGCCCAAAAGCACATAATTAGTAAAAGGGAGGGTCTAGAATTTCCACTCATTCAGTCTGTTACCAGAGTTGCAACCTTTTTTTTTTTTTTTTTTTTTTGGTACCGAGAATTGAACCCAGGGTCATTTTACTACTGAGCTACATCCCCAGCCCTTTTACTTCTTTTTTTTTTTTTTTTTTTTTTTTTTTTTTTAGTTATCAAGAGATCTTTTATCTATTTATATGCAGTGTTGAGGATCGAACCCAGGGCCTCACACATGCAAGGCAAGTGCTCTACCACTGAGCCACAATTCCAGCCCCCTTTTTACTTTTTTAAAAATTTGAGACAGGGTCTTGCTGAGTTGCTTAGGTCCTCACTGAATTGCTAAGGCTGGCCATGAATTTGCAATCCTCCTACCTCAGCCTCCCAAGTTGCTGGGATTGCAGGTATACACCACTGCACCTGTCTCAGAGTTGCACTCTTGACTAATTTCTCTCATTCTTAAATAAATATTCCTTGCAAGGAGAAAAAGCCAATAATTCAAAAGTTAATTAAACCAGTCAATCCTTAATCTGGTTTTGATAAGATTAATAATGTGACATTTAGATAGATGTCTAGTATACAAAAGTAATACATGAAGTTCAGTAACTAACACTGAGGGAAGTTGAGCCTCTTGTGTTAGTCAGCTTTCCATCACTGTGACAAAATACCTGAGATAAACAGCTTATAAAGAGGAAAGGAGCCAGGCACAGTGGCATATGCCTGTAATCCCAGTGGCTCGGGAGGCTGAGGCAGGAGGATCGAGGGTTCAAAGCCACCATCAGCAACAGCAAGGCACTAAGCAACTAAGAGAGATCCTGTCTCTAAATAAAATACAAAATAGGGGTGGGGGTGTAGCTCAGTGGTCAAGTGCCCCTGAGTTCAATTCCTGGTACAAAAAAAAAAAAAAAAAGAGAGAGAGGAAAGGATTATTTTGGCTCACAGCTTCAGAGGTTTCATTTCATATTTAGTTGGCCCTGTTGCTTTTGGACCTGTGGCAAAGCAGCACATCATGGTGGGAGCATGTGTCAGAGGAAGCCACTGACCTCATAGCAGTTGGCAAGCAGAGAGAAAGGATGGGACAGGATTTCAATATTCCTTTCAGGGTCACACTCCCACCTCCATAAGACCAGAAGATTTCCAACTAACTCCCACCTCTCCCAAAAAGCACTACAGGGGATAAAAACCTTTGGGGGGACACTCATCCAAACCATAGCAGCCTTCATAGCGCTATAGGGATGGGCAGGAACATGAAGTTCAGCATCTTGTACTTTCAGTCACCTAAAGATGAAAATTTTAACATAATGGAGAAATATCATATGCTGCTAATATTGTCTGTTTTGCAGTGTAAAGTTGATGTAATCCCAAAACGACAATTAGGCGACAATAAGTCTTCTAAGGTGTATGGTTGTGGCCTGAATAAATGAACGAGCACTCTAGATGAATTCACTAATGCTATTTCTGTAACCCATTGAATGCCAAATATTTCCACTGTATCCTCTCCAAAATTAGCTGATAAGGGATTAAGAGTTGAAACTAATTGTTTAAGGGCTCTATTGGCAAGTCCAGAAAAAAAATATTTTCCTCCTCTCTTGTCAAAAGCACAAGAAAAGCAAGAGGGTTTGCACCATTCTGTCCTTAGCTCCAGCTCAAAGCCGTCAGTCAGGAATGTTGATGCAGCAAAAACAATTATCCATTATTTACTTCATGTCCTGCTCACAATTCCAGATGCAGACATCTGCATTCTTCCATCCCAACTGCTGCCCCAGAGACCACAGGATCTAAACTGGAAACTGGCAAAATTCCTTTTTGTTTGCTTTTCGTTTCTGTGTGTGTTTGTATGTTTGTGTGTGTGTGTGTGTGTTTTACTGGCAATTGAACCCAAAGCTTTGCACATACTAGGCAAATGCTCTACCACTGAGCTATATCCCCAGTCCTTTTTATTATTTTATTTTGAGACAAGTTACTGAGTTTGGCCTTGAACTTGCAGTCCTTCTGCCTCACCACACCCAGCCAGACTTCTTTTTAAAGTTTTCCTTTTTGGGGGGCTGGGGTTGTAGCTCAGCGGTAGAGTGCTCGCCTAGCTCGTGCGCGGCCTGGGTTCGATCCTCAGCACCACGTAAACATAAAATGCGTTGCATTGTGTACAACTAAAGCAAATAAATAAATATTAAAAAAAAAAAAGTTTTCCCTTTTTCCTTTGTAATAAGTGTTCTGGGGGCTGGGATTGTGGCTCAGAGGTAGAGCGCTTGCCTGGCACGTGCGCGGCCCGGGTTCGATCCTCAGCACCACGTACAAGTAAACCCATTGTATACAGCTAAAGCAAATAAATATATATATATATATATATATAAAAATAAGTGTTCTGTAGGAAGATCCTCTGAGGCTATGTAAATACTCCATTCCTCATTAACTTTTTTTGTGTAATCATTTATTTTGTATCAGGATGGATTAAAAGTCCTGTTTTATCAATCAGTTACTATCATCATTTACTAGTGGGAGCCCCTTCAAGCTGTTTTCAAGTCCTTCTGCCCTGTCTGCATCATCTTTGAGCACTTCCTTACTGGCTGCCATCACATGTTCCAGGCTCCTATTTTCTTCTCTCTCTGTCCCAGCCTGCATCAGCTAGTTCTCTCCAAGGAGCCCTGGGTACATTTAGAGTAGATCTTGGTCTTGTATGTGCTTATTGCTTTTAGGGTATCACTGCTCCCAGACACTCACAGGACACAGAGATGAGGAGTATTTGTGGGTGATATGTATACATACACACATCTATTTTTATGTATCTGTATACATTGAAAACCTGTATTTGTTCTAATATCTTTAATTCTAGTTCACCACCGCAGTGTTTATTCTGCTTTTCCTCTTTCCCAGTTTGCAACTCCTTTCTCCAGCAGTGAGAACCCCAGTCCTCTTATCCTCAGTGTATTTGCTTAGTTGGTCTCACCACCCCCAACCCCTAGGTACACCTAACCCCTTCCACATGGTCCCTCTCTATTCACATATCCCTCCCTCTGGCCCCATGCCCCCTTCCAGGCCACAGCTGCTATAGCTTCCTTGTGACCCCTTTTGGACTGACACCCAGCACCAACTTGTCCTCCACAGACACCCCCTAGCCCTGCTATGGTGTAACACTTGGGACTCTCCTACCCCTACTCAGATGCCTCTCTCATGTGTATGAATGTCTGATGACTTAGGAACAAATGTTATAACTTTTAGCAAATGGAAACACAAAAGTTTGGCTTTCTTAGGGACACACACACAAGCCTCTCACTAGCAATAACTTGGTTTTAAGCAAGTTTGCCTTCAAGCCACTGACAGCACTCCCTGCTAGTGCTTCAGCATTCTGCATGATGGCCTGTGCAGACAGTGGTCCTGTACCTGAATGAGCCCTGAGCCCTGTCTCCCAAATCCTCCTTCCCAGAAACAGCTCTCCATCTTGGTGGACACCAAAAAGTTCTCCTTGTTGGAGAACTTCAAATATAGTTAAAAGGATCGATACTGGCCACAGTCTCTGCTGAAACCCTGGGGCTAGATGCCTTACGGAATTCAGAAGTGTTGGATTTGAGGTTGTCGGTCATGTTGTTCCTAGTAAGGACTGAGGTGTGGCATGAATTCAAACAGTGGTGTTTGGCATGAGAACAGGAACATTCTCACATGTTGGTATAGATCAGGCTTTGCCTCCATATGAATTTAGGTGTTACTTTGTGTGGGGCTGAATCCCAGAGGCCCCTTTAAGAGCTATCAACCACTCTGGAGACTGCTTTGTCTTCCTGTACTGTGACTGCCCCCTGTACTGATCCCAAGCATACTTCTGGGTTTCAGTTTGGTCAGTTCTGTGTTCTGTTCATCGTGTCTTGCTATGAACGCTTGCTATGCTGTGGGAGCCAAGTGAGCTCCTTGCAGAGAAATGTAAATAGTTCATGAAAGGGAACACCCTGTTACTTCCTGACTGCTGGTGCTGGCCTTGTTAGTAGTTGGCAGGCACAAGCAACCTACCTCGTTTCCCTTCCTCATCAGCTAGTCAGATCTGTTGCAGCTGCAAGCTTGTGACCTGTAGGTTCAGCCTCCTGACTGAGACCTTACTGTGCTCATAGGTCTTTCTTCCTGTCCCAGTAGTTACCCTTTGGGCCAGCATGTGACTCCTGATACTCAGATCCCTTTCTTATTGGCTATATCCATTTTCTTTAGGGCTTTTCTAAGAGTGGATTGCCTGGAGCTGGGGAGTTATTTTCCAGATGTCCTTTCCTGGCCCCCGGTCAAATGACTCATAAATCAAGACTCTGATATAATCTGCCAAGTAGCTCAGGAGATCTGTAGACTGGAGCAGTGGTCCCTCTAGGCAGCAGCTATGCCACGCCATCCAGGATGGTGGATGTGTCAGATGGTGGTGGCAGCAGCCTTGCAAATAAGGTAAAAGCCTTTGAGTTATTCGCTTTAAGTAGGTGGCTGTGTAGCATGTATATCTCAGTAAAGGTGTTATCAGCTTAAGGACTGATGGTGTTAGAGACCCTGTCTCTAGGGACATGTTTGTGCCTTAAGGCCTTAGTACACACTAAGTGTACTGGGAACTACTTTGTTGTTTCCCACCCTGTTTTGGTACTGGGATTTAAACCTAGGGTTTTACCACTGCTACATCCCCAACCCTTTTTCTTTTCTTTTTTTTTTTTTTTTTTTTTTTTGGTACCGGGGATTGAACTCAGGGCACTCAACCACTGGGCCACATCCCCAGCCCTTTTTTGTATTTTATTAGAGACAGGGTCTCACTGAGTTGCTAAGTGCCTTGCCATTGCTGAGGCTGGCTTTGAACTCGCGATCCTCCTGCCTCAGTGCTAGGATTACAGGCATGCGCCACCAAACCCGGCTCCCAACCCTTTTTTTATTTGTTATTTTGAGACAGTGTCTTACTAAGTTGCCAGGGCTAGCCTCAAACTTGTGATTCTCCTGCCTCAGCCCTCCCAGTCACTGGGATTATAGGTGTGCACCACTACACCCAGATGGAACTACTTTGTTCTTGTAAAGTAGCATTTCTGGCAGTACACACCATGTCCCTGCCCTGTCATGTGCTTGGCACACAGTGGATACCAGTGAATTTATCAGAAAATACTCAGTGGTCCAATCTAGAACATCCTTAACATCAGGTCCTTGGACAGTTTCTTTAAGAGTTGTGAGGGTATCAGCTGACCTAGAAACCTTCAGTTCACTGACTGGAGATTGGAAGACTATGTTTGCTTGCTGGCCTCTTACTCTCCCCACCCCCGCAAGACTCAGCTAAATAAAGGCCACACCTTGCAGTGACTGTAGCCCAGTTTCTGGAGCTCCTGGACTTTTTATCATGGCTCCTATTAGTTTTTTTCTTTTGGTAGTACTGGAGATTGAACTGTGGAGTGCTCTACACTGAGCTACATCCCCAGCCCTTTTCATTTTTAATTTTGAGACCAGGGTCTCACTAAATTGCCCAGGGTGGCCTTGGACTTGTGATCCTCATCCTGCTTCAGTCTCCCGCGTCTCTGGGATTATAAAGATGTGAGCCACCGTGCTCAGCAGTGCTGCTTTTCTTTTCTGTGGCTCTTAAATGTTTGCAAATCCCCTATGGAGAGGATGGACTCATTTTTCCAGTTATTTTGCCCGGCTGTGTTTTCTGTTACTGCACCTTGATGTCTTTTCCTTTTCCCTTGAAGCAGACACAAATAAGGAAAACAGCCCAGGAAAACCAGCCTAAAAAAACTGCACATCATTTTTATTCTGTCAGCAGTTCATGTGGTAGTTTATATTTGATTTTAGCTAAAAGACCAAGAAGTGATCATGTAGTTTATTACAGAATTTGCAGACCTTTTATATCAAACTTGCAAGAGTATTAAAATGAAAATAATTTGCATGCTTTGTTCTAATTCCAGCACCTTGAGTTGTGATGTATTTTAATTAAGGATTAATTTGATATAACTTTGTATATATGATAAAACTTAGATTTGATGAAGGTCTAGTGTATGGCAGTGATGATTTCAGAAACTGATGAGTGTTTGCTAAAGAAATACCTTTTCAGCTGGGTGTAGTGGCATGTCTGTAATTTCAGGGACCTGAGACACTGAGGCAGGAGGATCACAAATTAGAGACCATCCTGGGCAACTTATTGAGATCCTGTCTCAAAATTAAAAGGGGCTGGGGACATAGTTCAGTGGTAGCATACCACTGGGTTCAATCCTTAGAATCGCAAAAAAATAAACAAAAACCAGAATCCCTTTGGTTCTTTGAGGACAAAGGAAGCTGGAGCTGATGGAAGTTGAGCTACCATTCTAAGATCAAGACAGGAAACATTAACCTCAGCACTGGGCCTCCTCTGTAGAGCTGTGGCCAGCAGCTCTGTGCCTTTCAAGTTGTAGCAGCAGGAGGCCCCATTTCCCTGCTCAGGGGAAGCTTCAGCCACTGTCACCCCAAAGTTTAAGGCTAGCACTTAGTCAGTAAGTGATTAGGACAAAAGAAAAACAAAACAAAAGCTTCAGAAGTTTTCTGGAAAGCAAGAAGTCCCTGAGCTTTACCCATTAACCATGCTTGTCGCCCATGACTACAAAGATACTCTTGCTATCTCATCTAGGCTTGTGCTATGGGTGGAGGCGGGCAACTTTGGGAAGTCGGGGTAAAGGAGGTTTTACCTCTGAGCCTTCTACTTTTCCCAGTATCTTTGTTTCATTAGGAGAGAAAATTATAAACAATTTAGGATTATATTCCTGCATTAATCTCCTGGGCTGCTATAACAAATGCCACCAACAGAGCTGAGCCTCCTGGTCCCTGCGGCTTCCCTAGCCTGAGAGTCAAGAACCCTGGGGGAGCCGAGAGGCACATCTGAAATGCTCTCAAACAAGCCACCAGAAATGAGCTTGCTATTATCAATGGTAACAAATGTCTAATGAACATAATGAGGCCAGCATTGGTGCACTGGGAGGAAAAACAGTGCTAAGGGAGGGAACTGCAGGCCAGAGGAACAGCTGGCGAAGGGCAAATGACACTGTCCATACAGGTCAAGTGAAGTGCTTGGGATATTAAGTTTTGCTTTGACTAATGCATATATGCTGCAAAAATGTATAATTCTAAGGAAATAAGGCATGTAGCGTGTGATTTGCCTCTCATATGAGACACTCAGGAGATGCACACAGTTAACTCCACAGGGCCCCAATATGACAGGTATGTTGTCAGTGCCTGAATTCATTCACATCTGGGCAGTTCTGGTCTTTCACAACTACAAACACTGTGAGAGTATGTGTCCTATAAATATGTCTTTGTTTAAAGGTGTCAGTATCCTTGTAGGATAAATTCTCAGAACAGAAGTTTGAAGATCAAGTTATGCACATATTCAGTATCAATCAACATTTCAAAATTATCCTCCAGAAAGGAGGTGTGTGTGTGTGTGTATACGTATACATATAATTTTGGGGGGGTACTGGGGATTTAACCTAGGGGTAATTTAACACTAAGTCACATCCCTAGCCCTTTCTTTTCTTTTTTGATTCTTCTCAGCCCTTTTTATTTTTTATTTTAAGACAGAGCCTCAGCTGGGCACAGTGGCCCAGGCCTGTAATCCGAGCAGCTTGGGAGGCTAAGGCAGGAGGATTGCAAGTTCAAAGCCAGCCTCAGCAACAGTGAGGTGCTAAGCAACTCAGTGAGACCCTGTCTCTAAATAAAATACAAAATAGGGCTGGGGATGTGGCTCAGTGGTTGAGTACTCCTGAGTTCAATCCCCAGTACCCCCCCCCCCCCGCTCCCCCAAAACAAAGAGTCTCACTAAGTCACTAAGTTGCTTAAGGTCTAAGTTGCTAAGGCTGGCTTTGAACTTGTGATCCTCCTGCCTCAGCTCCTAAGCCACTGGGATTACAGGCATGTACCACCAGGCTTAGCAGAAAGGCTATATTTTTTAAGTCCTCAACATCTAGTGTGGTACCTGATTGTGATGAACCCTCAGATATTTGCTGTTGGATAAATAAATAAATAGATAGGTTATCTAAACAGACAAGAAATAATCCATGTGCCCAGCAGCAGCCCCCTATCACACACAGGGACACACACTTTCATTAAGCCACATTTTCCATGATTGACAACTCCTTTCCCTAATTCAGTTGAACCTGTAATGGAAAAATAGGAAAGTGGCTTCTCATTTGTTTGACCTTCAGATGGGGAGACTATTCTGGATTGCCCTGGTAGGCCCAGGCATTTCACAATGGCCCAGAAAAGTGGAAGAGGAAGGCAGGAGAAGGGCCAGATAATGGGCTATTACATGAGAAGGACTCGTGCCTCTGATGTGGCTTTTGAGATGGAAGAAGATAGAAGGAAAGGAGGAAGAAACAGGGTGTGCTCTAGAAGCCAAAAAAAGCAAGGAAACAGACTCTCCCCAGAGCCTCAAAGGAAGGCAGCCCTGCTGGCACTTTGACTTCATCCCAATGAGACCCATATCAGACTTCTGCTTCACAGAACTAGGAGAAGACAATGCAGTTACATTGGGGGTTTTTTGTTTTGTTTTTGTTTTTGTCATGCTGGGGATTGAACCCATGGCCTTATGTATGCAAGGCAAGCACTCTACCAACTGAGCTATACCCGCAGCCCCAGTTACATTGTTTTAAGTCACTAACTTTGTGGTAGTTCATCCCAGCAACAAGAAGAAAACTCATGCACTTTAATGTTATTAAAAAGTCTCTGAAAATACGGTTGCTGATGAATTCATAAGATTATCTTATGAATTATCCTGTGGATCTACCATAATTTACTTAACTAATTCCAAGATCCCGTGGATTAGATATTTTGACCACTTTTAATTTGCATAATTGTTGAACAGACGATTTGTGTGGCTAATTTGTATCATGGATGTTCCCTGCTGAGTGCTTGATAGGTAAGTCTGCACCATCTCTGTTGCCCTATTTCATCATCCATTCTGCTTTGAAAATTTATGATGTGTAGATGCTTCTTGCAGTCTTCTAACTTTTATTAATATTGCTTATTGAAACCTTGAGTAAAGCATAATTTGGGAGAGGGTAGGTTGCTATTATATATTAAGTTTCAGTTTTTCTGCTGGGTATGGTGGCACATGCCTATAATCCCAGCAGCTCTGGAGGCTGAGGCAGGAGGATTGCATGTTCAAAGCCAGCCTCAGCAATTTAGCAAGGCTGTAAGCAACCTAGTGAGACCCTGTCTTAAAATAAAAAATAAAAAGGGCTGGGGATGTGGCTCAGTGGTTAAGTGCCCTTGAGTTCAATCCCTGGCACCAAAAAAAAAAAAAAAAATCAGTTGTGTGATCTAACCTTAGATATGCTAATTTTTCCTTTTGTTCAAATTTCACTTTATTTATTTATTTCTTTATTTTGGTACCAGGGATTGAACTCAGGGGCACTCGACCACTGGGCCACATCCCCAGCCCTATTTTGTATTTTATTAGAAATAGGGTCTCACTGAGTTGCCAAGTGCCTCACCATTGCTGAGGCTGGCTTTGAACTTGCGATCCTCCTGCCTCAGCCTCCCAAGTGCTGGTATTATAGGCATGCGACACCGTGCCCGGCTCAAATTTCACATTTATAAAATCTGTTGTGTGTGTACTTAGCGTTAAGTGTTGAAGTGGATATCTCTGAGGAAAATTCCTATTCCATATCCCTTGTGCTCCTTCAGTTTTAACTAGTGATTTCTTTTTTTTTTTTTTAATATTTATTTACTTAGTTGTACACAATACAATGCATTTATGTTTACGTGGTGCCGAGGATCGAACCCGGGCCGCACACATGCGAGGCGAGCTCTCTGCCGCTGAGCCACAACCCCAGCCCCAACTAGTGATTTCTTAACAGAAATATTCTTCTGGTCTGTGGGAAATAAGAAGACACATCTATATGATATGATTAAATTGAATTGTTATTTGATTAGTTGTCAGTCAGTAGCTGATAGTAGCAAGAAAGCCCATTTCCAAGAAAACATATTTGTTTTTTTTGGAAAGGCAAAACTCACTTAATATCACCACCTCCTTCCCCCATGGGAAGGTAGGGGTCTCCCATGCCCTCAGGAAACACCTATGCCCTACTATTTCACCTCTTTCTTTCTCTGTAGCCACAGACATTTCTCCTGTCATCAAGAAGCAAAGAGCCAGGCATGGTGGCACTTCTTGTAGTCCCAGCTACCCATGCAGTGGAGGCAGGAGGATCTCTTGAGCCCAGGAGTTGGGGGCCAGCCTGGGCAACGTAGCCAGATCCCATCTCTTTAAAAAAACAAAAACAAAAAGGCAAACTAGACCCAGATGCCTGCAAGACCACCCTCCTCAGGCCTGACTCTCACTCTGTAGCTCCTGAAGTGGTGTCTCCCTCCCCCCACTGCATTGCTTTCACATTTCTCTGGAACTTTCTAGACAGATGCTACTCCCACCTACCTCTGCAATTGCTTTTACAGAAGCTAGTGATACTCTCCTAATGACTAAATACACTTTTTGTTTTGTTCTTGCTTTTGTTTTGAGCCATATCCCCAGCCCTTTTTAATTTTTTTTTAAATTTAGAGACAGTGTCTCACTGAGTTGCTTAGGGCTTCACTAAGTTGCTGAGGTTGGCTTTGAATTTGTGATCCTCCTGCTTCTGCCTCCCGAGCCTCTGGGATTACAGGCATGTGCCACTGCTCCTGGCTGACTAAACTTACTTTTTAACCCTCTGACTTTTTCTGTATTTTTCTCAACCTATCTGATAATTTTCTTTCTGTCTCCTTTTTTTCCTACCCCTTAATTGTCAGTTTTTTCAGCTAGTCCAGGTCAGATAGCTAGGGAGACAGATGTGTATATATAGATTTCCAAACATACCTACATGGTCACCCCGAGTATACACCCCCAGCCCAGACTGCCCTGTTCAACCCCCAAGTTTCAGGGAGGAACTGTCTCCCAGCCACTGGGACATCTGTGCTTGGCTCAGTCACAGGACCACGCTGAAGCCCCATTTTCACCCAGCCACACCTGTACAACCTGCTGTTCTTCATTCTCTGACACCTGCTTCCAGTGACCTGACATCCTCACAGCTGCATCCACCCAGTTGGCTGCCACTTTTCAACTGCTTCCCCTGGGTCCAGCCCTTCACTAGTAGGTCCCTTCTCAGCAGAGGTGAAATGGCTTTTCCAGATTATAGAGCCAATTGTCTTATTTCTCTGCTTAAAATCTTCCTGTAGGTTAATCCATCTTTCTTGGGTGGTTGTTGTTGTTGTTCTTCTTCTTCTTCTTCTTCTTCTTCAACAGTTCTGGGGATTAAACTCAGGGGTGCTCTACCAGTGACCCATACCCACAGCCCCCCACTTTTTTTTAGATAGGGTCTTTCTAAGTTGCTGAGGTTGGCCTCAAACTTGCAATCCTTCTGCCTCAGCCTCCCAGATAGCTGGGATTTCAGGTGGGTACCGTTGCACCTGCTGGGACCTTTTCTTTTTTCTTTTTTTGTTATTGTATTTTTTGTACCTTTATTTTATTTCTTTATTCATTTTTTAATGTGGTGCTGAGTATGGAACCCAGTGCTTCACACATGCTAGGCAAGTACTCTACCACAACCACAGCCCCTGCTGGGACCTTCTTTTTTTTTTTTTTTTTTTTTTTAATTTGTTTTAATTAGTTATACATGGCAGTAGAATGCACTTTGATACATCATATATAATGGAGTATAATTTCTCATTGGTCTGGTTATACATGATATAAAATCCACTGGTCACTTAGTTATTATATGTGCACATAAAGTAATTATGTCTGATTCATTCTACTATCCTACTGCTGGGACCTTCTTGATCAGGCATTTCTTCTCCAGCTTTATAAGAGCAGCCCTACACACCCACACACCACACACCACAGAGGCACACAACAGGCCCCCACCAACACAATTCTGTGTCTGGATCCAGCCACACCATCAGTGCCAGGCTGCCACTTGCCTTTATATTTGTGTCAACATCCAGAATGGGGCTGGGGTTGTGGCTCGGCGGCAGAGCACTCTTGCCTTGCACGTGCTCGGCCCAGTTTCAATTCTCAGCACCAGTAAACATAAATGCATTGCATTGTGTACAACTAAAGTAAATAAATAAATCCTTTTAAAAAAATATTAAAAAAAAAAAAAAAAAAAAAAAAAAAAAAAAAACATCCAGAATGCATTCTCCTCCCCAGTACTTTGGAGACTTGGCTGAGGAATTCAGGCTTCCTCAGTACCAGGCACCTTCCCCACCTACCCCACTCAGCCCTGACCTTGTGCTTCCTGCTGTGGTGGAGTTCTGCCTACGCAGGCTGCACTGAGCTGATCTGCCTCCCCCCAGCCCACGCTCTATTACTGAAGATGGCATTTGGACCAGTGTCACCCAGTGGTTACTAGGTGTCTGTTATCAAATTTGATACTAAAACAAAGTGTTTCTTTTCCCCAAAGAGATATGTTCTGCCCTGGCACCAGTGCTGCTTACTCGTGGTTTGTTTTCTCTGCAGGGAACGTATTCTGATCCATTCTGTCTTTCTTATCTAGTGGTAAGCATCCGTGGCATTCAGGCAGAAGATCCCCCCGATGCTCAGCTCATGAGGCTGGATAACATGCTGCTGGCTGAGGGCGTGTCCAGGCCGGAGAAGAGAGGAAGAGGAGGATCAGCAGCGGTGGCCAGCACAGCAACACCAGGTGGCTGTCCAAATGACAATAACATTGAGCACTCTGACTACAGGGCCAAGCTGTCCCAGATCCGACAGATTTACCACTCTGAGCTAGAGAAATATGAACAGGTGATCTTTCTGCATGGAAGAGTTTCTATCATGTGAATGAGCATTTGTCAAAGCAAAACATGGGACATTAACCTCCTTTCTTTTGTGGCACAGAACAGGGAGAACACGCTGGGCGCAGTGGCTCATGCCTGTAATCCCAGCACTTGGGAGGCTGAGGCAGGAGGATCGCGAGTTCAAAGCCAGCCTCAGCAATGGCGAGGCTCTTAGCAACTCAGTGAGACCCTGTCTCTAATAAAATACAAAAAAAGGCTGGGGATGTGGCCCAGTGGTCGAGTGTCCCTGAGTTCAATCCCCGGTACAAAAAAAAAAAGAACAGGGAGAACACGCAGTTGTTTGCTACAGTGGTGGCTCTGATTTTACTTAAAGCCCTTTTCATTTACTTCTCAGAAACCAGCCTGTATGTGACCATGGGGGTTGGCAAGTGGCTGATCAGGTGTGGAACCTGCCACCCCACACCACCCTGCTGCTCAGTCATAGGCTGGCATGTCTGTGTCCCCATCCCAGGCCTGCTGTGAGTTCACTACACATGTCATCAACCTTCTCCGAGAGCAGAGCAGGATGAGGCCTGTGTCCCCCAAGGAGATCGAGTGCATGGTTGGCATCATCCATGGCAAATTCAGTGCCATCCAGATGCAACTGAAGCAGAGCACCTGTGAGGCCTTGATGACCCTACGCTCGCGGTTCCTTGATGCCAGGTCAGGATCCCAGCTGCTCAAGACCCTATGGGTTCAACCTTAAGAAGATGAGTGGAATCAGTGCTGGTTTGGATTTTTCCAGTTTTCTTTTTCTTTTTTTTTCTTCTTTGTGTGTGTGTGTGTGTGTGTGTGTGTGTGTGTGTGTGTGTGTGTGATGCTGGGGATAGAATCCAGAGCCTTGCATATGCAGAGCAAGTGCTCTACCAGTGAGCCACACCCCCAGCCCCTGGTTTGAATATAAGACCATTCTGGAGGCTCTGGCTACAGACTGCAGGTACAGGCCTCACACTGCCTCTTTGGAAGAAAACCCAAAGTATTGACTGCTTTTTGTAAAACTGCTAGAAGCATATAGTTGGGAATAGGGGGACATTATCAATGCAGACTGAGACTGTCTGTCTTTACAGGCGTAAGCGGCGGAATTTCAGCAAGCAGGCAACAGAAGTGCTGAATGAATATTTTTATTCCCATTTGAGCAACCCTTACCCCAGTGAAGAAGCCAAAGAAGAGCTAGCCAGGAAGGGTGGCATCACAGTATCCCAGGTGACGTCCTCCCCTGCATGGCCTACCACACCTGGAAGGTTTAGAAAGTTAAGTCCCATTGGAAGGACACATAGGGAAGTTAATTAAATGTTTGGATCAGGAGCCAAGTGACCAGACTCAAGATCACTCTGGATGGGCTTAGATCCCTGCTCTACACTATTTTTTTTTTTTTTTTTTTTTTTTTTTTTGGTACTGGGGATTGAACTCAGGGGCACTCGGCCACTGGGCCACATCCCCAGCCCTTTTTTTGTATTTTATTAGAGACAGGGTCTCACTGAGTTGCTAAGTGCCTCACCATTGCTGAGGCTGGCTTTGAACTCACGATCCTCCTGCCTCAGCCTCCCAAGTGCTGGGATTACAGGCGTGCGCCACCGCGCCTGGCTCCTGCTCTACACTATTGAATGTGGGACTTGGGCAGGTGCTCTTCTCCCTCATTTGTGAGACATGGATGCAGATGCACCCATTGCAAGGCCTAGGAACGCCTGAGGAATGCCAGTGGGGTATGAGCCCTCTTAATTGATAGCAGTTAGAATGTGAGGTTCCCAGGGTGGGGACTGAAAATTCCTTGGGCTGGGGTTATAGCTTGGTAGTTGAGTGCTTGTCTAGCATGTGTGAAGCCTCCATTTCCATCCCAGCACCACACACACACACACACACACAAAATGCAAGAGGTCCCTGATGCAATACAAGTAGAATATGAGGTCTTTAAGGTGATACTATGGAGTATAAGGCCCCTGACCCTGTGCCCTGGCATTTGGCCACCTGTCTCCTCTGTGGAATTAAGGACAGAGGAGTCCAAGAAAGGTTTTATAGTGGGAACAGTTAGTCCAGGCAGCCCACGAGCAGTGAATGTGGCCAGGCCACACCCATTGGCAGCATGAGTGTGCAGAGTGGGGCCTTCCACAGCATTCCTTTTCACGCAGGCACCACCCCACTGCTGTTAGAGGGGCTAAGTTTCTAGCCCTTAGCCACCACCCTCAGGCCCCAGTTTAGGATAATTCTAGCTGCATCTCTGTGACAGAGCACTCAGGAGCCCCTTAAGATCATTTAGGTAGCAAAACATCACAGGTGTCCCAGCCACATCTGACTGCTCACCTGGGTGCTGCTGTGGCGTCCTCAGAAACAAGCCCAGAGCTGAAGTAGGAGGCTGTGCCACTGGGTCTTCAAAACGGAAGATCCAAAAGAAGCTTGGTGTCTGGCTGCTGCTTGGCCAGCCACCAGGAGCAGTAATCTAAGAACAATCAGGTAACCTCAGAGCTGCCCCAGTCGATGCCCAGGGCAAGAGAACAGTCTCAGGTCTAAATAAGCAGAAGTGTGGAAAGCATTAGCCTGATGTGCCAGGGACACTCCTGCTCTGCAGCCTGGGCCTTGAGACCCCCCTACCAGAAGCAGAATTCTGTTCTAGGAGCTTCTTCCCATACTGGTGCATCCACCAAGTATCAGTGCATCTCCAAATGCAAATGGCTGACAATTAATTGAATGGGTTTTTTTGTTTTTTGTTTTTTTTTTTTTTGGTGGTACTGGGGATTGAACTCAGGGGCACTCGACCACTGGGCCAAGTCCCCAGCCCATTTTTTTTTTGGTATTTTATTAGAGACAGGGTCTCACTGAGTTGCTAAGTGCCTCGCCATTGCTGAGGCTGGCTTTGAACTCGTGATCCTCCTGCCTCAGCCTCCCAAAGTGCTGGGATTACAGATGTGCGCCACCACGCCCGGCTTGAACGGGGTTTTTTTAATTTGGGGCACAGTCAGGAGAGGTTAAAGGGAGGGAGAGAGAGAGCACCACTAAGGCAGGTGGTGTCATGACTGAAGCCCATGGATGTCTTCAGGATAGAATCAGCTCCAACTCAGGCTAAGGAGGTCTGAGGGAGGCAGGGGTTAGGGTTAGGGGATAAGGGTAAAAGAGCTAAGGTGAAGGACGGGGTTCTAGGTGGTATCCTGGACAGCAGCAGCTGGCTCAACCTGAGGGGCCTGGACCCTAGGGAGGGATGGTCTGTGGCTTCTGAGGTACAGCAGGTAGAGAGGACCTCTAGAGTGGGTGCCACACCTATACCTACAACAGAGTGCCCACATGGGGTATGCCCTATGCAGAAGGCAGACCCTGGCCAGGGACCTGCTTTCCCCAGTCACTGTGCCCTCTGTCCCTACTAGCAAGGGGTCCAATCTCCCTAATTCACCCACACTGAAAATTTGCTCTTTGTCTCTCTAAAATGCCAGTTTGGAACTGGGTGTGGTTGAAGTAAGGGCCTAGGAATTCAAGGCCAACCTGAGCCACACAGTGAGACCCCATCTCAAATAATAAATAAAAACAACAAAAAAACTTAAAAGCTGGGCACAGTGGCATATGCCTGTAATCCCAGTGGCTCAGAAAGCTGAGGCAGAAGGATCATGAGTTCAAAGCCAGTCTCAGAATTTAGTAAGGCCCTAAGAAACAGTCAGAGCCTGTCTCAAAAATTATAAGGGCTGGGGATGTAGCTCAATTAAGCACCCCTGGGTTCATTCCCTAGTACCAAAAAAAAAAAAAAAAAAAAAATGTTAAAACAACAATTGTATTCAACATGAGAAAGTGTTTACTGCCATTCTCTGCAAGCCTTGTTCCACAAAGAAGTTCTGGAACATTCCCAGTAGGTAGGCAGAAGCCAAGTGCTCTCTCCAGGCTGGATCAAGAGAAGACTACCCTCACTCCCAGGGGAGGCAAAGAAGTGGTAATGTTTTAGAAGCAGGGAGCACATGCATACAGGCTTGTTTTATTTGTTTTTAATAATTTGGTGACTTTTTGTTTGTTTTATTTATTTACTTATTTTGGTACCAGGGATTGAATCCAGGGGTGCTTAACTATTGAGCCACATCCCCAGTCCTTTTTATTTTTTTATTTAGAGAAAGGGTCTCGATAAGTTGCTTAGGGCCTTGCTAAGTTGCTGAGGCTGACCTTGAACTTGCAATCCTCCTGCCTCAGCCTCCTGGGTTGCTGGGATTAGAGGTGTGCTCCACTATCCCTGGCTGCATACAGGTTTTTATAGTTAATAATGAGAAGGTAATACTAAGTCATTAAAGAAAAAACGTTCTTAAAGGAGTAAAGGTCATCCATAATCCCACCATTGTCACTCACCTGCAGTGGGAGTAACAGGCACCTCAGAGGCAGCACCCACACAGTCTATTCCTGTCATATCTCACTCTGAGCAGCTTTTTGGCAGCTTCCATATGTGTCCACAGGTCTCTAACTGGTTTGGCAACAAAAGAATCCGGTATAAAAAGAACGTGGGGAAATTTCAAGAAGAGGCTACCATATACACGGGTAAATCAGCTGTGGATGCCACCAAGGCCAGGGCCCCAGAGAGCCAAGCCAGCTGCCTCTCAATGCCTAGCCCCGGTGAGTGTTGGCTGGGCCCACCACCCCTGAGCAGCATCTGGGAAGTCCCCTACCCACTGGTCACTGAATCACCTCAGTCTTTGTTTAAACTATAAAATTTCTGTTTTTATTGGCCAAGATCCCAGCTAAGAGATAACTGTAGCCTGTGCCAGTGCTACGGGACACAAACACTGATACCAGTAAGAAAGGACAAGAGCTGCGTGGCAAGGAGTCCCCACCTGCCTGACTGGACCAGTGGTCTCACCACACAGAGGCAGGGAGGCGGATGCCACGTGGGGGCTGCATTCACGGTTTCTTCTGACCAAGGGGCTGGGCAAATGCCACCTGAGGCCTCACTGTGACTTCAGCTGACCCAGGCCCTGCTCTGACCCTCAGCCTGACCCCTACCACTTCTTCCAGGTTCCTCTGGTCCCTTCCCACTGACCAGTGATGGAGATACATTTCTCACCCTGCGGACCCTGGCCTTTCTCCAGTCCCTTCCTGGGGGCAACTGCCTGCAGTCCCAGGTAGGTTGGGGCACAGTCCCAGGGAGCCCTGGTGGCTGTGGGTCCTCAGAATGGGGACGTCTTTCCAGCTACCTCCTGCTTCCACTGTCTCCTCCAGCAGTGCCCCCACCTCCTGGTCCACATTGTGAAGATGGCAGGTTGGCGAGCTGCCTCCAGGACGCGGCTCTTCAGGGTCCGTGCTGTACACTGTTCCTTTGGGCTCCCACAGGCTCCCATCTCTGCCCACTACAGGATGTTAATTCACAGCAGCCACCAAAACCAGTCAGTGGGCATGGGGACCCAACATAAGGGTTTTGATTGTGGAGGGGAAGTGTGGGGAAAAGTGGCAGGCGGCATCAGAGGAGGCCTGGGAGAAAGATGGGGCTCTTCCCCTTGAGAACATGCCCCCGCCTAGGCTCAGACCCATATCCAGTCAGTGTCTACCTGGAGGCCTGGTCAGGACAGAGGGTCTCTCACCAGCACCACTTTTCCTGCTGCCCTGATGAGGTGTTAGTGCCCAGCATGGCCACAATGAAGATCCATTTGGTGACTGGGAAGAAAATAAGCCAAGGATCTTGAGTGACCAAAGTATCCTCCAAAACTCTCTTGAGGTGTTACCTATCCTTTCTCAGGGCCTGGGGCCTCCCAGTCTGCCCTAATGGTCACAGAGTTCTGACCCCTGCCCTAGAAGAGGGTTCAAGTGGGGCTGACTGGCCCTCTGTGTGTAGGTTTTCCAGAAGATGCTACATAGACACAGGAGGACCAGCTCACCAAGGAGGCATCATCTGAGGCCTTTTTTTCAATACTAAGAATGGAACCCAGGGGCACATTTACCACTGTTTCATCCCCAGCCCTTTTTATTTATTTATTTTTTAATATTTTTAGTTGTCAGTGGACATTTATTTTATTTATTTTTATGTGGTGGTGCTGAGAATTGAACCCAGTGCCTCACACATTCTAGGTAAGCACTCCACCACTGAGCCCCAGCCCCAGACCTTTTTTATTTTGAGATAGGGTCTCACTGATTTGCCCAGGCTGGCCTTGAATTTGCAGTCCTCCAATCTTGGCTTCCCAAGTTGCTGGGATTATAGGCGTGCCATGAGTTTTCTTCACAGAAGTGTCCCAGTGGCTGGGGATACAACTCATTGGTGGAGCACTTGCCTTGCGTGCACAAGGCCCCGAGTTCATCCCCCAACATCACCAAAAAAAATTGTCTACACAGCCTCTCAGCCCCCTCCTGATTTTCACCACTCCCAGCTCCTGGGGGCTTGGACAGAATCCCTACTGGCATGGAGTCTGCCCTGGCACCAGTTGGCATATAGTCCACTGAGGCCCTGCAGTGACAGATGCCCTCTATTGCCATGGCAACCCTCAGCTGGAGACACATGAGACAGGGCCTTGTCTTGCTCTTTATGCACCTGGGCTCAGTTCTGTGTCTCGGACACAGTGTGAATGTGTTTGAGGTGGATTATGAAGTGAGGGTCCCAGCCTTAGATCCAGGAGGTCAGGGCCTCTCAGCCCCATGTAAGCAGGGAATGTTGATCCTGGTGTAGAGCCAGACTCCACCTCTGCCTGCCCATGTTTTAGTCAGCATGGGCACAGCCCCCTGCCCAAGCCCCTCACAGGACCCCCCACAGCACACAGAGGCGAGGACCTGTCACGCTCAGGCACCTTCTACACCCTGCCCGTCATCCCCTCATGTGGGAACATAGGCCTCCATTCATCACCCTAAGGAAATGCCGGGTGCCATACGTCCGTCTGAAGGTAGAGTGTCCCCCTGAGGCAAGTGCTTCCTCCCAGCTGCTCTCAGACTAAAGGGCAGAACAGCCCCCCAGCGTGCGCCGCCTCCATTTGAGTGAGGACAGGGCTGGTGGACAAGTGTACAGTTGGGTGGGTTCAACGCTGTCCCTGTACCGTAGATGATGCCTCCAATCCCTTGTGATGAGGGGACAGCCCCCGCCCTCAGCCATGGGCCCTACCCACCTGGCTGCCCTTCCAGGCCTGTGTGTTGGGCCAGGTTTCTGAGTCCCTCTCACTAAATCTTGCCATGGCATTTCAGGGACCATGCTCAGCTCCAGGCCTGACCTTGTCCCCGCCTCCCTCAGAGCATAGGGATCTCAGCAGCACCTTGACGCCGTGTATTCTTTTACCATAGGCCCTAGAGGCAGCCCGTAGAGGCCAGTTCTCCTGCTGGGGAGATTATCTGCAGCACAGGTCACATGATGAGGCTGGCCATAGCCCAGGGCTGACCCCTTCATTCCTTCCCCCACACCTCCTGGATCTTTGAGGTTATCTGCCAGCACGTTCTAAGCCTTCCTGGGGACGTGGGGACTGGGTGGTTACCAGCTTTATGGCGGCCCCTCTGATGCTCAGTCTTGGTATTTTCAGGCCAGGGGCAGCTGGCAGGGGGCCATCCCCCCACAGTCGACTGCCTCACCTACTGGAGATCCCAACAGCATCAACGCAGACGCCTCTAATTAAGTTTTGGAGATATGCAGGAAGGATACCAGGTGAACTCCCATGAGTGACCAGCACTCATGCTCTTCTGCACGTGCAGTTGATTACCTCAGAAACTTGGGGCCCCAGTGACAGTGCTCCCCGCGCCTGGGCCATGCAGCCAATGACCGTCTCACTCGTCTGCTGGAATTTGAAATGGGCTGAACGCTGCTCGTTTTCCCACCTCAGTTTGATTTCCTCTCTTAATAGTGACGTTATGTTAACACTATGAATTGTCTCTTCTAGGACTTGTCACAAATTTTCTGATTAAAATTTTTGACTTATTTTAATTTTGATGTTTTTTTAGTACCAGATTTGCTTCAGGTGATACTTGACAGCATGGGTGCCATGTCATAGGTACGAGTGTCTTGTGAGGGAATTCTGTTGGCCACCCCGCCTTTGTGTGCCGGCTCTCTTCTCTCCCTGGGTGTGCTTGTGTTCTGGTATGATTTAAATCAGTCCTGAGCTCAGAATTTTACTGAGAGTTGGTTTGGCGGTTTGTTTTGTTTTTGCTTTTTTTCTGTTGTTGTTTTGTTTTCAGCTGAAATGTCATTAAAAAGGATAAATTGGGCTGGGGCTGGGGCTCAGTGTTGGAGCGCTCGCCTAGCACGTGTGGAGACTGGGTTTGATCCTCAGCATCACATAAAATTAAATAAATAAAATAAAGGTATTATGTCCAACTACAACTAAAAAATATTAAAAGAGAAAAAAAGGATAAACTTCCTGAGCTGTTTTCGTCCGTATGCCACGACTTCACACTTGGCATCAAATTCCTGAATGTCCCTCTCTATTTTCTCAGCATATCTTCCTCTGCCTGACTCTTCCCCATCTCCACCCCACACCAGGCCATGGCTTCCTCACCTACCACTGAAGAGCAGTAATGGGGTAGAGCCAGGCTATGAGGATTAAAATGTGCTGCTAGGCCTGGAGCAAATACTGTAACCATGTGTCAGGTAGTGTCACAGTATTATGGTGGCCCTAACTCCACCTTGTCTGCTGCCACCACAACCAGTTACTGACCTCCTACCCAGAGTGCTCTATCTCTTCACACATCCCAGGGAAACTCCTGTTAGTCTCAGCTCACCCCAAGGTATTAGCCAGCATACCCCTGGTTTTTGCCTCAGTGCCCCTCAAAGTCCCTCCATCCTAACTCTGTTCCCTGAGCATCAAAGTCCTATAGGCAGCAACATGAAGGTGCTGTGTGTGGCTGAGCTGCTGGGGGCATCCCCATGGCCTGTGAGAGTTAAAAGACACAGAGAAGATGAAAGACAGTGGTCATAACTGGGGGTTAAGCTTCTGCCACTAAGACAGGGGCACCCAGCCTATACCATGAAAGCTGTGACTACTATAGATGAGAGGGGCTTGCCCTGCCTCTGGTCCTCACTGGAGTCTGCCCAGCCCCCAGCAACCCTGCTGCCCTCAGACTCCCCACTGCCAGGACTCCCCAGACTTGGCTGGGCAAGGTCTCCAGGTCTCAGGTTGCTCGTGCCCAGCTGTACCCTCGTGCTGTTCTTCTCCACACCTTCTATTTCTGTTTTTTTCTAAAAGACAAGAAATTAGCCAGGCACGGTAGTGCATGCCTTTAATCCCAGCTACTTGGAAGACTGAGGTAGGAGGATCACAAGTTGGGCCAGCCTGGGCAACTTGTGTCAAAATAAAAAGGGCTTGGGATGCTGTTGCAGTGGTAATCCTAACAGCTCAGGAGGCTGAGGCAGGAGGATTGTGAGTTCAAAGCCAGCCTCAGTAATTTAGCAAGGCTGTAAGCAACTGAGTGAGACCCTGTCTCTAAATAAAATTTTTAAAAGGGCTGAGGATGTGACTCAGTGGTTAAGTGCCCCTGGGTTCAATCCCTAGTACCAAAAAAATAAAAGTCAAGAAATGGGTTTCAAACATGGGCAATATAAAGTACATTCGTGCATTACTTGGGAAACTAAGGCAGGAGGATAGAAAATTCGAGTCCAGACTGGAGAATTTAGCAAGACCCTGTCTCAAATTAAAAAAAAAAAAGAGGCTGGGATGTCCAGGTGTGACCAGGTAGATGCAGCCCCTCTTTGGCACAAGATGTACTGCCATATACATTGTCTTTCTCCGCAGGACACATCCTAGAAGTAGCTCCTCATCCAGTCCTGAGCCACCACCACCTCTTTCTCCCATGAATGGAACGCCTGGGTGGGAGCCCCAAAGCACTAGGGTGGGACAGCCCAAGCTTCTCCACAGGCTGGGGACAGGTTAGGCCAGGGCACAACTGCACAGGACATCTGGGAATTAGAGATGGGAAGACACGGTCCCTAGCCGGGTGCAGTGGCACATGCCTGTAATCCCAGCACTTGGGAGCTGAGGCAGGAGGTCACAAGTTCAAAGCCAGCTTCAGCAATGGTGAGGCACTTAGCAACTCAGTGAGACCCTGTCTCTAATAAAATACAAAAAAAGGGCTGGGGATGTGGCCCAGTGGTCGAGGGCCCCTGAGTTCAATCCCTGGTACCAAAAAAAATAAAAAATAAAAAAAAAGGAAGGAAGGAAGACATGGTCCCTCTGTTGCCCCTGGCCACAGCTGGGTCTGTTTGTGGTAGCTGTAGTGGTTTCTTCCTTGCAGCTGGTTCCCATCATGGGTGGCAGAAGATTTCCATACCCTGAGTTCCTGTCTCCCTGCTATGGGGTGCCCACAGCCCAGGATTCAGACTGCCTGCTCTAGTGAGTTAGGTTCCAGAGAGAAAGATCATCAACACAGGAAAAGTCAAGGGTGGGTTGAGGGCCAGCCTCAGGGGAAAGCTTCTTTTCCTTTCTTTTTTTTATTGTAGTAAGATATATATAAAGTTTGCCACTTTTTTTACAGGTTCTTTAAAAATTCTAATTAGATATACATTTTGACCCTCTGTACACATATGGAGCACAACTTCTCATTTCTCTGGCTGTACATGGTGCAGGGTCACTCCAGTAGTGTGATCATACATGTATGTAGGGTAATAATGTCTGTTTCATTCTACTGTCCTTCCCATCCCCACAGCCACACGCCTCTACACAAACCAAAGTTCCTTCATTCTTCTCTACCCACCCACCCCACTATGGATCATCATCCGCTTATCAGAGAAAACATTTGGCTTTTGGTTTGGGGGGACTGGCTTATTTCACTTAACATGATATTCTCTAGTCCCATCCATTTACCTGCAGATGCCATAATTTCATTCATCTTTAAGGCTGAATAATATTCCATTGTGTATATATACCACATTTTCTTTATCCCATTCATCTGTTGAAGGGCATCTAGGTTGGTTCCATAGTTTAGCTATTGTGGATTGAGATGCTATAAACATTGATGTGGCTGCATCACTGTAGTATGCTGATTTTAAGTCTTTTGGGTATAAACTGAGGAGTGGGATAGCTGGGTCAAATGGTGGTTCTATTCCAAGTTCTCTGAGGTATCTCCATATTGCTTTCCCTAGTGGTCACAACAGCAATGTATGAGTACACCTTTTCCCCACATCCTCACCAGCACTTATTATTGCTTGTATTCATGATAATTGCCATTCTGACTGGAGTGAGATGAAATCTTAGAGTAGTTTTGATTTGCATTTCTCTAATTACTAGAGATGAATAACATTTTTTCATGTTTGTTGATCATTGTGTTTCTTCTTCTGTGAAGTGTCTGTTCAGTTCCTTAGCCCATTTGTTGATTGGGTCATTTTTTTAAAAAAATATGTATTTATTTGCTTTAATTGTACACAATGCGTACACAATTGTACACAGTGCTGAGGGTCGAACCCGGGCTGCGCACGTGCTAAGCGAGCACTTTACCGCTGAGCCACAACCCCAGCCCTTGGGTTATTTGTTTTTTTTTTTTTTTTTTTTTTTTTTGGTACCGGGGATTGAACTCAGGGGCACTCAACCACTGGGCCACACCCCCAGCCCTTTTTTGTATTTTTATTAGAGACAGGGTCTCACTGAGTTGCTAAGTGCCTCGCAATTGCTGAGGCTGGCTTTGAACTCGCGATCCTCCTGCCTCAGCCTCCCAAGTGCTAGGATTACAGGCGTGCGCCTGGCTTGTTTGTTGATTTTTTTAAGGGTTTGTTGTGTTGTTTTTGGGTGTGTGGGTGTGATGGGGGTATATCACCACGCCTGGCTTGTTTTTTTGATTTTTAAGATATTTTTTTAAGTTTTTTTTTTTGTTAATATTTATTTGATTTAGTTTTAGTTAGTGTACACAATGCAATGGATTTTCCTTTGCTAAGAAGAAGCTTTTTAGTTTAATCGTGGACTGCTGAAGGTCAGATCAACATAATGATTGGGCCTAATTTTTCTTTTATTAGGCCAAGCACACGTGCAAGGCGAGCGCTCTGCCGCTGAGCCACAACTCCAGCCCCTTGATTTTTAAGTTTTTTGAGCTCTTTATATATCCTGGAGATTAGTGCTCTACCTGAGGTACGTGTGGGTAAAGATTTTTTTTCCCATTCTGTAGGCTCTCTCATTATGTTATTGATTATTTCCTTTGCTAAGAAGAAGCTTTTTAGTTTGAATCCATCCCATTTATAGATTCTTGATTTTACTTCTTGGACTTTAGGAGTCTTGTTAAGGAAGTCAGACCTTAGCCAACATAATGATTGGGCCTAATTTTTTCTTTTATTAGGCGCAAGGTCTCTGTTCTAGTGTCTAAGTCTTTGATCCACTTTGATTTGATTTTTGTGCAGGATAAGAGATAGTGGTTTAATTCCATTTTGCTACATATGGATTTCCAGTTTTCCCAGCACCATTTGTTGCATAGGCTATCTTTTCTCCAATGTATGTTTTTGGCGCCTTTGTCTAATATGAGATAACCGTATTTATGTAGGTTTGTCTCTTTTGGTACCAATACCATGCTGTTTTTGTTACTATTGCTCTATAGTATAGATTAAGCTCTGGTATTGTAATACATCCTGCTTTAGTCTTCTTGCTGAGGATTGTTTTGGCTGTTCTGGGTCTCTTATTTTTCCAAATGAATTTCATGATCGCTTTTTCTAGTTCTGTGAAGAATTTCATTGGGAGTTTAATAGGAATTGCATTAAATCTGTAAATAGTTTTGGTAGTATGGCCATTTTGGCTATATTAGTTCTGCCTATCCAAGAGCATGGGACATCTTTCCATCTTTTAAGATCTTTAATTTCTTTCTTTAGTGTTCTGTAGTTTTCATTGTGGAGGTCTTTCACCTCTTTTGTTAGATTTATTGCCAAGTATTTTAATATTTTTGAGGCTATTGTGAATGGCATGGGTTTCCTAATTTCTCTTGCAGTGGATTCATTGCTTATGTATTTGATTTTAACGCATTTGATTTATGGGTATTGATTTTATATCCTGCTACTTTGCTGAATTCATTTATTCTAGAACTTTTCTGGTGGAATTTTTTGGATCTTTTAAATATAGAATCATGTCATTGGCAAATAGTGATAGTTTGAAGTCTTCTTTTCCTATGCGTATCCCTTTAATTTATTTTGTCTGATTGCTCTAGCTAGAGTTTCAAGGACTATGTTGAATAGAAGTGGTGAAAGAGGGTATTCTTGTCTAGTTCCAGTTTTTAGAGGGAATGCTTTCAATATTTCTCCATTTAGAATGATGATGGGCTGGGGCTTAGCATAGATAGCTTTTACAATGTTGAGGTATGTTCCTGGTATCCCTAGTTTTTCTAGTGTTTTGAACAGTACTGTATTTTGAAGAGGTACTGTATTTTGTCAAATGCTTTCTCTGCATCTATTGAGATAATCATATGATTCTTGTCTTTAAGTCTATTGGTGTGATGAATTATGTTTATTGGTTTCCATATGTTGAACCAGCCTTGCATCCTTATGGTGAACCCCACTTGATCATGGTTCACTGTCTTTTTTTTTTTTTTTTTTTTTTTTTTTGTGGTACCAGGGATTGAACTCAGGGGCACTCAACCTCTGGGCCACATCCCCAGCCCTTTTTTGTATTTTATTTAGAGACAGGGTCTCACTGAGTTGCTAAGTGCCTCACTATTGCTGAGGCTGGCTTTGAACTCGTGATCCTCCTGCCTCAGCCTCCCAAAGTGCTGGGATTACAGGCGTGCGCCACCGCGCCCGGCTGGTTCACTGTCTTTTTAAAATGTTTTTGTATGTAATTTGCCAGAATTTTATTGAGAATTTTTCATCTATGTTCATCAGGGATATTGGTCTAAAGTTTTCTTTCCTTGATGTGTCTTTGGTTTTTATTTCATGGTGATACTGGCTTCATAGAATGAATTTGGAAGGGTTCCCTCCTTTTCTATTTCATGGAATGATTTGAGGAATATTGGTATTAGTTCTTCTCTGTAGGTCTTGTAGAACTTGGCTCAGAATCCATCTGGTCCCAGGCTTTTCTTGGTTGGCAGATGTCTTCTATTTCCTTCCTTGAAATTGATCTATTTAAATTGTGTATTTATTTCCTCCTGATTCAGTTTGGGCAGATCATATGCCTCTAGAAATTTGTTGGTGTCTTTGAGGTTTTCTGTTTTAAGTTTGCCATTTTTAGCACACAACTTATTGGCAGTAATTACATTTGCATCATTGGGCAGTTATCACCTCTAGTTCCAGAACATTTTCATTCTCTTAAAGGAGGCCCCTTCCCATCAGCAGTCACTCCTGTTCCCCTTGCCAGCCCCTGGCCACCACCCATCTGCTTTCTGTCGCTGTGGATCTACCTGTTGAGGACATTTCACAGTCACGGGACAGCAGCACCGTGTGGCCTTCTGTATCTGGCATCTTCCAGCTTCAAGCTGTCAGGTGGGGGCTGTCAGTGTCCATCCCTTTCTATGGCTGAGCACTGTCCCATTGAGGAAGGTGCAGAGAAGCCGGCACCCACACAGTGGGCACTTGGGAGCTGTGGCCTCGGTGGGCGCCCCCTCAGCTTGGCATCATGGCTCCCGTGATGCATGGAGAAAAGATTGTAGGAGATCAGAGAGGAAAATGGCCAAGGGGAGACGGGGGCTGGCTGGAGAGACGTCACTGAGCTGGATGTGCCTGAAGGTGGAGCCACAGGAGTGGCTGGGTCTTGGGCAGGATAGACAAACAGTGGAAGGTCAGTTCAGCCTGGTGTCGCCACACAGTGGACACGAGTCACATTCAGAGAAGAGATCTGCTCTGCAGAGGGGAATTTGGAAGCCTAGGAGAGGCCAGAAAATGGGCTGAAGTGAAAGGACCGATTTCAGAAGTAGAAAGGAGGCTCCATCAGGATCAAAAAGTGACCGCCAGACCCCGAAGAGCAGGTGTGACACTAGGTGGAGACCTTCGGAGCCTCTGGTAGTCAGCTCCTAGATTCATAGCAAAGAGGTTGCCAGGGATGTGGGGCGTGGGAGGAAGTCGAGGCAGTGAGTGTAGGAGAGCTGCAGGCGGGTCCGAGGGAGGGAAAAGAGGGGATGCACGGGGCAGGGACCCTGGCCCTGGAGACAACACCCACAGCTTCGCCTCCTGCTCACTGGCTCCCTCTGCGGCCATGGCGTGAACGCCCATTGTGGTTCTGAGATTCCAAGCTGGCCTTCTTGGAGTGTTTTAATTCAAGGAAACCCTCCCAGGTCAAGTTCTGTACACAAAGTCACACGCCACTAACATTCTGTATTGCCTCGCACTGCTCAGATATGCCTAAAACTAGCCAGATGGCAGCAATCAAACCACAAAAATGACAGCAACTCAGAGGAGTCCCCTGGGACATCCCCCAACTCATCCTGCTGGCCAGTGGATACTAAAGAAGTCTGAATGCCATGGGTGGTGACACTGGGGTTTGGAGGCTTCACGACCTGCACCCCAAGCCCGTGTTAGGAGGGAGAAGCAGACCCTGAAGGCGGTGCTGAGAGGACCTTCCATTAGTACAGCTGCCCAGGGGGAAATGTTCTAGAATCTTTTCATATTAAAATGTGCACATTCTTAGCCTGGAGCGGTGGCACACACCTGTAATCCCTGCACTTGGGAGGCTGAGGCAGGAGGATTGTGAGTTCAAAGCCAGCCTCAGCAATGGCGAGGTGTCTCTAATAAAATACAAAAAAGGGCTGGGGATGTGGCCCATGGGTCGAGTGCCCCTGAGTTCAATCCCTGGTACCAAAAAAAAAAAAATGTGCACATTCTTTATCCCATCAGTCCCCTTCTAAGAATTTTTCTTAAGGCATTGTGTATGTATACAAAATTATGAGGCATCTATTGCCATATTTTGTAACTGCAAAAGATTGGAAACAAATGTTCATCAAGTCAGTGGGTAGAGTGCAAACAGTAGTTAAAGGCTGGACCAGCTTCTCTGGTGGGTTAGTGTAAAGTGGGGTGGGGGGGGGAAACTTTTACCTTAATTTTCTAGAAGAAGACACTGATCACAGCCCTGGCCTCTGGGAAGGGAACCAGGGCTAGGGGTTAGCAGGGTAATAGTTTTACCCTTGTACAGCCTACATTTTAAAACCTCTAAGAAGTGGGCCTAGTGTGCAAGAGGCCAGGCTTCCATCCCCAGCACCACAAAAGAAAAATTCCTGAGAGGCTGATGTAGGGAGGAACATCAGAGCCCCGAGAATTCTTTCAATTTTTTTTTTTTCTTTGTGAGGGGTGACAGGAATTGAACTCAGGGGCACTCAGCTACTGAGCCACATCCCCAGCCCTATTTTGTATCTCATGTAAAGACAGGGTCTCACTAAGTTGCTTAGTACCTCACTTTTGATAAGGCTGGCTTTGAACTCAGGATCCTCCTGCCTCAACCTCCCAAGCCGCTGGAATCACAGGTTTGCGCCACCACACCTGGCGTGAGTCTCTGGAATTCTGGTCTCTCCCCTCACCCCAGTCTTGTTCATTATCCCTCTGCCTGTCCCCCCACACCACCATTGATCTGGAGCTTAGAGGTGCTTAGTTTTCCCCTGAGAGAAAGCCCACCTGAAGTGGGCACTGCAGATGACCGTGGGGGTGGGTTGGGAGGTCCAGCTGGAATCCCAGCAGCTCTGGAGCCTGAGGCAGGAGAATCACAAGTTCAAAGCCAGCCTCCGCGATTTAGTGAGAACCTGTTTCTAAATAAATTAATAAATAAAAAAGGGCGGGGGATGTGTCTCAGTGGTTAAGCACCCCTGGATTCAATCCCGGGTACCAAGAAAATAAGAGGTCCACTTGGGGCTGGGGCTGTAGCTCGGTGGCAGAGCACTTGCCTAATGTGTGAGGCACTGGGTTCGATCCTCAGCACCACATAAAGATAAACAAAATAAAGGCATTCTTTCCATGTACAACTACAAAAAAATAAATAAGAGGTCCACTTGTTGCATCCCACCATTGGCCACCAGGGACCCCTCTACACACCTGGCAAGCTGCTGAGAACACAGATCTGAAGACCTGCCTAAATCTTTATTTATTTTTATGTGGTGCTGAGGATTGAACCCAGTGCCTCCCATATGCTAGGTAAGCACTCCATCACTGAGCTACAAGCCCAGCCCCCGAAGACCTGCCTTTTATAGGCTCTGGCCCCAAGAAGGAGAGGCTCCCTCTTCCCTGTGCAACTGTGGGGTCCAAGGGCCTGGTTCAGGACAGAAATGACCTCCATCATCATTACTAGTGTATGCATCTGACTTCCCCAGGCCCAGCACCCCTCCTGTGATATTTGCTAGTATGTGTCATTTGCATATAATTTGCATGATCTGCTTCATTCAAATTAAATTTGCATGTTTACATGTCGTTTTTGTGGCTCTTCTTAGATTTGTTTTGCTTCTGTGAGTGAGTTTGGTGGGTGGCAGTGACAGGGCATCTGGGTCCTCCTGGACAGCCTCTGTGAGGTGGGTGGAGACTGCCTCTCCCCCAATCAGATTCCAAGAAATCATGTCTCAACTCAGTTCTCAATTCATTGAGGCAAAGGCCCCTGTGACACAGGCAGGGTTCTAAGCAGCCAGTCACAGGACATCAAGGGAGCTACTCTGAGAAGTCTACAGGGGCACTTGCATTTCCACCAGCTCCCAGAAGGTGCTGAAGTTCTGGCCAACGTATTCCTCATCCACACATCCTAACCTCACTCCACCCACAAAGGAAAGTTCTTTCCAAGTGCTCATCACACTAATTGGCCAAGGTCTGTGATCCATTCTGGGCTTTCCGTTAGAGTTTTTCCAGCTTTAAATACCTGAATGTGATCTGGTCGGTGTAACTGCCCCTGCCCTAGGGTAGACCACACTGGAGTCATCAATCACAGACAGGGTGCTTGAGACGAGATGCCAGGCTGTCAGATCAGAAGTTTCCTCATTTCGGAATAGCAAGAAATTAGAATATGACCTCAAAACACACATCCAAATTTTTTTTTTTTATAATGACAGGAACTTGTTTTTTTTAAAATAATTTTTATTTTATTCTTTTTTTTTTTTTTTTTTTTTGGTACCGGGGATTGAACTCAGGTGCACTGGACCACTGGGCCACATCCCCAGCCCTTTTTTTTTGTATTTTATTAGAGACAGGGTCTCACTGAGTTGCTAAGTGCCTCGCCATTGCTGAGGCTGGCTTTGAACTCGCGATCCTCCTGCCTCAGCCTCCCAAGTGCTGGGATTACAGGCGTGCGCCACCGTGCCCGGCTTTTATTTTATTCTTATGTGGTGCTGAGGATCAAACTCAGTGCCTCATGCACGCTAGGTGAGTACTCTATCTCTGAGCCATAACCCCAGCCTCACACATCCAAATTTTTAGGTGCCTGAGTTCAGTCAGGAATCTCCACTGGCTGAAGATGGTGGTGATTCACACAAGGGTCACCAGAGGGCACCAAGATGAACAAGGGAAAGTAGGAGGGAGTTGGCGCTAGGCTCCTCCCCTCCCTCCACTGAAGAACTGGAGAAACTGAGGCACAGATGCAGGCTGTCCTCCAAACATTCCAGATTCCCCAGCCCCTATCCTGCCCACCTGCTCTCCCCAGCTCCTCCAGCTCCTGACAGACACCCCCAGCCTGGTCCAGCTGCCTGGACCTGCCAGAGCCCAAAACAAGGACTGGGGACTCCAGGACCAAGTGCTGCCCTCTGGGCCTCAGTTTCCTCCTCTGTGAAATGGGGACAGCAGTAGCTCCCACCCCCACAATGCTTGATGGGAATCACATGGGCACAGCAAAGAACTGAGGACCGTGTCCATATAGGTGGTGCTCACAGAGGGCCTGGGGTTACTTGGCCCATAAAGACAGCCAGAATGGAAGAGGGGGGCTGCTCACCTGCCAGATAATGAAGGCCCAAGGGGGGGACACAAAGGTAGACAGGCCCCATCTCCCCGACCCCTCTCTACCAGGCCACCAGGGGGTGATCTTACGCATGAATAGGATCCAAGCTCGTTTTTACTGGGCCCTGGCTTCCCTTCAAAATCCAATACCACACTCCTCCCTTTCCCACTTGCTCCTTGAAGTCGTTTCTCCCCCTTCACCAACCCCTCGCTACCCTCCCACAAACACACTCCCACGCAGGGCCTTTGTCCTGGCCATTCCCTCTGCCTGTGGCCTTCTGCTCTGTGCCAGGCTGACTGCTCTGCCCCTCCCAAAGCCCCTCTCTTCTGTGATCGTCCGCTTCTCCTACAACCAGAGTTCGAGACTCTCTGCCACCCCTGCCCGGCTCTCTTTCCCCCCACCGCCCCTTCCTCACAGGCCTCGGCCTCCCGAGGCTGCAGCCAAGGGGCCAGGCCACCACTGCTGGCCGCTGTGGGCTGGCCTTGCTGCTGTCCTCTAGGTCTGTCTCCTCCCCCACCTCGGCCCAGAATCACCCCTCCCTCCAGCCACTGGCAGGGGCGGGGTGGGCAGTGTGGCCTTGGGGACAAGGCTGCTCTCTCTGGGTCAGTCTACACCTGCCTGGACAATGGGATTTTTCTGGATGGAAGCAGATCCTAGGGAGGTCCCAGGGGTGAAGAGAGGAATGGCTTGTGGGGTGGGGGGTGTCTGTCACTTCAACCCTCGTGGGCGGTTGGGAGAATTTCCCACAGCATCAGGTTGAACTGCCCATGTCTCCTAGGACAGAAGCAGAGCAGGGCACAAGGAAGGCGTGTGGCCTCTCGCTACCTGGGCCCCATCCAGACCTTGACTCCGGCTGCTCCCTGCAGCCCCTGTCTGGCCACGCGCTGTTGGTATTTGGGCCAGGCTCAGGATCCCAGCCCCGCCCCTTCATACCCTGAAGTTCCTTCACTGCTGAGCTGAGCCTTCTCCACCTCCAGGAAAGCCATCGGGGTCACCCTGGACGGAGGGGAGGGTCAGAAGGCAAGGTTGGGGGTATGGGAGTTTCTAACCTTGAAGAATGGCCACCAGAATGCACCCTTCCAGGGCCACTAAGTGTGTGAGCCTTTTTGAGGGGACAGTCGGGGGAGAGGGGACGCGGTCAGAGGGCTGGCAGGGAGGACCAGAGATTGAACCCAGGGGCTTTTAACCACTGAGCTACACCCCCAGCCCCCCCCTTTTTTTTGTATTTTATTTAAAGACAGGATCTCCCTGAGTTGCTTAGGGCCTCACTAAGTTGCTGAGGCTGGCTTTGAACTCAGGATCCTCCTGCCTCAGCCTCCCTGAGCTTCTGGTATTACAGGCATGAGCCACTGCACCCTGCTAAGTGTATGATCCTTGAAATGGGAGTTTTGAGCCCCCCCCACACACACACATGAAAATTTGGAAACACTCTATATCAAAACCCTAGTAGAAATTTCCAGATGCCCTGAACCATGCATGAGATTTTTTTTTTTTTTTAATATATTGAGTGGGAAGATTTAGAGAGCTCCAAGTTCAGATCACAGAGGTTATATCCAGGCCCAGGTCAGGTATGTAGTGATAGTTTCAAGTTCCCCCACATACATTTTCAGTATCTCCCATATCAAGTTTTAAAAAGTGGAAATTCCAAGTTTGCCTTCATCAGCACCTGCTGAGGCCTCACACCCAAGCCATAGGAAATATTTTCCTTTATTTTTATTTTTGTAGCGCTGGGAATGGAACTCAGGGCCTGGCACATGCTGGCCAAGTGCTCTTCCACTGAACTACGTCCCCAGCACCCCCCCCATACAACAACAAGTAAACATTTCTGTTCCCCTAAGATTCCTAAGATTCCAGGTCATGTTTCACGTCCCAATACACAGGATCCTGGAGAAACTTTGGAAGCCCCCAAGTCCTTGTAAGGAAATTGCAATTCTGATTAGGGTGCCTTGGGGAGTCTTAACTGTCTTCACCCAGAACGGGAGCTAAGCCCTCCTGGAGGGTGGCAGAAGCTAAGTCCCTTCTCTTACCTGTTCGTGAAGGGGGACAATTGCAGTTATTGAACACCTGCTGCACACCAGTCTCAGGCGTTCAACAAGGCCTGAAGCAGCAGAGTTGGTTTAGTTCTCAGCTGACAAACTTGATTGAGGATAGGAACTGGCTTTTACTCAAGAGGCCAGAGTTTTCCTCGGAGATTCTCTGTGATGACCCAGCAGGTGTTCACCCAGGACCCCTGCTCCTGCCCAAGGGACATGGAAGCCATAGAAGATGTATGAACCTAAGCCAGTTCTTAAAGCCACTGCTGGCCTGTGTGGCCCCAGATGCAGTTCTCCATTTTGCCACGAGGGGGCGCACGCAGCCTGGAAAACTGTCCAGGCATCAGAAGAGAATTTGTTCGTATTTCCAGTGTTTGCCCATTTGTCTCCGTCTGTGGAGACAAATTCAACCCTCAGAGCCTCCATTTCCCTATCTGTAAAGTGGGGCAGTAGCAGGACTGGCCTCACTGGAGAGGTGCAATGAAATGCTTCAGCATTCAGTAGGTGCTCAACAGATGTGCAGGATACATGGATAATGCCAAAACATGGCTACCAGGCAAGGAGTGCATTTTGGGGTGAGATGCTTCTGGGACATACTGAACCCAAGGAGCTGAGAGGACATCTTCAGGACCAGGAGGTGGCTAGACCCTAGGAAGGCAAGGATTTCTCAGGGTTCATTGACCTCCCCCCTGTGTAGCCAAGGGAGTCAGAGCTTCCTGTGGAAATCAGCCCAATTGCAGGCTTCTGAGGGCTCAGCATGACAGCTGTAAAGGAGTGAGCTCCCCTTCAGTCGGGGTGTGCAAGCAGAGAAGGGGTCTTTCACAACAGCCAGTCCAGGAGGCCCAGCCAAGAGACCCGATTCTCACCCCAGGAGGCAATTCACAGTCTGATGAGAGGGGACTGAGGGTGGCACTGCCCAGAAGCCAGATTCCCAGGTCAGAGAGCAGGTTCCAAAGGGCCAGAGAGCAGACATTCCTCGGCTCTGGGCGCTGGGCAGGCCACTCCTGCCTGTGAAACGTAAGCTGGGCCTGGCCCCGTGGGCTGCGTGTTTTTTCCAGTGGCTTCTTCAGCCACGGCCTGACCACAACCTAGATTCCGTTGGGTCGGCCATTTCCAAGTGTTTGTGTTCAGCTGGGCCAGACAGCAGGCAGGGGCCAAAACCAGGGGCCCAGGCATCCCAGAAAGCCAGTCAAAGCACCCCAGGCGCTCACACATAACTCTCCCTAGCACGCCCCTCCAACACCCTTAGCAGCTGAGGAACAAGGGGTGGGTGATCTTGCTGAGAAGGCCCAGGGGGCCTTGTGTGTCCCGTGGGGGGCGCCTGACATCCTAGCCAGGACCCCAGGTGCAGAGCCACGGCCCTTGCCAAAGTTGACTTATTTGAGCTTTACTGTTCTAGTCTTCAAACTTTAGAGTCAGCTTTAGCCACAGCTGTAGGTCAGAGTCCAAGGTTGTGTGTGAACAGCTCTGCCTCTCTGTGTGACCCTGGGCAAAACACTTCCCTTCCTCAGTTTCAGTCTCCTCAGCTATAAAACAGGACTAAAAACAGCATTCACCTTACAGGACCCTCGACAGGATCCAATCCAGTCTGTGGCAGGTGCTTCATGAACCCGCTGTCTCTTGTGTCCCCCCTAGCTGAGTCTGGCTCTGCCTCTCCCACCTGAAAGAAAACTCTCTGGAGACAGGAGGCTGAGCCCCCGAGAGGGAGGAGGGTGCCAGGTCTCATTAGTGGGACCTAATCCCAGCTACTTGGGAGGCTGAGGCAGGAGGATTGCAAGTTCAAGGCCAGCCTCAGCAACTTAATAGGACCCTGTCTCGAAATAAAAAGGGTTGGGAATGTAGTTCAGTCTTTGCCTAACATGTTCAATGGGCCTTGGGTTCAATCCCCAGCAGTAGTAAAAATAAATAAATAAAAAGAGAAAGCCACGGATTGAGATTTGTCAGTTTCCCTTCTCTGCTCACAATCATCACAGACAAAAAGAAAACTCAAAACACCAGTGTTCAAAGCCAGGCGTGGTGGCACATGCTTGTAATCCCAGCACTTGGGAGGCTGAGGCAGGAGGATCGCGAGTTCAAAGCCAGTCTCAGCAATGGTGAAGCACTTAGCAACTCAGTGAGACCCTATCTCTAAATAAAATACAAAAAAGGGCTGGAGATGTGGCTCAGTGGTCGAGTGCCCCTGGGCCGAGTGTCCCTGGTTGAGTGCCCAGTTCCAAAAGAAAAACCACCAGTGTTCAAACCAGGCACAGTGGTGCACACCTGTAATCCAAGCAGCTATGGAGGCTAAGGCAGGAGGATGGAGAATTCAAAGCCAGCCTCAACAAAAGCGAGGTGCCAAGCCACTCAGTGAGACCCTGTCTCTAAATAAAATACAAAATAGGGCTGGGGATGTGGCTTAGTGGCTTAGTGGTTGAGTGCCCCTGAGTTCAATCCCCAGTACCCCTCCTTAAAAAAAAAAAAAAAAAAAAAGCAGCGTCCAAGACTTTTGGGCATCTGGACTTTTGGACGTCAAGCTTCACAGATTCATTCACTTTGCGATGCCGATATGAAAATGTCCCCTCCTCCAGAAAACTGTCCCTGGGCCCTCCTCCAGCCCCTGGCCCTCTTGCTGACCCAGACTTGACCTACGGGCTGCATGCCTGGGCCTGCTTCTGCCTTGCCCTTCTGACTGGGGTTCTGTGAAGGCCGGTCCTGGGGCTGGGTTTGTCCGTCATTCGTCATATCTGAGCCCCAGGTCTGCAGGGACAGCACATTGGAACACGGTGTCCATTCGTGTTCGGGTCCCTGTGCGGGGCCCCAGGACAGGCAGCCAGGCCAGCTCCCACCAGACAGTGACGTCTCTGCTGGGCAGGGAGAGTGGGCCCAGCCGGGCCCCTTCAGAAGGGAGCCACCTCAGTCTGGGGTTCCTTGGCCCCGCTGGGGGTTCATTCCTCCACCAGCCTTCCGCTGGGGAGAACAGGGGATGTGAGCAGTGGCCTCAGCCGCCACCAGGCTGGCCCCTGCCCTCAGCCCCACCATGAAACTCAGCTCCATCTAGGACGAGGGGGAGGCCGGGCCCAGGGGAAGCCTGAGTCCGGTGTGGGAGCCCCTCCCCGCCCCGGCTGCACCCGCCAGGCAGACTTCGAGGACATACCTGAGGTTTGGAGGCCTGCCGGCCTGCGCCAGGGCTGAGTCAGCAGGAGGGAGGGCCCAGGACTGCCCTGGCAGTGCTGCTGGGGCCTCGAGGCCCCCCAGCCCCCGGCACCCCCCACTCCTCTCCAGGGCTCCGAGGGGTGGCCAGGGGCACTCAGTGGGCAGGACTTGGGGCTTGTGGATGTCGGAGTCCCCTGACCCGGGTCATCGGGGAGTCAAAGGTGCCCCAATACGTGGCCTCCCACATCGGGGTGCATCTGACACCTCCCGCCATTGGGCGGGATGGCATCCTTTGTGTCCGGCATGTCCTGCCTCATGCGCTTTGCAGGCCTAACTGCCTAGTGACTGAGGGTGACAGTGTCACCAACTGGGTGACAGGAAGGTGGCCAGGGTGTAAAAGGAAATATCTGATTGCAGGGAACAGGGACCGAGCATGATGAAGACAGTGTGACCTCAGGACTGGTGACAGTCGTGCCTGGCTGTGTGTGACACAGAGTGCTGCTTCCCCGTGGTGGTGGCCCTGAGTAGTGCTGTGTGTGTCCCCTGCATCTGGTGTCTCCTGCTCCCCTGGCTCCTCGGGTAGCCTCCTTCCCACCTGCGCAGACCGGGGTCTGGCCTCCATTCCTGCCCGAAGGGGTCAGGCCGCCGGACGCCAGCTTCCCCTGGACGCTGCTCCGCTGGCCCCCTGCCCTGGCCTCCACCATCAAACGCTCCAGCGTCCCCACCTGACAGAGCCAGGTCATCCCGCCAGGCCGGCTCCAGTCTTTGGGGTCTGAACTGGGTCGTACCCAGCTCTGACGGCTGATGAGAGAGACAGACAGGGGAAGTGGTGGGTGGCCACGGCAGCCCACGAGGCCCTGGTGGAGGAGCCAGGGATGTTCAGCCAGGACAGGAGGCAGCTGTGGGGAGGGGGCACTGGGCTGCAGGATTTGGATTCTGCAAGAGCCACCATGTGGGAGGGACAGACCCCAGTTCCATGGAACACTTCCCAATAAGCTGGATCCAGTTCCAGGGGCGTCTTGTCATGAGAGACTGTGTGACCCTCTTCTGCTCCAGCACCTTCCATGGCTCCCCATTGCTGACTGCAGGTTCCCAAATCAGCATTTGAGATCTGTTCACCTCCCCTCAGTGTCGGCTGCTGCCTGCCCAAGGCTTCTCACTTTTGGCCTTTACATATACATTTCCAGCCATCTAGAATGTCTTTCCTGCCTTCCCTACCCAGCAAACTCCTACACATCCTTCAAAACCCAGTGCCTGTATCTCCTTCTTTGGGAAGCATTGTTCTTCCCTTTAGCCTATGATGTTTACATTTGCTGTGTGACTCTGGGCAAAGTGTTTCAGCTAGGAAATAGGGATGGGAAATCATTCTCCCTAAAAGCATATCTTGGGGCCTCAAGACAATATACATTAAATGCCCTTAAACTGAGTTCAATCACGGCGGGGTGGAGTGGCTGCACCCATTCAGAGCTTAATGTGTGTTCATTTTTATTTTCTTCCTCTTGGATTCTGTGGTTTTAAGACTCTTGTTTTAAGCATTTTACTGTTCCAAGATTCTTCTCTCCACCGTGGTGTTAGGAATTTTAAGAACCCCTGGTTCTAAAATTATTAAAGTCTAAAATGCCGTGGGCGGGACTAAGGGCTTCCTCATGCCCTGAGCTGACCCCAAGATGGCTGGAGCCAGGGTCTCTGGGGGTCTCATGCCCCCCCAACCCCCCAGGCTGTGTGGATGTGCTCTGGCAGCCCCAGTTTGGCAGGGGGAGGTGGGCGATGGATTTTCCAGAAGGCAAGTGGCCCCTGTTCCAAGCGGGCGGCGGGGACTCCTGCTGGAGGCCAGAATGAGGGGCTCGAGGCACAGGCCTGGGAGCTCAGGGCAACGGCCTTCTTCTTGCGGAGGCTCAGTGTCCTCCTCTGGAAGTTGGGGGCAAGTGCTCCCATCTTAAGGAATCATCGCAAGGGTAAGAGGGAGACGGGCGCAGCCCACCCTGGACCAAGCTTCACTCGGGCTGTGCCTCCCCCTCAAATGTCCCCTGGCCTGCTTCCCTCTGGGCCCCCTGCCACTCCTTGGCCCCATCAGGTGGAGAGGGGGCTTCAGGAGGATGCCCACCGACCCTACCCCACCCTAGGGAAGGGTACTGGGCCCAGGCTGGCCATCCGCCCCACCAGGCTGGCTGCCCTGGGCCTGGCAGCAGCCAAGGCCCCAACACTTCCTCAATGAAAGGTATTTGGCCACGAAGCAGGACACCTCATCACCCTCGGCCTGGAGACTGCAGCGGGCTTTGCCTGCCGGGCGCCAGGGCACCCCCCATTCCCGCCACTCCCCATGACCCCGCCAGGCAGCTCTGAGCAGGGCCCTGGGCAGGCCGCGTCTGGATTGCCTTGGGCAGGGACCTGCCTCTTTAAACATCCCTGTCAGCTGGGGGTGTGGATGTAGTAAATTCTGGGTAAACACACACGTCCCTTGCCCCTGGCTTCCGTGGGCTCCCAAGCAACTTCCCATCACAGTCCACCCTGGCCCCAGCGGGAGTCCTGGTGCCTGCCTCTGAAACCAGGCTTCATGGCGTCCCAGGGCCCACCGTGGGGGACCGTGGGAGACTGCGGCTGATACATTTGGGTTTGCTAGCATCTCCTAGCCCCTCCAGGCCCCAAATCCACCCTTGGGACACAGGAAGGTGTTCCCAGGAGAATGGCCTGAGTGAACCAGTGAGGGTTGAAGAGCTTGGGAGTCACCAGGGCCTGAGCCGAGAGCCTGGTGGGAAGCGGGGGCATCTGGGGTGTGGTCAGGAGGGGAGAAGCCAAGGGGGCCCCCCAGGTGTGTCAGGGTCTGCACATGAGCCCCTCTCCCCCTCCCCATCGGGCTGGGCTCTCTCAGGGCCCCCAGGGTTGGCCCAGAGATGACATGGCCAAGGCCGCATAAGCAGACCACAGAAGTGGGTGGCCAGGTGACCAGAGGCTAAAGCAGGCCCCAGGCTCCCCTCCCTGCCAGGCCCCTGGGGATGGTTAGCCACGCCCAAGTCCCCCTCCCAAACTCCCTGCAGGCCCCTCCAGCCATGCCACATTGACACCTTCAGGGACCAACACCTCCAGGCCAGGAGAGCAGCCCCTGGTGTGCACGCAGAGGGCTTGAGCCTGCTGGGTCATCCAGAGAGCCACCGCTCCTGCTGGCACTCACGCCAGCGCCCAAGGGCCTCAGTTTCTCTGTAAACTTGGGGGTGTGATCAGAACAGCGCTGCTCCTCCGGATGTCATGGGACTCGCCTGGTCACACACACATGGAATGTGAGCAGTCATGATTCTGCCAACTCCAGACTGAGGGTCCTGGTCAGGTCAGAGAGGCCGGACCCCAGCCTTGGGCACCCGAGTCACCGTGTGGCCATGGCATGGCCCGACCTCAGCCGGGTGGGGCTCAGGGTGGGGCTGCTGTGACCCCAGCTAAGGAAGTCCAGGGCGGCCTCTTTCACTGCCGCCTGTCCCGGGCGCTCCCCCGCCAAGGCCCCTCCCTGCCCACTGCAGCTCCAGGGCCCATGGCCAGGCACAGCTGGCTGAGGAGGCCAGGCCAGGGCGGCAGCTGCTACCGCGCTCAGCGGTCAGGGCCTCACAGGCTCTGACGGCTGCAGAGTGACTCTGCACACACGGGTCACAGACACATCTGCTGGGGCACACACGCCTGTTCCAGGTGTGCCCCGGCCACATGGAGGCCCCTGAGCTGCTTGCACACACATGGCCATGTGCCTCTCTGGCATGTTCTGTGTCTGACTTGGCAGCCCCCAACCTCTGTCCGTCGGTCCCCAGAGCTTGACATCATGAGTTGGAAATAAAGCATTTTTAATTGAGCACCTGCCCCAACCCCACCAAAGGGATTTCCCAGCACCAAACACATGAGAATTGTTAATCCGCCCCCATCCCCAGAGCTTCCCCTGAAAAGGGACCACAAGAAGCCCCTTCCTCACTTTCATTGGGTCCAGCCTGGATCCCCCACTCACATCCACAACAAGCCCCCTGGGCTTTATTTCAATAAATAATCCCAGAACAAAGCTTGGGGCGGGGGACCCTATAAAGCTTAGCAACAGGCAGAGAGGGCTTCATGCGGAAGGGCAGACTATCTGAAACCCAAGGTCAACATACAGGTGGAAGTCCCAACGGCTTTTGAGCAGGGAGCAATTTCGCAGGCCTCAGTCGGGTGACTGGCTCCCGGGAGGCTGGCTCCATCCCTGTCAGAGCAAACTTCACCTCGTGTCACACAGCGACAACTGCCCGCCTGCCTGCCTGCCACTTCCACCACTGGACACACCTAGTTTTTTTCTTGACTATAAATTCTTGACTATAAATTCTGGGGAATGGGACCCCAAAAACCTGGGGAAAGGGCCTCTGGGGAAGAAGTGGGGTGGGACTTCCCAGGCGGGGGAGTCCAAAGCAAGGCAGGGGAGTGAGGTCGTGGGCCCAGGTCACTGGCCCGTTTGATTGCGGAAGGATCTGGTAGCCCTGCTCTGTGCCCTGGCGGCCTGACCCATCTCCCTGCGGACGTCACCAAGTGCTGATGCTGGGGACTCCAGCAGCCTCTGGAAAAGGTTGGGCCGGGCTGGTGGCTCCCGGCACTGGAAGGTGATAGCCGTGCCGGCATCAGCCTTCATCTCCCTGGAAAAGCCATCAGAGGAGCCATCGAAGCAGCGACCAATGGCAATCTCCTTGGCCAGCCTTGGGCTCTGGTCAGTGACGGTGTAGATGCCATAGTTGTGACCAAGAGGGTCCAGTGGGGCTAGCATGGCAAAGGCAGCCTGGTCCTCGGAGGGCACGGGTGGGGGGTGCCGGGCTAGGTAATCCTGGAGAAGCCCATTAACCTCCACGCGGCGGCAGCTGCCCTGGGGCGTGACAGTGACCAGCGTCCTGTCCACCTGACGCTGGTCAAACAGCATCCCACTGCACTTGAACTCCACGCAGGCTGCAGAGATGCCGGGTCGCTCAGGGTCTCGGACGCTGCGGGCATCTCGCAGCCCGTAGAGCTGGCCCTGGGTGTGCGGATGACTCCCGCCCGCGTTGTGGGAGCGCACCATGTACTCCTGCGGGCCTTGGATCTTCACTTTGAGGAAGCAGGCCCGGAATTCCTGTGGATTCGGCCACCAGGACAGGAGATCACCGGTCCAGGAGGCCGGCGCGCCTTCCCGGAAGGGGACCACATTGTACTCGTACTTGTCTGCCTCCACTCGCGAGAAACGAAAGTGACTGGCGTTCACCGGAGCCTCCTGGCATTCGCGCAGGCTGCGCCACGGGTACACCGGGCCATTGGCCTCGGAGGGGACGCCGGGTCTGGGCTTTGCGAGGTTGATGTGGAAGCCGTTGCGTTTGAGGGCCGGGTCGTCGTGGTCGGCCCGGCGGTAACCCAGCCTGTCCAGGTAGGGCTGCGTGACGCCCACGGCCGCCGGGAGCGGGCGAGGCCGGGACGGCGCCGGCTCCAACTCCTCGCCTCCCAGGGTGGCCGTGACAAAGGCCGTGTAAGCGTCGGGACTGTCCGCGTCGCAGAAGGCGGGGAGGCAGGCGCCATTGGGGCCGGTGACCACGCTGTCGAAGCGACCCCATGCGCGGGGATTGGCGGAGAAGCCCGGGGCGGGCTCCAGGTTCACCAGCGTGACCACCACGCCCTCCACCTGCTCGCCGGGGCTGAACTTGTCGCTGACGTAGGCGCGCACCTTCACAAAGCAGCGGCGGCGCTCGGGCACGTCCAGGTTGAACAGGCGCCGCTCGCGGATCTCGGTGTTGCCCACCAGGAAGACGCGCTCCTCCCTGCGCACCCGGGGCGCCGGGGACCCCTCGCGTTTGAAGCCGCTCTCCTCCTCCCACAGGCCGTTCTCTGGGTTCAGGGACCACAGCTTGAGGGCCTCCACGTGGCCGGCCATGCGGATCTGGTCTGCAGCCACACGCACCGCCACGGGCCCCGTGTGCAGCTGCTCCGGGGAGCCGGGGGCGCGGAGGTCCACCGAGAACATGCCGTAGGTGCGCAGCGGGGCCAGCTCGCCATCGCTGTCCACGAAGCGCAGATCACTGGGGGCTGCAGCCGCCGAAGTGAGATCTCTGGGGTCCACGAAGGTTACACGGGCCTCCACAGTCCCCGTGTACGGTACGCCATCTGCATGGCGGAAGGATCCAGGCGGCAGGACCAGCTCCCCCAAGGGCGCCTCTTCCATATCCCCGAGGGGAATCGTGTTGCTCTGGCTGGCATCTAAGATGACTGGAGCTTTCTTCCTCATGGCCTTGACCTCGTGATACACGCCAGCACCTCGAGGGTCAAAAGGCAAGACCCGGACAGTATCCATGAACTCACCACTGGGGTCCACGAAAGTCACCACCAGCCGTTTGGTGGAGGGCGGCACTTCAATTGTGAAGTCGCCCTGGTAAGAGGTGAAGCCAATGGGTTCCTGGCCCAGCAGGATCCTGGCAAAGCGCAGGGGCTTCCCAGAGTCCTCTGTTACCACCCGGCCCCGGACCAGTCCCCGAGGAGGCAGACACTTCTGGCAGCCACACTCGGCCACCACCTTCACTGGGAGGACGTAGCTGGAGCAGTGTATCTCCCTGCTCTCTAGGCGGCGCACCGAGCAGCAGCGGGAGCCAGGGTCCCCACACCGGGGACTTGAACCTGCAGGGCTGGGGCAGCGGGTGTCTGGACAGAGGCCTACATCCAGGTACGCAGGGCCTCTGCCTGGCTGGCTACAGTCATCTGGGAGCTTGATGAGGTGTTCTCGGGGTCGGGGGTCACAGGCTGGCTGGCCTGGGGCTGGGGAACCAGAAAACAGCCAGGTCAAGGCAAGAGGGTAAGGTTTGTGGAGGCCACAGCTGGGGGCTACATCAGGAGTAAAGGGCTTAATCCAGGGGTGGGACACAAGCCTAAGGTGAGGACTGGGGTTTGAGGGTCAACCTGAGAGCAGGATTAACCCAAGGTTGGTGCTCAGCGGGGGGCCAGGGTAGGACTCAATAAAGTCAGAGATCAGTTTGGATTTGGGGTTCCACTTGAGGTTGAGGCTTAGCTAGAGTAGGGGCTTGGTTCACTGGCTGGGCTTGCTCCCACCTGGGGCTAGGATGCTCACCAAGCACGATGAGCTGGGCAGCACCAGAGCGCACAGCTCCTGCCTCATTCCATGCCTTGCAGTGGTAGATGCCCGCCTGGTCTGGGCGCAGCCCTCGAAGCTCCAAGTGGGCCCCATACCCATATTCTCGCCTGTCCAGCAGGGTCCCATTGTGAAACCTGGGTGGTAGGTGGACAACACCATGGGGACACTTGGGGTGAGGAGAGACGATCTGTCCCCAGGAGGCAGGCCAGGGAGCAGCACAGTGGTTGCCCCAGGGTCAGCCTCCTTGCTGGGGAGATGGGTATATGCTCAATTTCCATGGCAGCCTCTCTGCCATCCATTTGCCTCCTAGGCAAAGCTTCCCCAACTTTCCAGATGGGAATTTTTAAAAAAATATTTATTTATTTGCTTTAGTTGTACACAATGCCTTTATTTTTACGTGGTGCTGAGGATCAAACCTGGGCCGTGCACATGCTAGGCTAGCACTCTACCGCTGAGCCACAACCCCAGCCCCGGGAAATTGAGGCCAGCATCCACTTCTAGAATTTTTTTAAAATATTTATTTATTTGCTTTTAGTTGTGCACAATGTGTTTTTATTTTTACGTGGTGCTGAGGATCCAACCGGGCCGCGCACGTGCTAGGCGAGCGCTCTACTGCTGAGCCACAACCCCAGCCCATCTAGAATGTCTTTGAGGCAACACATAATCATGGAAAATCCCATCCAACCCCAGAGCAGGACGAGAAGTACCTGAGCTTGGGGCAGAGACTCACCATGAGTACTTCTTGGGCACAGGGGTTCCTGAGGCTTTGCAGCAAAAGGTTACATTCTGGCCAGCCTCTCGCACTCTGGACTCAGGGTGCTTCACCAGGTAGGGCTTCCCTGGGGGCAAAGGTGGCAAAGGTCAGGACCCTGCCCCACCACAGCTTCTCCCAGGGACCCCTCCCAAGAGCAAAGCCCCCATACATTCCCTTCTCACAGAGATTGACCTGCCTGTACCTACCCCAACAGATGTGTCACATCTTAATTCTTTCCCCCTGACTTCAAGGGCTCAGTGTGACCTAGAATAACCTTCCCAGTCCCTCAGTCCCTTATGCTCTCTGTTGTGAGGGTACTTACGTAACTTATCAAGGACAATGGTGACCACAGCGGAGTTGGTGCCATTGGCCTGGGCCTGGGCCACACCTACAGAGAAGCCGTCCATCTGGGCACTGATGTTGGCCTGGTTGCTGGCACAGAATCCAGGCACCCGGAAGGTTCCTTGGGCATCACTGGTGGCTATGGTGCCAGGTCGGGCTCTCAGGGACACCCTGGCTCCTGACAGCGGTCGCCCAGATGGTGTAACCACCAAGCCCAGAAGGATGTGGTCAGGGCACCTGCAGGTGTCAGGGCTGCACCCTGGGGGGACACAAGGAGACAGCAGGGGCAGAGAGGCTTCCACACTCCCTCCTGTGTGTGTGTGTGGGGGGGGTTACGCTCAATCACTCTACAGACACACCTGGAGATTCCCCTGTCCCATATTATGCCCCTCAGAGGTCACCATGGCATGGCTTAAATTAGCCCCTAGTGTGAGGGGGAGATGGAACTGAGCCAACAGGGCTGGGCCTAGGGGGAGGGAATTGGGGTCCAGAGAGATTGGAAAGGTGCCCTGGAGGAGGGGACAGGAAAGTTGACTCTCAAGAACAGGAGAGGCCCCTTCCAGGAGAAAATATATCTGAGCCGGGGCTGTCTTGGGGAGACAACATCTCTCCCCTTCCAAACCTAAGGCTTCTCCATAAAATGGAAAATTCCACTGGAAACTTCAGGGCAGAGGCTCTGAAAGGGCAGAGCCAGGCAGGGTGGGGTGGGGACCCCACCATTGGCCACCGTGTGCCCCCACCCTGCTGCGGGCTCCGACAGAGCAGCTCCAGACGGTGTTTGTGGAGCCCAGGACCAAGTGGAATTTCCAGTCGCCTCCTGGCTGGCCCGGTGTCTGGCCCTGGGAGGGCCTAGGCACCGTGTCTGCCAGGGTGTGAGCGCGTGTCTGAGTGGGCGTGGGGGACGGGTGGAGGCTGCATATGCCACGCGCGAGCATCCCAAGTACAAGAAGTGACTTTCGTTTGCCCATGGGGACATCTGTACACTGGATCATGCACACAGGGAAAGCGACCCCTTAGCTCTGCACGTGTGTGCCTGCACACGAGCCCTGTGGCAGCCTCCAGTCCATAAGTGCAGTCACCAGTACTCCCTGGGCCCAGGAAGAGGAAGTTTCCACCTAGCCCTGGTGGCTGCATGCGGCTTCCTCCTCCTAAACCCTACCCCTTCTCTGTAGTCTCTCAACTAGCTCCCCGCCAAGCACGTCCCTAAACAGGCTCCGCCCCAACCTCTTTCCGGACCGGTCACCCTCTAAACACCACTACTCCCTCCATCCCTGCCTTCTTACCTGGGCATCGAGGCCGCACACACTTTTGCGCCTCCAGGGAACGCCCTGGACACGCATCCCCAGCAGGGCCTGGGCAGCTGCGGTGGCGCAAGCGACGGCCGGGCCCACAGCTCCTAGAGCAGGAACTCCACGGACCCCACGCACCCCAGGCGACTTCTGTGGAGGACAAAGAGAAAGGTCAGGCAGCTGTCCTTCCCAGGAACCGTGCCTCGCCTGGTGACAATGTGGGGCCCAAGGCCATCACCACCACACACACAACACCCACACTACATGCATTCTAGGGTGGGCGCTCCTGCCTACGGTCCCCATCAGTGCTGAGCTGGCACGCCGGTTGAGGGTGCAGTTCATGTTCCCCTATCTCCCTTTCGGATAAACTCCGAAAGCCCCGCTGTTCCCTGTTCCTCAATACATTTGGGGCTCAAGACACCCTAGAGAGCACAACAATTATAAATGAGCAAATAAGGGAAGGAAATGTGTTCCTGAGGGTAAGGACCTGGGGCCTGACCTGGGGTGTTTCCTACCTGGGAACAACTGCTCCTACCCCTCCCCACGCCAGTTCCGCCCGGCCCCGCCCCCCTCTTGGGCTGGACTCGCAGGGGTGCTCCTTCCCAGTCTCACCCACGTCCACACAGCCCCTTCCTCAGCACATTCTGGTCCCACCCACCTACGATTGCCAGCTCCACCTACTCCAAGCCCCGCCCCACCTTGGACCCCGCCCTCACCGAGCGGGCAGCGGAAGCGCACGTGGTAGTTGGAGCAGCGGCGGCCGCGCGGCTGCTCGCGGTTGAGGCACCAGAAGCCGCGCGTGGGATTCAAGTGCACGCGCTCGCCGACCGCAGACGGCAGGGCCCAGTCGGTGGTGCGCGCCTCCAGCGCCAGCGGCTTCTGGCACACACGGGCAGGTCCGTAGTAGAAGCGAATGGCCGCCAGGCTCTCGAAGTCCCCGTCTCCTCCAGGATGGTCCACGTTGAACCAGGACGTCCACTCGCTTGCCTCTGCGAGCACCGCACGCTCTGAGATCCGGGTCGCAGCCTGTCGGCCCCGTCAGTCGTACAAGGGCCTGACCTGCTGCTGGGCTCCCTTCACCTGCGCTCCAGCCCGCCCACGACCGCAACTACATTCAGGACCTTGCGAAGGACGGTTGACCTCACGTCCCCAGCCCCAAAGCTTGAGCTGGCCCATCTGGGCACACTGAGATCTCACTGCTGTTTGACCAGTAGACAGGTAATTTAGGTCCCTTGGGACATAACTTCCAGTACCTGCTATGTCTAGGCACCAGGATGGTTCTGGACCCTTCACCTAGTTTGTGTGACCCCAATAGCCTGAGTTCATATAAGTCCGCAGCAGAGAGGGGACTACAAACCAGGCTGACTCACCTTCCCAGTCCTCCAGGGTTGGTGAGGGCTGGCCAGGGTGCAGCGACCTTCCTTGCAGACCCCATGCAATTCCTCTGGGCTCCTCCACAGGGGTGGCATCTGGAAGAGTTGGGGAAAGGAAGGACAGTGATGGGGACCACTGTGAGCCCCCCCCCTTGTGCAACAGGAAGGAGGTGATTATCCCCATTTTACAGGGTAGAAAACTGAGGCTCTGATAGGCTAGAAGCCAGCTCTACCCCAGTGTACTACAGCACACCCTCCTCTAAGAACCTTTCCATTACCAGCCCCAGACTCCTGCAGCCCTGTCCCTTTCTCTGGCCCAGCCCCAACTCCATGTGAGCTGGGGAGTTTGTCCCACTCTACTTCCACAGGCTCAGATTGCCCTTGAGTGTGTTAAGCAGCCACAAGTTTAGTCAAGTTCATTCGACTGTGACTACTCTTTGGGATGTATTCACTTTCATCAGTTGGGTCACCTGGAAGTTCCTTCCTCCATCTACCCTTTCCATCAGGGCCCAATCTGTCCTTGGAATCCAGCCTGTCTTCTCTGATCTCGAGAAGACAACCAAGTCAGGTGAGAGCCTTAGACAAGTCCCTTCCTCCTTGGAGCCTCAGTCTCCTCTGAGAAATGGGCCCATCACGAGCCCCCATGGCGGGATATTCCAAAGATGAGGATTGCTTCTTTGGGTGGTGCAGGTGTGTGTGAGGGAGGGGATGGCTCTGACCCCTTTGATCTAGGAAGGGAGACCTGGCGATTCAGGGTCCAAAAGCTGGGGCTGGATGGGTCAGGCACCCCACCATCCCTGGAAACCTAAGGTTCACATCCACACTCCTGGCACGTCCAATGTGTTTTCCTGGAGGGCAGGGAATAAAAGAGGTCCTCTCCCCGTCCCGGGTGGTCCAGAGCTCCATTTCCCCATCGCCCCCACTCCAAGGCCGGCGAAGGGAGCTTAAGCCCTGGGGAAGCACGTAGGTGGGTGCCTTGGTTCATTTTCCTAATGTAGCTGCACGCAAGCCTGGCTGTCAACCCTCCGGGAGCCTAGTGCTGGGGGCATCTCACCTCGGGCACCCGCCAGGTGCGCTACGGCGACACAGAGACAGAGCAATGGTAGCAGTGACGCCATCTCCGGGTCCGAGCCTCCCAGGGAGGGTCCGGGCTCCGCGGCGAGCTCGGATCCGACTCAGGCGGGTCTGGCGGCAGCTGAGATTCAACATAGGGGCGGGACACGACCACAAGCCCCGCCCTCTGTAGGCCACGCCCCTTAAAGACCATGCCCCTGGCCCTGGGTGACCGGCGCTCGAGTAATCATTTCTGGGTCTCCCCGCCTCTTTGTGTTGTTTTGCCTTAGCCCTCAGGCTGGCGTGTGTTTCCTCGTCGCCGGCTGGACCTCCTTCCCACCCTCCATCCTCCAAGTCGGGTCCCAAGCTGCCTGCGGCAACTCCCATACGGAATTGAACCTGAAGCTCCTCGGACCTACGTGCTTTAGGCGGTTGGAAGTCCTCCATCACTTCTAACTTCGATCCTATCGGTTTTAGGCTACTCTGAGCAGTCTGGAATTCCTAACCCTGAACCCACCCTCCATTATTTGGGTTGGAACGTTTTGGGGAAGGCGGCGGGAAGTTCCACACTACAGCTCCCCTCCAGATCTCTCGCCTTTGGGCCTCCCCACGGGACAGTTGGGAAGACCCTTCTCGGTCTGGCCCACCCCCCTACCCTTGCGGCGACTCGGCGCACAGAGGAGGCGGAGCGAGATGGTGGTGGGAGACCTGTTTATTGGTGCAGGCCCAAGAGGCGTGGGCGCGGGTGGCGGTCAGAGAGCTGCGACACAGTCGGTGCCGGTGTATCCCGGCAGGCGCAGAGCAAACTTGCGGCGCACGTCGTCGGGCACGAACCTGCCGGCCACGAAGTGGTGGCGCCCTGAGAAGCGGCCAGCGCAGCGCTTGGGCGCTGCGAGCGACACCAGAACGTCTGGCCTCAGCCCGTCTTCAGCGTCGCCGCCCGTCTCCGCGTCCCAGCCTAAGGGAGGAAGGAACGAGGGAGCTGGAAGGGTCGTCTGCTCTCAGACTAGAATCCTGACCTTGTCCCCCTTCCCGGACTCTGAGCCGCTGCCCTCAGACTGCCCCCGACACCTGCTTCTTCTGCAGACCCAGCTTCTGCTCCGACACGTGGGTCTTGGTCGGACCTGCCCACCCATGGAACGGAGCCTCCACCCTCATTGAGGTGTTTCCTGCCCCCTCTGACCAGAGCCTTTGCCCTCACACTTTTTTGGTCCTGCTGCCATCCTACAACTCAGTCTCCATCCTCTACCTTCAGGCCGCATCATTTCCACCTGCTGCCCTTTCCCAATGATCCCCATGCCTCTGCCTTTGGACCTGGTTGGTCCCATTCTCCATACTTGCCTCCCCACCAATCCTGAGCCTCTGGATTACAGCCTCTTCCCACCCAGACCTCCCAGCCAGACACCAGCCTCTACTGAGACCAGCATGTGTCTCCACCCTCCGGCAAGCCTCCCCCATCAGACCTTTCTCCTTGCCCAGTTTCTTGCCTCCAGCAGGACACACCCATCTCCCCACCAGACTTGAACATTCATCCTTCCCACTCCAACTAGAAAACTCCTCCCCTGACCTAAGATCTCTGCCTTTGCCCTCACACTAGATCCTGTTATTTGACTTGGCAAGGCTACATCCTCTTTTTTTTCTTCTGTGCTAGGGATTGAATGCAGGGCTTTGTGAATGCTAGGCTAGCGCCCCACTACTGAGCGACATCCCCAGCACAGCCACTGTCATCTCTTGAATGAGCTTCCACCTTCCGTCTAGAGGCCTTGCCTTCTCCCTTGCCTCTGACCTGAATCTGGAGCCACTAACTAGAAGTGCCTGGTTCCTCCCTCTGACTATAAAGCTTCCTTCTCTGACCCTAGCTCCACCCTCAGACTAAATGCCCCAAACATCACTCTTTGACCTATCAGGGTCAATCTCTCTGTCCTAGGCTACCTGTTCAGATGTGAGCCTGCAGCCTAGACAGCCCACTTCCTCCCCCAGCCCCCTACTCTGTGCACTGGCTGGGATGGATCTGGAATCCTGAAAGCCAGAGGACATCCCCCGGAGTCCAGCCACCCCCATGGAGGGTCCTGCAGGCCAGCGGCTGTTTATTCCGTCTGCCTGTTGCCTAATGGTTCCAACAGGCATGGGGCGGCAGCCAGGGCAGGCGTGCCCTTTGCTTGGTGAGCTCACGTCTACCCAGGCAACTGGGCCAGGGGTGGGCAGCGGGCATATTGGGCTGGGCATGGGGGGAGGAGAGGATCCAAGGTCACCTGGGGTGGCAAACTTCGTCTTCCCCATCTTTGAGATGGGTGTGACCCTTGGCCTCAGCCAGACAGCACACACCATCCACTCTGGGGAAACTGAGGCTCAGAGGGGGGCGTGCAAGCTGGGGCCACCAGGAACCAGAGTACAAGGGCCTCCACCCAAGCCCCCGGGGTCCCACTGTGCCTGTTCTGCTCAGCATGCCTGAGGGAATGTCCAAGCTCACGAGGGGGATGGACAGCAGCTTTAGCGTGGCCAGCGCACGGGTGCAGGGGCCTCCGACCTCGCCCGGCTCCACACCAGGACCCAGCACAGCATCCACCACCAGCCCATAGGCATCATTAATGAGCTGCACCTGGGAAGAGAGGTGAGGTCAGGGGTGGCCCTGGGGCACCGTCCTCCCTCTCTGCCCACACTGGCCACCCAGCGCTGACCTCCGTGGGCAAGTAGGAGAGGAAGGGGATATCCATCTTCTCGCACTGTGTGGTGAGGTCCTGGTGCAGCAGGTCCAGGGAGCGTGTGGGGTAGAAGATGGTCGGTTCATACTCCTGGAGAGGGGATAAGGGGTCAGCACTGGGGGTCCTCCCAGGTATCCACAGCAGACCTCACCTGGGACAAGTATGGCCTATTCTGTAACTTGCCCATGCAGCCAAGTCCCTTGGGACTCTTTCAAGAGAAGGGAGCAATTTGTGCAGGGACGAAGTGGGGATGACCTTGGGAGGCCAAGGGGTTCCTTGCTACTCACAAACACCCGCAGATGCCGGGCACAGACCAGCCCCACTGCGCCGTTCTGCTCTGGGCCACACACCACCAACATCGTCCTCTGCTTCCGGGAGAGAGCAGGCAAAGGGAACACCTGGCAGGGGTCACAGCAAAGTAGGACACTTGTGATTACTCTTTCCACAAGCGGGGAAACTGATGCTGGGAGTAGGGGAAGGGCCAGGGCCAGGGCCTGAAGGCAACAGGATACAAGAGAAAGAGAGGCGTCCTTTGAGTCCTTGTCTCAGGCCTGGCCTAGGCTGTGCTGGAAAACATGCCTCCAGCCTCCGCCTAAGGCCTTCGCCCCAGGGCCCAAGTGCAGAGTGAGGTTTGTTTTTTCCTCGCCCAGTAGCAGACGTTCCTCCACCATTTTCCACCCCTCCCCCACCCATGTTTCCAGGACTAAGCTCCTCCTGGAGGCCCCAGAGTGGGGGAGCCAGGGGAGAAGAAGGGGGGACTTCTCCAAGCCCTGCCATGCCTTAATATTTCTCTACATCTTTCTCTGTATCTCTCAGACTCTGTGTCCTTGTCTGTCTCTTTCCTTCAGGTGCCCCATGTCTACCTGTCGGCATTTGCATCTCTTTCTTTCTTTCTTTCTTTCTTTTTTTTTTTTTTAGTTGTAGATGGACACAATATCTTTATTTATTTTTAAAAATATTTTTATTTATTTGCTTTAGTTGTACACAATGCATTTTATTCAATGCATTTTATTTGTATGTGGTGCTGAGGATCGAACCCAGGTCGCCCACGTGCTAGGCGAGCGCTCTACCACTGAGCCACAATCCCAGCCCTATTTATTTATTTTTATGTGGTGCTGAGGATTGAACCCAGTGCCTCATGCATGCCATGGAGCTACAACCCCAGCCCAGCACCTCTTTCTTTTTAGCAGTTGCTAAGAGCGTGGTGTCTGATTCCCAGCCTTGCTCTGATTCTCTGTGGCCCAGCCCCTTCTCTCTCAACCTCAGTTTTGCCTCTATCAAATGTGAGCAACAGCCAGGTAGTGCAGCACACCTGTAACCCCAGCTACTGGGGAGACTGAGGGGGAAGGATGGCAAGTTCAAGGCCAGCCTCAGCAACTTAGTGAGACCCTGTCTCAAAATAAAAAGGACTGGGGATGTAGTTTAGTAGTAGAGCACTTGCCTAGCATGTGAAAGACCTTGGGTTCTACCCCCAGCACTGGAAAAAACAAAAGGCCGAAAAAGGGACAGCAAACAATGGCACTGGCCTGAAAGGCACATGGAGTATCTCAGCTTGGCTCCAGGGGCCTGTGTAGTCTAAGCTCTGACTGCACAAGGGAGATTATTCTTCTCTAGGTCTCAGTGTGATCTTGACCCACCTTGAAAGTGCTATGACTTCCACCATCCCAGGCTGAGCCCAAGTCTGGGAGGGTGAGGACATCCTGCTGGCTAGGACTAAGGGACTTTGGAAAGATGAGGGACTTCCAGTGCAAAAACGGGACAGTCTGGTCACCAAGCACAAGGCGAGCATTTACTGCTCTGGCTTTCATATTCATTGATTTCCTTCTCCTTTGGATACTTCACCCAGGATACTTCATTTGGAAAAATACTTAAGAAAAAAAAAATTCCATTAACATAAAGATACTGAGTTTTTTAAGAAAAATATCCAGTGGTAAGAAAAAGATGAAGAAAAACAGGAAGAAAAAAGGGGAGGTGGGAGGGGGAGAGATGGGAGGAGTAGAAGTGGGGAGGGGATGGAGGGAGGGGAAACTGTCAGAGCCCTGGCTTTGTGTGGAGCCCTTCCCCAAGGCATTTGCATTTATGGACTGATTTGTCAGAACCATTCATCACTCCTTTTTGGAGGAAGCTGCGGCCCAGCATGGTAAACCGCACAGCTAGCACTCAGTATCAATATTGCTTTTTCTCTCCTGTCATCTTGTAGGCACCTCAGTGGGTGGAGATAAACACCTAGGTTCCAGCTCTGCTTCCAACCCTTGGGCAGGCATTGGCCTGCCTCTGGGCCTCAGTTTCCCTATCTGCAGCACAGGGTTGTTTGGGGGGGGTACTCAGGTTGTAGGAGGGTGGCATTTCCCATGCCTGCCAAAGCAGGCAGCTCACATCTGCAGTAGTTCCCAGGGTCTGTACCTCAAGAGCCCCAGCACCATCCAAGCAATAGCCTCCAAGTCTCTGGGGACCCCTGCTTCTGCCCTGACCGTCTCTGATACCCTAGGTCTCAGGTCGCTTGCTGGCCTGGAGCAGGGCTGATCCTCTCTGGGCCTGTTTCCCCATCTGAATGTTGGAATGGAGTAGCCTCAAGAGAGGACCACGGATCATCCTGGTCACAGGCTTAGTGTGCTAGACCTTAGCTCTGCTGGGTCAGGTTGGGGTCAGTCAAGGGGTCAGTCAGTCAGGGGACAGTCAGAGGTCAAGTACCTTGGTTACAGCCACAGCACTAGCATGCCCGCACAACTCCACTAGCTGCTGCCGCCCAAACCGATAATCCTCCAGCAGCTCCCGCTCCAGGGCAGCTGCCTCCGCCGTGCTGGGGGTCAGAAAATGGGGAGAGAAGCTCAGAGACACAAAGATGGGGCTGGGGTTGTAGCTCAGCGGTAGAGCGCTCGCCTAGTATGTACGCAGCCCGGGTTTGATCCTCAGCACCACTTAAAAATAAAGGCATTGGGGCTGGGATTGTGGCTCAGTGGTAGAGCGCTCACCTAGCATGTGTGCGGCCCGGGTTCGATCATCAGCACCACGTAAGAATAAAGGCATTGTGTACAACGAAAACAAATATCTAAAAAAAAAAAAAAAATAAAGGCATTGTGTACAACTAAAACAAATAAATATTAAAGAGAAAGAGACCCATAGAGACTCAGATGGAGCCAAAATTGTTCCACAAATGTTAAGGAGTATGTCCCGAAGCCACTTTCTTGCCCCCACGCCCCAGTAGCTTCTGCAGCTCTGAATTGCAGATCCTCCCTCATCCTCAGTTGCCCCTTCAGACAAGCGCCTGGGTGAATGGCAACCAACAGGAGGAGGTTGGAGACAATCTTGAGGAGCGCACCCTCTGGTGGTCGAAGGGGCGCATGACAGTCAATGGTGGTTTTATTACTGCCAAGTCCATCCAGAGGCCCCCAGCCATCAAGGCAGGAGGAACTCAGAACAGTGATGGAGAGCGAAGGACTTTGATGGGGGAGATGGGTTGACTTCAGGCATTGGGAACCACTGAGCAAGGTCCAAGATGTCAGAGCAGGTGCAGTGGACTGGGGGCACATGAGGAAGGTGGGTTTTGAAGGCTGCTGAGGAGTTCGATGGCTCACTCCAGGAGGTGAATGTGGGGCATGAGATTATAAAACCATTTGGTGACCCTCTTCAGAGGCAATGATGAAATTAAAATATATGTGGCCAAAAAGATGGGACCACCTGGCTTGGAGTGAAGCTCTGTCACCCACTTTGCTGAGTGACTGCTGGGGTCTATCGCCACTCTGGGCAAACCTGAAGGCAGGAGGGACTTTATAATTTGTGGGGTCCTGTGCAAAATGAAAACAGGGTACCCTTGTTTGAAAAGTTATTAGGAATGGCAGGTGTTGAAGCTGAGTACTGCCTCAGCCTCCCAAGTGCTAGGATTACAGGCGTGCGCCACCATGCCCAGCTCAGCACCACATTTTTTAAAATATGTATTTATTTGTTTTAGTTGTACACAATGCCTTTATTTTTACGTGGTGCTGAGGATCAAACCCAGGCTGTGCACATGCTAGGCGAGCGCTGTACCACTGAGCCACAATTCCATCTCCAGCACCACATATTAATAAATAAATAAATAAATAAATAAATAAATGTCCATTGACAGCTAAGGAAAAAAAAAATTAAAGGATTGGCAGGAAAAAGGTGCCAGATGAGCAGGTGGTCCAGCTCCCAGGCAAGCATATCTCAGATGGTGTGTTCAAGTTCAGGGTGAGGAATCTGACAGGTTGGGAACATGGTTCATTCCCCCCCCCCCCTTTTTTTTTTTTTGGTACCAGGAATTGAACCCAGGGGCACTTAACTACTGAGCTACATCTCTAGCCCTTTTTTGTATTTCATTGTGAGACATGGTCTCACTGAGTTGCTTAGAGACTCCCTAAGTTGCTGAGGCTTGTTTTAAACTCATGATCCTCCTGCTTCAGCCTCCCAAGCTGCTGGGATTACAGGCATGTAGCACTGTGCCTGGCTCCCCCATCTTCATCTTGTGACAGCTCCAGCTGCTGCCCCAATAGGAATCAGGGAAGGAAGTAGAGGATGGAGGGACCACCCATTTCTTCTCTCCATCTGTCCCCAAGTTTGGGTTTCTGGCAGTCACCTGGGACTTTATCTTCTTCCTAACTGGTCACTAGGGTGTTAATGGGGCTAGGAATCTTGGGATGTGGGACAGCAGCAGTTCTGGGCAAGGTAAGAGTGGAAATTAGAGCCCAGTGAGAGGGAGGAAGCAGGGCCAGTCCATCTGCTAATGAGGGATTCATTGGGGGCTCAGTGTGAGGAATTCTTTTGCTTCCCCCAACCTCAGTCCCCAGATGAGAGGGGCTGCAACCTTGGATTTCCTTGCCAGACCCAGAAGGGCTGAAGTGACCTGAATCCAAAAGGAACTGGGCCTGACTTTCCCAAAATGCTTCTGGGAAGGGCAAGAAGCCCTCAGGCTATGGTACCCCTACTGGCACCCTAGCTCTCTGTAATTCATCTGCTTCTCTCCACCCTTACACCTCTGCTATTAATGCTTACCTGGCCTTCTGCATACAGCAGTCTCATGCCCCCGTGAACTCTTCTTCAGCGTGAACTATGGGGACCTTTGGATGCTTGAATACCAGATCACATCACCTCCACCACAAAACCTGTCTCTGGGAGCCGGGCGCGGTGGCGCACGCCTGTAATCCCAGCACTTTGGGAGGCTGAGGCAGGAGGATCGCAAGTTCAAAGCTAGCCTCAGCAATGGTGAGGCACTTAGCAACTCAGTGAGACCCTGTCTCTAAATAAAATACAAAAAAGGGCTGGGGATGTGGCCCAGTGGACGAGTGCCCCTGAGTTCAATCCCTTGTACCACAAAAAAAAAAAAAAAAAAAAAAAAAAAAAAAAAAAAAAAACCTGTCTCTGGTTCTCCAGTGCTCAGAGAATATTCAAATTCCTCATGGTGCCTATAAGCACCCTGTTATGCCTCCAACCTTACTGCCTCTTTGTTCTCCCATGTTCCACCCACTCCAAGGAGCCCCATCTCTCTTCAGTTTGAGGCCCCCACTGCAGGTGAAGCCACAGCTCCAGCTTCTCCAACTCTCTTCTGAATCTGGACATCAGTCAATCTCTGGACAATATCTGCCCTGAGGACAGGCACAGGGTGGACAGAGGGCAGAGGCCACTGGGCCAAGGGCGTTGGATGAATCTGCTTTACAGTGAGGCGTAATACCCCACCTAGGGTCCTATATCACAAGGGTCAGAGGAGGACACAGGCCCTTGACTAGCCCCGTGGCAAATGGGCTATGCATTCAAATTCTCAAAATCTGCCTTGTCCTTGGCTCAGGCAGCAAATTCCCTCCCCAGGCCTTGGTTTCCTCCTCTGGAAAAGAAAGCCGGGTGGATCACCACAATGTGTAAGAATCTTTGAAGAGTTCAACTCAGTTCTTCCAAGCTGGGGAACCAGATGCTGGGACTCCATGGTCCCTGGGAGAGGGTCTGAGAAGGTCAGCCCTGGTTAGGTTGGGGTTGCCAGAGTGACTAGAGGTGTTGATGAATAATTCATGAGGGGCAGGCTTGCCTGGGATGCAGTTTCCCTGGCAACAGTTTCCGAAGCGTCAGAAGCCGAGGCAGGCTGTCTTTTCAGTCAGATGCAGGATGGGCCTCAGGTCCTCCGGCAGCTTCCCGACCATATCCCTGCATCCAGTCCCTCAACCCAGTTGCCTTTGCGTCTATCTCCTCTGCCCCCATCCTGGCCACACTCCTGCCTTCAGTACCAGGGATCCCCATTGTAGCCATATCCCCGTCTCTGATCTCACTGCCCCGTTTGGACCATACTCTTGCCTCAGTTCCACACATTCTCGCCCCAGCCATGCCCATCACCATTTCCCTCTCCCTGGCTGACCTGAGGAAACGCCGCTCCTCAGGCGTCTCGGCTGGCTCTGGACCCACCGCAGTACTCATGGCCAAGGTGAGCGGGTGTGCGCAGTGGTCTCCGGTCTCCGGGTTGCCACTGCCTTTTAAGCACATCCCTGGCGGGAGAGTCGGGGCCTTCCCCCCTCCCCCCCAACACGTCCACCAATCAGGAGGCACCGCGAAGGCACTGCGCTTGACTATTGGTCGGTGCCTGCACGACTTAACCCTTCTGTGTCAGAAGTGGAGCCTCTGAGCCCAGCCGGTTTAAGTTCAGGCTGGGATAGTGGCAAGTGAACTAAGTCTGGGGATGCTGTGATTGGCCAGTTATCTCTGCTGTGGGATCCTGGGCTGGAGAGAAGGGCACTCCCACCCACCGGTGAGCCCCAGCGGAGAAAGTAGGATGACTCAAAGCTGACTCCGGGGCTCACAGATAAGAGAGGCAGGGGCTGCTGACTGGGTTTCAGCAGGCGCAGGAAAGCTTAAGACAGGTGCATCCGGGAACAGTCCCTAGGTATGTTTAGAGGTTAGCAGGGGTCACATCAGCAGAATCCCCCATGCCACATAACCTGGTGGTGCCAACCACCCCCTACACACACACACACACACACACACACACACACACTCTCAGTGCGCAGGGCATAGACAGGCAGGCCTCCAGAGCATTTATTTTTTCCTGGCGAAGAGGGTGGATAGTCCATGCTGACCAGGGCACAGCATCTACGCGTATAACATGAATCCAAAGTTGGCGTTGATAAGTTCCTCCGTAGTGCGCAGTCCGTACAGCTCACCTATTGTGGGGGCCACCCAGCGCTGTGTGTGGAACACAGATTCACCCACCTGTGGGGACATGGGGGTATTGATGGAGGCACAGCACCAGTCAGCATCCCCCAAGGACTGGTGGCTCCTGTGCTGCGGCCAGGAGCTGCCATTTCCCCCTTCCTGGACCTGGCCCCATCACGCCTCTCAGTCCTGGGCTTTCTGCAGAAGGCTGTGCTAAGGAACCCTCCAGCCCTGTAGCTTTGGTAGCCAGGACCCACCTTCCAGTCGGGCACATCCTTCATGATGATGGCTTCCTCCTCCAAGTTCTCCCGAAGCATCTGCAAGATCCTGCAGGGATGGAACAGGTGAGAGGGGCTGAGCATGAGTGCCCTCATGGACCCCTGCCAGAGGTGCCTGCCTCCCTCCCACTGCTCCGCCCTCTCCCCATCCCTTTTCTTCCTTCCTTTACTCCCCCTGGCAAATTCCTACCCTGTCTCCTGCCCCTGCCCCAACGCCCCTTCCTCCAGGAAGCCTTCCCATTCTCCCCTCTGGACTCTCCACTAGGTCAAGTCTCTGGCCCTTTTCAAAGGTGATGCTAGCCCTGTGTGCTCCAGGGTGCAGCTGACAGTTCACGCATGCACTATAGCCACTGTCGTGGATGCAGGTAAAGCCTTGTAGGCTGGGACACTCAGGCCTATAACCTCCCAACCCTGGCCAGTGGTCATACCTGCGATCTTTCTCTGCCTGAAACAGAGGCATCAGTGCAATCCGGGCTTCCAGGTCCTCAATCTGCAGGCGCCTGTGAAACCCAGAAATTGACATTAGGATGAGGCAAGGTTGGAGTGTGTACAGACAACATGGCCCTCAGACACCCAGGGTGCTATATGGGGAAGGGAGGAAGGGAGGAAGGGAGAGGTAACAGTGGCAGCCTGGAGGGTGGTGTGGGAGGAGGCCAGAGCCGGAGATGAGGGCAAATGGGCGGGTGAAGGCGGGAAGTTGGCAGAGGCATCTGTCCACAAGACTGTTGGCTTAATACTTTCTTTTCAATTAAAAACTTTTTTTTTTTTTTTTTAATCCTAAAAATAGCCCTGCCTGATGATCACAGTGAAGGAGGGGGGTACAGACTCATCACGGGGCTCTGGGCTTTAGAAAACCAAAGTCCCCTTCATCTCAAAATAACCACAGGGTGTGAGGCCAAGGCAGGCGGGGCGGGCCTGTGCATCCTTCTTTTCTTCTCCCCCTGCTCTCTGGCAGTTTCCAAAGTCCCCATGGTGAGCCAGTCCAGTGTGTGCTTTGAGGGAGCTGATGAGCAGAGTGCCCAGTGATGTGACTTGAGGAGGTCTCTGGCCCTGTCTCCTCTCCTGTGACCCAGGGATGAGGAAGGGATACCTGGTCTTAGTTTCTCTGCCCCCAGGAGGTCACAGCTTCTGGTTTCTAAGCCCTGATCATCATCCTTGCATGATTATCACTGACAGAAACCTGCTGTGAGGCTGTCAGAGGCCTTCCCCTCTACCACTCAAGGTCCTCTACAAACCTGTACCTGCAGGGTTCGTGGCCTCAAAGGCTGAAGGGGAGGCTGCTAAACACGTGGTCATGAGCTCCTTGCTTACCAGACATTTCTTGAGAATAAAGCCTAGAAATGGAAGTGAAGGTCAGAACCTGTACTTTTAGGCCTGGTCTGCGTGGCCAAGTCTGACATACCTCCAGCCTCACCTGCTTGGAGGAGACTGCACTCCAGATACTACTACATCCCTGACAACAAGTGAGGGGGGATCTTTTCAGAAGATACCCCTACTCTTCGCAAACCATGGGACCTACCTACGCTCGCGATTCCACTTCATTATGCTCCAGTACCCAAACAGTAAAGTCCCGATACCCATGGCAAACATGCTGTAGCCTGTGGAGAAAAGGAGGCACCCCATCAGTGTGACAGGTCACTGCCCTGTTGTTTCCTCTTGTGAGGGAGCATCTATTTGCTGTACAAATACTCCATAAATACAAACAAGAGGGAAGGCAGAAGTCTTTCCCATAACTCCCCAGGACTTGGTAGCGTCCTCAGTCTAGTATGTAATTCTTCAGACTCTTTCTGTATCTGTGAATGTCTACTGGCCCCATTCCTTCCATACAGTACTACTTTGTATGAGGCCCCATCCCCCTCTCCCTGAGCTCCAGGTCCCTGTTACTGTGTCTACCTGTTCTACAGTCAGTCAGGTGACACCAGTAAGCTTTTCTCTCACAAGTGGGACTGCCTAGGCTGCAACACCTCTCATCCAATGCCAAGGTTTCTGGAAGATACAGAACAGGCAGGGGCTACTGGAGAACCCAAGGGTCTATGTGTTTGTGATTGAGAGCCTCTGGTTCTATCATCTAAAAGGTTATCTGGTTTCGAGTCAGCAGGCTGGTCTCCACCAGGAAGGAAGGCTTTGAGTGTCCGTGGCTGGGTCCCAGCTCTGTGGTATCTCCTGGCCACCTGGGTCACCACCCCTGTAGAGGGCAGCATGAAGCTACCGGAAGTAGGCAGTACCCTGCAGAGTCACCCAGCCAGCACCTGGGCTTCAGGGGTGGTACTGCCACCTCTGGACTCAGCAGGGTTTGGCCCCTTGCCTAGCACCCAGGGGAGAGACAGAGGCCACCATGAATATTTACTGAGGACCAGCAGGAGCCCTTCCTCTAATCCTGACTGACAGGCTTAAGGCCAGCTGGGGTCTTCAAGGATGCCTGAGTAACCTGGGGTCCAATCCCCTCCCTGTTACCCCCTAATCTTTCCAACCTCAGTCTCTTCTCCAGATGGGCCTCGTGGATGCCGGGACAAATTGACAGGCTCAGACCAGTATAACCCAAGTTAACATTCAGTAAATGAGAGCAGATAGTGGGTGAGGCCATCCCTGGGCCTCGTGGGGTGGCAGAGCGGAACTCTGGAAGTCAGGACCCCATTGGTGCATGTGGGGGACAATCAGTGTATCCATCTGTCAGCTCTGGCATGGGGTTGGTTGCCTGGCACCTCTGCTAGATCTGGAGTAAAATGAGAAATGCTCAATTTTTTTTTCTTTTTCTTTTTTTTTTTTGGTACCGGGGATTGAACTCGGGGCACTTGACCACTGGGTCACATCTCCAGCCCTTTTTTTTTTTTTTTTTTGGAACCGGGGATTGAACTCAGGGGCACTCGACCACTGGGCCACATCCCCAGCCCTTTTTTTTGTATTTTATTAGAGACAGGGTCTCACTGAGTTGCTAAGTGCCTCACCATTGCTGAGGCTGGCTTTGAACTCACGATCCTCCTGCCTCAGCCTCCCAAAGTGCTGGGATTACAGGCGTGCGCCACCACGCCCGGCTCCAGCCCTTTTTTGTATTTTATTAGAGACAGGGTCTCACTGAGTTGCTAAGTGCCTCGCCATTGCTGAGGCTGGCTTTGAATTTGTGATCCTCCTGCCTCAGCCTCCCAAGTGCTGGGATTACAGGCGTGCGCCACCGTGCCCAGCTGAGAAATGCTCAATTTTTTACCCATAGTGAAAAAAGGGAAAAGAAACACATGCTAAGCCAGGTGCGGTGGCGCACGCCTGTAATCCCAGCACTTGGGAAGCTGAGGCAGAGGTTCTCGAGTTCAAAGCCAGCCTTAGCAATGGCGAGGCACTTAGCAACTCAGTGAGATCCTGTCTCTAAATAAAATACAAAAAAAGGGCTGGAGATGTGCCCCTGAGCTCAATCCCTGGTACCAAAAAAAAAAAAAAAAAAAGAAAGAAACACATGCTTACAGTAAGATATTTCCATGTGTCTGGGGATGATATGGGGGGCAGGACAGCAAGAATGTACTGCCTGCCTCCCTGGTATGAGTCTTTGGGGCAGATCCCGCGTGCTCAGGACCAGCTCCAGCTAGCCACCTACCTTGGGCACTCAGCAGTCTCCCCACTATATGAGAGTTTTCAATATAGCAGTCTCATTGTTTTCAGCAGTTACAGAGACCCAGGAATCTCCTGATTCAACCGCAGGGGACAAACCTGGATCATTCCCAACCTTTTTGTGTGGCAAACAAGCCCCTATGGTGATCCTTGGTCCTTCTACCTGGGCACCCAGGTGTGGACCCACCTTTAAGATAAATTCCAAAGACAAGAGGGCTTTTAGGATGATGCACGACCCCTGCATCAGCATGCGGTTCATATAAGCTCTCAGGCTAAAACTCACTTCTGTCTGGTGGGGCAAGGCTGAGTGAGACCTTAGGCTGTCAGAGTGAGTCTGTGCCTTGAAAATTGCCTTTCTGGTGAGGAAGGCCTAAATGGAATATGCACAGAATGGAATGCAGGCCATTGTTAAAGATCTGAGTAAGTAAGTTCATAGACTGGAACGCTTACCACTGAACAGATGGCAACACTCCCCAAATTGAGGCATACTCAATGCAATCCCTATTAGAATACCAGCTTTTTTCCCCTCTCACGGAATTCAATAAGCACATCGTGCAATTCACATGAAAATGCAAGGGACCAGAATAGCCAAAACGATTTTGGGAAAGAGGAACAAAGTTGCAGGACTTGCACTTCACCATTTCAAAACTCATTAAGCAGCTGTGTGTACAGGACAGTGTGGCACTGGCATGAGGATAGACATGTTGTTCATCAATGGGAGAGAACTGAGAATCCAGAAATAAACCTTCATATTTATGGTCAATTGATTTTAGACAGGGTGCCAAGACAATTCAGTGGGAAAAAAAAAAAAGCTTTTCAACAAATGGGACAACTTAACGGCCAGCCACATGCAAGAGAATGATGTGCTCTGTCCTTATCCCATACACAAAAATTAACTAAAAATGGATCAAAGGCCTAAATGTAAGAGCTAAAATGAATGCTCTTAGAAGAAAACAGGAGTCTCTGTGACCTTGGACTAGCCAACAGTCTCTTAGATATGCCAGAAGAAGCACAAGTAACAAAAGAAGAGATAATTGAACTTTGCTGAAACCAGAAACTTTTGTGCTTCAACCACCAATTAGCTGGGGATATAGCTCAGTTGGTACAATCATGCCTCGCATGCATAAGGCCCTGAGTTCAATCCCCAGCACCACCACCACCACCAAAAAAAAAAAAAAAAATCCATTAATTAGCTGAAAAGACAACTCACAGAATGAAAAAGTATTTGAAAATCATATATCTGATAAGGAAATGGAATTCAAAACATAAAGACTTGCAATTCAATAACAAAAATTAAATAATCCAATTTTAAAATATGTAAAAAAAAATTTAAACAGACATTTCTCTAAGGAAGATATACAAATGGCTAAAAAACACAAGATACTCAACATCATGAATCACCAGGAATATGCATATCAAAAACCACAATGAGATACTTCACATACACTTAGATGCCTATGAAAAAAGGGGGAGGGGAGCATAATAGGCTGGGATGTAGCTGGGAATGGGTTGGGGACCTTTGCACTTACTGTTCCCTCTCAGTGGTAGACAGCTTGGCTAGCATAGCCCCAGTTCTACAATAATTAATTAATTAATTTGTGCTAAGAAAGTGTGGATCAATTGGAAGTCCCACACACTGAGGGGATGGGTGGGTATAAAATAGCATGGTTAATGTGGAAAACTTTGGCAGTTTCTCTCAAAATGTTAGACAGAGTTACCATGATCTAGCAATTCTGCTCTTGGATGAAATTCATCCAGGAGAAATGAAAAACCTATGTCCACACAAATACTTGGGCATAAATGTTCCAGAAGCATTTTTCATGAGAGCTAAAAGGTGGAAACAACACCTGTAAACCCAGTGACTCAGGAGGCTTAAGCAGAAGGTCACAAGTTCAAGGCCTGGCTCAGGACCAGACCCTGTCTCAAAATAAAAAAAGGGCTGGGGATGTAGCTCAGTGGTAGAGTACCCCTGGGTTCAATCCCAATACAGGAAAAAAAACAACACTTTTCAACTAAGCTAGACCCCCAACTGGACACACTTTAAACTAGTGAATTGTAGGGTACAGTATGTGAATGTCAATGAAGATATAAAAGATCCAAGACATAAAAAACAACCTACTGGCCTCAGGAGGGAGTAAAGAGGTGGTGTGAGAGAAGAGTGGAGGAGGGGCTAGATTAAAGGTGGCCTGAACCAGCCTGACATGTTCTGGAATGCTGACAGTGAATGGTACAGGCAGAGAGGGGAGTGGGTACCATGCCACAAAACCTTGGACAGGACTGGAGAATCGGGGTAGAACAGATGGGGGAGAGCTGCTATGGACCATCACTCATAAGAGGCAAGACTGGAGGGCAGAGGGTAGGGACAGGGGATGGGTTGAAGACCTTTGCACTTACTGTTCCCCTATCAGGCTCCTTTTCTGAGAGGTTGTCCTGGCCTAACTAGGATAAAGCAGGACCTGTTCATTCCAGGCTTTGCCACAATTAGAAATTCTGGCATGTTTCTCAGCTGCACTCTGAGCATCTTGGGACAGGACCAGTGCCATGCCTTCAGTCACTCAACAACAAAAATGAAGACTGAATCACCAGAATAGGTATTTTCCTCATTCCTCTGCAGCCAGGAAAGACTAGAGTGGGTTTATATATAAAGGGTGTGTAATTACGAGACCTAACCCCAGACAGTGATATTTGGGGCAGTGCCTGCATAATGGGAGGCACTGCTGTGTCATGAACTGGAAGAAGCCAGGTAAGTCACATTTGACCTAAAAGTAAAAATGAGATGCTGACTCAGGGAGCCCAAGGGCATCCCAGGGCTGGGATCTTTCTGTGTCCTAGTCTGAGTGCAGGTCATACAGGTGCACACATATAGACACATGTGCTGCACATCCAAGGGGGTGCACTGGCCTGGGTATTGTTATATCTCAAGAAAAGAAATGAGAGGGTGCTGGGGATGTGGCTTGGTGGTAGAGTGTTTGCCTAGCATGTGTGAGGCACTGGGTTCAATCCTCAGCACCACAATAAAGACATTGTATACAACTAAAGCAAATAAATAATTAAAAAAATTTTTTTTTTGGTACCAGGGATTGAACTCAGGTGCACTGGACCACTGGGCCACATCCCCAGCCCTTTTTTGTATTTTATTAGAGACAGGGTCTCACTGAGTTAAGTGCCTTGCCATTGCTGAGGCTGGCTTTGAACCCGTGATCCTCCTGCCTCAGCCTCCCAAGTGCTGGGATTACAGGCGTGCGCCACCGCGCCCGGCTTAAATAAATATTTTTTAAAAATGAATAGAATAAATAAAATAAAGGTATTGTGTCCATCTACAACTAAAAAAAGAACAAAGGAAGTAAATGAGGGGCTAGGAGTGTAGCTCAAAGGTAGAGCTCTTGCCTAGCATGCCCAAGGCCCTCTGGGTTCCATACTATAGAGCACTGCAACAAAAGAAAAAAAAAAGATTCAGATCATTATATTCCTTCAATTTCAAATACAGCCTGTAACTTGTTTTTCCAAGGCCCAGGAGCTAAAAATACGATTACATTTGTAAATGATTGTTTTGGCAGCTGAGATCGTCTGGTCCTGAAATGCCTAAAATGTTAACTTGTTTCTGTGGTGCTGGGGATACAACCCAAGGCCTCTGGTAATGCTAGGCAAGTGCTCTGCTATTGAGCTATACACCTCGAGACTGACTTTTCTACTACATGAATCTCTTTTTTTTAAAACCATGCACATGAATTGAAAGTTTTACTACTGAGCTACACCCCACTGCCTTTTTCATCTGTATTTTGAGACAGGGTCTTGCTAAATTACTAAGACACTTGCTACCCTCCTGCTTCATCCTCCTGAGTCTGAGATTCACTTATAGTTGTGCGCCCACCACCGCACCTGCCACAAGCACAGGTTTTAAATGTAAAGTTCAATGAGTTACAGTAAATGCACTCACCCCTTAATTATGTTTAAATTTTTATATTTCTTTTAAATCTGAGTGCTAAGTATGGGCACCTTTTCCATTCTGTTATATTTTTCTGCGTTGAACCCCTTAACAAAATTTAAAATGTTACTTAAAACATTTGAAAATTTAAGAAGACGAATTCCTGGGACATTTTGTAGTTGGGGGTTACCAGCAAGTGTGAAACATCGCCTAGAACATCTTATAAATTCCCTCTGGGTTCAGGGTTTATTCCCCAGCCTTGCTCTTGTTGACCACGGGGAATCGTAGCCTCCCTGGGACCAGTTTCCCCACCCGTGAAACCCAAGGGTGGCTGAGGGACTGGGCACAGGCTATACCAATCTGTTTAACCCATTGTGAAATAGTTATGATTAAGGGGACTGACTTCCTGGCTGTTAGAAGGAAGCAAAGGCCCGACCGAATAAGCTCTATTCAGCAATTACTATTGTTACTACTGAAGCCACGGGGACCCCACGGCCTCCCGTCACACCTTCGGATAAACTGAGGCCTCCTCACGTCCCCGAATCCCGCCGCCACACCCGATGGCTTAGACCCTGAGAACCTCGGCGCGGAGCTACACTGACCCGATAGTCCGCGGCGCGGTAGGTTTCGCTTGTAGTCTATAGGGCCATAGCCCCCTGGCGGGGGCATGTCCTGCTTCACCTTCGACGCCGCCATGCCAGCAGAGCCCCAGGCTTCCGGCCTGAGACGGAAGTGACGCGTCCGCCCACCGCCATGCTGAGCGTGGCGGAAGCGCCCGCAGAAGTCTGCGGCACTGGTGAACGTATGATGTTGAGATGGTTCTTCTACAGCTCGGGAGAGTTCAGGCGGCAGGGCCTGAGTCTCCGTGCGTTGCTGGGCTGCGGTCGAATAGTCCTGACTTTCTCTTCCTCAGACAGGCGTGAATCAGTCCTTGTTCGCACCTGGAGGCCGCCAGGGAGCCCTGGACTCTGCACTAAAAGCCCTCGCGTTCACCTTCCCCCCTGAGCGATGCACAGATGGGTCAGAAACCCCGAACTCTCCAGAGAACCAGGTCCCCGAGTGAAGTCCTCCTTTCCAGTTCTCATCTCATTGGGGGTGTCCTGCGGGATCATGGTCACGAGTTGGGTAAACAAAGTTGGGGGGACTCACGAGGAAACGCTCCAATCCCAGGAACAGATTCTGCTTCCCAGTGGTGGTCAGTACCCCTTGCTAGTGGCCTCTGACCAGGAACTTACCATTCTGGACGATTGAGTCACAAAGCATGAGGGGCTTAGGGAGCTCGTGGGGCGGGGTCCGGGCGGCCCCCACCCCGAGGTAGAGTGACGCCCACAGTAACTTCACAAGGCAGAAATTGTTACCTGGGAAATAAAAGGCACCGTGGCGGCGGGAGCTCGGGAGTGGGCACATGGGGGTGCGGGTGTGCAGGTGCCAAGCGCCATGGGTTAGGCCCGAGATAGGAGTCCGGCCGCCCCCCGACAGCAGCCGCCTCCTGCTCCCCGCGCGCCCCGGGCGCCACCATGTCGGGTGACAAACTCCTGAGCGAACTCGGCTATAAGCTGGGTCGCACGATAGGCGAGGGCAGCTACTCTAAGGTTAAGGTGGCCACCTCCAAGAAGTACAAGGGTACGGTGGCCATCAAGGTGGTGGACCGGCGGCGAGCTCCCCCGGACTTCGTCAACAAGTTCCTGCCTCGAGAGCTGTCCATCCTGCGGGGCGTACGGCACCCGCATATCGTACACGTCTTCGAATTCATCGAGGTGTGCAACGGGAAGCTGTACATCGTGATGGAGGCGGCCGCCACCGACCTGCTGCAGGCGGTGCAGCGCAACGGGCGCATCCCTGGGTCGCAGGCGCGCGACCTTTTCGCGCAGATCGCGGGCGCTGTACGTTACTTGCACGACCACCACCTGGTGCACCGCGACCTCAAGTGCGAAAATGTGCTGCTGAGCCCCGACGAGCGCCGCGTCAAGCTCACCGATTTCGGCTTCGGTCGTCAGGCTCACGGCTACCCAGACCTTAGCACCACCTACTGCGGCTCGGCAGCCTATGCGTCACCTGAGGTACTCCTGGGCATTCCCTACGACCCCAAGAAATATGACGTGTGGAGCCTGGGAGTCGTGCTCTACGTCATGGTCACCGGGTGCATGCCCTTTGACGACTCAGACATCGCGGGCCTGCCCCGGCGCCAGAAGCGCGGCGTGCTGTACCCCGAGGGCCTCGACCTCTCAGAGCGCTGCAAGACCCTGATTGCCGAGCTGCTACAATTCAGCCCGTCAGCCAGGCCCTCAGCGGGCCAGGTAGCGCGCAACAGCTGGCTGCGCGCTGGGGACTCCGGCTAGGAGCCGGGGTTCCCGGGGTTCCTGGCGAACCCTGCACTGAGCCAGCGCGACGCACACGCGAGAGGCACGCTTCCGGAAACCCGCGAAGCCGCCGCTTGCGATTGCACACGTGCTCTACCCTTTCCCTTCCCTGCGCGGCGTGGGCCGCAATTGCCCGGGTTTGGAATCTAGTTCCTCCTCCACAATCCAGAGAGCTGGAGGGCGCATGTGCATCCTCAAGTCCGGGCGAAAAGGCCCCGGGAGGGGCCAGATGAGAGGAGACGGAAGCTTTGCGCCTGCGCGGAATGAGCATTGGTTACGCGGCAGATGGTGGCTTAGTGGAGGAGCTGCGTGGAGGGCGTCCCTCCCCTGCCAGCCGCGGATGCCAGAATTTCGGTTAGAACCTGCAATAAACTCGCTCTTCCTCGCAAAGTGGCTTTAGCGGTGGCCCCTTTTACGGAGCAGAGGGAGGGGGCCGCCCGAGGGAGAAGGCTGGCCAGGGCTGCCCATTATAGAGGAAGGCATATTGAGGTTCTGGCTTCCAGTCTCAGAAGAGAGTTGGGAGTCCGGGTGTGGTGGCGTTCCGAGCGACTCGAGAGGCTAAGGCAGGAGGATGGCAAGTTCGAGGCCAGCCTCAGCAATTTAGCGAGGCCCTAAGCAATTTAGCAAGAGCCTGTCTCAAAAATAAATGAAGTAAATAAATAAACGAAGTAAATAAATAAATAGGTCTGGGGATGTGACTCAAGCACCCCTGGGTTCTATCCCTGGTACCAAATAAATAAATAAAAAGATTTGTGAGGATTCAAACCCCAATTTATGGGATTCTCCAAATGAGGCAAATTCAGAGGGTCTCTTGTTAGCCCAAGATTCCTGACGATGCTGTGTATGGGAATGCTGGGTATAAACTGGGCATTTACAGATAAGGAAACAGACCCACCCAGATGTTATTTGCCCAAAGACAAGCTGTGATTGGAAGACAGATCTTTTTGTAGTGGGGAAGCCCTCTTTGGTGAGGATGCCTTGCTTCTGGAGAGTTTGGGGATAGAATTAGAGTGAATCCAGATCAGTCCTCGTGCATTTCTTTTTTTTTTTTTTTTTTTTTTTTTTTTTTTTTTTTTTTTTGGTACCGGGGATTGAACTCAGGGGCATCGACCACTGGGTCACATCCCCAGCCCTTTTTTTTTTTGTATTTTATTTAGAGACAGTGCTAAGTGTCTCACCATCTGAGGCTGGCTTTGAACTCGCGATCCTCCTGCTCCCAAAGTGGGATTACAGGCGTGCGCCACCACGCCCGGCCCTCGGCATTTCTTAAGCACCTGCTGTGTGCCAACCCTGGAACTCAGTGAAGAGGCTTCAGCCCATCCCTGCCCTCAATGAGGAAGCAAGTGAAAGTTAAGTAAAATAAAAGAATTGCTTGGAAATAATTGTAAGCCAGGCGTGGTGGAGCATGCCTATAATCCCAGCAATTTGGGAGACTGAGGCAGGACAATTGCAAGTTCAAAGCTAGCCTCAGCAACTTAACGAGCCCTCAGGAACTTAGCAGCTAAAGACCCTCCTTCAAAATAAAAAATCAAAAGGGCTGGGGATGTGGCTCAATGATTAAGCACCCCTGGGTTCAATCCCTGGTACCAAATAATGATTGTAAATTGTGTTAAATGCCAGGCGGAGGAAGAAGGCATCCATGATATAAAGCCATCATTTTCCTGGGGGTTAGGACGGTGCTGGGGGGGGGGGGTCGGCTACCAGAGATTAAACCCAGAGGCACTAAGCCACTGTTTTATTTAGAGACAGGATCTTGCCTAGTCGCTGCTTAAGGCCTCTGTAAGTGGCTGAGGCTGGCTTTTAAATGGAGATTGCTTCCTCACCCTCCAGAGTGGCTGGGTTTACCGGCATGCGCCACTGCACCCAGCTAAAAGCCATCACATTTGAGTTGAGCCTTGAAGGAACCATTGGAAAGGGCAGAGGTTTGAGTAAGCCAAGAAGTTCTTGTGGCTAGAGAGGAAGAGAGAGGGGAGAGGAGGTGGAAAGCTACATGTGTATTTCCCAGGGAGACCCCACAGGGCCTGGGGGAAGTTGGGAGTTTTGCCTGCCATGAGGTTACTAGGTTTGGTGACATTTGCTGTCTGCCATTTGTGGTTCATGAGAAATATGTCCCTCAACCCTAAATCCTGCCTGCCTTCATCTGAACCCCACATGGTCCCCAAGGGAGCTTCTCAACTATGGATGTTGCCATGCCCAGCCACTGCTCACTCACCCTCCATGGCTTTCTGGTGTCTTGGAGTTTGAGTGCCAGTTCTGTCCTGTAGAGAATCAGAAGAATGGCAACAAGGTTTTGTATAAATACATTTTCAGTATTCTGAAATTCTCAAGATATTTGCAGAGTAGAAATACTCAAAGGATTTTTGTTAAATAAACAAAATTGTCCCATCAATCCACTACTGCATACTTGAGTTGCAGTTTGGACAGACTAAACACATCTGTGTCAGAAGCGGACAAAGGCTATTCCTTCTTCCCAGGAAGGGGTATACAGCCATGTTCTCATTCTTAGAATATGAAATAAACAATTAGTTATGACATTTAAAGTTTAAGTTTTAACTGCAGAATGCCTGAGAAAAAAAATCAAAGCCATTCTTGAAGAATTAAGAGCCAGACTCCGGGCATTTCTGTCTTTTAGCTGCTGGCTCCTCAGTCTTGTGTGATTCTAAAGTGCTCACGCTGGACTTGAGGCTGGTGTCTGCTCGAAGGTTGTCCAAGACAACAGTGAAGCCTGACAGAAGGTACCCCCCACCTCCACTCATGAGCAGCTTGGGATGGCTTCGATCTGGCAAAACCTGATAATTTCTGAGCCAGGTTTCAGACAGCCTGAGGTTGGTGACCCACCCCTCTCACATAGTTTTGTGTAGCATTCCAACAAAGGCTCTTTATACTGACAGTAGACCACAAATGGCCTTGATGGGGCCACAAAGTCCAGCAAAGACAGCAGCAATGGAGTGGGGTGGAAACGACTGGCTACAATTAAACCATCTGCGTTCCTTTCACTCAGTAGAGCAGCAGCCTCTAATTGTCTCTTCCTCTGTTCTTCATGTCTCCTTTGCTTTTCCTGAATATAATCTTTTTTGCTTCCTCTTTTTTTTTTTTTTTTTTTTGGTACCAGGGATTGAACTCAGGGGCACTTGACCACTGGGCCACACCCCAGCCCTTTTTTTTGTATTTTTATTAGAGACAGGGTCTCACTGAGTTACTAAGTGCCTCGCCATTGCTGAGGCTGGCTTTGAACTCGCGATCCTCCTGCCTCAGCCTCCCAAAGTGCTGGGATTACAGGCGTGCGCCACCGCGCCCGGCTACTTCCTCTATCTTTAGACTCCTTATATTCTGGATTTTTTAAAATATTTATTTATTTGCTTTAGTTGTACACAATGCGTTTATTTTTACGTGGTGCTGAGGATCAAACCCGGGCCGCGCACGTGCTAGGTGAGCGCTCCACCGCTGAGCCACGACTCCAGCCCCATATTCTGGATCTTGAGGAACAACTTCCATTGATTCTTCTCTATCTGTTCTACACCTCTTGGCAGAACATTCCGTTTGCAGACACGCCCACCAAGGGCAACAAGGCCTCGTTTGCAAGAATTCTTGTTGCCATTCTTCTGATTCTCTACAGTCTCCTTACTTCAAATGGACTGTGGCCCCATCCCCCTCATTTTGCAGATGAGGAAACTGAGGCTAGAAGAGCAGGTGCGCTTAGCCTTCGAATTCTGACTGGGTTGTCACAGCTGAGGCAGAAAACTCAAGCCTTCTGATTTACACTGGAGGTTGGAGCCTCCAGTGTTCCCAAGGCCTCCACTGCGCTCTTTAAGTAAATCCACAACCTCCTCACTTGTGTCCTTAAAGTGCAGACACTCTGTTCTTTGTTCTTGACCTGCATGCCTCATCCCACCTCGGAGCCTTTGCCCAGGCTCTTCTCACTCCTTGCATCACTTTCCCTCCCTTCATTTGAGTTAACCTGATTATCACCTCCTCTGGGACGCCCAGTTCTTTCCGCCTGGATGGCTAGTGCCACATTCCCAGTACCCAGAGCATGACACATGCCATCAGTCCATTGAATCTGTAGGAACTTGAGGCCCTGCTCCATGGCCACACAGGCCCAGGGCCCAGTTCAGGGGGGAAAAAGTTTCAGGGACCAGGGCTATTATCCCATTTCTCGGCTTGAGAAACTGCTGAGACCACTGTTCAGGACTGACTGCATCTGCCCCTGGTTCACTGAAGTGCCTATATGTGATCCAGGGAAGCACAGGAGTCTTGAGGGTGGAGAGTAGGGCCCCAAAGTGCCCCATGTTTCTTGAGGTCAGTGCTGGGTTATGGGGCACTAGTTGGGATCTTACAGGTGGAGCAGAACAGGCTCGGATTTAGTGTCTACTCTGCCCTCTACCAGCTCTGTGCATTGCTAATGTGACTCAGCACACTTAGGTCATGGCATGGCTGTTGGGAGGTATGTCAGCTCTCAGGCTGGAGGGAAGGATGCTGCCCAAACAGCAAAACAAAAGCACCTGGGAGAACAAGGTCATATTTTATGCATTTGGAATGTATCAAAGTGATCCCAAATTTCACTTTAAAAATAACACATGCCAGCCACGGTGCATGCAATCCCAGTGACTCAGGAGGCTAAGGCCAGTCTCAGCAATTTAGCAAGACCGTTTCAAAATGAAGCAAAAGTAAAAGGGGCAGGGAATGTCATTTAGTGGTAGAGCATTTGCCTAGCAAGCATGAGGTCCTGGTGTTCAACCTCTACTACTGAAAATAAAAAAATTTTCTTAATGAAAAAACAAAATGTGAGGAGCTGAAGTGTAGCTCTGTTGTGCTTAGATGCCCATGATCCTGGGTTCAGTTCCCAGCACCAAAAATAAAAATGTGAGCATCTGAAAACAAAAATTTTCATCAGGAATCAATTCACTTTTGGAGACACAGCCCACAGCTCACACTGTGCTTAGAATGTGCATCTGTAATATGTTTTGCAGCAAAGACCACTTCTCAAGGTGCCAAGCCTAAAAAATTGCTCCAGGAAAAAAAACTATGCACCTTTGGTTGGAGTACGGAGGCTGCCTGATGGGCAAAACCCACTGGGATCTTGACCCCATCCCTCTGGCCTTGGTGGGTAAGTTAGGTTCAGAACCCCAGGTCCTGATGCAGATAGTACCTAGGGCCAAGGACGGGTGGGGAGGGACTCCATCCAGGTAGGATGCCCTAGTTGCAGGTGCAACCCCTTCCATTCTTCCCCCATTAATAAAGCTGCCCTGAAGCTGGGACAAAACACAGGGAAACCAAGGTTGAGGGGACAAAAGAAAAGTACAGTTGACACATCATCCATTTCTTTATTGTCCTTCAGAGTCTAAAAGTTCCTCGTGATACAAAGTATGACCACCAATTCCAGCCTCTTTGTATTGGAACTTCTATTCCGGTTTGGTGGCAAACATTTTTTTTACATGTTTTATTATCAAAGATTTATAGTCACAATAAATACAAGTGACAACCTCCCCACCGCCCCAAGATTCCCTCATACCCTGCACTAGTGTAACCATCTATTACACTTTCTCTGTTAAACATTATAAAAGTGTTTGCTGTCCTTTTGATAAAAGCTGTTGAAATCCTTTAGGCTAATGTCATGTGCAGCATATAACTCAGCATCAAAGAAAAACTCTATGGCAGAGTGGCATGGACCATCCTTCCCATTTCAGATATCCCTGTTATGAGAATATTTAATATAGAAAAATTTGTTTCTCCAGCCAATAGGAGAGTGAATGTGGAAACAGGACACAAGGAAGCAGCTGATTACCTCATTCCCTCTGCCCAGGGTGAGCATCAGAGGTCCTGGAGAGGTAGTTAGGACCCTCCGCTGCTCAGTGCTACTGTCCCACCCTCAGGGGATGCCCATGCTCACCAGATGTGTAGTTTGCAATTTCATCACGGACTGGAGTCCCTAGGATATGGTCAAGATGGCCAGAGCTGTGGGTCATTTCAAACTTGCCCCAATCTCACAACAATGTCCCCACCCTATTTGACCACAGGTTTCCAGTTGCCTTGGAAGTTTCCGTAAGAGATAACTGGAGACCATCATACTCAATCTTTGGGCCCATGGGCTCCCATATGCTTATGGCTCTCAAGAGCTAGATCCCTGCAGGGCTTTCAGGGAAGACCAGGACTGGCTGGCACTTCAGGGAATGGTGGAATGGCGGCTGGTTTTGAGGGGTGTGCTTTGCCGCTGGTAAACACCCTTAATACTAATATCCTTTTCTGGTATCGCTCAACCCCACACCCAGAAGAGGTATTCAGTCATGCCTTTAGGTGTAACAAATTTCAGCACAGAATCACCCATTTGGGGCTTTATCACACAAGTTACATCACAAAGAAAGAACTCAAGGAAAAAAAAAAAAAAAAAAAACGTGAACTTTCAAGATAGTCAAAATGAAAGATTAAGGCATCTCACATTGTCCCCTTTAAAAAGTTATGTTCATGTCACAGTATGTCATCCCTGGGAATGCTCTTGGGACACAGGGTAGAGGTGGGGTGCTGGAGGAGCCAGAGTCCCGGCCACCCTGTCCCCTGCCTATGGCACCCTGTTGGAGTCATGGTCTGTACTGAACTACAGACTGTCCTAGTTAATAGCCCTAAGTCTCACAGGAAAAGTCCAGTGAGGCTTGGATAGTTCAGGATATGGTATGGGTGGGACTGGGCCCTCTCTTCAGACCTGGTCAACCCAAGCTGGGTGCTCAACCCCTTGAAGAACCACCCACCCAGCACAGGGAGGTCTTGGCTTGGTTGCTGATCCTGAGTTTACTGCATAGAACTGAGGTTTGTTCAATAGGAAGAGGCCTCCCAGGCGCTCCTGCTTGGGGAGTTGGAAGATTTGGCCCATGTCACTGAACAGAGAGGGCTAACAGCTCAGGGTAGTATAAGACAGGTATTTATTTGCCAGGCACACAGAAAAATGCGAGGAATAGAAATGCTTGCATACTTTTTTTTTTTTTTTGGTGTAAAAACACACCCTTCCCCCCTCAAAAAAAAGAAAAAAAAAAAAAAAAAAAGTTAATTTCCCTCCTTTCCCCTGAATCCCTGGATACTGGAATGAAAGCCACCCTTCCCTCCCCGCTTCTCCTACTGTAGCCCGGCGAAGTTATGCACTCAGAACAACAAAAAGAAATTGGTGAGAAATTCAGGGTTTAGCACAAAAAAAATTGGAACAATTTCCAAAAACTAGGTCCTCTACTGTGTCAAAAAATGTTTTCTAAAGACTGATGATATTCACACGTGAGCATGGGGGTTAAATGAGCCTTTATTAGAATGTCGTAGCAGTTGTGTTTGGAGAAGGCGGTCCTACAGAACAAGGATTTTAAATTAAAGTCCCTAAATGCATCAGTAGGAAAATAGGCTGGAGAGGAACTGGGGAATGGCGGTGCCCAGTCTTCTTGGTAGGCACACAGATGTGCATGTACATGGGATACCCTCACATGGGCACAGGGCTGGCCCAGTGTGTGGTAGACACAGAACGGCTTCCACCTTTCCTCACAGAACCAATTTTTAAGGAGCGAGAGGGGAAAAAATAAAAATAAAACTAAAAGCAGACCTGATCCTTTTAAAAAAACATTTCTGTAGATTCTAAAGAGGAATAGAGAGAGAAAATAAGAAGTCTGAAAGCAGACCCTGACAGCAACCCCCAGCTTGAAGGAAAGGCTCTAACTAAACCCAAGTGGAAATCCTTAAGTCTGGGGAAAGCAGCTCGCCACACACCTGGACGGCGCCTTCCAGCCTGGACACACCTGTGCGCGCTGACAGGTGCACATGCCAGGGTGGCTTGAGATTGTGTCCATCAAAATGATAGGAAAAGAAAAGGAAAAAATTTAATAAAATAAACCACAACAACAACAACAACAACAAAAAAACCCCCCACAGCAGCCCTCCCCTCCAACTTCCTGCTCAGGCTCCTGGGTGTGGCTGCCAGTTGATTCTCTCCTCCCTGATTTGAGGGCAGCGCACTGCTTCGGGAATCCCTGGGTCTCTGGCTGGGTCTGGCTGCAGTTTGTTCTTCTGCTACGTGTGGGAAGTTTGGGGGTCTCCGATCGAGCAGCAATGGAGGCTTTCAGCTGAAGCAAGAGCCATGTTGGCTGTCCCTGTGTCCGTCAGTCATCTGGGTTGGGCCAGCCATCTCTGCTGGGGGCTGCGGCACCATCAGTGAACCACCTTCCAGGATATGGGCGTGGTGGGACTACACTGTGCACGACAGGGACCCCTGAACTTGCACGGTTTACTTTAAACTCCATCATCATGAGGTGATTAGAAAAACAAAAAAATTTCAACCTATAGGTTGCCATGGGGGGAGGCAGTCGAAGACTGGGAGCCTAAGATGGGGAAAAACAAAAAGAAAATGAAATGCCCCACTCGACTTCAGAAGCCCTGGGACCAGCCTCGCCTGAGTGTGTCACAGTGTCCAAGATGAACCGCCTGTGTGTGCCTGCTGGGGGTGGAGGGAGGGGGCCAGGAGCACAGCCAGCCCCCGAGGTCCACTTTTCTGCTGGTGTCGGGCAAACTAAAGGCAAAGAGAGAAAGGAAGAAAGCCCACGGAAAGGTCCCTCAGTTATGATCCTTGCCCACCATAAAGCAGCACCCCTCTCCCCAGCTGCGATGAGGCTCTGCAACCAAGGACTGAGGTCTTGCTTCGGCAGCAGCATGGCCATCACTCGCTCGAAGAGGGCGGTGTGGTGTGTCCTTTTAGACCAGAGGCCAGGTGGGAGGGAGGAGGGAGCCTGTCCTCCACTGGGCCTGGCTCGCACTATTTCCATGTGGCCGACTGGGGAATGGAGCGTGGTGGGATCATGTCGAGGAGGTATTCTCGCTGGCGGTCCACAGCAGAGGACGTCTTATGAACCGCCAAGCTTGGGCTGACAAATGTCAGGGTCCCGCCTGCAACAGAACACAGTGACAGGTTGAGATGGCCCCTAGTCCTCAGAGGCTCCTGGGAGAATCCTACCCACAGTGGGGGTGAGCACAGACTGTAGCCTAGACCCTGCCCAACACACACACACACACACACACACACACACACACACACACACGACCACAAACCCACCAGCCCTATAGCACTGTCATCATCCCAAATCCCAGGCCTTGAGCTAAAGAGAATGCAAGAATTAGATCACCCTGAAGACATTCCCTGGCTCTGCAGAGGTGATCCCAAGTGTGGGGTAAAGGTCAGATGATGATTAGTCAGTTATTAGGTGCTACGTGGTCCAAGGTGCTTACTACAGTGCTGGGTAGAGCAGTGAAACTCACCAACAAGGGACTTGGGCACCAACGCAATGCATGAAATCTGATGAAATACTATTTGGCCATTAAAAACAATCTGATCCTCAATTGTTTTGGGGACAAGGTCTATGTTTACCCAGGCTGGTCTCAAACTCCTGGACTCAAGTGACTGTCTGACCTCAGCCCCCAAGAACTGTAACTACTGCATACTCCGTTCCTGGGTTAAGAATTTTTCTCCTCTGCAGTATTGGGAATTGAACCCTGAGGCACTCTACCATTGAGCCACACATCTAGCGCTTTTTAAGAAAAGGTCTTGCTCAATTGCTTAGACTGTCTTGGAACCTGCGATCCTCCCCTGCCTTAGCCTCCTAAGTAGCTGGGATTATAGGCATGTACAAGTGACCTGGCTTCAGCTTTGTTTTTTGGTACCAGGGATTGAACTTATGGGTGCTTAACCACTGAGACACATCCCCAGCCCTTTTTCAGACAGGGTCTCACTATGTTGCTGAGGCTGGCTTTGAATTTTCGATTCTCCTGCTTCAGCCTCCCAAGTCATTGGAATTACAGGTGTGTGCCACTACACAAATTTTTAATGAGACAGTAAACTCATTTACACATTAGAGGGGTTCTGGCTGGCAAACACAGGAAAATGCTAACGGGTGAGACATGTTTACATATGTGATCCAAGAGGGCAGAGGACAGACAGAAAATCCCCTTTCTGTGGTGGTATTTATTCTCCTGGTGTAGAAATTATTACCACTGCCATGGCCCTTTCTTACTTTCTATATTTTCCCATTTCTACAATGAACACTCTTTTTTTTTTTTAAAAAATATTTATTTATTTGCTTTAGTTGTACACAATGAGTTTATTTGTACGTGGTGCTGAGGATTGAACCTGGGCCGCGCACATGCTAGGCGAGCGCTCTACCGCTGAGCCAAAACCCCAGCCCCATGAACACTCTTATAACCCGAAAATAAAGACATGATTCCCATCCAGCACAAGCCAGTTTCTGGACTCCTCAGAATTCCTAGCAACACTCTGCTTCCTATTCTTAGAATATTTTTAGTGGAGACTAATACATTTTAATGAAAGAAGGGCAAAGGGACTGTCCCCCCGCCCATGCCTGCATAGTTAGGGCCTGCATTCCAGAAACCTGGCACCTGGTTCCTGCCAAGAGCTTCCCTCAAACCACAGTCCAGAAACCTGAGGCATTTGGGAACACCAGCAAAGCCCTCTGGGAAACCATTATGCTAGGTCTCTAATCCTACCAACAGACGCAGGGACTACTTGTGTCTTCAAATTTTCTTTCAAATCTTACCCTTGAACACACACACCAATTTCTTTTCCTTTCTCTGTGGTGGGTGTCAGGGATGAACCCAGTGCCTGCGCATGTTAGGCAAGTACTCTACCCCCTCAGTTTCCTGATGGATTTCTGTCACTATGTCCACATACGCTCATTTTTCACTCTTCCTATTTCTTTTCTTGGTTTTAGTGTGTTGCTATGTTGCTGAGGCTGGTCTCAAATACCTAGGCTCAAGTGATCCTCCTGTCTCAGCCTCTAAACGGCTGGGACAATAGGCCTGTGCTACTATCCAACTTTCCTACTTACTTTACATACTTTCAAATTTCCCACAAAAGTAATTTCTGACTAGCCCAACAGTTCTTTTTTTTTTTTTTTTTTTTCCTTCGGTACCAGGGATTGAACTCAGGGGCACTCGACCACTGGGCTACATCCCCAGTCCTTTTTTATATTTTATCAGAGACAGGGTCTCACTGAGTTGCTAAGTGCCTCGCCATTGCTGAGGCTGGCTTTGAACTCGCGATCCTCCTGCCTCAGCCTCCCAAGTGCTAGGATTACAGGCGTGCGCCACCGCGCCCGGCTAGCCCAACAGTTCTTATCTGTTAAACATGCCAAGCAAAACATGTCTGGATGGTCTAATTTTTTTTTTTTTTTTTTTTTTTGGTGGTACCGGGGATTGAACTCAGGGGCACTTGACCACTGGGCCACATCCCCAGCCCTTTTTTGTGTTTTTATTAGAGACAGGGTCTCACTGAGTTGCTAAGTGCCTCGCCATTGATGAGGCTGGCTTTGAACTAGTGATTCTCCTGCCTCAGCCTCCCAAAGTGCTGGGATTATAGGCGTGCGCCACCGCGCCCGGCTGGATGGTCTATTTTTACAAATGTGCTTTGCTCTCCAAGCCACCCATGTTCCTCTGTGACCAGAAAAAATGGCCTCCCTTTCCTGAGCTCTCCCTACTGAGGCTCTGGCATGGGCATATCTATAACCCTGGGTCACTACATGAACAGGAGGTTCTCAACTTCAGTTTGCATAAACAGCCTGATTTCTAAATTCTGACGTCTTGTGATGGTGCTGCCTCCTCCTAAGGAGCCACAGGCTGTAGGGAACAACTGAGGATGCTTGGCAACTACGATGAGAACACTTGCCCATCCCCTTCACTTGACTTCTGTTCTCCAGGAGGCTTCTGCTGCCACCTCATTTCACCCCAGTCCTCCCTCCTCTCTCTTTTGTACTTTGTACCACTTAATGTGTCCAAGACAGGGTGGGAGAAAGGGGTCCCTCAGAGCAGTGGATGAAGGGCACGCTCTGGGTGAGCGAGAAATGCAGTGAGTGTATGAACAATGCAGTGACAGCACAAACAGATGTTTACTGTGGTAGGAAAAGGCTAGGTGGCCATGAGTGGGTAAGATGTGTCTGCACTGAGGAGTCTGCACAGAGGCTTGGGGTGGGAGAGCACCTGTGAACCAGGTCTGCTCACTTTTGAGAGTGTGGATACAGCAAGTGCAAACTACCACAGTGAGCAGAATCTACTTGGGGTTGTCACTTATTCAGGGCATACTACAGAGGGACTGGAAGAGGTGAAGCCAAAGTCAGTGGCGGCTCTTCTTAGCAAGCAGGTCTGCAGTATGGGGTCTTTTGTGCCACTTTTGTTCATCAAGTGTGTGAGCATCCTTGTTAAGAACGGGGGAGGGGCTGGGGTTGCGGCTCAGCGGCAGAGCGCTTGCCTCGCACGTGCGCGGCCCGGGTTCGATCCTCAGCACCACGTAAACATAAATGCATTGCATTGTGTACAACTAAAGTAAATAAATAAATATTAAAAAAAAAAAAAAAAAAAAAAGAACGGGGGAGGCTGGGTGCAGGGGCACATGCCTGTAATCCCAGCAGCTCAAAAGGCTGAGGCAGGAGGACCACATGTTCAAAGTCAGCCTCAGCAACTCAGTACCCCTTGGTTCAATCCCCAGTACCAATAATAATAATAATAATAATAATAATAATAATAATAATGGAGATGCTGAGGTCCAAGAATCATTTGAGCTCATGTTTTTTTTTTTTTTTTTTTTTTTTTTTTTTGTGGTACCGGGGATTGAACTCAGGGGCACTCGACCATTGGGCCACATCCCCAGACCTTTTTTGTATTTTTTATTAGAGACAGGGTCTCACTGAGTTGCTAAGTGCCTCGCCATTGCTGAGGCTGGCTTTGAACTCGCGATCCTCCTGCCTCAGCCTCCCAAGTGCTGGGATTACAGGCGTGCGCCACCGCGCCCGGCTTGAGCTCATGATTTTGAGACCAAGCCTAGGAAATGGTAAGACCCTGAGTCAAAAAGTAAAAATAAGGAGGGGTAGACCCGATGGCAGCAGGGCCTGAGCATGGAGCTGCAGAGGCTGCCCACCTGTGCTCAGGGGCGTTTTCTTCCAGTTGGAGGTGGCACTGCCCTTGGCAGCACCTGTAGCTCTCTCGGAATGTCTGCCAGTCCTGCTGACCAGGGCTGTGGCCGAGGCTGTGTTCTGCAGTTTGGGTGACTGGCTGAATGTGTGCAGTACACCACGGGGCGTTGTGGCTGAGCCTCGGGACAGCTGGCTGGAGGCCTGCAAAGGAGAGAGGGGACAATGAATCATGAGGGGAAGGGGAAGCCATAGGCAAGATGCTCAACGCAGCCTCTCCTTGTTCTGGCTGACCTCTGCCCACCCACACAGGGTCCCTAAAGTCCAAAATTAGGAGACCAGGTAAGTTATACCAGGGGGGAAGGAAGAACAAGGAGAGAGAGAGAGAGAGAGAGAGAGAGAGAGAGAGAGAGAGAGAGAGAGAGAGAAACAGAAAGACAGATGCAGGCAGCCTGACAGTCGGTGACTGACGTCTGCGGTTGGGGGCATGAGGCTCCCAGTGCAGCGGTTCTGACCTGTAGCACAGCCCCGTTACTCCAGTCTCGGGCCTCTCCTGAGCGGAACGCCAACTTACGCCGGGGTTTTATGACCTACACAAATAGGGGTTGAAACTGAGATCAGCAAGGTCTGCTCCACTGGCTGGCCCAGGGTGGCTGAAGGTGTGCCTCACAGGACAGGCCCATCCCCTGATGGCAGTGCGATCGCCTGCCAGCTTTAGATGCCATATGGGGTTCTTGAGAAAAACCTGTTTAGTGATTTACAGATGACTTCCGAGGAAACCAAACATTGCCAAAAGGCAGCTTCAGGTCTATAGAGGGTGGGAAGGAGAAGCATTAAAACAATAAAAACAAAAAACAATTTCAAACTTGCTTCTCTCCTTAATTTAGCAAGAATATTTCTGCTAACGCCCCTTTGGTATCTCAAAAGAATAGTCTTTTCAGACAAGAAGTACTTGTCAGCCAGCACACTGCAAGTGAAAGATACAAAATCTAAAGAAACTGCAAATTAGTGTTTTTGCTGCCAAACGCCACCATTAAGTGCAATTTAGACGCGCAGTTAACAATCAGGCGGATGAGCGCCGAGTGGGACAGAACATCAGAACATCCTGCCTTCTAGGGACAGCTCGCTGCTAAGGGAGCAGTCCCCTCCTGGTGCAGCCAGTTCTCACCTGCTTCAGGGCCAGGTGGGGGGCAGCAGTGGGCTCAGCCTTGGTGGTGGTGGTGGGGGCCGAGCCCTGCTGCAGCAGGCGCTGTTCAATCTCCTGCTCCTGTTGCAGTGCCTTCACGAAGGCGGCCTTCAGGCGGCTCGTATGCTCCACCTTGAGTGCCTTCTTCTGGTTGGACGTCATGCAGTTCTCGCACATGATGGCCCCGCCCTTCTCCTCCCGCCAGCGGCATGTGAAGTCTGTCTTGCACTGTGCACACATGTAGGGCTCCCGGGATAGCACAGCAGCAGCTGCCGCAGCCGACATCCTACCTGCTGCAAGGAGACAGGTGGGCAACTTGAATCAAAGGGATAGGCTGCTGGAGTCTGAGGGCCCCACCATCCTTTGCCAGGACTGGACATGGGACTCCAAGCAGAACAAGAGCAGCAGACAGGGCCACTACTTCCTGACAGGATAGGACACCCAACCTTCAGGGAATGCAGTCTGCTCACTGCACACCAACTGTGTGCAGACACCAAAATGCCCCAAAATTGTGGAAAACTATGGGTTCAATATCCTTGGTATCAACACTTCAAAGACATCAGCAATACTATGGTTTTCCTATCCTCCTGTTCAGCCCACAACGCCAAAAGGAGATCTCTGAAGAGGAGATGATAACCATGCCAGGTTTCAACTTGCTATGGTGGGCATTCCAACTTAACAGACATGTTAACAGAACAACAGCATTGTTCTGTTAAAGGTTGTGCATTAAATGGGAGGGACTTATCCTGAGAAATAAACTGAGGCTAAAAATGGACCAAGTGATCTCCAGATCACAAGGTAGGTTAGTGGCAGAGCCAGGACTTGAACCCCAGGATAGGTCCCAGAGCCTGGGCTGCGCTGTTTGGCCGTAAGGATAAAGAACTCAAAGAGAGCAGCAGGTGGCAGGTGTTCTGGGCCCTTGGTCCCCTCATCTGGAGATAGGAACAGTGTCTCCTTGGCTGGCCATAAGGAGAGTCACTGGCATCTTCTCAGGTGCAGGGTGAGTATTCTCATTTGCTTTTTGTTCCCACCTTCATGGTGTATAGCTCTTGGGGTTTAACTACACAAGACCAGGGGACAGCTGGAGTCTGATCCTGAGAAATCCTCAGTCTTCTCTCTCCTGCTTGGCCTGGCCTTCCACATCCCTGAGCACTGAGGCATTTTGTAGGGCCCAACTCGGGGGGGGGGGGGGTGTCCCTTGTCCCACAGAGCAGATGGGATGTCACTTGTCCAAGATGCCTGTGCCTAGGGTCTGCCTCAGGGCCCCTGCTCTAGGCCCATGCCTGCATTTCACAGGGCCTGACAATAATAGCACATCTTGCACACATCCAATCCCAGAGGAAGATGTGACACTTGTTTCCCAGACAGCTGCGGACAGTGTGACCAGTACCGGGTGAGACAACAGGCAACACTTTGCTGAGCTGCCAGGCCTGGGGGCTCGGAGAGGTGTCAGGGGATGCTTTCAGGCAGAACTCAAGAGTTAGGTCCTATTTTTGGCAATGGTAGAAGGAGACTGGCCACTCATGACAGAATGAGCATACAGCTAGTCTGGGAAAGCAGACACTTACATAGGCAAATGCATGGTAGATAGGTACCACAGTCCTGAGGGGCCCTCCTGGCCACCCTGGTACCCTAGCAGCTTTTTTTCTTTTTTAAATATTTTATTTATTTGTTTTAGTTGTACACAATGTGTTTATTTTTATGTGGTGCTAAGGATTGAACCTGGGCCGCACTCGTGCTAGGCGAGTGCTCTACCGCTGAGCCATAACCCCAGCCCTACCAGCATTTTTTTGTTATAGAGCACAAGGCCTTCTTCATGCTAACTACATGCTCCATGCCCTCTCAGCAGCAGCGTTTCTGCCAATGCTTCCTTGTTGCAAAGGGCCCCAAACACAAGCCAGACTGTGTCAGAGCCCTCAATTCCTGACAGTGCAACCCCTTGGTCGCTCTGGTAACCATGGAGACCACCTTACAAAAGGATGATGCCCATCCCCAAGGGGCCTGGTATAGTTTCCCATGAAGCAAATCCCAGGTGAGTGCGCTGTTCTGGGTTGTCAGTGGGCTCAGAGGCCCTGGGCACAATTATGCTACAGGAGCCTGGGGAGTGAGAATGCACCATCCCCATGCCCCAACAAAGTGGGGGGCACTGGAGGACCATAGTTCTGTTGCCCACACATCCTACTCTATATCTCTGCATCCCAAGTGGTGGGCAGGGAGAAGGTGCTTCTCCTCTGTATATTCCCCATACTACCATTGCCCCTCAAGTCTGCTGGGTGGGGCCAGTACTGGCCTGAGGTTAGAAACACCAATGGTCAAGGGTCTCAGACTTCTGGGCCCTGACCCAGTTATGCCTCCTCCTCTACTCAAAGCATCTGACATGATCACTGGGGGAAAGGACTGAGGCTCACTGCCCCTTTGCCACACCACCAACTCCACCTCAGGGCATAAATGTCATCAGTCTCTGTCTGAAGGAATAGGTTCCTTGAGGGCCAACTTGGTGACCCAACTCCTTCTAGAAGTCTCCAAGGCTGTTTTTGATAATGACCCTGCAGGCATCCTTTTCATACTGTCCCCTCCCCCAAAAGGGTAATGAAGTAAGCCTGGTCCAGGCAGGGGTGTCCCTCCCCCTGCTTAGGGACCAAAAGGACTCAAGCCCATACTTGCCCAAGGGTCCTGCTTAAGCCTGCCAGCCTCCCACAGATGCCGGTTCCCCGGACCGAGGCCTCCCAAGATCCAATTCTCAGAGGCCCCAACAGGAGAACAGTATTCTGTTCCATAGCAGAACTGATAGTAAATGGTGTCACACAGTAGAGGCTCCAGTGCCTTCAGCAGCAAGCTGAAACCAGCCGTGGCTGCTTACCTTGCGTCTCCAGTAGGTTCTGCACCACCTCCTCCAGACCAACAAGGTAGATGAACTCATTGTTGGCAGCACTGGGCAGGAAATTCATCTCTGGGGCTGGGGGTTTGGGAGGGGGGATCTCCAGCAGTGTCTTCTCCAGCTGTTTGCGTAGTGCAAGCTTGGCGGCCGCCTGCCGGCTGGCTGGGGACTCACCAGAAGTAACCACAGAGGCCACACTAGTAGGGGTGGAGTTGGCCTGAGCAGAGGCAGCTGTTGTCCCCTTCAGTGATGCTGGGGTGGGCTTTGGGAAGACAACAACCAGGTCAGTGTGCCCAACTAGAGGCAGGCTCCCCAGACCCCTTGAAGCATTGACATCCAAATCAGTTGTACTTGACTGATGAGTCCTTAATAAAGTAAATCTGAGAGCTGAGGGTATGGCTCAGAGGCACAGCACTTGCCTAGGATGTCCAAGGCTCTAATTCTACACCCAGCACTCACACCCCAAACCAAAAAAACCCCAGTAAATCTGTCTCAGCAGATTCATGGAAATCAATGAGCCATAGGTAAAACTCCCTGAAATGAACATCCCTAGGAGGCAAGTGATGGTCTAAACATGCTCATGGAGGCTTAGTGGACATTCAATACACTGCACATAACTAAAATTGATGCTTTGCTGTGTTTGCCTAACAAGGACACCCATGAGACCACAACCACCAAGACAGGTCCCAGAGGAGGTATGATAGGGGCTGCTCACCCCATGAGCATATGCTGGTGCTTATCTGGGGTGCTAATGCTCTAGTCAGTTCTGAATCCTTACTGGTATTATAAAGGAAAGCAGCTCCAGGGCCCATCCTGTCCCTTCACCCCTCCCCTCTCCCCCCATCTTCACTGCTCCTGTACTAGGTTATTGTCCTCATCTGGATCACAGTGGTTGCCCCTTTGTGGTCTCCACCTGTCCCACAACTGCTCACCCCAAAACCCAGAGTTGATTATACCAGTACCCGTAGCTTTCTGGGGTTGAGGATTCCTCTGGAAATCTGAAAAAAGCTTTGCAACACTATCCCCAGGTAAATAGATACATCCAACTGCTTGCAAACAACACATCAGATGCTTTCAGGGACCCTCACCATGGAGGATGAGGATCTAAAAGAGACTACCTGGCTAGCTTTGCCACCTGCAGTCAGCAATCAAGACCCAGTCCAAACCTCCTCAACATTTGGCCAGCCAGTTCCCCCTCCTCCAGCCCAGCTGGCAGCAGACTCCACAATGGGCCTACCTCTGCCCACCCTCACAGTGCACTGAGGAGAGAAGAGACAGGATAAAGGTTTATGGGTGGGTGAAACTGCTTGCCTAGGTCAGTCTTTTGTTGTGCCCAGGAGACCCCTGAGCAGAAATAGGACTGGTCATCATCTCTGCGCTTGAACTCAACCTTAACAAATGCAGGTCCACTGCCCCAAACTGCCAGCCTTGCTCTTGTCTAAGGAAGGCGGGTAAAAAGGAATCTCGTCAAAGAAGGAAGAAAGGATGAACATGCTTGTCAGCAAAAACCCCTGCAGACCCAGTAATTTTGTATGTCAGACAAGGCTCTTGCTTCCAGCCTGCCCGCCTCCTGGTCCATCTCTTCCCATCCTGCTACCCAGTGGGTGGGGACAGATCCTCCCTATCTCAGAGGCTCTGTACAGAGGTGAAGGGACGAGTGGCTAAGAATAGACACACTGGTGCTGTGAGAACATCTGCAGACGTGTTCTCCTCATACCCATGCCTGAGGACACAAGTCAGCACATTCAAGCCATGGGCAGAGAGAGCCCTTGAGGGCTCTGGTGCTCTCAAGCTGTCTCTAGACCCATCCCCCATCTCACTTAACCCCCAAACCCTATTATCCCATGTGTTACCATACTCCAAACGTGGACCAGGACAGCAGACCCTACTCATTAGCCTGGTTTCCACTGGTCCCATCCTTGTCTTCTCAGAAGCTCTGCTAGATGGCAAATCTCCCCATAACCTTTATACCCCTATGGTCTGAGAAACTCAGGTCCGAACTCCTGTGGGAGTATTTAATGCACCACCCTTCTCAGAGGGAGCACACGGGTAATATTCCACAACCCTGGGAGACATGTTGGTACCCTAGGACCAACTGGGGGCCCTTGGGAGAATACACACACCCCCTTCCCAGCCTTGGTCCAGACCCTCACCTGTGGGAGATTGACAAGCAGACTGGTGTTGGGGACATTGGCGACACGGATGAGTCCCTGCTGGATGATTCTCTGTCCCTGAATTTGCACGCTGGGCACAGAGGCCCGGGGGGCCAGAAGGAGAGGCGGTGGCCCCGTGGTGGAATGTTGTCGGATGTTGTGGATTTGCTGTTGGGTTAGGGAAGACAGGAACTAAGACTGACAATTAAGGAAGGCACAAGGAAGAAGTGGGCACCACAGCCCCAGCCTTAAGACCAGGAAGGGTCCTCCTCTGGAGGTGGTGGTCAGTTGCTGGGGCTACCAAGCTCCCAACCATTGTGGCCCTGCTCACCTGGGCCCCCCTGACAAGTGGGGGCATGACGACCTGTGAGCTCGCCTGCGGTCCCAGCTTAGAAGACACCTGCTGCCCACCACGGACCAGGGGTGGCGGGATGACACTGCCAGGCATTCGAGTTGAAGAGGTCTGTCAATGACACCAATGTCCACATTTTATGTGGCCTTTTATCTCTTAGAAAACAGATTTATTGTTTTTGTAAAAGAACATACTGGGGCCGGGCGCAGTGGCGCATGCCTGTAATCCCAGCACTTTGGGAGGCTGAGGCAGGAGGATTGCGAGTTCAAAGCCAGCCTCAGCAATGGCAAGGCACTTAGCAACTCAGTAAGACCCTGTCTCTAAATAAAATACAAAAAAAAGTCTGGGGATGTGGCCCAGTGGTCGAGTGCCCCTGAATTCAATCCCCAGTACCAGAAAAAAAAAAAAAAAAAAAAAAAAGAACATACTGGGGACTGGGGCTCAGTGGTAGAGCGCTGGCCTAGCGTGTGTGAGGCCCTGGGTTCGAACCTCAGTACCACATAAAGATAAATACAGGTATATTAAAAACAAAAACAAAACCCAAACTGGTCTTAAAAAAAAAAAGCAAAACAATAAAAACAAGAAAAATTAGTAAAACACTTATTAAATGTAGACTCCCACAAGAGTCATGGAAACTTGGGCTCACTCAGGAATGAGTTAGGACAATGTAGCAACACACTGCCAAGAAACTGGCCCCACATGTGCCCCCCAACAGAAAGCATGTTAGTTAGATAAGGCGAGCACTGCCTGTTTGAGGGAGAGCGGAAGAAGCCCTTTCAGCCCTGTGTCTGTAGTTAGTTCAGGCTGTGCAGGGCTGCAGGCCACCCTTGGGAGGACTTGGTTCTTGTTCCAGTCTTGCTGGAGATGGTCACTTGTGGGGCCCTCCCACTGTTGACTGTGGTTATTGTCTGTGACATCAATAGTGGCCTGGTTTGGGGAACACATGCATGCTTTTTTCCACTGGGCTATTGGCTGAAGGTCTTACTCCAGCCTTCTCAGAAAGAACAGGCAGCCTTCTGCATCTGCAGGACTGGGATCAGAGCTGCTCAGGAGCCTGATGGGCCCGTTCCAGACTACAGACAGCAGGTACTGCCAGCTGGGCATGGAGTCAAGACACAGAGGGGAGGGACACTGACCTGAAGTGATGTCTTGCCAGCAGGAAGGTTCTGGGTGCCTCGCACAAGTGGGGGAGGGGTAGTCACAGTGCTCCCAGCGGAGCCCGTGGGCTGTAAGAAAAAGAGATACAGGAGATTGGAGGTAGGGAATGGGATAACACCAGCCCCTTTCTCCCACTACAGAGGTACCGACATGCTTAACAAAGCCTGAGAGGAGAGGATTGATTTCCTTCCAAGCACATAAGGCTTTCAAAGATTCTGCTTTCATCCTGAAAGTGGCCCTGTCTGTACCAAGAGTTGGCCCATTACATATGCTCCAAGGAGAGATTCTGCAGTAAACTCTGCCTCTCAGCATTAATTCCTGATTGTTTCCTGACTACTGCCACATGGGGTCCAGGCACCTGCTCTGTCCTGCCAGGGAAGGACGTGGCAGTTGAGGCAAAGGGCCCTGGGCCTGAACAATTTAATCCCAACCTTACTGAGAAAATGCTGGGTATGAACGCTTTCTACTTAATTTTTTTTTTTAAATATTTATTTAGGGGCTGGGGATATAGCTCAGTTGGTAGAGTTTATTGCCTCAAATGCCCAAGGTCATGAGTTCAATCCCCTGCACCACAAAAAAAAAAAAAAAAAAAATTTAAGCCGGGCGCGGTGGCGCACGCCTGTAATCCCAGCACTTTGGGAGGCTGAGGCAGGAGGATCGCGAGTTCAAAGCCAGCCTCAGCAATGGCGAGGCACTTAGCAACTCAGTGAGACCCTGTCTCTAATAAAATACAAAAAAAAAAAGGGCTGGGGATGTGGCCCAGTGGTCTAGTGCCGCTGAGTTCAATCCCCGGTACCAAAAAAAAAAAAAAAAAAAAAAAAAAATATTTATTTATTTGCTTTAGTTGTATACAATGTGGTTTTAGTTTTACGTGGTGCTGAGAATCGAACCTGGGCCGCGCATGTGTTAGGCGAGCGCTCTACTGCTGAGCCACAATCCCAGCCCTCTATTTAATTTTTAACCCCATTTTTTTGAGGGGCGGGATGGGTGCTGAGGATAGAACCAAAGACTTCATATGTGCTAGGTAAACACGCAATCACTAAGCTACACCACTGGACCATCTGAATGTTGTTTAAACCCACATATTCCCCTAGAGAAGGGACAGCAACAGACTTGATTTGCTTGACTGAGTCTTTAGCAATTGATAAAGAAAAAAAGCTCATGGTACAATCTGCCCACCCACCTGCTAAAAACTGGGTGGGGGGTATGATAAACTTCCAAGTCAGACCAACAGGTGTGTCTCCTGTCTTTTCTCAAGCAGCTGCCAGCTCTCACTGTGCTAGGTGCACTGATGTACTGGTTTACTGAGACAGAAATTAAAGTGCAAAAGGCAAGTGTAGGAACCTTCCCAGAACAGGGCATTAGAAAAGTCCAACAAAATAAGTTCAACTTGCTGTATGTGTTAAACTTCACAAATGCAACAGAACAAAGAAGAGCAGACTGCAACACCACTGGAGGAAGGGAAGGGAAAGGAAGGTGCCAGGGCAAGGCCTGTAGCAGTCAGGAACATGCATGGTCATCTATGGGGCAGCAGGCCCCTTGGGAAATGGGTTCAGGATAGACCTCTGGACTCAGAACTGTGCTTCTAGAAGCACCAAAGACAACCACTTCCTAGACATATTCAGTCTAAGAGAAGTGAGTTTTACATACTCAGATTCAGAACACTCTAGACCAAAATTATTTTAACATCTTCTTACTTGGACATCCTTCTAGCTGAATTAAAAAAAAATGCACACTTGGATTTGCAAATGTCTGTTTGGACCTGCCCTACATTTCTAGGAGGAAACCCTAACCCACTCTGACCAGCCTTTCCAGGCTCCAGCACTCTGAGGAGGGGGTGTCAAGGTAATATAGTGGCTGATTGCCCCTGGTTCTGAATACAACTCCCAGTGTCCCAGAAGCACATACCTTCTGGGTGGTGGCTTCTTTTTGTATTTGACTCTGCCGCAACTTTTTCAACAAAACAAGCTTTGCTTCTTCTAATCTTAGCTCTTCTTTCAGCTGCTTGATCATTCTTTCTCGTTCTTCAGGACTACTTTTCTGAAAGGGTATGAGAATGAGGGTTGAGAGGGTCCTCAGCAGAGATCCCCATCACCAGCTCCATGTAGGCATAGCAAGCAGGGCTGAGTGTAGCTGAGGCTGGAATGGTAGTGTGAACAGAGGAGGCCCTCCCACCACCAAGCTCACCAGGAGAGCCTCAGTGCTGGTCTCCTTCAAGGCCATCTTGGTCAGTCCATTCACCCTTGGGCTTGAAGGTTGCTCATTGTCAGAGAGCACAATCACATCGGGGGAAGGCGGTCTTCTTTCAGACTTCATGTCACTGGGGGCAGAGACAAAGGGTGGTTAACAGAGCACAGTGCATAACTGCCAAAGTGCCTATGCCCTACACACACACCAAGAAAAGAGAGCATGTCACTTTGGCCTGACCTCCCTGCCCCTGTCTCTGCATGCCAGCTCTTCCCTTCAGTGTACTGTACGGCCCATCTGATGCCACAGCACCCAGGCCATCCTCTCTCACCACATGTATCACAGGGCACCCAAATCTGCCAATTCATAGCTAGGCCATTCAACCCCTGCCTCCAAGTCCCCTGGGCTGAGGGCCTATGTGCTCCCCAGTCTAACATGGACATTTTGGAAAATGCTACAGCTCTTTACCATGTGGCCTGGTTTTGGATAAAACACTTGGCTTCAGGCCCTGGCTCAGTCTCAGTTGGTTGTTAGGCTCCTATGTACTAGGCATGATGGGATGCCTATGCCTTGAAAACCAGGGGCTGCCACCTATCTAGTTGAAAACTACCTGATGGGGAGGGAGCTCAGATCTCCATGAACCACTCTTTCTTCTCTGCTCAACTTCTCTGTCAGGCATATCATGACCTCACACTTGACAGCCCACCTGCCTCTAGAAAACAGCTCCTTCCAATTCACAAGGCACCCTGAGGCTGCCTGCTAGACAGTGCTTTCTAGGGCATTTATGGCAAGTGGCAGCAGTAGCCACAGGTTATGAAACCAACAAGAATAGCTCCCAAAGACTCAGATACTCTCCACCTACCTGAGGTATTCACAAACTGGTTTATTTATGACCTCCCCCATGCTCTAACAGTGTATGGACTGTTCTGCCCTGCAGATGATAGGGCCACCCTGCCTGTGTTATCCTGTCACACTCTGAACTCAACCACAACCACCCCAGAAGTCCCAGTTCAAACTGCATTATAAAATGCTCTGATCACTTTTGTCCACAACCCCTTTGCTTTCTAATAAAAGTGCTTTCCTCCTTGCAATAGTCTGTTTCGGGAGCTCACTTTTACTGGTGAACTTGACCTTGGTTCTGTTCTCCCTCTTCTCACTGATGACCCATGGCATCTCTCTACAAGCTAGGCAGTGTCAGGGGGTGACAGGGAAGCCCCCATAGCTTTGTTATATTTGTCAGGACACAGTCACAAATATCTAAGTATGTGGCTGTGAGCAGATACTATTTCACATATCAGAATCCAACAATAGTGATTATTCATTCTGTGCTAACTATGAGCTAGGCTCAGAGCTAAGAACTCTATTGAACACTATACCATTTAACCTATGCAGGAACACACCAGTGTCTGAGATTCTCCTTTTGTGAGAGAATTATTTAGGATGTGCATTCACATTTGATGCTACTGAAGCCATAGGGCTGAATATGTGCTTTGGTGTCACTGATATGACACATGGGGGAGAAGGGAGCCACTCCCAGAAATAACACTTTGCTTCCAAATCAAGCAGCTCCATTTGCTGATAACACACTGCCAATCTTCCCTGAAGATGCTTAGTACTTATGTTGAAAGAATCAAATTCTTGGTTTTGTAGTCAGGAAAAGCCGCTGAAAATACAAACATGCACACTAGGTGGCACTGTGACCCAGGGTATAAACTTGGACGAAGTTAACTAGAAGTCACAGCTCAAAGTTGTCTCTGCTTTTTCCATTAGACCTCAGTGGAGTAAGGAGACAGTCACTAGGATGCAGAGCTTGATGCTACTTTATAAAAGCACAAGGAATACTCCCCACCATTCCTGAGGAAGCTGCATCTTCAGGAAGGGCATGCACAGAGTACCAGAGGCTCAGGCTTTACGGATTCTACCCTAGAATGCCTACTTTTGAGCTGCTCTTTTTGCTCTTTTCTGGCTCTCCTTGTCCCACAAGTCAGAGCTCCATGACAGCTGCACCTGAACAATAGTCCTGTCCCTGATCTGACAACTTGCATGGTTGCTGACTAGATTTGCCACAGAAATAAGAGGAGTGGATTGTAAGTTGGCTGATTCAGTAAACAGTCTTTGAGCACAGGGTTCTTAGCCTGCACTCAGATGTCCAGAAATGGGTAGTTCATAAAGTGACCCAGGATACTAAAGTCTCACCCAAACCACCTCCAGGTCTGTGTTCTCTCTCCTCACTGACACCACACATGATCAACTTTCAAGGTGAGCTGGTGGCTCTAATTCCATGCTCTCTGGATGTACACGAACGCATCCAAGGTGGATGGACCTGTGGCCCCAGTGCAGAGCTATTTCTGGTCTCTGCTCAGATGGGCTCCCAGGTGAACTGAGGGGCAGTCCAGGTAGCACCTCATATAGAAGACAGACACACTTCCTGGAAGTACACAGGCTGAAAACAGCTGATCTATAGGGATTTAACACTTTTCCTTAACTTATTGAGGAGTATGCACTTCTTTCAAAGGTGAGATATCTACTAAAACTTGAATTTGCCTGAGGAAAGAGGGCAGGGCTAAGGACAGAGGCCACTAAGCAGCTGAAGCTTCCTGAGAGGGCCACCCTGACCTCCGTGCTCCCTGGCCCCATCTTGGCTTGAGACTAATCAATAACTCATCCAAGAGATGATGTCACCACCCATCAATGATCACTCTGCATCCCAGCAGCCAGTAGGGAGTGAACTTCCTGTATGCTAATCGGGCCACCAAAAAGTCATGTGACAAAGGCATTTCCCTCCTTGGTCACATGACCCTTTAACAGTGCCTTCCAACGTGAAAACCATGGCAACGGGCAGTTCCAACCGGTTTGTGACACACAGCCTTCATTTTGAGAAGGGAGGTAAGGGTTCAGGTGCTGTCAGAAAATGGAGGCGCCAGGCTCACCCCAGGGCCGCAGGCATTTCCTGTGTCACACCATCCCCCAGGGAACTCTGCAAGTGTCCTGAGCACCAGGTTATCTCCTGCAAGCAGAGTGGGCCACTTGCCCCTCTAGTTTCCAAAATCAAAAACTTTCCTAAGCTCAAAATTTTAAAGAAGACAGGGCTTCAAGATGCTGAGTACTTTTCTGAAGAGTTCTTAATTTAAAAAAAAAAGTGGCTCAAAATAATTGCAGGCATTATTTCAGGGTTTGGTTTTTTTTTTTTTTTTTTTTTTTTTTTAATTACAAAAACCACCTAAGGTCAGGAGAATAAAAGCTGAGGAAATCTAGCCCAATGGGCTGAGAGGGCTGGTGCCCACTTGGTCCACTACACTGCCTTTATCCATGGCAGTTCTCTTAGACACCAACTTTATTTGGACACTATTTCAGGGCAAATCCAATAAGCCCATCCTGCTGCCCATCTTGAGAACGTTTATGTAAAATACAGTGATCAAAAGAGATTTTATGTGACCTACAAAAATCTTTGGAAACAGGCCAGGCTGTTATAGGCATAAATGGTCTCACCACAAGCCAGCAATTCTGTTACCTGCCAGGAACTTCAACAGAGTTTCCTGGAGGGGAAGCTGGGATTATAAACTTCACATTCCAATCACAACCCTACCCTACCTGCACAAGGCTATCGCTCTTGTCTGATTACCAACCAGAAGCCAGCATGTGGTTAATATTTAGCGTCTCCTTGGCCCATACCAGGAAAGGAGTTTCATGAAGGGAACAGAGAGAGCTGCCACTGGGAGCTAGGGCCTTCATGGGTCTCTGAACAGAACTACAAGCTACATGATATCCAGGGAAAGCACACTTCATCCCTCACATATTCATTTATTCATTCACTCATCACTCATTCACTCACCCACCACTCATTCATCATTCACTCACTGGCCGGATTTGCTTTGGAAAGTCTGCCTAAAATTCAGGAGCTGCCCTAGGTGGTGGGAAGAAAACCCTGAATAAAAGGGAATGGATCTGTTCATTGGATTCATGGTTCAATGAGATTCACAGACAAAACAAACAAACAAAAAACAGAAGGGTAGGCAGGCAGACCCAGGGGATAAGTCTACAGGCAGGAGTGGGACTGTCAGGCCAGGTAGTGGTCATGGTTTGGGCAAGACAGAAAAACTAAGAAATAATGGTCAAAAACATATTTACTCCGTGTAAGTAGCACAAACACAATAAGATCTACATCTAGACACATCTCACTCCAACTACAGAAAGTCAAAGAAGAAAACTTTGAAACTACAAACATCCTTGGCCTACAAAACAGACAAGTATGGCTTCTCTGGAGCTTATGGAAACACAGCATTTTGTAATCTGGGCCCTGGCTGATCAAAGTCTGCCTTTTCTTTTTTAGTGACAGGATCTCACTTTGTTGCCCAGGCTGACCTCAAGTGATCCTCCTGTCTCTTGAGTAGCTAGAACTATAGGTACATACCACCACGGCTAGCTCAGGTTGTACACTTCTGTAAATGCTCGCCTTGGATTCCTTTAGCCGTTTCCCCATACAAGTAAACTGCTCACACCATCTCCCAAGGCCAACTGATTCATCCTAGCACCCCTGTACCCCAAGTTCCTGTTCACCAAACCCACAGCCTATGTCCCACACTGTTCAACTCAGTGACACCCTTCTCAAAATAAAAAATAAGGGCTGGGTACATAGCTCAGTGATATAGCTCCCCTGGATTAAAACACAGGACTCCCCCACCCCTGCCGCCCCCCGGAAAAGAGGCAAAAGTAATGGGGCTGCCCACTATGAGGGCAAATGCTTACCCAGGAGACCTTTTACCACCACAGAGGATGGAGAAATCTCCTGTGGCCATGCCCATTCCCACCTAGAAGGAGCTATCTACTTGTAGTCATTCCAGGGCTCTCACAAGGCAGGACTGGACCATTCTAACATCAGGTCATGTACTGCCTCTGTAGGGCCAGCAGGACCATGTCTCAGGAATGCCAAACAGGCCTGTAGTCAGCCCTGAAAACTCAGTGGCAACACCATACTCCTGAGAGGCCTCAACAGGTGCTGAACAGGAGTAGAGTCCAACCACAGTGCCCCTCAAGGAGAAGTCTCTAGCCTCAGTGTGGTCTTTTGGATCTGAACTGAGAGCTTCCTAGGGTCCTCAATTCCCAAGGCTGGGGAGACAAAGGTAGCAAGCAGACCTCCTTGCTTCCTGGGTAGGGGCTATAGCACCTACTAAATCTTTGCAAGTGGATGCCCAGTGAGCCTGGCACAGAGCAGACAGTCTTGAGGACACAGATTGGGCCTGCTGTATGTGCTGCAGTAGCCAGGACTGGCAGGGTTAGCAAGCAAGGGCCCTCCCCCTCCTCTCATCCTCCCCCTGCCCTGGAGAAAGGTTCCAGGATGAGGCCTATGATTTCAGGAGGGATATAGGAACCCATGTAAGACTGATAATCTCACACATGTGGGAAGCTACTTTCCACATGCACACAGATGCTGAGTTGCTAAAGGAAGTTCAAATCCATTTTATAGGATTTCTGAATTCTGTGTTATGTCTTTTTAAAGCAACAGATTCTGAAGCCTGAGCCCTATCCTATGAGTCTAGGCACTTAGAAGTATATTAATAAAAAGGCTGAATATTCAGGATCAACCTTGACAAAGCCTACCTCTGTCCATTTCCACAGAGGTCCATGGAGGAGGACAAGAGGTGCTGGCTAAGGACAGCATGGTGGGTTACTTACAAGCCTCCTACAGTCCTCTATCTGCCCCCCCTCATTAACCCAGGCAGGTCTTGTGGCTTGATCTCTGAACTATAGAGTACAGAAGCTGCTATGCTGCAAGTTTTCAAGGCCAGGTCACAGAAGCCTTGTAGCTTCAGCCTAGGCCTGTATAATATCTGGCCTGGGGGAAGTATGACTGCCCCAGACTAATATGGTATAGTATACCCAACGCCAGCTGAAGGAGAGATGGAGACAGGCACAAAGATGGACCAGGCCAGTCAGCCCAAGAAGCAGTACCCAAGTGAGTGGAATTAGCCAACCTGCAGAGCAGACAGTAATACATCCATACATTGTTCCTTTAAACCACTAAGCTAATAGGGCTCCCAGCCCAGTCTACCCCTGGGGAGCTAATCGACATCCCCATGACTCTGCTTCCTCCTTCAGATTGTCCCATTCTAGATACTACTCTAAGACAAAACAGGGAGAGGGAAGGCAGGAAAAGAGGTTTGAGCAAGTCACCACCTCATTGAATCTTAAAGTTATCTTCACAAAGGGACCAACAGATGCAAATCCTGGGGTGACACACAATAGCTCTGGAAAGGGTGAGCAGAAGACCAGAGCTATGCAACAAAAAAAATGGGATTAGCCAGGTGCGGTGGCGCACGCCTGTAATCCCAGTACTTGGGAGGCTGAGGCAGGAGGATCGCGAGTTCAAAGCCAGCCTCAGCCATGGCGAGGCACTTAGCAACTCAGTGAGACCCTGTCTCTAATAAAATACAAAAAAGGGCTGGGGATGTGGCCCAGTGGTCGAGTGCCCTGAGTTCAATCCCCGGTACCAAAAAAAAAAAAAAAAAAAGGGATTAAGAGAGGGTCCCATGGAAGAAAAGGGGAAGAAGACAGAGAGAAGGCCCCTTGGTGTCAGGCACTGCCTAGAGCAAGATAAGAGTCAAACCCAAAAAGAAATTCCACATGGTGCATTCACTGTACCCACTCGAGAAGCACTTCCAGAGGATGGGGGAGGGGGAGAAATAGTTACCATTGGTTCTCCGGGTCAGTTCTACCACTGTTTGACAGGACCCTGTTTACTGGGTGTGTCAACACACAATTGTGAATTACTTCACAGTCACTTGGACATGGGGCAGATCATTGGGACTCCACAAGAGCCCATTCTCCTTTCCTAAAGGGTGGCCTTCTTTCAGAGCCACTTGATGTGACTAAAAGGGGAGTTCTGCTACCTACACACACAAACTGCAACCCAAAGCCAAAGAATATCTTGACTGGAAGAGAACACAGGCAGTGGACATGGTGCCTGGTTCTTTCCCCAGGGCCCTAGAGTCCACCTGCTTTACGCCAGCCCCAGGCTCCTCTGCAATTCCTTTGCCTTCCATCTTAGCATCCATTACCATAGCTCCAGCCCAGTAACCTGAGATCCTCTTGGCTGGGATGTCAAGAGAAAAGCCCAGCATCTGCTCTGTAGGGGTCTGGGAGTCAAAATACATTTTGCTTCTCTGCCACAGAGGCCATAGAGGTGAACAGCTGGGATGAGATTTTTGAAACTCAGCCATCATTTTTTCTGGAGACTTCAGATCCAACTACCACTCTGGGATTCCATTATGGTAAGCACTGCTGTAGCTATGGCTGCACATCTCAGGAGAGAGAGAGTGAGCACTGTTCCCTTCCCACTCCCAACTGCAGCCATGCAGCAGCAAATGGGCCCAGGCCCCCCAGTTGGACCTAAGGAGTTCCACAAAGCGCCTGCTCTCAGTATCAGCAAGGCCAGGAGGTATCCAGCTTGTGCTGGAAGGTCATCTTCCAGGAATGCAGCAGGCCCCTAGGAGTCAAATGGCCATACCAGAGAGGCCCAGAGAAGCTCACTGTAATAGGAGCTAGCTTTAGGGACATATAGGAGTGGCTAAGGGCTATAGAGACGAGAGAGGCTCCATGGTGGCATGCCAATGGCCCACCATCTGCCCAAGAAGGCCATTGCAGCATAACCCTGCCAGTAACTGGTGTAAAAGGGAGGGCTAAACCAAATCCAGCATGTAATGCTTCAAAATTCAGGAAGAAGCATTTGGTAGAAAATATAACAATCACAGAACTGAAAGGATGATCCTGTATTTTCTTATTTGTCTTGTTTACGGTGGAGGGGCAGTACCAGGAATTGAACCCAGGGGCACTTAACCACTGAGCCTCATCCCCATCCCCTTTTTTTATTTTTAATATTTATTTGTTTTAGCTGTACACAATGCCTTTATTTTTACGTGGTGCTGAGGATCGAACTCGGGCCGCACACGTGCTAGGTGAGCACTCTGCCACTGAGCCACAACCCCAGACACCCTTTTTATTTTTGAGACAGGGCTTCGTTAAGTTGCTTAGGGCTTCACTAAGTTTCTGAGGCTGGCTTTGAACTTGTGATCCTCCTGCCTCAGCCTCCTGAGCTGCTAAGATTACAGGTATGTGCCAACTGTACCTAGCTGATCCTGTCACGTATGATAAAATCATCCACAACATCTGCTAACCCTTTGCAAGGGCCAACCACCAAAATGTACTCCTTTGGGGCTAGGGTTGTGGCTCAACAGTAGAGAGCTCCCCTAGCATGTGCGCGGCCGGGTTCGATCCTCAGCACCACGTTAAAAACAAAGGCATTGAGTACAACTAAAACAAATAAATAAATATTTTTTTTTTTAAAGTACTCCTTTTTTTTTTTTTGGGTACCGGGGATTGAACTCAGGGGCACTCGGCCACTGGGCCACATCCCCAGCCCTTTTTTTTTTTTTTTTTTGTACCAGGGATTGGACTCAGGGGCACTCGACCCCTGGGCCACATCCTCAGCTCTTTTTTTTTTTTTTTTTGTGGTACCGGGGATTGAACTCAGGGGCACTTGACCACTGAGTCACATCCCCAGCCCTTTCTTTGTATTTTATTTAGAGACAGGGTCTTACTGAGTTGCTAAATGCCTCGCCATTGCTGAGGCTGGCTTTGAACTCGCAATCCTCCTGCCTCAGCCTCCCAAAGTGCTGGGATTACAGGCGTGCGCCACCGCGCCCGGCTAGCCCTTTTTTGTATTTTATTAGAGACAGGGTCTCACTGAGTTGCTAAGTGCCTCATCATTGCTGAGGCTGGCTTTGAACTCGTGATCCTCCTGCCTCAGCCTCCCAAGTGCTGGGATTACAGGCATGCGCCACCGCGCCCGGCATAAGTACTCCACAATCACCCCCAATGTATAGGGAGGAAGTGACCTTGAGGGCTGAGGGGATTGTCCAAGGTCACACAACCGGGACTTGATAAATATCCTGGGCTCACACTATGGACTGGGCTGCCTTACACCCTTCACTGTTGTGGGCTCTCAAAAATGGAGATGCAGGATTGGACAGGAGGGGTTCCATGTGAATGTTTGGCTCTGACAGCCATTTATTCAGGTTATCAAGTTTTTGGAATAGATTAAAAGCTAATCTTTATTTACATTTGAAGAATCTTAGTATCTGGCAACATTTGTATGCTATGTCCTGGAAGTAATATGGAACAGGGATGTGGGCCTCCGACCTGACCAAGAAATAGCAATTTGTCCCCAGAAAGCATCAGGGGACTGTCAGAAACAGAATCTGGGGCTGGAAAGAGGATAGGGTCATGGCACTCAGGAATCTAGGTTCTCAGAGGGCCTGAGCTCAAGGAGAGTGAAGGACAAACAGGAGGATGAGACAGCAACTTCAGTACCACCAGTATCCTTCCTGTCTCTGGTGCCTGCACATGTGCCAGGCCATGGAATTCCTCTAAGGTGGCACAACGTGAGACTCCCCAAGCAGAGCAGAGGATGGACTCCTATAGCAAATGAACAGAATCACATCTCTTGGGAGAGAGACCAGCTCGCTCATCAAAACAAAGCAAGAGAAAATTTACCTGTATGCAAATGAAAACCACAAATAAGAAACAAGCTCTGCTTTCAGCTTGCAATGACCACAAACTTTAGCAGTACATGGAAAGTGCTCACATCCTTTCAAACTTCAGGGTTTAAAGTTGCTGGATCCTCACTAACTAGCACCTGGCAAATTCCAGTGTGTCTTTCTGGCCCCAGTCAACTGTGCCCCCATCCCCAACCAGATGATGCCTGTGAAAACCACTGAAGAGCTAAGTGCACCTCTGCAGCTGTTGAGGGCTATGGCCCAGTCATCAAACCACAAAATGGGCTTAGTTTCTTCATTTGCAGATAGGATGCCATGAACAGGTTATCATGAGATGTGATTAAATTTCAAACTCTGAGTATACATTTTTTCAGTGTTCTGGAACAAAGGGTGACAAGATGAAGCACTCCTTCTGCATGTTGAATTAGGACAGTACCATGAAAACACCATGTGTCAGTATCTGTGCTACTGTGCCACTTGAAGAAAGGGCTGACAGATACACCAAGGAAATCAGACTTGGGGGTTGGGCAAATATTTCCCCCAAAATGTTCAAGACAAAGCCTGTCACTTCACAGAAAAACTCCTGGAGGTATTTATTGGTGAGTGATCAAGCCCAAGCTTCTAATAGGCAAAATCAAAAATTTTGGAAAACTGGTATTTGCTACTCACTGTGAGTCCAACACCTTCCCAACAGATCAGTGGTGATGTGTAGTCCTGATGTGATATCAGTGATGAAATGTGTTTCTGAATCATTCTGTAACTCCATAAACTAAGTTATGTTGACAGTGTGCACCTAAGCTATAATGTGATGAGAAGGGTACTTCACCCCTGTGGTCTTTCTCCCTATATCTCAGTCTAACCATGAGAAAAACATCAGAAGAGTCCTAATGGAGAGACATAGACAGAAAACTTGACCATCACTCCTCAACACTGTCAAGAACATCAAAAGTAAAGAAAAGTCTGACAAGCTGTCTCTGGCCAGAGGAACCTAAGAAGACATGAGGACTAAATGTCATGGGATCCTGGGACAGAAAAAGGATATTAAGGAAAAACTAAGGAAACAAGGATAAAATATGAACTTAGTTATTAACAGTCTATGGATCTTGATTCACTACTTCTGACAAATGTTTCACAGAAATCTGTTAACAGTGGGGAAACTGAGGTGAAGTGGACAAGAATGATCTTTGCAACTTTTCTGTCAAACTATTCTAAAATTAAAATTTAATTTTTAAAAAGGTTTTTCTGTTCAAAGTACAAAAGAGTCCAATGGATTTTAAGATAACCAAGTACAAAAAGCTCACTAATGACGTCTCAGAGTCTAAGGTGCAACTAACTGGTGGAGAACGGCCACTTTTGTTTTGGTTTCAAAAAGGGAAAGGGACACAAAAGGACAACTCAAAGCTACTCTATTCTGACTACTTCTCTGTGAGCTGTATTTTCCCCCCCACATACTTCAACTCTAAGAGCATATCACTAAATGCAAAAGTAGAGAGAAGGATCTAGCAGCTGTCTTCTTATTAAGCCAAGTATTCAAGAGATTTGCAAAATGCAGACAGTCACCAATTTACGATGGTTTCACTGATGATTTTTCAAATTTATGATAGTGAGAAATCAATATGCATTCAGTAGAAACTGTACTTGGAATATTGAATTTGGATCTTTTCCTGGGCTAACAATATACTGTATGATGCTCTCTTCTGATGCTGGGCAGAGACAGCAATCGCAGCTCCAAGCCAGCCAGGCAATTGTGAGAAGCAACAGCAACACTACAGTGTGTTGCTAAGATGCTTAGGAGGTCAGGGAGATTCTGTGCATTTTCAACTTATGATATTTTCATAAAGTGTTTACTGGTATTTAACCCATTATAAGTAGAGGAGCATCAAAAACTGTTATTCACACTAGTATTCATAGGTTTGTTTCTGGTTTTTTTTTTTTTTTTTTTTTTTTTTTTTGTACCAGGGATTGAACTCAGAGACACTTGACTACTGGGCGACATCCCCAGCCCTTGTTTTTGTATTTTATTAAAAACAGAGTCTCACTGAGTTGCTAAGTGCCTCACCATTGCTGAGGCTGGCTTTGAACTCCTGATCCTCCTGCCTCAGCCTCCCAAGTGCTGGGATTACAGGCGTGCACTACCACGCCCGGCTTACTGTCATCTTTAATTGAATAAGAATCTTCAAATTTTCTAACAAGGTAAATGTCATAGATATATCCTGCAAATCTAAAGGCTGTTTGGAGCCCAGAGATGGAAAAGGGGCCACAGTGCTTTAGGCAGAGAGAGATTCTTGTCATAGGCAACCCTCGCAGCCTCATCATTAAGAAAAATGCTGGCTCCATGGTCTAGTTCTTCTGATGTATCATGGACCATGTAATTTTTTTCTTGCTGCTAAAGTTGTACTTTGAAAAGCAAGACATACTAAAAGTTCAATAGGGCTCACCCCACAGATATGCCAGTCTCCTTGCAAAATCTATTCAATCAGAAGCCACCAAAATTGGCAACCCGGGTGGGAGCAGTGGCACACACCTGTAATCCCAGTGGCTTGGGATGCTGAGGCAGGAGGATCTCAAGTTCTAAGTCATCCTTGGCTACTTAGCAAGGCCATAAGCACTCAGTGAGGCCCTGTCTCTAAACTGGTAACTGTAATGTTGTCGGGCCCTTAAAATACCTACTATACAGCCCCTACAGAGTATTCAGCAAAAACTATGCAGAAAAAACCTGGCACAGCCCAGGGTGACCTGAACACTGTGTGCCTGCAGATTGGAAGGTCAAGAATAGGAAAGTGGCTGGTCAGGGTTCCCCTAGGCTTCAAACATTGGGATACTACCCTGCATTTCATATCCCACTGCTCCCAGATCACAACTACTCTGGCCTTGGAATGTCCTACATTGTCCAGCATGTCTGTCTCTACTCTCTCGTTAAAGTGTCCTAAGCTACTGGGCTCTGCACAGGTCCAGAGCATCATCTCTCCTGTCTTCAGAGGGGACTCCCAAAACCAACACCCAATCACAGCTCCATCACTTCCCAGCTCCCAACAATCCAACCCAGCCTACCTTTCTGGCCTCTGCTTTTAGCACTGTGTACATTCTGACCCTGACCCCTATGCATCCTGATTTCTAAGCTACGTGCTCCCTTGTGTATACTACCTGGACCATTCTTTTCCATGTTGTTGACAAACCACTCCAGGTCCTCCTGAAGGGAGGTAAAGCTGAGTACCTGAGTTGACAGTTCTCTCTAGAAAGTTCCCTTGTGTTCAAGTTGCTTCTGGAAGTTTTCAGAGCCTGTTTTGAGGAATTCTGCATGTCAACAAGGTTTCAGTTCTGCTAGTATCTGAAGCTTTTCAATTTGGTTACATCACAACTATTTTTTAAGATTTATGTTCTAAAAACAAGCAGCCCTATGACTTGGAATATGAGGAAGGAGCACAAAGCAATGTGTGGTATGTCTCCTATCTCTCCACCCCCATCAGACACTAGCTCCCCGTCTCCTGCTCCCAAGGGAGGACAGGGCCCTTCCATGTCACCATGGCACCTGCAGAGCCTTGGCCACAGGGAACTCAGTGTCTCCAAAGACAGATGGTTGGGCCTGGTTGTGTGTGTCACACTGCCTTCCTCCCTCGGGGCCTGTCTCCTGTCCTGTCTTTTATTTTCAGATACTCTTGAGTTTCCAAGGGTTCTTCTCATCAGCACTATAACAAATCTCACTCTACAATGAGGTGTATACAAGAGGGAATCAGAGGGGAGGGGTGAACTAGTTCAGGCCACACAGTCAATCAGTACACATTGTATCAAGATTGCCAGACACCCATGTTCTTTTTCTACCACCAGCTGTCTATTATAATTTGTGTGCTTACCTTCTTGAGAAGAAAAACAAAACTCAGAACTCTTTTCCAATCAGGTAGGCTATTCTTTTCTTCCCAGAGCTCTGTCAGCAAAGTGGGAAAATACTTCCAGGTATCATTCCTGCTTCCCCACCACCCACCACCCTAGGTCACACATGCCTTAGTAAGGTCCCAAGTATCCACTCCTGTTTCTACCTGTTCTACACACACAGGCTCCTGCATCCTGGTACCTCTCACTCCCTTCATTCTTCCTCTTCACCAGATCAGGGGGCAATGAGAGAGATGAAGGGCTCCCTTGGGCCTAGGGAGCACTCAGGATAAAAATTGGCTATAAACTGCCAGGCACAGTAGCACACGCCTGTAATCACAGTGGCTTGGGAAGCTGAGGCATGAGGATCGATCGCGAGTTCAAAGCCAGCCTCAGCAATGGCGAGGCACTAAGCAACTCAGTGAGACCCTGTCTCTAAATAAAACATAAAATAGGGCTGGGGATGTGACTCAGTGGTTGAGTTCAATTCGAGTTCAATCCCTGGTACCAAAACAAACAAACAAACAAACAAACCAGCTATAAACTAAAAAAGCAACCTATGGGAACCCAGTTTTAGCTGGAATGGTAGAGGCTGGCCTTCCTCCTGTGTCCCTATAAATTACATTTAAATTACCTGCGATAGTGTCCGAAGCATTAGTTCAGGAAAAGGAAACTGTAGGCATGCAACAAAGCACCAGCGGGAATGTGTGCTGGGAGGAAGATGTCAAGAAGCACAACAGCAGAGATAGAAGTCAGTCATTTTAAGGTAGGGTAATGCTAAGGAGGAGTTGGAGGTTTGGTAGTGATATACTGTTTGACCCATCACCAGTCATATGTTATCCTCCTCCATCATGTGGGCTGAATCACTTTTGGGACTTAAAAAGCAGGCCACCCAGAGTCTGTCAACCACATGCCCCAAAATAATCTAATGATTTTAAAGTACAGGTGTATTTCTTAGATTTCAGTTATTTTAAATCTCCATCAAAGGTGTGGGATAAGGGAAATGGATAGAAAGAAATGGGATAAGGGGCCCACAGAGAAGGGGCAAGGCAGAAACCAAGCAGACAGAAGCAACAAAGCCCTGGAGGGGTGGCAACAACCAACGATGGGGAAGGAGCACAGCACCCAGAACCGATTTCCAAGGGAACGTACCTCTCCGTTCCCATGAGCTGAACTTGTTACTCAACAGCTAAGAAACTCAGGCAGGCTGTGGATTTCTAGTTGGAGCTGAAGGAGCCTCTCCCTGGGGGCCACACAGCCTCTACTGGGAAGTTGCCCAGCAGAAGACAGAATTAAAAGTAAAAGGCAGCAGCTAGCCTCCAACAGGTGCTGGGGAGGGGCTGGAACAGTGGTAGAGGAGGGGGCTGCTGGGTGTGGAGCCCAGAGCAGCTCAGAACACCAGAGGACTCCCAATCTCCAGACTGCAACATGTAGGGGAAGTAGGCTTCTTGTTGTAGGACATCCAAAGTTCTTGCACACCGACAGGGGTCAGTCCCTGCAAGGAAGGCTACAGGAGAGCTAGAGTGAGGGGCCATATACAACATGTCCCCTTACTGTTTGAGAACCCAGCCCTGTCCCCAACTATCATCCTGACAGCTGGGACACATTCATCCATCTTGCTTGAGCATGCATTCCAGCAGACAGCTGGCTGGCAAGCCATGCACAGCTGTGGTGGGACACGGTCGTGAGAGCAAGGGGCACAGACTCAGGTCTGCATATTACTGGTGAGAACTCCCACCTACCCCCCACACACTGGCAGCCAGTACAGCAACAACCAGATGAGTTCCAGCTTTGTGATAAATACACTGGGCAGTCATCCATCTCTTCCCACCACAGACCTGGCCTGTGCAACCATCAGAGAAGAAAATGTGACAGAACTAAGGACATGATCATATATGTTGGTCACAGCCCGGACCCTCACTTCTCTGAGGACCAGTGGCTAAAATTGTAAAGACTGACAACACTTAAAGAGGACAAAGCAGCCAAGCTGCCACACCCATGAGTGTAAAACAGTTCAGACATTTTGTGGTAAAAACATGGCAGTTTAGCACAACTAAACAAACAGCAACCTGTTGAACCTGCAATCTACTTGTCAGATTGGGTGTGTATTAAAGAGAAAAGCTGGGCTGGGGCTGTAGCTCAGTGGCAGAGTGCTTGCCTGGCACATGTGAGGCACTGGGTTCAATCCTTAGCACCATATAAAAATGAACAAATAAAATAAAGGCATGCTGTCCATCTACAGCAACAAGAAAGAAAAAAGGAGGGATGGAGGGAAGGAGGGAAGGGAAAGGAAAGGAAAGAAGAGAAGAGAAAGAAAAAAGAAAAAAATTTAAAAATATTTATTTGCTTTAGTTGTACACAATGCAATGCATTTATGTTTATGTGGTGCTGAGGATCGAACCCGGGCAGCGCACGTGCTAGGTGAGCACTCTACTGCTGAGCCACAACCCCAGCCCCAAGAAAATGTTTTTAAAAAGAGAGAGAAAAGCTGATAATCTGCATGGCAACATCTGAAAGGTCACACACAGAAGCAGTGCTACAAGCCAGAGACCATGCAGGTATCTATTAAGAGGGGAAAGGATGCACCATGCATGTCACTTAGCAGCACACCATACACACACCCCAAGGTGAATCCCAGAACACTAGCAGTGAGGGAAGTCAGATCCTAAGGAGCACATACTGTGTGAGTTCATTTCTAGGAAGTCTCTGAAGAGGCAAGAATAGTCTAGCATGGGGAAATACACTAAGACAGGAAGGCAGGAAGTATATGAAGAGCTCTCCCCAGGGAACATTTTGGGTGATAAGGTTCTCTACCTTGATTGGGGTTTGGATTATTTGAGGGCATACATATGTCAGAACTCGTTTGTCTGGAGCTTCACCAGTACCTCTGTTGCTGGGTAAGTGTCCTCCAAAGGCCCACGTGTTACAGGTTTGGTGCTCAGCCCATGGTATTAATGGAAAGTGGTAGAGCCTTTAAGAGGTAAGGCCTGGTGGGAAGGTTTAGGTCACTGGGGGCATGCTCTTTGAAGAGGACTGTGGGACTCCAGTCTTTTTCTCTCTTCGCTTCTGGCTTCCACAAGGTGAGCAGCTTCCTCTACCACACACTCCCACAAAAATGTGCTACCTCACCACAAGCTTAAACAGTGCTCAAAATAAACCTCACTCTTTTTAAGGTGATTAAATTTCAGGTATTTTGTTATAGCAGTGAAAAATTGACTAATATAACCTCCTTGCAGAAACAGACCATTCTATTACTACCTTTATCATTCCTTCCAGAGCAGCTATTGTAAAAGATCATTAACTCAACAAGAAGTCTATAGCCCTTGGCATCATTTTGGAAAAGTTAAGTGGTGCATACTTTTTCTGGCTGTCCCCATTTCTGCACAGAATGAAAAGCAGTTTTCCCACACAATTCTAGTTGTAATGTCACTTCACTTTCAGATTTGTTTTTGCTTTTGGAATGGGAGTCAGATATTAATGTGAGTGTAAAGGATGCACAAATACATAACTGTGCCACACCAAACCCTGTCAATAATTTTTAGTAAGTGTATACAGTTTAGCAGCCATCACCACAATTCAATTTCAGACAACGTCCACCATTCAAAAAGTTCCCGTGTTCTGCTCTGTGATCTCTACACTTGCCCTGGGCAACACTAGTCAATTCCCATCATTTATCTCCAATAAATTTGCCTGTGTACACACACACACACATACACACACACACGAACATGCTTGCATGTATGTGTGTATGTGTTCATGTGTGGGGGAGATATGTTGGGGGTGGAACCCTGGGCCTCTGTACTTTTACCACTGAGCTCAGAGCGACACTGACATTTCTTTTATTGATACACCCTATAAGTGAAATTGAGTAATATGTAGTAAATCACTGGATCTGTTTCTGACTGGGTCTAAGGTCCATTACCCATGTGTAGCAAATTATCAGTAAGGTCTTTCTTTTAAAAAAAATTTTTTTTTTTAAATTTACAGTACTGAGGATTTAATCCAGGAAATGATCTACAACTGATCACCAAGGCCTTTTGTTTTTTAAATTTTGAGCAGGATCTTGCTACACTATCCAATCTAACTCCAAATCTTCAAATCCTCCTGCCTCAGTCTTCCAAGTAGCTGGGATTATAGTTGTACACACAGCTTAGTTCATCCTTTTTAATACTGAATAGTATTAATAGCACATTTATTTTGCCCATGGAAATTTGGGTTGTTTCCACTTTGGGACCATTATAAAGCCTGCTATTATGGACATCAATGTATCTGTCCTGGTGTGGGTGTGTTTTCTCTTTGGTAGACTGCTAAAACTCTAAAACTTACTGTGTGGTTTATGTCTAGCTTGGTCAGAAAATGCCTACTCATGCTATTTTATATTCCTGCAAGCAATATATGAGAGTTTCAGTTTCTATACATCCTTGCCAACACTTGTTATTATTTGTTTTCTTCTATTATACCTATCCTTGAGACTATTTCATGGCCTAAGTATGGTATATCCTGGAGAATGTTCTGTGTGCACTTGAGAACATATATTCTGCATTCTATAGATGTCAGTCAGGCCAGGTGAGTTGGCAATGCTCTGAGTCCTCTATAAAACTGCTGATTTTAGGAGCCGGGCGCGGTGGCGCATGCCTGTAATCCCAGCACTTTGGGAGGCTGAGGCAGGAGGATCGCGAGTTCAAAGCCAGCCTCAGCAATGGCGAGGCACTTAGCAACTCAATGAGACCCTGTCTCTAATAAAATACAAAAAAAGGGCTGGGGATGTGGCCCAGTGGTCAAGTGCCCCTGAGTTCAATCCCCGGTACCACAAAAAAAAAAAAAAAAAAACAAAAAAAACAAAAAAGGGCTGGGGATGTGGCCCAGTGGTCGAGTGGCCCTGAGGTCAATTCCCCAGCACACACACACAAAAAAACCCTGCTGATTTTGTCTAGTTGCTCTGTGAATCACTGATAGTGAAATCTCTTAACTGATAAATTGCTATTTCTACTACTAATCCTATCAGTTATGCCTGAGGTATTTTGGGGCTCTGTTGTTAGGTACAAATACATTTATGACAGTTATGTCTTCCTGATAAACTATTATAAAATGTCTCTCTCTGAATCTAGTAATAGTTTTTATCTTGAAGTCTATTTTCTCATATTAATTAGGTCACTCCAGTACTCTAATGGTTACCCATGGTATATCATTTTTCCATCCTTTTACACTTGTCCTTGAAACTAAGGGTTTATAATTAAGTTGGATCTTGCTTTTCTATCCATATGATGATCCCTGCCTTTCAATTGGGGTATTTAAACCATTCATATTTACTGAAATTGTTGATATGGCTGTGTTTACACTTGTAATTTTGCTAGCTGTTTTTTTCCCCCCCTCTGCCTATACTCCTCCACTGTTTCTCAGTGAACTCCTCCTTTTTTTTTTTTTTTTAAATATTCATTTATTTGCTTTAGTTGTACACAATGCCTTTATTTGTATGAGGTGCTGAGGATCGAACCCGGGTCGCGCACGTGCTAGGCAAGCGCTCTACCGCTGAGCCACAACCCCAGCCCCCGAACTCCTCCTTTTGTGTAAAATATTTTTTTTTTAGATATTGTTTAGTTGTTAATGGACCGTTTATTTTATTTTATTTATATGTGGTGTTGAGAATTGAACCCAGTGCCTCACACATGCTAGGCAAGCACTCTACCACTTAGCCACAACCCCAGCCCTGTGTAAAATATTTTAATGGAACTGTTGGTAGGGCTGTTAAGTATAATAATCATGGCAATTAGTATGGAGGTTCCTCAAAAATACTAGGACTAGAACCACCATATGACCCAGCTATATCATTCCTTAACATTTATTCTAAAGAATTAAAGTCAGCATACTATAGTAATACATGCATACCCATGTTTATAGCAGCACAACAGCCAAATTACTGAACCACCCTAGGAGTCTGTCAACTGTGTATACATACACACCCACACCCACCCACCCACACACACACACACACACGCAATGGAATTTTACTCAGACATAAATAACAATGAAATTACGTAATTTTGCAGAAAAAAAGGATGAACTCAAGTATTAAGTAAATAAACTCAGAAAATCAAAGTTATATGGTGCCTCTCATATGTGGAAGCCAGAGAGAAAAAAGGAAAAATAGGTGGTGGGGGTTGAAAGATCTAATGAAAACAGAAAAGAGACCAACAACTAAAAAATATATATGTTTGCCTGTAATCCCAGCACTTGGGAGGCTGAGGCAGGAGGATCACGAATTCAAAGCCAGCCTCAGCAATGGCAAGGCACTTAGCAACTCAGGAAGACCCTGTCTCTAATAAAATACAAAAAAAGGGCTGGGGATGCGGCCCAGTGGTTGAGTGCCCCTGAGTTCAATCCCTGGTACAAAAAAAAAAAAAAAAATATATATATATATATATATATATATATATATATATATATATATATATATATAATGCGGGGCTGGGATTGTGGCTTAGAGGTAAAGCGCTCGCCTAGCACGTGCACGGCCTAGGTTCGATCCTCAGCACCACGTAAAAATAAAAGCATTGTGTACAACTAAAGCAGATAAATGAATATTTAAAAAAAAAAAAAAAAAAGAAAGAAAAAGAAAAAAATATATATATTTGGTACCGGGGATTGAACTCAGGGGCACTCGTCTACTGGGCCACATCCCCAGCCCTTTTTTATATTTTATTAGAGACAGGGTCTCATTGAGTTGCTAAGTGCCTCACCATTGCTGAGGCTACCTTTGAACTCGTGATCCTCCTGCCTCAGCCTCCCAAGTGCTGGGATTACAGGCATGCACCACCGCACCCGGCTTAAAATATATATTTTTAAAAAAACCATAAAACCTTAAAAATTATTTTTAGTGTACCATCTTAATTCTTCTGTTATTTTCAAATGTATTTTAGAGTTATTTTCTTAATAGTTGCTTCAGTGATTGCAACATTTCAATTAGTCACAATCTACTTACGATTAATATTAGCTTGATTCTAGTGAAATATAGAAACTTTGCTGCAATACTGCTCAATTTTATTCCCCTTTTATCGTACTACTATCACATATATCTATGTACGTATAAATGCAACAGGTAATTATATAGGCCCTTTATGTCATTTCTCTTCAGCCTAAAGAACTGGCAAATGTGCCAGAAACAGTCTCTTCTCAATCTTTGTTTATTTGACAATGATTTATTCACCTTCATTTCTGACAGTTTTGCTGGATATAGAAGTCTGGGTTACACTGGATGTGGTGGCTCATGCTTGTAATTCCAGTGACTCAGGAGGCTGAGAAAGGAGGATTGCAAGTTTGAGACCAGCCTTAGCAACTTAGCAAGGCCCTAAGAAACTTGGTGAGACCCTGTCTCAAAATAAAAAGTAAAAAGGACTGGGGATGTGATTCAGGCTTTGAGTGCCCCTGAGTTAAATTTCCAGCACCCTTCCCCTGACATACCCCCAAAGTCTGGGTTGCAAGTCAGGCATGGGGGCTCACACCCACAGATCCCAGCAACTCAGAGATCGAAGCAGGAAGATTTCAAAACCAGGCCAGCCTCAGCAATTTAGCGAGACCATGTTTCAAAATAAAAAATTAAAAACAAACCAAACCAAAACAAAAAGGGACTGGGATGCAGCTCTGTGGAAAAGTGCCCCTGGTTTCAATTCTCAGTACCAAAAAATAAAATGAAAAATTCTGGGTTGACAATTTCCTTTTAAATACTTTCAATGTCATTCAACTCCTTTTTAGTTTCCACTGCCACAAGTTAGAAGTCAGCTGTTAATCACAGCAATGTTCCTCTGTATGTGATAACTGGTTTTTTTCCCCCCTGTTACTTTCAGGATTTTCTCTTTTGGGGCTGGGGTTGTGGCTCAGCGGTAGATAGAGCGCTCGCCTAGCACGTGCGCAGCCTGGGTTCAATTTTCAGCACCATGTAAAAAATAAACGCATTGTGTAAAACTAAAGCAAATAAATAAATATTTAAAAAAAAAAAAAACAGGATTTTCTCTTTTTCTTTGACTTCTACAGTTACACAATGATGTGTCCTTGTATAAATCTATTTTTGCTACTCAGGATTTGTTGCGCTTCCTCGTCAACAAATTCCTCCTCATCAAATTCCTCCTCAAATGTTTTCAGCCATTACTCTTCAAGTAGTTTTTTTTTTTTTTTTAAATATTTATTTATTTGCTTTAGTTGTACACAATGCATTTATTTGTACGTGGTGCTGAGGATCGAACCCAGGCCGCGCACGCGCTAGGCGAGCGCTCTGCCGCTAAGCCACAATCCCAGCCCTCTTCAAGTAGTTTTTATGTCTTACCCTAAACATAACCAAACCTGGCTAACAGATTCATTGCCCCCATCTCCAAGACTGTCGCTTTGACCAACAAGGCCACGGGCAGGGAGGCAGGGATGCTATTCTCCACTCCAAATGAACAAGTTCCCATTTTCACACCTACAAAGAAGCTACTGGTCCTCAACTTGCATGGGCAACTTCCTCATCAAGTAGCAGGGAGAGGGTATGGGAATATAGTTCCAGGCAATTGCCACAGAATCTCACAGTTCTCAGTCAGAATTTAGTAGCTTTTTAAAATATAAACACTTTCAGATTGTTATGTGCCTCTGGCTAATTTCCGGAGTGCTGAAGGATTTTTGTTTCGGTTTTGTCCCTTCCAATTTGCTTTATCATTGCATGTTTTGGAAAGAGGATTTGACAATCTCCTTGCTCAAAACTGGAAGTTGTCCTCCAATTAATATAAAACATATGTTAGGAGCTTAAGTAGAAAAAACTACTACTTGAGCCAGGTGTGGTGGTACACACCTACTGTAATCCCAGTTACGTGGAGGCTTGAGGCAGGAGGATCATAAAAGTTTGAGGTTAGGCAAGGCAATGCAGGGAGACCCTGTCTCAAAAACTAAAAATGGCTGGTTGTAGCTCAATTGTAGAGTGCCCCTGGGTTCAATCCCAGTACCCTTCCTCCCACCCACCCACCCCCACAAAAAAAGGCTGGGTGTGTGTCTGGTTTGGTGGTAGAGCACTTGCCTAGCACATACAAAGCCCTGGGTTCAACAATCCCTAGTACTACAAAAAGAAAAACAAACAACCAAGTTAGAGACAGGAGCCAGGAAAAACACAACACAGCCATTGATTCCATCATTTTATCTGCCTCTGCATGCTCCAAATCATCCCACTATACATACATTTGTATGTATGCACACATATATTATATAAAACACACACACACATAAACGTTATCTCTATCTACACCTCTTAACAACTTCAATTCACTATAGCCACTTTCTTAAAGAAAAGGGAACTTCCCTCTCCTAGAAATCACTCCTTCTCTAAACTTTTAAAATACCCAAACTGGGTGAAAAGATGGTAGTAAGATGGCATTAAAAAAAAAAAAAAAAAAAAAAAAAAAGGCACAATTTTGGAAAAGAGCCAAAGAGAAATTCTAGAAACAGAACAATCGTTTCTATCAGTAGAGGGGACTGGTTCCAGGACCCCTGTGGACACGAAGCTGTTCAAATCTCTTTTAAAAAAACAATTTTTTAAAGTTGTGGATGGACCTTTATTTTCTTCATTTATATGCAGTGCTGAGAATTGAACCCAGTGCCTCACACATGTTCTACCACTGAGCCACAACCCTAGCCCATCAGGTCTCTCTTTTTAATTTATTTTTTGGTACCGGGGATTGAAATCAGGGGCACTCGACCACTGGGCCACATCCCCAGCCCTTTTTTGTATTTTATTAGAGACAGGGTCTCACTGAGTTGCTAAGTGCCTTGCCATTTCTGAGGCTGGCTTTGAACTCGAGATCCTCCTGCCTCAGCCTCCCAAGTGCTGGGATTACAGGTGTGTGCCACCACGCCCAGCTCATCAGGTCTCTTATATAAAATGATATAGTAGTATTTGCCTAGAACTTCCTATATATACTTTAAATAATCTCTAGATGATTTGTAATACTTAACACAATTTAAATGCTATTTAAATGTAAAATAGTTATTATGTGCACTGTTTAGAAAATGACAAGAAGTCTACACATCCAAATGCAATACTGCACCCCAATCTTTTGTTTTTGGTGCTAGGCCTTGCGCATGATAGGAAAGCACTATACCACTAAGCTACACCCCTAGTCCCTGCCCAAATATTTGATCTGCAGTTGGTTGAATCTGTGGATACAGAACCCACAAAGGACCAACTGTGCTATAAAGCACTAAAAATAATGGGCTGGGCCTGCAGCTAAGTGGCAGAGCACTTGCCTTGCACGTGTGCCTTGCACTGGGTTTATGATCCTCAGCACCATATAAAAATAAACAAATAAAATAAAGGTGTGCTGTCCATCTACAACTACACACACACACACACACACACAAGCACTAAAAATGAATCACTGCTACATACAATGACACAAGTAAATCTCACAAAGTCAATGCTGAAAGAAAGCAAGAAGACAAAGGGCATATATTATACAATTCCTACAAAAGCAAAAACAAAACTAATCTATGCTGTTAGGAGTGATCACAAGTAAGTGATTACTAGCTGGACATGGTGGTGCATGCTTATAATCAAAGTGACTTGTGAGGCTAGGGTCGAAGGATCCCAAGTTCAAGGCCAGCCCAGGGAACTCAGTGAGACCCAGTCTCAAAGGGTGGGGAGGAGGTCCCTGCAGGCACCTTGGGATCTAGCTCAGTAGCTCAGTAGTAGAATCCCTCTTTGTTCAATCCCTACTCCAAGGGTGAAGGTGAGAGTGGTGGTGGAATGAGGAAGGGAAGAGGATAGAAAAGTTATTACCCTTGAAGTGGGCACAAGGTGGGGGGCTTCAGGAGTGCCAGCAATGTTCTGTTTCTTAATTTGTGTTGTTTACTTTTCACTATGTTTGCTATATTTCAATTTTTAAAGATAAAAAATTAGGGGCTGGGATTGTGGCTCAGTGGTGGAGCGCTCAGCTCGCCTAGTGCGTGTGCGGCCCGAGTTTGATCCTCAGCACCACATAGAAATAAAGGCATTGTGTACAACTAAAGCAAATAAATAAATATTTAAAAAATAAATAAATTTTTAAAAAGATGAAAATTAAATCATTTTGGCAGGACAATTTAAAATTGAAATGCTGAATCTGGAGTCAAAGAGTGTCACCCAACCCACACTGTGGTTAGATAGAGCACTGTCCTATGTAAAATTAACTCCTACCTGAGAAACCAAGGAACAGCTACAATGTGCTGAAGGGAGGCTCCCAAAGGGTTCCCCCAGCCAGACATATCCAACAGGGATTCAAAGACTGACTTGAGTCACTTACTCCAGATTGGATTACAGTTTTAGAATGGCTCTGGGCTAGACACGATCCTTGGTTCTCCTTGATTCTGTCAAAACTCACAAATGTACTTGCCCAAAGAACTAGATAAGATGTTCAATGTGGGAACTTAGGATGGAGAGTACATTAGACTACACAAGACATTTCATTCTGAGTAAAGCTACAGATTGAAGCACACTGCTACACAAAAGTCCTGGAGCATCTCTAGTACTCTAGGAGGACACTCGCCCCCTTCCTGGGCTAATCTCTGTCTCCTGCATCCTTGTTGTTCATATCCTTTATATATCATAAGTAAAACATCCAGACCAACTTCAATTAACCATAACATATTTTCTTTTTTTTTTTGGTACCGGGGATTGAAATCAGGGGCACTCGACCACTGGGCCACATCCCCAGCCCTTTTTTGTATTTTATTAGAGACAGGGTCTCACTGAGTTGCTAAGTGCCTCGCCATTTCTGAGGCTGGCTTAGAACTTGCGATCCTCCTGCCTCAGCCTCCCAAAGTGCTGGGATTACAGGTGTGTGCCACCACGCCCAGCTCATCAGGTCTCTTATATAAAATGATATAGTAGTATTTGCCTAGAACTTCCTATATATACTTTAAATAATCTCTAGATGATTTGTAATACTTAACACAATTTAAATGCTATTTAAATGTAAAATAGTTATTATGTGCACTGTTTAGAAAATGACAAGAAGTCTACACATCCAAATGCAATACTGCACCCCAATCTTTTGTTTTTGGTGCTAGGCCTTGCGCATGATAGGAAAGCACTATACCACTAAGCTACACCCCTAGTCCCTGCCCAAATATTTGATCTGCAGTTGGTTGAATCTGTGGATACAGAACCCACAAAGGACCAACTGTGCTATAAAGCACTAAAAATAATGGGCTGGGCCTGCAGCTAAGTGGCAGAGCACTTGCCTTGCACGTGTGCCTTGCACTGGGTTTGATCCTCAGCACCATATAAAAATAAACAAATAAAATAAAGGTGTGCTGTCCATCTACAACTACACACACACACACACACACAAGCACTAAAAATGAATCACTGCTACATACAATGACACAAGTAAATCTCACAAAGTCAATGCTGAAAGAAAGCAAGAAGACAAAGGGCATATATTATACAATTCCTACAAAAGCAAAAACAAAACTAATCTATGCTGTTAGGAGTGATCACAAGTAAGTGATTACTAGCTGGACATGGTGGTGCATGCTTATAATCAAAGTGACTTGTGAGGCTAGGGTCGAAGGATCCCAAGTTCAAGGCCAGCCCAGGGAACTCAGTGAGACCCAGTCTCAAAGGGTGGGGAGGAGGTCCCTGCAGGCACCTTGGGATCTAGCTCAGTAGCTCAGTAGTAGAATCCCTCTTTGTTCAATCCCTACTCCAAGGGTGAAGGTGAGAGTGGTGGTGGAATGAGGAAGGGAAGAGGATAGAAAAGTTATTACCCTTGAAGTGGGCACAAGGTGGGGGGCTTCAGGAGTGCCAGCAATGTTCTGTTTCTTAATTTGTGTTGTTTACTTTTCACTATGTTTGCTATATTTCAATTTTTAAAGATAAAAATTAGGGGCTGGGATTGTGGCTCAGTGGTGGAGCGCTCGCCTAGTGCGTGTGCGGCCCGAGTTTGATCCTCAGCACCACATAGAAATAAAGGCATTGTGTACAACTAAAGCAAATAAATAAATATTTAAAAAATAAATAAATTTTTAAAAAGATGAAAATTAAATCATTTTGGCAGGACAATTTAAAATTGAAATGCTGAATCTGGAGTCAAAGAGTGTCACCCAACCCACACTGTGGTTAGATAGAGCACTGTCCTATGTAAAATTAACTCCTACCTGAGAAACCAAGGAACAGCTACAATGTGCTGAAGGGAGGCTCCCAAAGGGTTCCCCCAGCCAGACATATCCAACAGGGATTCAAAGACTGACTTGAGTCACTTACTCCAGATTGGATTACAGTTTTAGAATGGCTCTGGGCTAGACACGATCCTTGGTTCTCCTTGATTCTGTCAAAACTCACAAATGTACTTGCCCAAAGAACTAGATAAGATGTTCAATGTGGGAACTTAGGATGGAGAGTACATTAGACTACACAAGACATTTCATTCTGAGTAAAGCTACAGATTGAAGCACACTGCTACACAAAAGTCCTGGAGCATCTCTAGTACTCTAGGAGGACACTCGCCCCCTTCCTGGGCTAATCTCTGTCTCCTGCATCCTTGTTGTTCATATCCTTTATATATCATAAGTAAAACATCCAGACCAACTTCAATTAACCATAACATATTTTCTTTTTTTTTTTGGTACCAGGGATTGAACTCAGGGGCACTCGACCACTGGGCCACATCCCCAGCCCTTTTTTGTATTTTATTTAGAGACAGGGTCTCACTGAGTTGCTAAGTGCCTCGCCATTGCTGAGGCTGGCTTAGAACTTGCGATCCTCCTGTCTCAGCCTCCCAAAGTGCTGGGATTACAGGCGTGCGCCACCGCGCCCGGCAACAATGTCATATTTTCTAAGTGACTGTTTGGAAATTAATGGCCCATTGGGGAAAGGAACCAAGAGGCGCAGAATTCCAGTGTAGCCCTGGGCTTTGACAAAAGAAATATCTGGGTTTGATTCTCAACTATTAGCTCCTTTGACAGTTAACCCCTCCCTCACATTTCATGGACCTACTCTGCGGAGGAGCATGTTGATTATGGGAGAAAAAGCAAACCAGAGCAAGAGGAACCCGGCAGTTTCCCACAGACATGAGCTCCAGGTTTCTCATGCCATGACTCCAAACCCACCCCAGGCTGCTCATCCATCTGAAAACAGACCATGTCAAAGGGGAGGGTAAGGAGTCTTGAACCATTTATTTGTTCTCTTTTTATTCCCAGAACTCAAAATGAAGTCCTGGGTTTAGAAGGGGGTGGCAGAAAGCAGAGTCAGAAAAGCCCTTTTTGGATGGCAGGAATACAACGCACGTCTCTGCAGTCAAAGATGCTTTCCCAACAGGAAGAGTTTTGGATTTCCCCACTTATCTCAAGTAGATATAGATTCTAAAAGCCAAGAGACCCCAGGCCAGACAATCTCCAAAGTTCTTAGGATCCCAACACTCTGGA